>QVRM01005427.1:0-721902 GCA_003439945.1 Dermanyssus gallinae | reverse complement strand
TCTCCCTTAAACCAGGTCTTCCTTTTCGATCTTGACGCGGAATTATGCACCTTTTTTAAAATCTGATTTGCCATTTCACTATATATATAATATATATATATATATATATATATATATATATATATATATATTATATATATATTGTATATTACTTTGTTTTCTGCAAAGGCCGGAACATAGCGCGATATGACATTCATGTTTACACGATTTCAGCACTGTCCATCGGCAGTCCACGCATGGATACGCAAACCTTGTCCAGCCAGGGGGTGCCTGAGAAAACATTGACCCCGGGCACACCGAGCGTTCTACGTACTCCCAGAGGGTATAGAACACCCACACGTTGTGCGAACACCACGTCGAATATTCCTGTGCGCCAACATGAATCCGGCCCTCTGCAGTGCTCTGACGGAAGGCGCGGCGTTAGCAGTTCAGCCACTGTCGCCAGTGACAGGAGTAACAACACTACAGGCTCTAATAGCAACGAGAACAACAGTACCGGTCGCAATGAAATTAGCGGCGATAAACGGAGCAGCAACGCCCGTACGAGGACAGATCTCGGTGCTGTGCGTGCTTTGAGGCATCACGCCTGCGTAGGGTTCAGCAGTGGCATATCTACACCACTAAGCAGTAACCGCAAACCAAGCTGTGATGTGCCCCGGTTCAATCGTCGTCTGGGTTCTGCCGTGTCGGTTGATACTGTTGCGTCTGCCTCAGGCCACCAAGTTGCCACCGGTGGCGCACCGTTCGAAGTCGACACTACGCTGGCAAAGGGCACAGCTAGCGAAACGGGCAGTGCTGTACTAAAACGTTATCGCTCGACGGATGAGCGGATTCCGCGCTCTATGAATTCCCTTACTCCGGCGTTTAGGCCACCCTGCCCTTTGGTTGCTGGCGTGGCCACCTCGGTGGGACCTCTTCCGCCGGTGGCAGGATCATTTTTCGAGCCACTTTCGGGTTACGAAGAGAATTCCCCGTATGCGCCCTTTTTTAAGTCCAACCAATTGGAAACGGCACGCTCACCGGCGAAGTCTCCCTATAAGAGCGCTTGCATTGTTGCGTCGAGTAATGCGCAGTGCGACGTTAAAGTGAACAGATTTCCAGGCCAGCATGAGGTAACGTCACTGGACAAGCAGGTAGTTTCAGTTGGCACCGACGCCGATCTCATCACTGCCACCGTCAGTGACACCCTCACCACTGCCCGCTTCCATACCTATCATGAAGTTAAGGGAGCCTGATGACAAGAGGCGCAAGAAGGCTCGGCGACTGAAAAGGGAAATGCACTCATGTTCTACCCAGGTATATATTTTTATAATATGTGGGGAACGATTGCTTGGTTTGAGATATACGTAATGCATCGTTTTAATATATATATATATATATATATATATCAAAAATAAAGTACCAGAAATGCCATTTTTTAAATCTGCGAACAATTTGAATGTTAAAATGTCATGCCCTTTTATACTACTGACGACTTATGCTATGTAATACGGAAAGCTGCG
Source organism: Dermanyssus gallinae (assembly GCA_003439945.1). Taxonomy (NCBI): domain Eukaryota; kingdom Metazoa; phylum Arthropoda; class Arachnida; order Mesostigmata; family Dermanyssidae; genus Dermanyssus; species Dermanyssus gallinae. The sequence continues at coordinate 720,400 of QVRM01005427.1, read as the reverse complement.
GAAAGTCAAAACGATGCGAAGCTGGCGCGGCTGCTTATCTTTACTTAGAACTTTGATCTCAGAAGAACAGCAATGGAGAGACTGCAACTTTAGAAAATGTACTTCTCCCAGAATGTCCTTGCGGTGTAGCGTTCCCAAGCATTATAATAGTCTTAAAACGGTTTACGGGCCCGATGTCAGCTCTAGGAGAAAAATATATAAAAAATAACAACTACCCAATATGTGTCGTGTCGGTATATATATGTATGTATATATGTATATATATGTATATATGTATATATATATATATATATATATATATATATATATATATATATATATATATATATATATATATATATATGCTGAGAGTCCAGGATAGGTTTTCGTTGTATTTAGGTTTCCTGTCAGGTATGGTGCGCTCGTTAAATTACATAACTGATTTATATGTAACATCATATTTAGTAGTTTTATCTGATTAGAATGTCGTTGACTTCTTGATATTCTGTTCAGGTCACACCAATGCTATGGCAACGAAAACGCAACTATGGTCGGCTTGAAAAACAAGATGTCCGAACAAGTGTAAGTATATATATATATATATATATATGGTGATTTATATTCATGTCTCTTTTGCTACCGTAGGGTAAGAATATTTTGAAATTATTATATGTAGGAATTTGAATAGTGTTCTTTAACTCTTCAAAGTTCTGTTTTTGTATATGCAGAAAGTTTTTGATAAAATACCGTTATAATGAATATATCAGGGTAAACAGCGATATAGACAAACTTTCGTTATATACATATATATATATTTATATATATATATATATATATCTCAGCTTGCTTGTCTGTGCTGTTGATCTATGCCGGAATCAAAAGCTGGTACTAACTGTTTATTTGGCTTGTTTCAGACAACCGGCTTAAACTGCCGCATCAGTTCTCCAAAATACGAGTCACTCTGTCTTCAGGTAGGCACATGCACATATATGTATATTACGTCAAGTTAGCAATACTATAGTTACAAATCCTGTTGCAGTAGTTGTTTTTGCTCTGTGGAGATGTTGGGATTGCATAGTGGATTGACATAGTAGCATTACAAGGCATTTATTGAAAACCGTCCGAACGGTGTTTGCGTTCAGTCACTCCCTTAGTTCGCGCTCCCACCTACACGCACCGTTCGTACAGAAGGGGCCAGAAAGCTTGCGGCTTCTGCTGTGGGAATGCGTCGAGACTTGTCGTCACTTAAAAGGCGATTCCGTTAATCGCCTCCCTGGCTCGACCAGCTCCTGTGTACCTGGTACGGCAGGTCACAAATATTATTGTTTACGGCATATAGCAGTTCATTTCACGCCCGTGTCTTGCTTTTAGCGATGAGCCCGCGAGGTTCCTTTCGAGTGGCCTGGTGCCGCGCCTCGCTGGTCCGTGCCTCTTCCCATCCGATTTCTGCTGCCTAGTCAGCTCCGTGGGCTCGTATGGGACCTTTATAGCCTAATACAGATCGTTGGGGCCTCGCCAACTTTCCCGTTCCCCAATACGTGTGTGCACGGCGGTGCTAGGGCCCGCCTTGCCCTTGTATGAAGGGTTCGTCTGCTCGCACGTCGCGGTGAGCATAGACGCGAACGGATGATCGTCCACCTAACTCTCCGCCAGTCGGTTACAGCTTTCGTCTATCTCCTCCGGTCCTCCGTCAAGATTCCTATGTCGAGTTTACGCATCTGCCTGATGAGGGACAGTAGTTAAACTAATACACACTTGTAGATGTCATTTTATCAGGATGACATTGTATTATTATTTGTATTATTATTGCAAATTAACTATGGCTATAGGCGTTTTAAAAGAGTGTCTGGAATGGCAGGTTTTATTTTTTGCACTGGCAAAATTACTAAGTTTGGCAAATTTGTTTGCTTCATGGTGTTTCTGCCAATTGACAGGTTGACCTTGACAACACAGAAGGCCTTTCTTCGAAAAATAAAATATCGAATTTACAGCAGGAATCGTCCACTGCTCTCCAACAACAGGATCAGGTTAGCACGATTCAATATATATATATATATATATACAAGGTGTCGCAGAAATGTTTTATAATAGAATATACAAATTGTAGAGCTCGTTAAAGCAAATATTTTTTTCCAATGGAACATGCTTTCTGAGAAGTCTTGTTTCGGAGTGAGAGCGAAATTACTACAATTTGTGACACTAGTGTTTTTTGCCCGACATAGGAGCATAAAATGTGCTGTTGCGAGACAACCAGTCTTCCAATACAGAAACTAAGCACACCCTCGTGTTTGTGATAAAATTCTGCTCCATCTAAAGAATATACAAGGCCGGTCAGAAGACGCGACATTGTCGCTTAGAAGAGAATTCGCCAAAAATGAAGTTTTTTATTAGCGTTCACGCTAAATATTCAAAATCATAACCCTACAACCACTCACAGCGCTCAAAACGGACATAGTGAGCCAATGCGCAATTCATGACGATCATTTCGGTACCAAATCTATGTCAATGCGAGCTGTGGTTGCGGAGTAATTACGATTTTTCGGAGGGCATGTCAAGATTAAGTGCATGTAAAATGACTGTGTGGCGACGTTCACTACCGCCGACGTGCCGCGCGACAGCCGCAGCGCCTCATTTTTCATGCACTTAATTTTTCATGCACCGAAAAATCGTCATCACTCCACAACCACAGCTCGCATTGCCATAACTTTGGTACCAAAATGATCGCCATGAAATGCGCATTTGCTGAATATGTTAGCTTTGAACACGTGGGTGGTCGTAGGGTTCTGATTTTGAGGTATTTGGCGTAAAAGCTAATAAATAACTTTATTTGTGACGAAGTCTCTTTTAAACGACCGTGTCGCATCTTCTGACCGGCCTTATGCCTTTCGGAAGAAGCAGAGAAAGAGCAAATTTGCAAAAATGCAAAAAAAGAGCAAGAACACGACAGTGTGTTTAGTTTCTGTCTAGGGGGGCTGGTTGTCTCGCAACAGCACATTGTATGCTCCTTTGTCGGGCAAAAACACTAGTGCCACAAATTGTAGTAATTTCGCTCTCACTCCGAAACAAGACTTCTCAGAGACCATGTTCCATTGGAAAAAATATTTGCTTCAACGAGCTCTACAATTTGTATATTCTATTATAAAAAATTTCTGCAACACCCTGTATGTATATATATATATATATATATATTGAATGGCCGTTATGACATTTGTATCCTCACAGCTTCACAAAATCCTACTAGTACAGTTAAATACATATATATATATATATATATATATATATATATACATAGGCGAGCACTGCCGAGTATGCAAACGTATTGCAAATTATTAATAAATCATCACAATATTTTTTATATATATATATATATATATGTATGCATACGTAGCGAGACCATAACCAATAGTATTTCATAGTTCATTGACGGTGGAATATTCAATTTTGTGTTGAAATAGCATCATTCACAGTTAAGCGCTCGTGTGATGCCGACTAACTTGCTTAAGGACGAGGAGGCCTGCCTAGAACGTGGGGCTAAGAAGCCCGACGAGAGGATTTTCAGTAGGGCGGCCTCGAGCCAAACTACTGTGGTTTCGGATCTTGACGAATGTCGGGAGGCTCAGCCTACGGGTAGACCTGTTGTGGACTCAGGAGGCGAGGCAGAGAGTGCCGGTATACCAGCCGGACCTCTTTTGAAATCTGCCGGCAAGACATATAGTGTCGCGAGTGTGGGTATAAAACCCCCGCTACAGCAGGCCAAGTACCATTCAGAAGGGATTCAGGTGCGTGCACCGCGTGGTCATTATTATAGTAGTTAATATTATCTTAATATTAAAAATACATGCGTGGCATAATACAATAGTACAAGCTGTTTGCCCTTCTATTTGAAATAACGATGAATCGTCATGAATTAATCTAAGATTAGTGCTGTCGAGGTCTATGACGAGTTTGTCCCATAATTTGAAAATGTTTAAGTAATGTGCATATATACACATTTTGCGGTTTCAACTTATAGGTGGATTTAAGTAGGAGCCAACTATGTCAAATTTCAAGCACGTCTCCTACAACAAGCAACGAAGCGTTTCCGAAGCAGACTGGTGTACTGGATTCAGGCGAAAAGTATCCAGAGGTGAGCCTTCTTCCATTTCTTGTCAGTTTTTAAATTTAGATTTGCATATATAAAGAAAATATCTAATGAATCATCTGTTTCTGCAATTTGCATGTATTACTTATTATTTTTAACGTGATTCAGTTGCCTAAGTACATGCAACATAAAACCTTCAATATTTTTAGGCAGTGTTTTATAGTTAAACTATTGGTTCATAATTTCCTACAGTGTTTCTTTTTACAGTTGAAGTATTGGTTCATATTTTCTTACAGTCCTACGAAAATAACCATGTCGTCAAATTGCCTGCAATATCTTTGATAAAATGCTTCTCGATTAAATTGAACTTTGCTTATAGATGACTCTGCGCAATATGCATTCTTGTAAATATATATATATATATATATATATATATATATATATATATATATATATATATTTATTTATGCATACGTAACGAGACCATAACCAATAGCATTTCAAGGTTCATTGACGGTGGAATATTCAATTTTGTGTTGGAATAGCATCATTCACAGTTAAGCGCCCGTGTGATGCCGACTAACTTGCTTAAGGACAAGGAGGCCTGCCTACAACATGGGGCTAAGAAGCCCGACGAGAGGATTTTTAGTAGGGCGGCCTCGAGCCAAACTACTGTGGTTTCGGGTCTTGACGAATGTCGGGAGGCTCAGCCTACGGGTAGACCTGTTGTGGACTCAGGAGGCGAGGCAGAGAGTGCCGGTATACCGGCCGGACCTCTTTTGAAATCTGCCGGCGAGACATATAGTGTCGCGAGTGTGGGTATAAAACCCCCACTACAGCAGGCCAACTACCATTCAGAAGGGATTCAGGTGCGTGCACCGCGTGGTCATTATTATAGTAGTTAATATTATCTTAATATTAAAAATACATGCGTGACATAATACAATAGCACAAGCTGTTTGGCTTTCTATTTGAAATAACGATGAATCGTCATGAATTAGTCTAAGATCGTCGAGGTCTATGACGAGTTTGTCCCATAACTTGAAAATGTTTTTATAATGTAAGCTTTGTGCATATATACACATTTTGCGGTTGAAACTTATAGGTGGATTTAAGTAAGAGCCAACTACGTCAAATTTCAAGCACGTCCCCTATAGCAAACAACGAAGCGTTTCCGAAGCAGACTGGTATACTGGATTCTGGTGAAAAGTATCCAGAGGTGAGCCTTCTTCCATTTCTTGTCAGTTTTTGAATCTAGATTTGCATATATAAAGAAAATATCTAATTGTTTCATCTTGTTTCTGCAATTTGTATGTGTTACTTATCATTTTTAACGTGATTCAGTTGCCTAAATGCATGCAACATCAAACCTTCAATATTTTTAGGCAGTGTTTTATAGCTAAACTTTTGGTTCATATTTTCTTACAGTCCTACGAAAATCACCATCTTGTCACACTGCCTGCAATATCTTTGATAAAATGCTTCTCAATTTAATTGAACTTTGCTTATACATGACTCTGCACAATATGCATTCTTGTATATATGCACATCTTGTCGGCGACCGTGCACTGCGCTTCTTATGCGACCTTCAAGAGTTAACGTCGTTTTTAAAAGCATTGAACACATGTCCTGGCATATAGCGGGAAATGGCGACGTGGTCTAGATGGCGCTAGTAATAGTTGTTTTCTACTGGGGTCGATTGCGTTGTTGCCGGTTCGATCCTCGTTGTTGAGCGATATTCATTGAGAATAGGTGGAAATACCGCTGAGAGTCAGCGACCACGCTCCCACAAGGACTGTAGGGCCTTAGATATCTCAACACGTGTGGCCCTCGGTGCTTGGAGATATGCCTCAGGGCAATTCCAAGACCGTAGGGGAGAGAGGATAGTCTAGATTAAAAATATATACATATAGATTGAAGTGGCTGGCAACAGCTGTCTAATTCGTCACGACGATCCGTAACTGGAGTGCATATTAAAAGCGTGTTTTTGCTTCTTTGGACCTTTCAAAAACTTGTGATCATGCCACCCATATGCTGAGTTTACTTCAGTATATAAACTTCAGAAGTATTTATATATAGTTCCTAACCGCCGTCAATTTTGTGACTGAGTAATGTGACATGAATGATGTAACCTTCGGTAAAGAAGTGTGCGTTTCCGACGGTTTATTACGAAAAGCTCGGACTGTTTCCTCTCAACGAACTATCGGTCAGAGAGGTGAGAATCCCTATACGTCGTTCATACGCCGTAGTTATCCCTATCGAGAAGAAATCGAGGTGCCCGACGTGGAGTGGGGTACGTAGGTTCTATGCTTCAGTGCCTCACTACTCCACGAACAATTTTGTTGTTTTGATGTTTCAGGTGACCCACAGTGTGTTCGAAATGACGGACGGTGTCAGAGATGGCAACTCGTCCGTCATCAAACAGCTACATTCGATTATATCCACTGCGAAACGGCAAAACATGGCAAATTCGCAGAGACTCAGTCAACGCATGGCTTCTGTTCAGCTTGCCGCCGATGAGAGGATAACCTCATGTGTTAAGGCTCCTCAAATGCGTTCCGATAGTGAAGCTATTGGCCGTAGAGACCCATCGTTATCAGAAAGCTTGATTACAAAAAGCCCGCAGAGAGCTGCTTACCTGATAGAAAATGCAGCCGAAGAGTCCAAGTCACATACGGCAAGAAGCGTGCGAACGAAAACTCGGATACAGGGTAGCGAGCGCCCCGAACGCAAGACAAAACGAACTAGCCGAGGCCTTACAAAACACACTAACACTTGTACGCCGACTCTTACGAAGCCAGCGCAAGAAGCGGCGACGAGTTCCGGCAAACACAACGCCTCGGGTCGCAATGAAAGGCATTGCTCACGCAGGGAAGTTGGTTCGCCACGTCATCATCGTCATGGTCTTAACAGTTTTCATAACACCTCGATGGATGACGTCGCAATAGCGCGGCAAAAGCTGCTACAGAAACCGCATATACGTCGCCAGATGGCTATTGTTAGTGAAACACGACGCAGGGCATACCTTGCCACCAGTCTGCTATGGGACCGGTTCTACCAGCAGTTTGCCTGCGAACCTTTGCAGGCGGAAAAGGCCAAATGGACGGGCATTAAGGAGCTGCAGTCGTCCGAGATGCCTGTCGCACTGGACGAGGAAATGGAACTCGAAGTGCAGCACAGGGTGGCCGATGAAATTTCGAAGTGTCGAAACGCCATTGCACTTAGAACCAAGGAGCTACTTCTCAAGCAGTCTTCGGGCTTTAGCAGCGTAGTCAAGTTGTAGCATGAGTCTGGCGGTCCCTGCGAAAGACTGCCAGCGTCAGAAATTGTCTTTGGAGTCCATGATTAGGGTGGCAAGCAGCCACAAACAAGTCAAAAACGAATGGCGGAAGTGTAAACTGATTGTGCAATAGAGTCAATTTTTAAAATGTAGTCACATTCAAACAGTGCCGCAAAATCCCGCCAGATGAAGTTAGCAATACCAAGTGGCTCTCTTTACATAATTCGTAGTCAGTGCCAGTTACATCCGTGAAATTTTGTTTATTCTAGAGAAAGCGTGAGACGCTTTTCTTTGCCACACGTCCCTTAAAGCCATGTACTGAACAGTGTGTTTAAAGCACTTGAAGAATTCAGTGAGTGCACACACAGGTCAAACATGAATTTACAGATTTAATAGTTGTGCTTTGAGTAATCCAACAGCGTTGTTTTGTCGTATTAGTGTGCCACTTCACTCTTCATATCTCCGGCAGTAAAGCAAACCGAATACAGGGGTTTTCGTTAAGAACCGTTCTAGTAATTTCGGGCGTATTGTGTAAAATTCAAGTTATAAATCGCTCGAAAATCTAGATTGTATAGTGTTCTTTTGCACTGATCGGTAAGCTGGCACAGCTGGCAATTACAGATTCAGCACCCATCTTTTAAAACTAATGTACTCTACAATATAAGCTACAAACAAGCTGTGTAAACTGATGGGATATATTTTAAGTAGAATAAATATGTTTTTGTGAATACGAAGCCTTATCCTTATTTGGCTCAAATATGGTCGTTTTAGGTTCGCGTTACCAGTTTTATGCTCTCTCCGTCTATATGGCTTACCGCCTTGTTATTGAAGATGTTGGCCGCTTGCTGACATGTTTTTTTTATAGAGAGAGAGGAGTTACTTTATTAAAGAATACGACATTTTCGACGAAGTAAACGCCGTAGCTACATCGAAACAAAAACGGACTTGATCGTATTCTCAGTGAACACCTGGCGTCAAACATAGGCGTTTGACGTCCTGTTTTGCAAAACTATAAACTTACCCTTCTTACCACTCCACTTAAACGTACAAACAATTGACACTACGGCAGAAAACTTTATTTTAATTGAGGGCTTCTTTACCACTAATCTACGTTGATGAAACAGGCACGCTTTATTTCAAAAGATACGAATTCAATATAGAATCGCTCTGATAATAAAAAGTTCAGAACAGTTTCAAAACAACAATGGTAACACCTGTCAAATGTTCACGGTATTAGAGGCGCTTCCTGCGTATGGTAAAGAGCACATTAATGTGTTTGAAAAACTTTCTACATAGTTTTCTTATATTTAAGCAAGAGGAGTATGCAACTGATCCAATGAGTTACAAAAACAGATGTCGCAATAAAAAGATATGATGCATTCCGATCCAATCCTCTATTAAGTTTATGTATGTTTGACAAGATTCCTTTATAAGATACGAACGTCGCTGATCGTTGGTCGATTATATTCTTGCTTTCAGAGTTTCTGTAGAACAGTACGGGCTTAAAGAGACGATCGATGTCGAATACACCTGACCTGAGCGATTTTAAAAATCTAGACAGACTGAAAGCCTACTGTGCTAGGCGTGCAGTAAGACTTTTAAAGAGCGCGTCGGCCACACTTGCCTTAGCGGCAGATGTGAGCGTCGGAGAGGGAACCCTTAGGGAAAACCTAGCTAACTTTTTTGGACTGACTCTCGCCCAACATTTAATGTCCACGAAATTGCTTTCGCATTGCTTCGTAAGATGGATCCCATAAATATTAACCAACGGAGGAGATCGAATCCGTGCACCGATGTGTCTCCTCGCAAGGCGCACGCGAATACACTACGCCACCGGGCGTAAGGACCTAGTGTTTAAGACAAAAGATAACTATATTAATAGTCCACCCACAGAAATGGAATGGAGTCTTGCAAAGGAATCTTTTGCTAATCTGCCGAATAACTTGGCACGGTACGGCGAACTGTTTAAGTATGTGTTTCTAGCTTTCGTGGAGAATGTAATTCTGTTCACACAAAGTTGGGGCGTCACTAGGCGTCCAGTGTGTGCAGAACTTTGTGAAACGTCCCTATCATCCAAAGTTAATTTCATATTGCCAGACCATACGGTCGCATTGCGATATGTTTTTAAACGTAAATATACTGACTACTATTTTAAAACGTTATTTTGGACTAAGAGCCTAAGAAGAACACGTCGCTCGATGATCTGAACAGTAAGTAATATTTATCTGACCACTCACAACATTCGTTTCCAGTACAATGTTGTTTCTAGAAGTGTTCCTGCCAACCCTGAAAAGAATACCCGGTCGAAGAGAGTACAAGCATGTGAAAACGAGATGCCTCTCTCTTCGTGAAAGATGCTTCTCATGTGAAAACGAGAAGACCTTCTCCCAAAGCTTGGTTATAGATGTTTCTCAATTTGACGCGTACTTTAGTTCGCAGTGATATCAGACCCGCCAGAGTGTGGTTTTTATTGAGATGCTTTCCGATAAACGATGGCTCTTATAAGCGACAGTCACAAAGTCTATCCATGTTGTTACCGCTGACGCTCTTCCATATCCAAACGACCAAAGTGATTATTTGATTGTGGACCATGATCTCATTTTGCCTAATGTCGGCGACATCGCTAACGGTACTCAAGTAGGTATTATAAGTGGCATCGCACCATCTAGACATTAAGAGAATGAAAACCATTTGTAGTTTGTATTGTTTTCATTACAACTGTTTTCGTCGTTTTATTTTACATTTGTTCACTGCTTATGTCGATGTCACTCATTACATCTCAATAATTTCTTGAAATATTAATGAATTGTTATTTCAGTAATTATGAGCTTAATCGTTTGTGTGAAAGCACACTAAGAACACTAAGAAGCAACACAACCAATAATGTCAATTTTGTGTATCCTAGGTAAAAATGTTATATTTGTCCAATTTATCCTAGTTGGGGAAACAGGATGTACAAACAAATGGCAAACACCACAACACCCGTTACCAAGTAAATGAAGATAGAATTACACGTGCATGACAAAGCGCACTAGCCAATTTACTGTACGAAGCATCACCTGTAGCTTAAAGAAGAATACCTGACAATATAGTAGTGATCGCAAAGATGCGTTGACTGCGATAAGTACTAAATATTCATTATTACATAAATATACATCATGATTACCATAAACCTATCACAACTTTTCTATACATCATATAATATACATGTCATATACAGATGCGTTATGATATCATAATGCCGGGCCTACTTCGGCTTTGTAGGTAAGTGCAAAGGACACCAGTAACACCGGTAGGATCCCACATTATCCTACTCAATGTGTAGGAGGTGCGTAAATGTAACTTTTGCCTCCACAAAACATTAAGTATTATATAAAAGGTATATGTATATAAATATATACATATTTACTATTATTAATAATACTATGCAAGGACCACTTATAGAAAATTAATCTTCAAGTATAACACATGGTTTGCCATTGGACATGGTTGCTTTTATGTAGGTGCGCTTTCAAAAGGGGATTATATTGCCTTTTTTACGTCGTCACGTATAGTTTGTACACTTTTTTTAAAGTACTTTATTAACATTATTTTCGCGTTGATAAAAAGACTATATGTAGTAAAATATTCGTTTGCATGGATTAGTGGGCTATGTCCGATTTGTTTTTGGGTGCTTCTAAAGACAATGCCTGTTACATATTCAGAATATTTGAGACTTGCCAATGTCATACTCTAAGATCCTTAATGATAGTCTCAGATTTAAGATCATGGCCCCCAATGCTATAGTCATGACCGATATGCACATGGCACATTTATCACCTAACAGATTCAAGCTCAGAGAGCTGGCCCAGGTCATAAAGTCTAGTAAGTTATTTTGCATTTCAATGAGATCTGTGCTTTCAAGCACTCTAGGATATATATATTCTCATCGTCAGCATAGCTTTTCGCGGATACCAATGGAGGTCATATATATATATATACACATCAAAGAGTTTATATACAGTATGTACATAAGCAGTCCTAAAATAGTGTCTTGTCTTTCCTAGAGTTGGCTTCTTTCTGCGTGATGGTTTTTATTGTTTTTTTGCAGGTTACGACTGTGCGTTGTCATGTTGGCCCATCTGCTGTTTGAACATGTCAATCGTTTCTCGTGTAGACTTGATCTTTTCTTTCAACTCGGCTATTTCCTTGTGGACCTGAAACAGTTGTAAAAACACAACAAATGTTACAAAACTAGTCGCTAAAACGCATATGTTCACACGCATGGACGTTCAGACGCCCCAAGCTAGGTTTGCATTCTTCATCGGTCTAACGTTAAACTTGTTAGACTCGAGACGCAGCACTCACACACAGTATCACCTTTTGTTTCGCCGAAATAATCTGTTCAAGGCTTCGCTTTCGCTTCAACTCGATATCCGTCTCGTGTCGCCAAGGACCTGAAATAGATCAATGGGACTAGCTCAAGTAAGAGTGCAAACGACGAAAATTAAAACATGATACTTCAAGAAAAAAAAATATATATATATTAATAATTGCATTATCATGCGTGTCTAATGATTGCATTGTCAGATGCAGACCTTGTACGATGGGGAGCGGTGGTTGCGTGAGCAGTTGGTGCATATGCAGAGTCGGCTCCGAGAAGATGATCTCGTCGTAGGCTTCCGAGACGAGAGCCTTGCGCGAAGGACACGGCTGGGGTGGGCCTGAAGATCCGTCGGACGAGCTGTTCGATTGAAATAGCTTCAGCACGTGGTAGAGTGTTACCGGTCGCTCGTTGGCATCGTGGAAGTACACCTTGAAACAGCCAGCCAATGTTAGGAAAAAACGACGGCACTAGCGCCGCTTGTATGGCTATAAGCTTGTCGAGTCCACCTAGCCTAGCTACCAGCGGGGCTGTATGCCCTCAATGCAATTTGGGAATTATGCATAGTGCGTAGGAAAAACCTCTAAACAACATGATGTTGGACAGATTTTCACAGAAGCGCATTTATCATAAACTCTGATGACGCTTACGTGTAGACTATCCTAAACCTAAACAAGGTTATGTCGCTGGCGACAACTGCTCTATGTTCTGCCGTCCCATCGAGAAACAAATAAGTGCAACGACCACCTTTTAAGCGTGGGAAATTACGCTACATGATACTATGCCTTACTGCAGGCAAAACAGTGGCAAACTTTCAGCTGGCAGGAACATTTGGAGCACTCACCGCGAAGAAAATACAATTGTTAATTATAATTTAACAGCAATTAAACATTTCTACGGACCTGCACACGCCAACTTTAGAACGGACAACATCTAGCAGATTAGTGAAATTTAGTAAATTGCTAGCTGTGGTAGAAGGCACTGCCTTAAATACAAAAAATTTACGCGAAATACCTCCGAACAAGAGCACATGACGTTTACATAGTTGCGGTTAATTAAGTTGGTTTTACGCTTAACTCAAGCTAGCTGCCAAATTAGGCACAAACAAAGATAAATAGAAAAATACCTACTTCAATAGGTTGTCTAAATTCGCAAAGCCCCAAGAAACTAGCAATCCCGTAGCATTTAGTAAACCCTTGTCGTTCAACGGTGCAGTGAAGTCGTTCCCGAATCGAAAATATAAACTTAGCAAATAATATAGTGTTGTGTTTGGCCATGTTCAGGTAGACACACGACTGTCGGCTAGGTGCCACGTGCTGGCGAACGTACAGTGAAAAGGGTAGATACGAGTAGGTACGAGAAACGTCCAGACGATTCGATAGAAGCGTCTACTTGAACCGAGACGAATCTACCGTATTCGAGAACGATATGTGAGGCAATAAATATAGCTGACACAGAGTGCAGAAAAGGAACTACAGATAATGCAGTAGGGACACTCTACAGGTGACCCCAGGCGATCGTGTTTTCATTCCTACGTACTCGGCTAATCTAAGTTCAATAGACTAAGTCATCAGATCAGTGTGTACAGTTTAACTACATAGTAGTGGCGACGAAAATGGGATGGTCATAACTAGTGCATGCCTCGTAACTAGTTGGAACTAGTGGACAACGGCTGTGGAGCCACTGTAATGCCACTCTCTCGTTTCTCGGCGGTTTTGCCGAAATTCGTAAACCATGAGACATTACGTTAAAGGTGGCAATGAGGTGGAACCACACTCTTTCGTGGAAGTTCACGTTAAGTACCGCAGTATTACAAAATAATTGCGGCTATACCTAGTCAACGATCCCCAATTCATAATGTTATTCGGGCGCGATTGGGATAAAAGCGCTGAGATGGGGGCAGCTTGAAAACAGTCGAGTAGAAAGCGAACGTAGTAACATACTTTCTGCGTACCCTAAGCACACTGCGCCAAACATTGGAACACTACCTGTAATACACGCACTCACAGTCCAGGACCAGCCGAAACCTGTGTACAGGCCTAGGAAAATACCTTAGGCCCTCGCCTAAAACGGTCAGAAGGAGCTACAGGCAACAGAGAAGAAGGACCTTAAGAAAGTTCGATTGCCAAAAAATATAACCCCGGAGTTCCATGCATTTCTTCAACGTCTCGTAAATTAACCTTCGGAAGCTACAGGAAATAACCATCCATATTTCTCGGCCGACAGATTCGAATATCCCAGGTAAAAGAGAAACGACAGGTATCAGCAAAGCCGGCGGAGATGGTTTCTCGATTCAGCGTGGGGGAGTCTGTGGCAGTTCGAGACTACCGAAAAAGAAACCGGTGGTGTGTATCTCGTGTCGTGAAGATACTCGGAAGAAGGCCCATGCTAGTGTAGTCAACCGAGCTCGGCACGATGAAGAGACATTTTATCAAGTTCAAAGGACGAACGTAGAAATTGAAACGTGCTATACACTGCACAAGCACTTGGATGGTACGGTCGACCACGATGGCGAATAGCCAAAGCATTCAGGCGTTGCCGTAGCGAAACCATCCATCTTTTATTGCTACGCCGAATTCTTCTCGAGCACCGACATAACCTACACGAGTGAAACAGGAATTTCTACCGAGCCAGCTACGCCAGCGGATCCGATTACGTCAACACACCTACAAGAGCCCACAGTTCTGCGACCAAGAACAAGGATAGATTATCGAGAGATGGCCGGACAAAACATTATTACATATTTCATAGTTAGCGTGGGGGACTGTTGTGTCTGGCCATGTTCAGGTAGACACACGACTCTCGGGGTCAGTAGGCGCCACGTGCTGGCGTCGTCCAGGTAGACGCTTTTATCGAAACGTCCAGACGATTCGATAGAAGCGTCTACTTGGACCGAGACGAATCTACTGTATTCGAGAACAATCTGTGAGGCAATAATAATACAGCTGACTCAGAGTGCAGAAAAGAAACTACAAATAATGTAGGGACACTTTACAGGTGACCGCAGGCGATCGTGTTTTCATTCCTACGTACTCGGCTATTGACTAAGTTCAATAGACTAAGTCATTAGATCAGTGTGTACAGTTCAACTACATATTAGTGCCGCCGAAGATGGGATGGTCGTAACTAGTGCATACCTACGTTAAAGTTCAACTATATATTATATTGTAAACGTCTAATAAAGTGATCTATTGATTGTCACTCTTCCTCTCATATGCTAAATATTTGCCCCAGACAGAATGTGTTGTACTTTACATCAACTCAAATACGTAATATAAAAATCACACTGTATATATAATAAACCTTTCTACTTTTAACTTCATCAACATCAATACTCTACCTTGATGACAATTTCAAATTCGCCCCAGCCGGTCTCCGTAACTTCATATGGAGGAGCCATGACAATACGATTCTGATTTTCATAGCTCTCGTGAAGCTTAAAGTGTACCTGAAACATATGTGTGCAGAGACACATTTAATATATATATATATATATATATATATATATATATATGCCCTGCATTCTTCAAATATTGTGGTATGAAAGGACGTATTTGATGAAACGGCCAGCATCAACCGTTAAAGCAGAACTGAATCAATGATCAAAACGCAAATCCAGATCCGAACAGGGGCCTCGTACATTGTATCAAACTACGTAAATATAACTTTATGTGAACCTTCTTGATCCATGTCGACATATCTTCGTTCTGGAGTGGCTTTAGATAGACTGTCCATTGATGCGTATGACCGTCTTCCTCACGCTTTTTGCCAAAGTACCTGAAATGACCAGCGTAAAAGCGTTGAAATACATTGAAGGGAATATATATATATATATATATATCATGTCAAAAAATACCTTCAAAAATTCTTTGGACCAAACAATGTAAGCACTATATTTCCCTAGCTCAACGATCAAATAACTGTGAAATACCGCGATACTACTCTAACGTCATAATAATTTTGGTTTCAATCGGAACAAACGACCTTGGTGAATTCCAGCATACCTTTCAACCCTATTAAAATGTCTACAATCCATGCATAAGCACGATCTATATATTAAGTAGACTACCTGTAATAATAATAATGGGCTAACACTCGAACGGCAATAATCGCAGTAGCATGCAGGTAGGTGGCCGTACCTGGCCACGTTTCCATAGACAACGGGCTTCACGATAGTGGAGCCCTTAACGCGGCCTGCCTGTAGAGAGCTTTCGTCGACGACCTGCGGTGGAAGTAGCTTTGCCATTGTCCTTCGTTTAGATCCAATCCGGAATTCGGCAACACGTGGAGGCTGAACGCCGCAAGCCGTATGCAATCGTCTACAAAATGTCGCAACCGAAAATCCTTATTTGATACTTTCATTATCACGATTATGTGCGTAATAATGATAATAATTTAATAATTACTAAGATGTAAATACTTCCCTACCAACTGCTGCTGAATAGAAAAACGTCCTTATCAACATAGTACAACGTTGATTAGGTTGGGATATGATATGCCGAATCTAGTCTGGAGCATTCAGACCATCTACTGCATTTCAGACTGCAAACGTATCGCACGTTAATACGACCGTTAAATGATTAGCCAGAAACTGTATGCTAAAAACATTCTTTGTTTTACGGGGAGAGGAATATTTTTATGAATTCTTCAAAATATTCGCCACACATCGTTGATGTGTTCTGCAAGTGTGATTTTATGTTTGTTCAATAAAAAGCGGCTTTTCAAACTCTTAGCTCTTACTGCAAAGAAATTACCCGCTAATGTGGCGCGTTTTATAATAAAAAAAACAGCGGTCGAGCAATCTGGTGTAGAAACAGACAGGAAATCGGGGACAGTTGTATTTTGCTCTTTAATGAATAAAATGTTCGTTTGTTTCTTCAGCGCCTTTTTCAGGCTCTCTACTTGTTCGCATCGAGCAGAGCCATTAGCATTATCAATACCCATACGTACCACAACTGAAAAATAGACAGAATAGACAAGAGCAGGTTTAAATGCCGACAACGTAAGACATCACCGGACCTGGTGTGTTAGAAATATTAATAATTAGTGAATAATCACCACAAATACGTTAACAGCATCGTCCAATCAAACCCAACTAGTTAACGAAATTGAACGCAGCTAGCACAATGCTGTTTCAGTCCGAGTAGAAGCACATAAGTGCATCCGTTAGAAGAAGAAGAATATAATTTGTATCCCTCTTTCCATGTTGATTTATATATTAACTATATGCCTATAAGCCAGACAAACATGTTATTGCTGACTGTTTGTACGCACATCAGTTTGGTTTGAGCTTATTGGCTGTGGTAATACCTGTGCGTCGTTGTTCTTAAACAAAGTTTACAGCGACGGAAGGTTAAGAGCACTCGGCTCAATGTTACTTTTTCTACAGAGCTATTTTAAAAAAAAATTCTGAATACCCTCAATTAAACCTATGTGTTTGCACACATATGAATTCCATACGGATAAGTAATAAGCAGTGTTTATCCGTTGAGCTAATAGTCCAGATAGGGAAAGCCATGTATTTCGGAACAGAAAGCTCTATCCTATTGTCACTTCACCAGCGGCTAGTGCCACCGACACCGGGCTGCAGCGTGACATTCGCTGAGCCAGAGTCCAAAGAATAGTATATTTTTAGGTTATTAGAGAGTGCAAAATATATTTAGCAGTCGACGTAATGTAAGCTCTTATGACTAATATATATATATTTTTTTGAAGATATATATATTTATATATCTTTTTTAAGACTCCTGGATCGGAAGATGTAAGGATAGACTCTTGACGGAAATAGATAAGAATCGTAGTGTCGACATTCGCTATTTCGGCGGCAGGAAGACCGAGGACATCGCCAACGAAACAGAAAAGTGGCTTCAGGCGAACGAAGGCGCAAGAACGGTGGGACTGAACGATTACTTAGCGCCACCGTCGAGCACCAACAACAGCTGGCGCACATGAGTGTGAACAAAGAGGTATAGCGAGTAACGAACGTGTGCGCCGAGCCTGTACAGTACCCAATGTACCAAAGGTACGCGCACCGGCTGATGAACTCAACAAACTCATTCGAGATACAGTCAAGCCGGGGGTTGCTGGAAATAATCGAGACTGAAATGGCTGCGCAGTTTTTAGCAAAGGACAACGTCCATGTGAGCTCGGTTGGAGGGCCGATCGTGGCGCTCGAGGTGGCCAAGGCGCTTCGTAAACAGCGCCCATCAAAGGCCCCGCGAAGAGGAATACAAAACAGCAAGCCCCAACGTGGCCGCAGCATCAACAAGACCCACAACCACAGAAAGACGACATGTATAAGACAATCGGGGTAACCTGGCGCACGGAGCAAGCAGACGGAATTGGAGAGAGTTACAGCGCCAACAAAGTGCCGCTGGAGGAGAGGTATGACAGGACAAATCCGAGCACTCTTACGGATGACGTTAACCAATGGAATCGCCAGTGAAGAAACAAGTTTTTTCACAACATCCAGGAAAACTACGACGGAGCAACAGGCATGGCAGTGGAGCAAGGGAACTACAACCGAGAAGGCTGGCAGGAAATCAACCAACAAAAATACCATAAGGAATACAACAGGCGCGACAATGGGAATGCACCGAAAGAGGACAGGGAATCTACCGATATAACACCAACAGGGCAACGGAGGGATTGCGGAAGTTGCAACAATGGCGTGGAGTTGAATACCGAAAACCGTACGGGAGCAATTGTGATGGAGGGAGAAGGGGGAGCAGAGATTGCTGGGGCCCTTTCGGGAAAGGAGAATGGAAGGTTTCAAACAGACCCACGGCAATATAAAACGACGCGTCAAGGAGGAAAAGGAAACAAAGTTGGACGGCAGACAAGATCTAAAAATTGAATATGTAAGTATACAAGAAGGACGAAAACAAGAACGATGAAAACAAGAAAAATGGAAGATGCTATACAGAATCATGAAAGAGATTTGTCTGTATGTGCTAGCTGTGCCTGAGACACACTTGCTTCAATTAGAAACTCCACATGTTACATAAAGATGTAAGTTTGATAGGTGTAAACAGAAAAGTCTCACAAAACAGACTCGGAGAAGTTGGAGCACGGATAGGAACACGTCACTATGTAGAGCTTGTTGAAGCAAGTAAATAAAGCGACGTAATAGCAGTGGAAATAGGAAAGGAGCCAGGACTGCTTAAGAATTATAGTAGGATACAGGCCGCCCAGCAATACAGAAAAAAATTATATATGAAACAATTTCGAAGCTTGTTAAAGAGAACATAAAGACCATAATTATAGGGGATTTCAATGCGCATCTGTTTTACTTTGATAATGATACCGATGAGGCCGGTAGAGATTTAGAAAACCTGTGTAGCTAAGCAAGCCTAAAGAACATAAACCTAAGTATTAAATGCTTAAGAACGTACACCTATTCAAAAGCAAAAAAGCAGTCGACCGTCGACTACGTACTGGCCAACCAAAGAGCAGAAAACTGCCACTGTAAACATGTGTATTGACAAAGATAAACAACATAATGTGGGAAGTAACCACAATTTCATAACTTTTAGCGGTCAGAACAGGCACCCGAAACAGAAGGGGAAACAGAAAAAACACAAATAATATACAAGACAAAGTTTGCAAGGAAACTGGGGTAGGACTACCATATGAAAGAGGTATTAGAGTGGCAAAGCAAATTTTAGATAACGCAATTGTCAGTTTGACATCAAGCCACAGAGATAAATTCCTGGTGGAATGAAGGTTTAAATAGAAGTTTCCAACTAAGAAGACACCTGTCCAGACAACACAGGATGGCGGTACACCAAAACGACATGTAGCAAGAGGATAAGCTGTGGAGGGAATACATGGAAGTCAAAATTAAACAAAGCGAGGATATAGCCAACGTCACATGACTCGACAAACTTAAAGATTTAAAAAACACGACAAACAATAGCACAGGGAAGAGGATGATTCGTTTCTGGGAATACATAAAACAGCAGAATGAAATAACTGAAGGTAGAAAAAAAAGATGAGAGAAAAAATACACACAACAAGAGTTAAATAGGGACTATGTTTGAGGCTGAAATATATGAACTAAAAAATCAACAAACACATGTATGGAGAGCGGATATTGGCTGGCGGACAATTAAAGAAGAGATCGGAACAGACGACAAGAGAAAAATACGACAAATCTGCATGTGGAGAGAATGGGGTATCGCTAAAATTGATTAAGAATATTGGAACGCCAATGTACGCATACCTGGCAGATGAATTCAACAAGATTCTTGCTGGGAAAGAGATCCCTCAAGAATGATTAGCAGGGAGAGCCGCCCTTGTACCAAAGCCAGGGGCGGAAAACAAGAAATTGTCCAATCGCAGACCATAACGGTAACAAGCGTTATATACAGGATTTTTGCTGTCATCCTTAGGGACAGGCTACAAAACGAGCTGGAAGAAATTAAACTAATATAACCATGGCAGAGTGGTTTTAGAACAGGCAGGAGAATAGAGAATAGTCTTTTCGTACTAACGGAAAGTATCTATTGAGCCACATCTAGAAGACAGAACTTAGTTGCAATATTCATAGGTATCCGACGAGTCTCCTAGGATACGGTCGTTAAAAACACTTTTTGGAACAAAATTATAGAAGGTAGATTAGAACCGGAACGGGTCAGTATATTTAAAGAAATATGCGCCTGGAGCTACATCTTTGCAAGCTTTAGTATACGCTAGAAGTGATGAAATAGTATCTCTCCGACCATGTGTCCTGTTGTTTGCAGACGACATGGTGATTTTAGCAGAAAAAGTTGACCAAATGCAGAAATGTTAACAATATGCGGAGAAACGGCGGAAATGATTGAACAAGAATTCAACGAAAATAAATGTGCAAATATAATCTTTTCCGGAGATATTATGGAGATGCCGCTAAAGATACAGGGTAATGAAATCAAATATAATAACGCATAATACAAATACTTAGGGGTTATAGTAGAAAACAGTCCAGATAATTTTAAAGCTGAGCATGCAATAAGAAAAGAACCAGCTGAAAATGGACAGAATATTGTAAGAAAGAAGGCTTTGTGGAGTTGCAAAAGATTCATGGTGACTAAAGAGCTTTGGAAATGCATG
This sequence comes from Dermanyssus gallinae, assembly GCA_003439945.1. NCBI lineage: Eukaryota > Metazoa > Arthropoda > Arachnida > Mesostigmata > Dermanyssidae > Dermanyssus > Dermanyssus gallinae. The sequence continues at coordinate 699,604 of QVRM01005427.1, read as the reverse complement.
TTTGTGCCGACAGTGACATACGCTAACGCTATTGTGAGTTTAGACGAAAGAAAGACTCCTTGCAATTGTAAGCAACAAAAACGAATACGACGGAAAAGATATTGTATACTCGAACTCGCAAGCGTCTGGACTGTTCACCGACCGCAGGACCAGATTGTTGGCGGCCAGATACTCGGAAATTAAAAGCGTTCGGTCTAGAGCGTATGATATAGAAAAGGAATCTATAGAACATATCATGCTGAAGTGCGACAAGCTAGGAAGAGTGAGAACAGTGTCCTTAGCCGAGGCATTAGATTTCTATCGAATATGATAAACCACTATGGCAAGAGATAAATGAAACCAAACGCAGACTAGAGAGATGCCATATATTGTAAGGAACCATATGGAAACACCCCGCTAAACCAAACTATTGTGTAATCAAATAGTAATATAACCGTCGTGATAATCCGATTCATAGTATGAATGCAAGACAGACGAGGATGTTTATAAAAATACATGTACTGATACGATAGTAATAGTATAAAACTATACAAAGCCAGCAGCAAGCTGTATGACATACTGCACAGCGAGCTCATCTGATTCAAGAGATATTCTACAAGGAATGGTAAATAAAATTAATATATATATACACATGTGTGAGGCTACACAATATGATAGCCTTTCCCGTCCGTGATCAATATGGCGGCTCAAGATGGCCGCTGCCAAGATTGCTACTGACCGACAGGTCTCTGTGCTGCACAGTGGCAACACGTGATCCGACCTGGCAAGCCAGTTGCAAGTATACGCAAGAAATTAGCAGCCTATCCTCGACAAACGAAACCCCAACTAGTCTCTGGCAGGACGCGAAGGCTCAATCAGTACCTTTGTCGTAGGCGATGATGCACCGTTTCCCAGAGCAATAGGCTCTCTGCTCTCTCGCAGAAGTTAGGATCGCCGAGGCTCGTCGAAAGTCGTAGAAATAGTCTGAGCACCGAAACAGCTCCGAACGATGCTCCCCGATGGGCATATCAAGATCACACATCGGATGTCATTGTCGGTTCGATCGCTGTGTTGTTGATCGAGTTTTGTTTGAGCGTTTCTCATTGAGAAGATATGATGGTAAACCGTACCGCTGAGAGACAGCGAGCATGCTGACGACACAGCTGGGAGACTTGTTGTTGGCGGAGCCCTAGGTATCTCAACATGTCCGGCCCTCGGTGCACTCCTGAGGATAGGTCTCACAGCGATTCCAAGCCCGTATGAGGGGCGGGGGGGGGGGGGGGGGAGGAGGAGGAGATAGTCTAAAATGTAACACAATCTCTTTAAAAGCAGTGTTAAAACCAGGAAAGGCCGCCTCGCCCCATCAACGCTGTCAGTCAGTCAGTAAGTGCACCTCAGAACGTAACTTTCTCCAGTTTGTACGACGGAGCTGGCTGGACAAAACACGTCCGCACCGTTCCGCTGCTGAGCAAAGGGGTGTCACACGCACACATTACATTGATCGAAAAGCAACGATCACCTTAACGTCATCGTTATCATCAGCACTATCCTTGCATAACGTATTCGAGAATGATAATGTTGATTGACGTCCAAATCTCCAAATAAAGTTCCAACACTCCGAGGTACATTCGGTCAGACACCGGCCGGCGAAGTGAAATGTTTACGTCTCTGGCGTCACTGTTTTTGTTGTCATCGTCGTCGTCTGCTAGCCAATTCTTGATCATGACGGTGGTGGTGATGATGATTTATGATGATTTGTTGAGGGAGGGTCATCAAATACCGTATCGATGTAATTATGCGGCAACATAATGAAGCATAGCAGTATACTTATGATCTTGTTGATGTAGACGAGTCCTAGCAGGTTACGACCAATAATAAATCGTGGTTCATAATGCGCTGTCGTGTTTTTGGAGCTTCTGTGTCTTAGCGTTCTGAATTCGTATCTCTTTCCAACAATATAGACTCACATAATATGCATTACTTCTTACAACTATATATATATATATATATATATATAACGCAAGCGGGCGAAGTTTAATAAAAAATGATAATTTTATTTTAATTATATTTATAACCCTAGCCCAAATCTGCAATTTTTACGAGAGGTCGCTTCGAAAGAGCATCTTTCTACTGGGAACAAACCATAAACTTCTAACAACAGAGTCTCCAGTCATTGCCTCTATTCCGTCTCCGTCCCGCTATTTAGTCACATTAGATTGATTATAATACAGCAATAACTATAAAACATTAGTCGGTATCGGAGATACAACGCAGCCAATATTAGCGAGAAGCAGCTCCGTTCGACAAACTTAAATAATTATAAGGCTGCTCGACATGGCAATTCTGAACAAGCCGATCACTGCAAACACGTTTTGCGTTTGAAGCTAAGAAATTTGCGGGAGACGTAGATCGGTGGTGGCGGTTGCTCTCTCTTTTAGTAAATCAATGATCGACGAGTTACGTGAGCGCTTCGGGCTCCAAAACTCCAGCGGAACTTGGACACTACTGCTGAGGTCGCTTACTATTGCTTGATCCGTGGCGGCAATTTCCATGGTGGTTTTTGTGGCAACGATGAGGCAGAATTTGAACCATTGCTGGACGAGTCTATTGAAATGCTTCGGCTGATAGTGCACACACCAGCTATCTAGGTAGATCTTCGGGTAGAGCCTGTTGGCATCGTGCAATCGCATGCGCCTTGCGACCGGAGGAGACACATAGGTGCACGGGTTCTATCCTGGCCATTGCATATTTGAATTTATAGGGTCTGTCTTACGAAACAATGCGAAAGCAATTCCGCGGATGCTAAATGTTGGCCGAGAGTTAGCGCAAAAGGGATTTAGGCCACGAAACAAAATAACATTTTCCGGAGGACGATTCTCAACACACACTTACAGTTATTATCTAGGTTATCGCGCAGTTCGGTAACGATCCAAGTGATCGTTGCTCTGTAACTACGCTAAATCATAATGCCACTATTGCTTTCACTGCAAGAATTTAACAAAGCCATACAAAATTTATGCCTTGGCAAACCGATGCTTTACTGTGTGGGTCCATTGTGCCCGTCTCTGACGACTAAGTAAGGATGTTTCTACCAGTCAACAGCCCTTGGCAGTGATGGGCTTCCTGCGTTGTGACTGATAGCTTACCTTTAATTTCCTGAAGCATTCGTAACAGTTTTAGGTCATCGATATACCTTATTAATAAAACAATTATTGCTAAATTAGCTATGTGTTTGTACTTTTTTTTCACTTCTGCACAAGCTCCTTTGGAGTAGATTGGTAACCGCATGCATGTCTTCATTAAATAGTTCGTTAGTTTGGGCGGTTTAACTTAACAACACTTTACTGAGTTGAACATTTAGCGCTTTTCAAGTAGCATGGTCGCATAAACTTAGTCTATCAAATCGGCAGTAAATCATGCCTTGATAAACTAACATTATTGCTGGCATTTTTAATTAATAAATATTATTATAATAAATATACATTTATAAGATATAAACAAATATAGCATTTATACTAGATCAGACGCAAGATATATCGTGCTTGTAACATTTACGGGCATGCAGATATATTTCCGGCTCAAGCGTGTGGCGTTGCTTATATAAGAAGGTTTGTATACAGATGGGCATACTATGGGAGCTTAGGGCATTAAATATAATCATTATTTTCCTTCATTGATCAAAGGATTAATATTCTAATTATAAAGTACTGCGCAGTACTAGTTTTTTTAACTAAAAAGAGGGAGAGATATTACATCTATATCTTGTTCTGGAAACATGAATGTGTTTTCTCTTGCTCTTTTCTGTCCGTCATAGTTGATATAATTGCAAGCCAATCTAAGTGTTCGTTTAGCTATAACCTAGCATATTTGACATTTCCCAAACATGTATGCTTTGTAACCATCCTCTTTCTCTGAGCCATTTGCAACAATCGCTCGGCACCTTCGGCGCTCCACCAGCGCTTTTCAACGCGACGTACATCTATTGCTTCATACCTCATCTATCAAGCCATGGTGTCTAAGAATCAACGATTCAGATATTGATTCGTTTGTCTTATGCTTTTCATTTTATCAGTATATAACAAAAGGACATATAGTCATCTATGCATTCTTACTTTATCTATCTAGCCATGGTGTTTGGAAATCAGCTGCCCGTCATTGAAAGTCGACGAAACGACATTTATTAATCTATTCTTTCACACTTTATCTATTTAGACATGGTGTCTAAAAATCAACGAGTCAGACATTGATCCCTTTGTCTTATATTTAAAATTCTATCAATATATAACGAGCGACTTAGATACCGGCCGGGCTGCCGGCATTGTTTCGCTCGTTAGTATGGCCACACGACCCACACAGACAGATATAGAGTGTCACACAGACATAGAGTGTTGAAACAGTGTAGTGTAGAGGAGACACGAATTCAAGTCAAACGCGCGCGCCCGCGTTTCCTTTTTCCTTCCTCCTGGTCGAGCGCTGTTATTGTTGGCGGCCGGTCGGTGAATCGGTCGGGCGGCCGGTTTGTCAGGAAGTCAGAAAGTCGAGCTGAAGGGACCGGGCCACTTTAGCTGCATCTCTTTGTCTCTTTGTTCTCTCCGACGAAAGGGCAGCTGAGAGAACAGCTGTTGGTGGTGGTGGTAGCGGTGATAATAGTGGTAGAAGGGTGTAGAAAGGGCAAGGACAATCAGCGGGCGACGGTGGCAGCAACAACAACAACAAAATTGAACTGGCTATAGACTATACGTAGCCGCGGCCGCCTATACAGCTGCTGCTTCAGCTGCCGCCACCGCCGCCTGTTGGAACCCTGTCGCGCCCCTGACGGAGGTCATCTTTGAGTCATCCGCGAAGCGGACGGATTGATAGACACTCCGTCTCCAACCCCGGCCGCACACAGTAAGAGAAGGAGGAAAAGATCCAACTACGTGCTTCTCTCTGTGTCTCGCTGTCTCTACCAGCCATCTGATTCTCGTCAGTTCTTCCCTACTCTAGGTTAGGGTTCTGTATGTTTATTTTGTCTGTCTCTGTTTGATCTGCTACCCGCTTTTTTGTGTGTGCGGCCAAGTAAGTCCCGTGCGTTGTGTCGCCTTGATCCGGCACTGTCATCCGCGTGATCGCTTTTATTAAGGTTTACATATATGTTTGTCTGTGTGTATTGTAGGGCTATTGGCGGTGATAGGTAGATATCAGATCTGTGTTATGCTCCTATGCTCTCCTAGTGAGTGAAGGTACCTGTGCCGGTTTTTTGTCGTTGTTGTTGTTGCTGTTGTTGATACCTAGATCCGTTTGTCCTTCGGAGTTCGCCGATAGCGAATAATAGCAACAGCTGTAGCCAAAGTTGAAGTTGCAGTCAAAGTTTTAGTGAAGTTGTAGTCACAAAAAACGTGGCAATAGAAATAAGGCAGTCACAAAATTAGTGAGAGTAAATAATAGCTCTGTAAGTAGCGTGAGTTAACCTTCACTACGCACTAAGAACGAGAGAGCTCAAGCTTAAACGTTGTTCCATCATAAACAAATAGGAGACATCTACTCGGAAGACAGACAAAACCAGCGGCACGATGGTTGTACTCACTGAAGATCCGGCTTACCTGAAGCTGCAGCAGCTCTACGAATCTAAGGGAAAAACTCTACGCCTAAATGACCTATTCAAGGCGGATGCTACGAGAGCCGAAAAATACACGTGAGTAGAAGAAAATCCTATCGGTCCGCTCAATCTATTCGAAACAATCAGTGCATCTATGCTTATGCTGTGTTTCCACACGAACGCGCTTATTTTCCATTTTGTTGTAAGCTCACGAGGAACGAGTATCGAATGTGTTTTTAGGAATATATATACATATCAAGTATACATAGAGGAGCAAACATATAATTATATATATATATATATATATATTTTTTTACTTGAGAGCCTTTTAGCCGTGTAAACACTAGTCTTATTGTTAAAGGTGAAAATAGAATTTATAAATAAAGTAAATCGAAATAACACTATGTGTGTGCGCGGACCTTTTCTGCGGTGGATCTCTACTAACGCAGACGATTTGTTGGGTGCGCCGTCTTGTTGCACATAGGCCAGACGGCTGATAGAAAAAGAAGGACTCGATTAGGGCGCCACGGGGACCTCCAAGTAGAGGAACCGCCGACCTCTATTGAGGAGACTGGTAATGTCATAATTAATATACGTAATAATTCACATGGCCACTTTGTCATTAAAACTGCTCGATCTTGTGCGGCGGTTATTCTCTCCTCGGAGACAAATTCCTCTACAAGGGCTTGGCATGTCAGAGGATACATATGTATATGTATATATATATATATATATATATTAGTAGATCAGGGTGTTCCTAAATTTAGTACACTCTTTTAATAGGTGGTAGAGTTTGTTTAAAAATCTTGTGTGTCTATGGAAGGCGGAAATGTCTTGTTTTGGAGTGAGAGTGAAATTACGATGATTTATTCTACAGATGTGGATGGTCGGATTTCACTTTTCAAAAAGCTCGATTGTGTGTGATCGAGTTGCACGGCGGAGAAACTGGAGACACACCGTCGTGCTTGGTAGACAATTTTGCTTCGTGTGAAAAATACTTATGCTGAATAGCAGACGTATCAGAATTATTTTGGTATCTTATTGATGGAGCTCCGATACGTGACATGATTAACGTAAGCCGTTTTCTTGTCTCGCCCCGATGTCGGACGATCATAGGGTACCGTGTTAGCAGAGGAGTTGGCGGCTTGTGTACGGCGGCCGCTAGCATTCCTTCTCTGTTCATACGGGAACTGATGGGAATCCGACGTCGGGGAACGGGTAAAAACGGCTTTACACATAATCGTATCACGAGCATAATACTAAGTCTCCAATATATTGAACGTGAATAATGGAAAAATAGATATTCCTGAACTCGAATGTTTGCGAACTGTTTTCAACGAGACTATCTGCTTGCAATTGCAGCCAGCATGAATATCTTTCAGGCGAAGCAGAACGTTTTTAACACGACGTTATGCCTGGCTTCTGCACCGAACAACTTGTTCACGCGCAATGGCGCTTCTTGTGAAATGTTGTCCGACCACCCACATCAGTACAAACTAATCTAAGTAATTTTTTAACAAGTAGTACTACCCCTTAAAATGAGTGTACCTATTATAGGAGCACTATATATATATGTATATATATGCGCTTTATTACGCAGACCACTTTACCTTCGTAAGCCAACTATTTAACTATGATTAAAGCAGTCATACTGGTCGTGCGTAAAGAGAACCACAATCCGAGACTTGAAGACTTGCTAAGATTTGTTCGCATCCTCGACAGGCTGAAGCTGTCCGAAGGTCCGGAGACTCTTCTACTCGATTATTCGAAGAATCTTGTCGATGGCGAGATTCTGGCGGCATTGTTCGAGCTAGCGAAGAACCGCCAGGTTGAAGGCATGCGGGATCGCATGTTTGCGGGTGATAAGATCAACTTCACTGAGAACCGCTCGGTACTGCACGTGGCGCTCCGGTAAGATGCAAATTCTGCCCCGTCCGTAAGCGAACTTTAGATACTGCCGAAAAAGAGAAGAACGTAAAAGAAAAGAAAGGACGAAAACAATTCAAGTTCATTATGAATGCCTAATAATTAAATGTATGTATGTATGTATATATATATATATATATATATATATATATATATATACATATATACATTTATATATATATATATATATATATATATATATATATATATATATCAGGGCCGAAGGTGGTATTGCAATAGGAATTGTACGCTTTAATCTAAATTGACACATACTACATACATTTACATCGTAGGCATAACACAGTCGTCGATCGAAATGGAATCGACGCAACCGGAAAAGAAATAATAAAAGAAAAGACTTTGGGAAGGAATGTAAATTAATAAGACTCTGCCATCAATATCTGCCTTTTTAAAGCTATGGTACTTTCAAGGTTCATAGCGTCATTTGAAGAGAAACCTACTCAGAGATTAAGTCGGTAAACCTATTTAACCCGTCTCATCTGACCGGCAGTCATTAGGCCTCCACCCAAGCATACAACGCTGACACGTTTTCAATTGTACAGAAATGCGAACGGCTACTTGGTCTAGTTGCCATGCATGCAAAATAGATTGAAAGTACGCGTTAGCAGCTTAACTAAAAAACGTTTTAGCCGGTCTGGTACTGCTTTCTCTGTTTTCCGCTTCTCCTTTCAGTAAGGACGCGTTTTCTTCTCTGTTAGTCAGTAGAGTTAGGTGATGAAATTGCATTGCAACAGTTCTCGAGCCACTTACTTTCACCACACGTTAGTAGTGGTAAAAGCATCGTGTGTGGAACGAGATTGGCGCCAGTGCAGGCCTTCCAAGAGCGGCATTGACAGTGTACCAGTCGTCTATAGGAAATGATTTATTTTTCTGGAGGCAGGTCTTAATCATAGGCAAATATCGCAGTCTTCTGACTGTTTTTTTAGTGGTGTGTAAAGAGCACGTTTAACCGGTTGAAATAGCTTGCGAACCTCTAGCGTTCGTGGGTTGTCCACGGTCATGCACTTAAGCCAAGTCAGCACGTTACGCTTTACCAGGTGCCACCGTTTCCAGTCGATAAACAGGACCAACCATGCGCAACCTCTGTTTAGTCTAGACACAGTTGTAGAGCAAAAGGCGTTCGTCTGTAACGGTAGATTGGTAGCCGTAAACCAGAAAATTGCCTAAAAGCCGAAAACGCAAGCGTTTCTACTTAGTAATGCATCCACAGGTTTTTAACTTAACAATAATCCAATACCCGACTTCACTAATAATAATCAGGATTATTATTATTAAAGGAGTAATACATTATTGTTTGAGATATATATACATAACGCTAATGTTATATATATATACATATATATATATATATAACATTAGCATCTCAGACGTATAGAATAAACACGTGTGAGTATAGGCTTTTGGATCACGCACTGTGTTAGCTTGTCAGTTCACAGGTAGATTCCCTGCGGGGTCATCTACCCTTTCACGGACGTAGTATGACATTCATTCCAGTTAATAGAGCGTCGCGCAGGGTCCATCCTATCACGTATAGGAGGTCTGCAGGACAAATTTAAACGTTCTGTGCGTTCAGCGATCACTGTGTTACGTGCTTGAGCACTAACTAAGCCAGGTAAAATGTTGCTGTTGAAAAATTACATAGAAGTCGCCCTTATTTATGGTGTGAGTTCCTATGTATGTATATAGACGAATACAGTCCTATCGCAAGCAGATTACAGTTAGCTTTAGTATAGTCTAAAACACCATTTAGATCACGCAAAATTATGCGATGAATTGCGAAAGGTCAACAGCCTTGTTATTTCACTCGAATGCGAGAAATTGACCTAGAAGCTCTGAATCACGTCTGATGTGACCTGCAAATGTTTATAGTATGAATGTAAGAGAAGAGCGACAGAAATAATAGTTGTTGTCTCGGCTGTCTATCAAGCACATTTCACGCCCTAAATCTGAAGCATATGGTATATATGCCTCAAAAACAATTTTCTGTGCTTTATGAAATAGGGCTCCCAAAGCGAAAACCAGAACAGACGTTTGAGACGTAAGAACCTGGCTATAGAAATCACACATATTTGGCTCACTCACTTCTCCAAATGGCCATGGTATATCTGGTAACTCATAAAAATGACCCCAATTTTATTATGTTTCTTTGGAAAAAGTACATGCTCGATCTCTAAAATAGACGGGTCGCCTCGAAATAATTAATTTTATTTATTCAAAATCTTCAAAATCAGAGATTCAAAATCATCAAAATCAGAGAAGGGAAGAAGCATCGGAAGAAGCGTTAAACGTTCTTAGCGGAGTGACCAAGGTGTTGTTAGCACGATCTCGACTTAACTTGCGCGGTCATATCGGTATAAACCGAGCATCCTCGGCGGCGGCGTGCGAAAACCTGCGACCTTTTCCTTTAGAGACTAGGGCAACGCGTTCAAGACCTCACATGCGACATAAAACTGAATAGAATGGAGAAGAATAACTGCGTCACTGTTGTTGCTGCTTTAACGTTACATCCTTCACACTTATATATTTTCTCTTGGTCAGACAAATTGACAAACTTACGATCCACTTACGACTAGTTTTTAACTGATTTATGGAGAACCGGCGAGCTGTCAGCATTTTGGCTTATTACTCGAAAAAAGCAACTTTTTTGTAGTATATGTGATAACAATAAGATTACCATGGTTTTATTTATTGATGCTATTGCTATCATTGTTATGAGGGTCCTACCACGTGCACCTATATATATATATATATATATATATATATATATATATATATGAACATACATATTTTACGCGTTATTTAAAAAATGAAGCGACAAAGTGCCGAAACACTACTGAATTATGTATATATTGTATTCTTGGTGTGCTTGTTCTAGCAATCGATCGAACCGACCAATCCAAGTCGATGGCGCCGACGTGATGCCAGGCGTCAACGCTGTCCTGGAGCACATGAGGACCTTCTGTCAACAGGCAGGTTCACACTCGTCGCAGTGACATGACAAGATGAAAGTGCTGCTGCAACTGCAGCTTCACAATGACGCCGCAGCGTTACTATTTACTTATCTAGCACTAAAAGTACGCAAACTAATATTGGAAAATAGCGTGTTCTCATGCATCATCTATTTAATTGAGACATGTGCTTCCTGGCGGTTTTTGTGCCCGATCATGGCCGATTGTAGTTGGAAACATGGAAAACCAATTTAAGAGTGGCCGTGGGTTCGAGTCTCGAAGCATCAACAAGACCTGCTCGAATTAAACTTGAAGTGTTTAAATTTCATGAAGTATATAGTGTTGACGTTTTCGATCTCTACAGACAGATATTTAATAACGGTAGCACAGAAGGACAGTGAGATGTAGGACGAGACATGGTTTGGCATAAGGTAGGTATTTCGAGACTATAACAAGATGTTACAAAATGCTATAAATAATCGCATTAAGGATATGGTTATCCATTTAATAAAACGGACTGTCTGTGTATATGTAGGTATCTATCTATATATATATTTTGTTTTGCTTGAACAAAGTGCTGATATACTAGTGAGACAACTGAATAACTTAGCCATATATATATATATATATATATATATATATATATATATATATATATATATATATGTGCAATTCATTAAATCAGTCGAGGTTAGTTTAGTTAACTCAATTATCGCACCGCCGATTTACAGGTGATTTCCGGCGACTGGAAAGGATATACGGGAAAGAAAATTACTGACGTGATAAACATCGGTATCGGAGGCTCCGATCTGGGTCCGCTTATGGTTACTGAGGCTCTTAAGCCATACCAGGCAAGTTACAGTTAGTTGTTGACATCTCTTACCATGTACTAAGTAGCTTGACTTGTGTGCATATAAAATTGATGTATATATATGCTATCCGATCAATTAACTATGGAATTATTTTTATCGAACAGTTGCCATTAACGTTCGAAAATATGCTTTTACCGCTGTCTCTGTTCTGGCGTGTCAGGAATATAAAACATCGTAAAAGGTTACTCTGGACACTTCACAATTCTTCCGAACTCAACACTAGTTTGCCCACTAATAATAATTATTATTATTATTACTATTAGGTTTGAACGTGTATTTCATTATTGTTAATACTTTAATACTTTAAATAGCTTTGTGTTATATTGTTTGGTTATTTCTTTGTGTTAATACTGTCAAATTCACTAGATGGCTACCAAATCGTTTCCACGAATGCTATTTACACACTTTCCTAGGCGCCCTTTCGTTTTGTATAGAATTTAATTTCGGTTAGGTTGTACATATTCTCTGATAAGAATTATTATACTTCGCGTTTTCTCTTGTGAGTTGTTGATAACTTTTTTGAGATCGGGCTTGCTGCACTGTTTGTGTCGATTAGGGTCATGGTCGTGGGCTGCGCCAGCTGTTGTTTATCCGTGTTTTGGCTGCATGACCTGCATTCTTATGGACCTGTAACGTTGCCGAAACTTAGTGCTTTAAACGTTCCGTATCGCTTACAGGTTGGACCTCGGGTGCATTTCGTGTCAAACGTCGACGGCACACACCTTTTCGAAACGCTGAAAAAGGTCGACCCAGAAACAACGCTGTTCATTGTTGCCTCGAAAACGTTCACCACCCAGGTAGGACACCGAACATTTATCTCTGGATCCATTGTAGTGAAGTGCGTCTTCTACGGAAATTTACATCGTATGAATATTAAAAAAAAAAAAAAAAAAAATATATATATATATATATATATATATATATATATATATATATATATATATATATATATGTATATATATTTATATATGTTATAAGTATATATATATACATATATATATTGCACTAATGTTAGGCGTAGGTGTATACGGGTATGGACAGTAATACTTATAACTTACATTATGTAATACTAGAAGCCGACGTAATGATTACGTGTAGAAGTAAAAAGCCGGGAAAGCACGCCATAGGTTAATTGCACGTCAGTGAGCGCGATTAAGCACTGAGTTAGTTTCCCGCTGCCTTGCTTGGTGGTAGATAGTCGTTATGATTAGACTAACCATCTAATCAGATACACGAGCAGAGGCTGTGCCGGATGTGTGTGTGACTTGCGCGCGATTTGCTGCTTTCTTTTATCTCTTCTTTCATTGTCTGCGGCTTTGCGTGCCGGCCAGGAAACGATTACGAACGCGGAGTCAGCCAAAGCGTGGTTCCTGGGCAAGGCGAGCGATAAGGCACACGTTGCCAAGCATTTTGTTGCGCTGTCTACAAACAAGGCGAAAGTCGAAGCGTTCGGAATTGACGCCGCTAACATGTTCGAGTTCTGGGACTGGGTTGGCGGACGATACTCGCTCTGGTCGGCCATTGGGCTCTCCATTGCACTCTTTGTTGGTTCGTCTCCTTTACGTACAAATGCGATAATAGCGGTGTAACCTATCTATCGGCTGCCACTTTACACATGTATATATACTTGTTTAATAACTAAATGTATATATATATATATATATATATATATATATATATGTATATAAACCGCATGCTCTAGATATCACGGTCTTGTTTGTAGTAACATTGGGTATCTAAAACAGTTGGCCCGATTAATATCATCATCAACTTTGTATATTGTATGTGTTTATACTCTATTTTTTATACAATTCTTGTAACTGCATTTGTGAGCTCCTGTCGCCGAGCCAAATATTTGTACTTGGTTATTATCGACGCTAAATGTGTGAATAAATAGAATTTGTGTTTATATATAAAAATAATATATATATATATATATATATATATATATATATATATATATATGGAGTGACGCAGCTTTTTTAGTAACATTGTGTATTTCGAAAGGTCACAGTGATTGACGTCGTCCAAACGATAATGGACAGAGAGTACGTCGTGCGAATGAAGTCGCGTGTTCTATGCGTTTATTTGCTTTGTGTTGATGTGGTGTGAGACAGGCATGGCCAACTTTGAGAAGCTGTTGGCAGGCGCCCACTTTATGGACGAACATTTCCGGACGGCCCCGCTCGACCGCAACGCGCCTATGATTTTGGCGCTCCTTGGGATCTGGTACATTAACATGTTTGGAGCCGAAAGCCACTGCCTCTTGCCGTACGATCAGTATCTGCACCGTTTCGCGGCATACTTCCAGCAGGGAGATATGGAATCGAACGGAAAATACGTCCAACGCGACGGAACTCGGGTATGGTTCCCCTGTCTGCCTCCGGAAATATTAAATATATGGCGTATGTTACATATATATATATACAAAATGTTCGCCTCTCATTTACACACGTAAATGTTTAAAGTCTAAGAATAATATTGCTTGTGGTCGTTAGAAAGCTAATTGAGTGGACAGATTACCGGCTACCCTGACACTAGCAGTTGATTCCTTAAATAGCACTTAAGCTTTCAACGCTAGAATGTTTAATAACTGCAGGATCGGTTGTGTATGCTATATAAGTAAAATATTTACCGCGATATACTAATTCGATGATGGGAACAGCAGAAATGGAGCGTTATCTTGAAAGTTTTTTTAAGAATTTATGAAGATGGCGACGGTTAGAAACTAACCACGGTGAAAGCTACATCATTTCTAATGTCACGGCAGATTAAGAGCGTGTTGTAAAGGACTGCATGCAATCTTTGGGGCAAGCAACCCCCATCCAAGACGGCTGTGTATCTATCGCTAGTATTGAAGACGCAGGCCGTATATATATATAAATATATATATATATATATATATATATATATGCACCACGAACCCGAGTCAAAGGCTGCTCGGAAATCAACGAACACACTGTACAAAAATTGGCCTTTTCGTGAGAGGGTGCTGTCGATATCCTTAAGGAGTGTTGTACAAGCTGATAGTGTTGATCTATGTGGCCGGAAACCATGCTGCTCGTCTGGCAGTGCGTCTTTGTGGGCAATGTAAGGTGTCAGTCTCCGTACCAACAAACTGGCCAGTAACTTGTAAATGCAGCTTTTCTTTGCTATACCTCTCCATGAGGCAGGATCAGTGGGTGTGCCCTTGCCTTTGGAGATGAGAGTCAGAAGGCACTGTCGCCAACTTGATGGGATCTTTCCTCTACGCATGCATTCGTTGAACAGCGTGGTCCAACATGGTGCAAGCACCATGGCCTCCTGAATGTGTTCATTCCGTATATTGTCCGGCCCAGGCGACTTATTTTTCCTTAGGCTATGGATTGCCTCCGTCACCTCTTGAATATCAAATTCTCGCCCCAGGTATTCCCTCCACTGGGTATCTTCTTCAGACCAGACGCTTGTGTAGGTTGGCGGCTCTCGCGGAATTGTGTCCTTGTCCCCCAGGATGTTTTGGAAGTGTGCTCGTAGGGTTCCACGGTCTACTGGGCATGGTGCTCGTAGTTGCTTTGTAGTCTTGAGCCATACGTGCGGTTGTTCATGAGCCTTCGATAGTAGTTTGTCCTCCTTCCGTATTTCGTATTGGAGTTTGGCCTCTTTGAGCGTTCGTCTATATAACGCTTTAGATGCTGCGTGAAGCGAGCACATTTCTGGTCGCATACGTGCGAGGTCTCTTGCTTGGAACTGAATAGCTTTCGCACTGGAGCATTGTGGTGTCCACCATGACACCACAATGCTCCAGTGCGAAAGTGCATAGGTCTTAACAAATTCGCTGAACTTGGTGTTCCAGCACCAATCGTAGGACTTCTCCAGGATGTCCTCCAAACAAATCAAGTCGTCATAGATGATGGAGTCACAGAGCATCCGCCACTGGTGCAAACTAATGGGTTTACACAAGGAGACAATCTGAGCCCGCTGATGTTTACACTTCTAATAGCGGACCTGCCACCGAAAATCAAGAAACGACACCCCACGGTCGATATAATTATGTACGCGGACGACCTGGTGATTTACAGCCGGAGTAGATTTCACCTTCAACAAGCATTGGCAACCCTCTCTTCATATATTGCCGACGTTGGACTGGAAATCAACGCCCAAAAGACTGAGGCGATGAAATTTAGACGTGGCGGTAGAATAGCAGAAGGAGACACTTTAAGGCTAAACGGTCATGTTTTGAGCTATGTTAATAGATTCACATACTTAGGCGTGACACTGACGCCCAGTGGCAAAACGTTTGGTGTACATATAGAACAGCGAGTAGCAAAGGCACTGGTGGCCGCAACAATGATAGCACAGCCGCAAAAACTGTCACTCAGCACGGCACTGGCTTTGTTTAATATGAAAATAGCACCAATTGCATCTTATGGAATAGAACTGCTCTGGGAGAAACTGAGCACAGCACACCTCGCGTTGTTAGATAGTACTAAACCTGCATTTCTAAAAAGGGTCTTGGGCCTGCACTGCTCAACGCGAAATCGTTTGGTCTATCTTCTTACAGGTACTCCGCTGTTTGTCGAACAGTTAAAGTCGCAGTTTAAGTTCCCAGAGACGCCGGCCTATCGTGAATTTATTAGGCTGTATGATGAAAAGATGGCAGACGTTGATCCCGATTTTTATAACACAAGAGCAATGACAAACACTGAGTGGAAGGGGGTGTGCCGAAATACTCGTCATACGGTTGTAAGATATGCGGTTCACGGGTTCCACCATGCAATATGTAGAACAGAAGGATATCATGACCTAAGTGATCTTTGTATATGCAAATATTGTGGCTTATCATGTTCAAGATACCACGCTGGTCAATGTACGAAAATGACATCGATAACAAGTCTGAATATGATCTCATAGGATGGATTGTGGATATAATGTTCTTATAATATATATTTGTAATGTGCAATACCTAACCAAGGTAACAATAAACGATTGAATATATATATATATATATATATATATATAAATATATATATATATATATATATATA
Source organism: Dermanyssus gallinae (assembly GCA_003439945.1). Classification (NCBI taxonomy): domain Eukaryota; kingdom Metazoa; phylum Arthropoda; class Arachnida; order Mesostigmata; family Dermanyssidae; genus Dermanyssus; species Dermanyssus gallinae. Next base: position 683,256 of record QVRM01005427.1, on the reverse strand, counting down.
TATATATATATATATATATATATATATTTACAAAAGGATTTTAACAAGCAGCACAGAGCAATCAATCGGCATAGAGCGCGTTTATACAAATGGTACAGTATGACCAGTAGTTCTGACAAAGCAAAATGAACGGCGTGCATTTCAGGTGGCTCATCAAACGGGCCCGATTGTGTGGGGTGAGCCGGGAACGAATGGTCAGCACGCCTTCTACCAGCTGATCCACCAAGGCACAAAGTTAATTCCGTGCGATTTCATCGCACCGGCCAAGACGCATAATCCCGTCCAGGGTAGGTGTGAATTTAGCATGTGAATTATGCGGTCGCTGTTTACTTAAAAAGTCGCTGTTATTACGCTGGCCGCGGAGGGCGAGTTAAGTTGAGCACGCCGTGGCTGGCTCAGCCTGGCGTTTGGAAAGTTCGAAGTATTCTGAATACTGTACATCGCAGCCGGCTGGCTAATCTATCGGTCTATGTTTAGGTGGCCTGCATCACAAAATTCTGCTGGCCAATTTCCTCGCGCAGACCGAGGCGCTCATGAAGGGAAAAAGTTCGGACGAGGCCAGGACCGAGCTAGAAGCCTCTGGACTGAGCGGCGATACCCTCAACAAAATTCTGCCCCACAAGGTTAGCTCAATTTTGTACTGCAGCTGATATATATATATATATATATATATATATATTACTGCATTATTTGCATCGTTCCGTTTACAGGTATTCCAGGGTAACAAGCCCACAAATTCCATCATGGTACAGCAAGTGACACCCTTCACGTTGGGAGCATTAATTGCGATGTATGAACACAAGATTTTCGTCCAGGGCGTTATTTGGGACATCAACTCCTACGACCAATGGGGGTAAGCTTTCAATGCTATTCATATATATATATATATGAATTGTTTGCAGTTATATATAATTACGTTTATACGTACTGGTAAAGATTGTAACATGCCCTTACGTCGACAACAGTGGGCGATTATTGGTACGGGGCTGCCAGTCCGCCCATAAAAACATATATATGTATATATATATATATATATATATATATATATATATATATATATATATATATATATATATATATATTATTTACAAAATCTACACAATATCTAGGTTAGATATATTTATACGTACACACTAAGGAAAATGCTTGATTAGCATGGTTTATACGTGCGACCTGCTAGGCCGTATCCGTGCGTGAATATATGTCCATTTAATATATGTGTTCATTTTCCCCTCTCATTACAACAGCGTCGAGCTTGGAAAACAGCTTGCGAAAGTAATTCAGCCAGAACTGGATGGAAAAGACCCAGTGAGCTCACACGACTCGTCAACCAATCAACTGATCAACTTCATCAAAAGCTTCAACTAGGGATCACCGCGTTTCAATGGCGTACTCCGTAACAGTTTCTTTTTGGCCATTGCGCCGGGATTACTTGAGGAGCGTCCTCAATGTGTAGCTACCTCTACGAGACAAAATCAGTTGCAACCATTTATAACACACGCTTAGCGACCGTCATCTGCTTATGAGGGCATCAGGTATCGTACGTGTTAACGATGCGACAACACCCTAAAGTTATTCGATCTTGTAGCACGGTCGGCTGACTGATAGTCAGTCGCTTGGTGCTGAGTCGGCCGAACACCACGGTTTCGCCATATGTGGCTTCTATTTAATAATAATACAGGCTGCCATGCAATTCTGTACGCCTCTTCTACGGAATCAAGCGCTTTCTATACTGGCTAGCGGAGTCTTTACTCGGACGGTAAATCAAAATATTTGACAGATACACGAACAAACAAAGGATGACCTGTTGCTGATCAACTACATCATTAGACGTCGGCAATCCAATTGCACTTTTTGTACGATGAATTTGACTGTGTTCGCCGCTGTGTCTATCCATAAGCTAGGCGTATCCTTGTTCTTATATGCCCTATCGAATTTACCACCTCAAATCTTGCTCCACAACGAGAATCAACGTTATTGTACGTTATGAAAACCAGCCGGTCCAATCATCTGTTATACGTGTGTGTATGTTAAGAGCTATAATATCTTGCAACAGAGAGTATCTTTTGTACTGTCACTTGAGCAATATTGACTGCAATATTAGGCGGTGGTCAATACAATATACAACTACAATAATTTTTAAATATTTCTCCATATATATATATATATATGCTGGAAACGTCAGCAAAATAAACCGTTCCGCTAATATCTGGTATTGAAACGTTGGCAATATAGATGACACGACGTTCTGCTCATAAGCACTCTAAGATTTACGGCAATAATCTACTACCATACTACCGATAAGTACTGGTTCTACGTACTCAAGCAATACTTCTCTGGGCCGCTCATCTGCTCGGAGAACCTCGGGGGTCTGGCCTGGCAACGAAACGTAATCTACACACAGAGCTAACCACTGAACGAAATGAAGCGGGACGTCTTTCTTTGCCCGTAGGGTGGCACAATTTTTATTCGAAGACTGTTCAAGTAAGTGAGTGGTCAAGATTGATGCATAAGGTGAAATGAACAAGGTTGATTCATGCACGAACGTGACGTAGATGATGTGCACGGCGTTGATGGAAACGGAACGACCGCACGCGAAATAATAAAACAAATGTTATTTGTCGTGATGGAATTTCGCTTAATCTTTTCTTATATACGTTTATTGCGCGTAAAGTTTTTTTTAGGTATTGCGCGCACCTTTTCAATAATTCAAAGGTCACGGCGTTAATGCTTGGACTTCTCATCGCGCGTTTAGTAATGTTTCGAGGCGTGTAAGTGTTTTGTGCCCTTGATGCTGTCACAATTTCAAGTGTGTAAATGACTGAAGCCACTCAGCGTCCACCCCTCCCATCGGTACGCCCACAGTGTCCATTACTTTTACTATCAGAAGGAATATTGCTCTACCATATATATTTTTTAGCAGGTTAGACCTGCTATGTGCTAGACTTACATGAACCTCCTTTAGAGCTGAAAACTGTCGCAGCAGGACAACGCTCAATCGATCCAACACAACTAACAAGAAAGAACGAGTTCCTTCCAAGGCGGGCTTAATCTCACGCTGGTCAATTGTTTCCGGTCGCCAAGCAACGCTCCGTTTTTGTTATAACCGTGCATTAATTAGCGTTCCATGCCACCACCGTGTTGGCCGTCGTGGACCTGCCCGTAATTGCTGGCCCGCGCATTACAGCACGTTCATAACGTTATTCGTCGTCCGTCTTCAATAGAGTTCAATTCAAACGCACCTTTATTCTAACAAAGAGGGGCATGTTTACAATGTTTTCATTCTACAAACCGTTTCCTAGATTTATAGACGAGTCAATTTACTTTTGTACCGACATTTGCGCCGCAAGCATTTTGAGTTCTCAGTGCCCTGGCCATCCGCCATAAAAACATGTTAGTTACGCGATCCGTCCTTGCAATTTGTGTCTTGTTGACGAGGTAGTCTTATCGCTGCTGAGGTTGTTCACACGAATGCTAAAATAGTAAGATAAATTTGATGATTTTTTAACTCGATTGTCATATTCCATATTACCTCATGGCCTCGAACACCGTAGCGATTGAGTTCTTCTAGTTATAACGTTGGATAGGGACATACTACATCAGCCAAAATACCGCCTGCCGCAATGGTCCTGCATTGATATGGTCCTTCGTAGTTAAAACATAGCGATTCCCGAGGGCTTCCCCGGTGTATGACTGAATGTATGTATGACTGAAAGCACCCATTCATGACCACTGTTCCCGTACCGCGTAAACCTAGTCACCGCAATCTTTGTTGACTCTCATTGACGCGATGCCTGCTCGACACTAATCTAGCCAAGTTAGACACGGCATGAAATGACTGGACCACACGTGCCACCTTGATAGTTGCTGAGCGAACGTGACTTCTAGGTACGTGACCCCCAAACAGATGGCTCACTGGCTTTGCCAGATGCCTAGCGTTGAGCACTATTTCCGCCTTGCAATGACTATGGCTTGACCGTCGGTCAACCGTGTTTAGGGCATTTTTTGAGGGACGTATATTAGGGTACTCTCTTAGCTGAGCGCTTCTGACAAATTGTAGAAGTTGCATGAGCAGCAGTCACGGCGTTTTCCCATATTCCACGTTCAGTACTATCCATTTTATCCTGCACATGCAAAACATCGTCATGCACTAGACATAAATCAAACAGCTAACTTTGAGCAATTTGAATGTGAAACCAGTTTTTTGCGTCATCTCCAGAGTGACCGCTTCCCTTCTAAAACAGGAGATAATCATCGGCCCCTTTCGGCGTGGTGTGACATACATAGTGCCCCTTTTGGTTGCAGTTGCCTGTTTTCTCCAGATCTTACATTATTTTTGCCTCAACCACAGCTTTACCGAGGACTACTTCGCCCTTCTCTGCATGCGGTCCCCCTTTCGCTAGTACATCAGTCACCTCGTTCCCGTAAATAACTACATTAAAGGGTACCCGTAACTCCACAGGCTGACTTCGATAGCTCATGCACCTTACAAGAGACTCTACTAGATATGAAGCGAGTCCTGATGGATCAACAGCACGGATGCTCGAGATGGCAGCATATAAATCACCGATGATCGCGACGGATCCTTAATTTCCTACAGCAATGCTCAATATATGGCCATCAGCTCGGCGGAAGTTAAGTTGCTGCAGTTGACGATGGAGCTACGATAGAGTAGTAATTGCGGGCGAAGCCAACTAACTCACCTTTTCCCTTTGTGGTCTTGAGTCTTGTGGGGAGATCCTCTATGTTGTATCTTCGATCGTTTTCTGAGCTCTTTTTCCGCCTCGCTCCATCTGCTCTTTGGGTTTATGCAAGTCACGTATGTAGTTTCCTACGAGCACTCAATTGTTTGCGGATTTCAGCATGAGTTGGATCACCTCCCTCCGCATTAGCGAGCGCCTCTCATAGTATTCTAGTAGCCTACTTCTTCTAGGCTTCTGGAAACCTTCCTTCGGCCATCTTCTAGGCTTCTGGAGACCTTCCCTCGCAGAGCAGCCTACCTGTTCATTTTCCGAGAAGACATCGGGACATTCGTCTAAGAGGAATTTAATCCCATCTGGGGAACCGAAAGCCTTCTCGGCTTTCATCCAAATCGCCGCCTTTGCTTCTTCTGTCGTTACCGATGAATGAAGTGGACAACCTTGCCAGTCTATTTGGTGCTATGGGTTGTTCCCGTAGCGTTAATGGCCCATCGTGTTGTTTTTCTAAGGGTCTTTTGTGGCCCGCCACTGGGTTTAGCTTTCGTTGCTATAAGATATTTTATGTCCCAGGGGCGGGATTCTATCTCGCTGCACAGCCTCCTCCATTTACGTATGTTTCACCACCCTCCTGGCAGCCCCACATGCTTTTCTGGTGCCAGCAATTCTCGGTGTTTGTAGTGCGGCGATCCCTTAGCGTTAGTAAGGCGCCTAGTAGCTACTCCTGTGCAGGACTTCGTGAGGGTATTAGTGACATCGTGTTCATCTGGTGTCTCCTGTAGGGCATCGTGCGCTTCAGTTTTCTCCTACACACGTCGCTAATAAGCTTTCGTTGCTTTTTCAGGGCTGAGTTCTGCGCAGGGGTTTGTGATCTCAAATACGATGTATATGTGGTCACTGAGTGATCTTATGTTCTCGAGAACCCTTCACGTTTGAACCCCCTGGCGGGGCATTCAGCATTGTCATTGAATTTACATTCGTAGCAATCAAAGTTATGCGCAGATGACGTTAGAAGCGTTTGGATGGACTCTTTTCAACTGGATCTGCCTGCTCTTTGTCGATTTAAATGGTAACGATTCCCAGTAATTTACGTTTCCGCTAATCGTATTTGTTTTTTGCAGTTAGTGACAGTGGATTTATCTATTCTAGCTGTTATTCTATTAGTCTGTATAGCAGCTTGTATAATGGTGTAGCATTGTCGTTCTATCTTATTGTAGTATCCATATAAACCCAGACATTTTGCACTACGTTGGACACTTATCCTGGCAATGTGTTTCTAATGTCGAGAGGTTTCGGATGATATTCCGTTCAAAGCGAAGGCTTTTCTTTTGCAAACCACCTTTGGATCTCCAATGTACATTATCGTTCGTCTCGATTCGTTCGACCACGTTCTCTCCATCATGGATTTGGTTACTCATTTTTGGTTGGCCCATTGCTGTAGGATGCCACCTATTTGACTATTTAGTGTTCTAGCTATTCCCTGACGAGCCCGCCTCAACTTTGGCTAATTGAGTTTGGAAACCTGCTGTTTTCACTACTAATATACTGATGTTATGACAGTTAACAGCCCTTGTAATGACTACTGTGCAAACCGGCTGTCGCCTAAGAAGCCCTCAAAAGTGTATGACTCTTAGCTGGTGAGGCACGCATCAGCTTTATTACTTATATGCTATTATTAATGTTTATTATGCTATTATTTATAAAGCTACTTTAATTATGAAATATAAATAAACATTTATATTACGTTTTACTTGTATTTCTATATTGGTGCTACTCCTGCCTAGTACAGCAATGGGCCATGCTTTCATTGGGGTTAGTCAGTTCGTTGGCATCTACTGATGATACTAATTACTGATTGATCCTACTTACAAGACATAGCTCGATCGGTTTTCATTTAATTCATTTTATAAACTAGCAACGAATCCCCGTTAGCTTATGATGTAATTTATAATGCATACACTTAAATCTGCAAAACAAAAACTTGTTAATCGAAATGACAACTATATTTTATATATATATATATATATATATATATATATATACATCTATTTATTTATGTGTAGCAAAATCTACATATACACATAGCAAAATACTCTGCTCGTTTCCTCAATTCATTGCGCTTCTAATAGAGGCCACGTTTCCCCTAGATGGCCATCTGACGGTCTCAAAAATGTGGCTTTGCGTCGATCGCCTGTGACGTCATCCAATACGTTTTCCAATATTCTTCCTAATTTTCGTTCTATCTGATCAGAGTCAGCGCGTTCTGCAACCCATCCAGACTCAACTGCGCTGTGGTGTAAATACGACAAGGCCGGCGTGCAACAATAATAATAATAATAATAATAATAATTGTTGTTGTTGTTACCAGCACAATTTTGCTAATTAAGGCAATCATAGCGTAACAACGAGACGATACAAGGTGACACCCATTGGTCAGCCGCTAGCTCTAGCGTAGTGACACGGCGGCGGCTGAGCACGGGCAAAAAGGCACACGTGCCCATCGGCTGCCGCTGCTGTTGCTTCTGGACTGCTGTCGGGGCAACAGTGCGTGCCGCCGCCAGCCTTATCCTTATCTGTCTCAAATAGATGATCCGCCTAGTGGTGTCATTATCGGCTCGAATAATGACTGACTTGGCTAATGATGATGATTATGATGGTGATGGTAATGATGATGGTAATGATGATGATAATGATGCTGATGATGATGACCACGACGGAGGACTTGAGAGAAGTTCTTCCGCTTTTGTTGTTGTTTTTGATATGTGTTTTGTTGCTGTAGGTGTTACTGGGTTGTTGCTGGTACCGCTTCGAATGTTTATTATTAGGGTGAGGCCAGTGGCGGGGTATGACCGCCATGATGACTGCCATGATGCGATGGTGTCTCAGGCGTGAAGGCGATTCCATCGTGACTCCGTGACACGAGAGTGAACTGAATGGAGCTGAAATTACCACCACGGTCTCCGCTGTTCCGCTGCTGATCTTGCGGCATGCAGGCGAGCGCCCTTGCACATGCAAATGTAAAACGATCCATCAACAGCAACTACTATTCTGGCGGTGCTGTTGGCGGCAGGAGTTGTGCGCCGCGGCCACGTTTTGCGTGCTTAAACACCGACGACCGCATTGCCGCCTCGCACGCGTAAACACCGACGACCGCATTACCGGTCAAGGCTGACGACACACAAAACTAACTCTGTGACCCTGGTTCGCGATGGTCGAGAGCTAGAAACACCAGCTGCGCTTTCTCTGTATAGACTTCTTATTGGAAACTCTGATATAGACTCCTGCTGCATAACCTACACTTCAGCTAGGGTGGTATATATATAGCTCTTCAAATATTACGTCAATCGCTGTTTATATATATATATATATATATATATATATATACCGAGCAAGATGGCTTAGTGGCAAAGCCTTTGCCTTGCATTCGAAAGGACTGGGCTCGAGGCCCAGACCGGCCACTCTTAAATTGGTTTGCATGGTTTCCAATTTAAACAAGCTAAATGCCGGAGTGGATTAAAATGAGCCATGACACGAACAAAAAACCGTACGCGGGCATTAATAGCCTTACGAAAAATCTTTTAAAAAAAACAATATATATATATATATAGTAAGCCAGTTAGATCAAGACAAACTGTGGCATCTAGTAAAATCGTCATATTTTTTGCAATTAGGCCACCTAGAGTAATGAGTTTGGGCTCGTTGTGCTCAGTAACTCTTTGCGCGTGTACTGTTTCGTTTGCTAACCAAATGGCAGTGCGTAACGATGAAGTGTTAGGGTGTGGAGACTTATCAGAGTCTCACTTAACTACGCTCCACAAAAAGAAATCCAGCGAATTTAAATCAGGACTGTTCGGCGGCCAAAATGATTCGGCCAGAATATGTACAAATTATCGCCTAACTAGTTTTGCGCTTATTGGCGTTCGCCCTGTTTATTTGATGTTTGATTCTCTTAGGTTTGTCAAAACCTGTAGAACTACCCATAGTACTATTAATTGAAGATCTGGGGCGTCTAGAGTGAATCTTGAAAGAGGCTGCGGTGTACAGAGCATCGCAAACCTGAATTTTTAATCGGTGACGCCGGTGGTCGCGCGGTGAGTGCGACGCTGTTCGGCCAGCCTCTAAAGATTGTGTCCGTTCGTGCGTAGGGCCTACCCTCTAATGTCTCCCCTCTTAAAAATTTTCTGTAGATCTACCCATAACACTATTAACCGAACATCTAGGAAACTTGAAGCTTAAGAGAGGCTACGGCTTTCAGACCACCAGCCATCAGACCACCACCAGCCCAAACACCAGCTGCGCTTTCTATGTATAGATTTCTTATTGGAAACATAGACTCCTGCTGCATAACCTACACTTCAGCTAGGGCATATATAGATAGCTCTTCAACTATTACGTCAATTGCTGTTTATATATATATATATATATATGGTGCGTCAGTTAAATCAAGACAAACTGTGGCATCTAAGTGAAATCGTTATATGTTTTGCAATTATGTCACCTAGAGTGATGAGTTTGGACTCGTTGTGCTCAGTGACTCTTTGCGCGTCGTTTGCTTCAGTAGCACTTCAATAGCCGTTTCAAGCCGAAGCCGAAACTGGCGCGCAAGCTCGTTGTACCGTGTCCTGGAATAGTTTTTAAAGTGCTAACAAAATGGCAGTGCGCAACAATGAAGTGTTAGGGTGTGGAGACTTATCAGAGCCTCACTTAACTACGCTCCACGGAAAGAAATCCAGCGAACTTAAATGTGGACTGTTTGGCGGCCAACACGTTTCGGCCAGAATATGTACAAATTATCGTCTAACTAGTTTTGCGTGGCGTTCGCCCTGTGTATTTGATGTTTGGTATTACTATATTCGTCAGAACCTGTAGATCTACCCATAGTGCTATTAACTGAAGATCTGGGACGTCTCGAATGAGTCTTGAGAGAGGCTGCGGTTTACAGACCATCGAAAACCTGGATTTGTAATCGGTGACGCTGGTGGTCGCGCGGTGAGTGCGACGCTGTTCGGCCAGTCTCTAAGGATTGTATACGTTCGTGCGTAAGGCCTACCCTCTTATTTCTCCCCTCTTCAAAAAACGTTCCTGTAGATCTACCCATAACACTATTAACCGAACATCCCGGAAACCTGAAGCTTAAGAGAGGCTGCGGTTTTCAGACCACCAACCTGGAGTTTTAGTCGGCAACGCCGGCAGACTTGCGGTGAAGCCCACGTCCAAAGATGGTGTCCATTCGTGCGTATTACATTTTCCCCCTCTTAAAAAGAACAAAGTACTTGCAGATCATATTTGACGCAACCACAATGAACCATATTCTAGACGCTAGAATTGGAGTAAAGAGTGCCGGTGGTATAATCGCTTCGCGCCGGCAGGAGCCTAGGCGAGATTATTTCCTTGTTCAACTATCCAAGAGATTTAATATATATATATATATAATATGTTTCAGCCGCCGCTCAAACAAGCCATTTGGTGCAAAAATAAAACAAATACTTAAAAAAAAAAAAAATATATATATATATATATATATATATATATATATATATATATATATAACCTTTAAACATATATATATATACAGTGCTTGGCATTGCACCAGGGAAGAAGATAGTTGAAAGTCTAGCAAAAACGGGAGCGCCCGAGAGTGGGCCGGAGTCTCACTGTATGAAGATCATATTGTCATGTTTGGTGGCAGCCTGATCAGGGTGAAACAAGCTTTGGGTTTAAATCAGGGAAACGAAAATAATTTTTAAACACATTTACATACCTAGAGATCGCCTTGTTGTGCCGGTATGATTAGTTCCTTCATGCGTTGACTGACTCTACCGCAAACGTAGATTTTGCACAACCATGTAGGAGAAAAAAAGCAGAACAACTTTCTTTATATATTTTATTCCCACTCTTAAACAAGACGTTTCCGCTTCTTCATTCCATTGGAGAAAGAAAAATCTTGCTATATATATATATATATATATATATATATATATATATATATATATATATATATTCTTTAATTTTTTATGACTTTATTGTATTTGTTTTAATTGCCGCGCGATCAAATACCCAGCCTTGCTCGCTGCTGCGTCTTAAGATACTTCTAAAGTATCGTAAATGTATGTGAGGATCCGCTTAGTAAATTCCTTCTGCGTCAGTCGGTGTTTTTCGGGGTTTGCGAATCGCAATTCTTCCCTGTCATATATGTGCTGGGTATAAGCAGGTATCTATTTACCTTGTTGTGTTGTTGTTGTTATCGTTATTGGTGTTGAAGCTGATGTTAGCGCGGCTAGGGGGCCAACCCTATAATAATGCAGGAAGTCGCTTATGAGTGCACCAGCATGTGTTAAGGCATCTGTGGTTTGCTCAATAGGTAGTTTCCATAATGTTCTACTCTTTCTCGCTTTTTAACAGCAACATGATGACAGTAGACTACGTCAGTTTAAGGCAAGTTTTTAATATCTAATGTTAGAAGCATTATTTGGATTATATTAGTTTTGAATGTCACAACTTTCAAAGTCAATATTCGTATGACGCCTAGGGATATGCTCGTTTGGTGTTTATCAATAAGACGTTTTTGTAGGATATGGCAAAATCATCACAAGCTAAAGAAGATAGCTGTGGTTGAATGAATCTGTTTGGTTAAAAACCGCACCGCCTAGTGTATCCATCTGACTATTCTAAACCAACACGTTCTCCTCTTTGTGTAATAAATAAAGGCGTTTGTTATGTTATGCTACCCCTATATGTATGTATATATATATATATATATATATATATATATATATATATATATATGTTTGCAAAAGATTGTAAGATCTCTAAAGCAGCACTTTTTTCTACATAAATCAGGCTCAGTTACACTAACGCACGCTTCAATGTTGGTCGTTAGTTCACTGATGGTCATGTGATTATTAGCGTACACTTTCATCTCCAACACCGCTAAAGTAACTTAAGATCATCTGCAATAACTTTCGTCATTTATCGTGGAGGGTCCGATGATTCCTTTGGATTAGAGGCCGCATAAGACTGTCACATATGGCATATGTAACGGCTCTTCGTGAATCTCATGAGAGTTATCGGTTTCCCAGATGCGTTAGTTTGTTTATTCACACTTCCATTCATACTTTTATATATATATATATATATATATATATATATATATATATATATATATATATATATATATATATATATATGTTACAATTGTTGGAAATGTGGAAATTATGGAAATTTCAAGCACAATGATTAATTAATAATCATAAATATGCTACCAGAGAAGACTATCCCATATATATATATATATATATATATATATATATATATATATATATATATATATGTGCCTTTCAGGCGAGCTAACACAGAGCCTTTGGCGGCAACGGTGTAGAACGATAATGCCGGTGGCTGAGTCACTATCAGGTGACCTTCGGTTGTTTCCTTTTGATCCTGTCGTTGCTTAACCTTTTCAGCCATTTGGTTCGACGGCGGCGTTTTAAAACATGACTCGTCGCACGTAAAGGGCTCATTATCGCCGAATACTTAGTTTCCATTCAAATGATGTCTTCCGCCAGTTCTTAACTTAAGCATATATATATATTATGTATGCGTTTGTATAATTTATTTTTTTACAGCTTATCTGATTATTAGGGTTGTCATGTCAAACGCAAAAAATGGATCTGTTCTACTTTCAGCTGTTTGAGGCTATCACAATCTTCGTATTTGATGTTTTGTTAATTGTGAACTGAAATTTAGAAAAAAATCGCTTTTATTGTCACATAGAGGGGGTATTCTGCACAATGGTTTTGTGCACCTATTGTTCACATTCAATAGATAACAAGAGAAGAATGTTAATATATCATCTTATTAGTTATATTTTATTATGCAATACGTTTGGTCGAAGTCATCGTTGAGGTATGTTGAGGGGATCGCCCGTGTTGGTCATCTCTAACTCTCTTAGAGGGCCTTACGTGGTTCTCACATCTTTAAGACCGCTTTGATGTATTACTGATCATAACCGTGCTAAGAGGGTGCTTATTCAGGTTGCACGAATAAACGGTCCTAGCAGATCTATTTGATGCCAAGCTTTGTCATTTATAATAGCATGAATGGCATTTATTGTTTTCAACCATACGAATGATTATTTGAAGCCATACGAATCTGATTACTCACCTAACGACATTCACAGAGAAGGACGTTCATTGCGATAAAGCGCCTTCGCAAACGCGCCACAGGAGTGTGGTAGCAGAACGGCTCGAGGGAACGGTAATCGGCGGCAATCGAGTGCTCCGGTTCTGCCACTCATGAGGAGCCATCGGGCCTTGGCCTGCACTGCAGCTACCCGATATGCTTCATGTGCAGCATATGAGGCTAGGAGGAGTTGACCGCCTGGCTTGCGCGGCGTTCCGGGTCGTCAGGCTGGGGCACTCTGTGGGTGACCTTAAGACCGTCGACACGCAAGGCACGACCCGGGAGCACTAGCCCCCGGAGTAACGGCGGGAGCCACAGGAACTTAAAGTGGCAAGGTAAGAAAAAGTAGAAAACTATGGGACGACGCCCGCAGACGATGGCCAGGGAGATTAGACCGTGAGGGATGGCTATTCCAAGGCCCAATAGGGATCAGCATCCTCCAGTTGAAATTAAACCAGTTGAAATAAAGGAGTTGACCTTTTCCTGCTCACAGAGTACAGTATGGTAGTTATGACGCGGCGCTGTGGGGAAGCAAGGTGTCGTTGAGACAGAAGCGGTACCCCAATTCTGCCACCTATGTAGGAACTCAAACCGCCTGGCCCGGGCCGGCAGCCAACCCAAGATGCTTCATATGGGGCACAGAGGGCTATATATCTGATAGCATAAAGTGCAAACAACCGCTAGTTCAATATACATAATGCTCTATAATGACAACAGGAAATATATAGTTTTAATAACAAGTAAAATAAAACTTGAATAACATTTACGCATTTGTGACTCAAACAAATCACGTAATACTTTAGTTGGACTGAGTTCATTAAGTGAAATTCGTGGAAACTCGGTCGAAAGTGAAAAGACCCGATATTATTTGGTCGCTTTACGTCGAGTTTCGCGCTTTAGCGGGTCGCGCATTGCCCTTTCTGTCGCGTATTCAGAATTGAGAATCTATGTTAAGAAAGACAAAACACTGGCTTAAGGCACAGAAAAGTTACAATTTTAGGAAACAGACGATGATGACTTAAAACATACCTGACAAAAAGAACACACCGAGCAAGATGACTTGGCGGCAAAGCCTTTGCCTTGCATTCGGGAGGCCTGGGTTCGAGACCCAGATCATGCCACCACTTGGTTTGCATGGTTTCCAATTTAGATAACGTAAATGCCGGAGTGGATTAAAACTGCCATGACATGAAAAAAACGTACACGTGCATTCGTCTTACGGGAAAACAGAAAAAACAAAATAATAAAAAAGTGACAGGTGACGTTAAATTGATTTGTGCATCCAGAGTTTGTTATCGTTACCGCTAAGAGTTTATGAGAGGTGGTGCTGTTTGAGCAAGGCCTTCTATTGTAAACTACTGTATCTGCAACATGTAAATTCAACAAGCACAGCCAAGTACTGATTTATTAATTTTGGCCGCTCTACATAAAAACGGATTCAAAAAGACTTGGAACTAGGTTTCCAACGTGCTAACAACTCTCCGCGCGCCCCAGTGAAGTAGCTAGCTCTGATCAACAATGCCCGTTCAAATCAGCCTGCAAGACCACGAGATGGTATGCCTTGAGCCAAAATGACTTCCACATGATTGCTATAATTTAATTCACCAAAAAGCAGCCCACTAGTCTATGGTGCTTAAATCAACTGAATTAGAGTGTACATATTTACAGCGAATAAACCACAAATGTATATGTATAAGCAAACAAATCAAATATGCAAATCTTAAGAAATATTGCTTGCAAATGGTACGTGTCGCGCCGGAATTAAATCCGCGACTCTTAGTACCAGAGCCATCGTATATATATATATATGTGTGTGTGTGTGAGCGTGTATGTGTGTACAGCAACAAGCTAGTGGTTAGGTAAACCGATCTAGTTAGCTGCTTGGTTAACCGGGCGGTTAACCGGAACATATGTAAGGCCGTGATAAAAGGAAAACCCACCGTCGCGTTGGACTGCGAACACAGCACCACGGCGGAGAACTGACGGCCCGTATTCTCGTATTCAATGTTATTTTTTTCTGTTGTTAACTATTCCGGATGTTAGAGTTTAGTCATTCGGTTCGACTAGGTCATAGCTAGAGCATGGCTGGCCGGGAAAGAAACGTCAATCGACCGTGGGAAATCACACATTCATCGCGAATAGTTTCATGGACTCAAGGATTTTCTTATGACGTCTGAGTGAAACTACCACTCGGACTAGTAATTCCGTCGAACGGCAGCTGACTAATCGCAGCAGCTAATCCCTAATTGTACTGTTTGTGCCAGTGCAAATTGAAAGACAACGACTTGCTTACTGGCTTTGTCTCGTTAAGTTCTCTAGTGGTCAACGTTGATGGCAAGGTAAAACATAGTCCTTCTACGATCTACTTTTTTAATAAGCTAGGGCTGAAAAACGCGTAGGAATTTTCAGCCCTAGCTTATTCATTTTCATGAAATTAGCTTAATTTTCATGAAAAAAACTCTGTTCTGGTATGCTGGTGAGCTCTTTGAATAATTTACCGTCGATATAACCGGCTTCGTGAGAATACCATTAGACAGCGTATACGAAAGTTTCATAGCACATGTTCAGTACGTAATGTGCCAGACCGTGCAAGACAGCGGAACGCTTGTTCCGGTGAAACTGTCCACAGCTTGGTCTTCAGTGTGGAACAATGTCCGGAAACATTGGTTCGGCGACGTTCCCAACCATTTGGTCTCTTGCGCACCTCATTCAGGTGTATGGTAGGTTTTTTTTTATATGAGAGGTTTGGAAAATGCATAATGCACGGTCGGTGTTGGCAATCAACAACATCTAGTGTGGGACTCTCACCCACTAGGAACCCCGGTCTTCCTCACTCCTCTAAGGTTCGGAATTGTGTTGAACAATACTTCGAGACCATGAGAGGGGGAGTCTCATGCTCTACTGGCTCATGGTCCCTAAACGGGGACGTGCGTCGAGATCTTTCACCTGAGAGCTGGATTGCATTGGCCCCTTACGAAACATCCTCTCTCCGTCTCGACTGTTTGCCGACCAAGAAAAAGTCAAACCTAAAGACCTAGGAGCGGCTAAACTTTGCCAATTAGGCGCACGAGATGATGCACCTTAATGCTACGAACTTGGATGCAGCGTGAAACCACGAACCTAGGAGCGGCTAAACTTTGCCGGTTGTGCTGCCGATTTTGTGAAAAAGATCATTTTTTCGACGAGGTCAATTTGTATTTGAATTTAAAAGTGAAGAATCAAAACTGTCGCATTTTGGCAACCAAGAACCATGACGTGATACACGAAGAGCCGTTCCATGTGCTATATATGAGAGTCTGGTGTAGACTCTGGTCCACTCCACGGGGAATAGCGAGCGATACTGCAACAAGACGCCTAATTGTCTTTGGCCGGATTTAGACGGAATCGATGCGATTGAGCTCAAGTTCCACTAAAAGGATATCGCAAGTCACACAGCAGACAAAACAATTGTCTTAGACGGATATTCCCGCTTGACGGGGGGCATTCACTGGCCTTTAGGAAGCATTGAATCGTATATTATATAAATTGAGCCTGATTTATGAAAAAAGTACTAAACATTTGGTGTCCCGTATTCAGCTTGTAAAACCCAAAAGAAGTCACCACTTCATATAAATACTGAATCTAATTGAATAAAAAGATATTTTAAATGTCCTAGACACACTTGTTTTTTTTATGTGGCTCTACGGATCTCAGACTATTTTTCCGAACACCCGATGTTTGTTAAAGAAGTAGAAATAGAGAATGAAAGCATTTTACATGCGATCGCTTGTTCGCCATACAGTCCCACGACAACAAGAATCGTTTGATCAAACAATCAAATTCTTGGTGGTGGGTCGCAGCTACAAACACGACGAATACCTCGAATTACTTGGGTGGCAGTTGGAATGTTTATACAATATATATATATATATATATATATATGGGTGTTCGAGATGCAGCAGTGGTAACCCGCCAGATCGCAGCAACCGAATAACATCCATCTCCATATCTAGAACATCGATCAATGCCAATACAATAAATGTTTGCTTTACTTGACGTTAAGTGTTGCCCTTCCTCTGCCAGAGAGACTAGGATCGTGCATTTTCATTCCGATCTCTAAGGCCTGATACCGTGATGCGTCTACATAAAAACAGAACCCGAACGATCTAGTGTGCAGTTTCCTTGCCGTAAATGGCTTAAAAGTTTTACAAAACTTTACAAATAAGCTGGCTACGCTGCCAACCGAGAAACGCTGGCCGTTTTTTTGCGGTTGTTAGATCAGCCTATGCTGTATTGTTGTCCGAGGGTCTGCTCAGTCGGTCAAACGACTGGTCAGTATGAGAGAACGACGTAGAGATTCGAGATCGCGAAAGATATGAAGCGATCGACACTTTATATCGCGGAGCAAGCAACGCGACACGGCCTGTGCTCTACGGAGAGACGCATAAACACACGAAGCCAAACCAGACGAAAAGACCACATTGACCGGCTGGTAACTCTCTCTCCCTGAATGAATAGTAGTAGGTCCCTCTAAGTAAGTAGCAACATTCTTCCCTGCGCCTCTTTCCTCTCTCTTTCTCTATCTAAAAAAATACTTTCTGGGCTGACTGTCAGCCAAGATTTAACGTCCGTGGGGCTGCTTGGTTCGCATTGCTTCGTAGACGGACCCCCATAAATACAAATGTGCAACGGTGGGGCTCGAAGCCGCGCACCTATCTAGTGTCTCCTCCGGTCGGGAGGCGCAGACGAATGCACCACGCCACCGGGCTCGACCTCTTTCTCTAATTGTCTCTCTATTTCTCTCTATGTCTCTGTGTGTGCTCTTTCACGAGTTGATTCGGTGGCCTGTTGTTCCGAGTTCTTCAGGGTAGCACGGCTGCAAACCACCCTCATCGGACGCCTCACCAAAGCAGATCAGGGCGGTCAGGTCTTCGTCGTCAGCCGTCGGTACTCGATCGGCGGATCTCATCGGCTGACAGCTGGTCTCCCTATTTGCCTTTGTTTGTGTGATCAGTTTGTTCATCACTGAGGTTCTTCATGAATTTGCCAGCTCTGATTGTTTATTTACGCACAAACACACACGTACGAGCGCGCTCGCGGTTAGAACTCTTGTGGACCGAAACCGGGGAAGAGGACGCTGCGAATACTCGCGCGTCCTCTCGTTAACTGATTTTTGGCCGGCCAAATCGTAAGCGATTGCCGTGACGTCCACTAGACGATGGCGATGATGATGATGATAGTGCGATAATACGATAGCGATGACAATATGAGCAGCCAAGGACAGGACAGTGTTATGGCCTGCTGTGAACAAAAAACGGACGAGCTAGCAGTTAATTGGAACATCTACGAGAGCATACTTTCTGTCTGACCTAGCACATTCATCGTTGCGAATAAGACATGTCGCACAATTAGTGGAAAATACTTGATCGTCGTTGTATGCACGCGTGCGGTCTGAGAAGATGCGCGCTAGCAGAGGCCATCTTTCACGCGGTAGATTTACAATGCGTCCGTTTGTGCAGCCGTCGAGTCATCACTCAGAGCCGTAAGGAAGACTGACATGGGATGCTTAGACCATTTTGCAAGTGGGTTAAGCGATGATCCATTCGACGCATATATATATATATAGATATATATATACTAAAATAATTTCCTGGTCAATGCATAGAATAGAAGCCGTTGTGGACGTAGATAAGCAGGGAATTCATTTTCTCCGCGCAACTGCGATCTATTTAGCGCGCGAGTATTGTTGCCTGAAGTCCATCTGGCATGTTAGATGAAAGAGGATGCCGAGCGCATGAAAACAATCGGCCTCGGCTAATTGGCGCGCAATTATCGTGATGGAGATATTTCCGTCAGCCGGGAGATCTTACTAAAATGAACTGTTTCCAACGAGCATCTCATGCCCTCGTTTGTGCATCACTATCCGGTATTTCTTGCCATGTTTTCTCTTCTTGCTCAGATGTCGTACCCGCAACGTTTGCGCGAGCACAAATTCACGAGTATGAGGCCTTTGGGCCCTTGGGACATTTGTTTAATAATGTAATATATGCTTATGATATATTGCTGGATAACTATATATATATCTCTCTCCTAGCTGTGCTAGCTTATTTCAAACTAAAATTGCAGATCTTTCTGTATCAACATATAACCAAAATGCCGGAAAATCGAACACAGCATGATTGTGCCCTGTTCAGCTGCCGCCCTTTAGGCGTGGCTCACTAGCACCACTACCGAGTGCGTAATTTCAGCGCATTCTGTCAGGGCAAGCCGTCTTTAAAATGCTGGTAAAGCTTTTACACTTTTAAGTCTACAATCGAGGCGTGGGGTCAGATTGTAACGCGCAATCAATGCTCTTATAAAACCGCTATGTTAGAAAGAAAAACATGCGGATATATATATATATATATATATATATATATATATATATATATATATATATATATATATATATGTGTTGTAAGAACGTGTGCACGGCCGGCTCGGGGCATAACTCAAAGCATTAGGTTCAGGGCTGGGCTGGTCCACATACCCAGGGTTCCTTTCATCTAGGCAGCATCTGAACATCTAATGTCATACGTTGCAGAAATACTCGCCCGCCCTCTTCTCCTGTAGCAAGCGCCAATCTTCGACCGACATCTGCTGATTCTGAATATATATATATATATATATATTTTATAAGGGGCGTTTAGTGTGGGTATAATTGAAGTATTTATTCAAAAGTAATCACAAGAGGCCTAAGCACAAATATCGTACTGCTTCACGAGCGAAACGATTTCCTGTTCTCGGAATTCCTGCGGCTGCTACAAGAGCCATTTCTCCACTGTGTTCTTCAGTTCGTCGTTCGAGTTGAAACGCCTCTCTTTGAGATGTTTTTTAGCAGACCACACGGATGGAAGTCGCAGGGGGACATGCAGGGACATGTAGGGTGGATGCACAAAGGTGTTCCTTCCTAAACTTGGTCGGACAGCTTTCTGTAACCCTGGGGACGTTTGGGCACACTTTTCCTGGAGCAAAATGACTTTCTCCGCGAGCAGTTCAGGGGGTTTTCTGTAGATTGGAGTTGTACGCTACGGAATGTCTCACAGAATACGTGCGTGCTATACTGTTAATGATCTTTCCGTGCTCGAAGAAGCCGAGGAAAACGATGAGCATCATCTTGCCTGTTGGGGGCACAGCTTTGTATTTTTTTCGGTGATGGGGAGTACGCATACGGTTTTGCAGTTCGCTGAGCTCACAGGTGCGCACATACCTTCCGGTAACCTAGCCTGTCGTGCATTATTGTCCATACTGTCCCAACACTGGCTCGATTTGAATTCTTTCTGCAGTCGATTCATATACCATAACATACTGCAGTCAAAGAGCCAGTCGGTATGTCAGCCAAGAGGAAACTGCGTCTAGAGGGCCTGACTCTAGATCCATGCAATAAAGGTCACTGCCTCGCGTACGACGTCACCGCGTCTTGCACGTTGGCCGCTTCGTATGCTCGCCGAAGCAGCCGCTTGCCTTGTTGAAGGTCGCAAGTTGGCAGAGTATCGTAAACTGGGGCAAAACTTCATCGTTCAACCAATCGCCTTTGAGACATTAGGCCCAATGGAAAAAATCACAAAGAGCTTTCTGGCGGAGCTGGGATCTAGAGTCACTGCGTCAACTGGCGACAGAAGGGCATAGCAGCTTTTGCTACAAAGACTATCGGTTGAAATTCAACGTGGAAACGCTGCATCGATAATTGGTTCATTGCCCACGGGTAAGGGGCTGCCCTTTTTGCCGTAACCAAATCGAGCCGGCGTCAATAATCTACGTGCAACTGAAGGTCCTAAATAAATTTTAATTATCTCTAGTAACAGTTATATAATAACATCTTTTGGACAACACCTAGCTTTTTAATCGTCGAATTTTGCATTGGGAATGTTAAGATGTCCCCACACGCACACTGCCGCGTCACTTGGACGGGGCAGTGCACAACTTCTTGCTTCTTTCCTGTGTCATGCGCAGGCGCCGTGCATATGCACAACCATGAGGGACACTTCATTCGTCACTACGTTATCTCAAAGCGGCATTTTTTTTTAATTCAACCAGTTTGTTACGGCGCTTTGTACCGCCAATTTGGACACCCTTAATATATATATATATATATATATATATATATATATATAAAGTAGCATTATGCATACATAAAGCGGTTGTCAGTCTAAAATATATATGCTTGTTTTCGTCATATTTCTTACCTCAGTGCTGCTTTGCAGTGGACTTATTTTTTTCGTGTTAGGGATAAGGGGTAAGATGTCGTTACGTTTTGGCAGTCAACAGGGTTATGTGCAGACATTCTCACCGATGGAGTTGTTGTCAATGTCCCTTTCCGCACCCGCTAAAGCCCTTGTAGTATACTTGTATGTCATCACTTTATTACCATGGTTGGGTTACGATTTAAGGCAATAACTTTCAATTTAGGACCACTAGCATCGCTGTCGGTACTCACGTCTGTCATTAAACTGCCACCGTCACGGAGTGCAATGTCGGGGGGGGGGGGGGCAATGTTACTGCGTCTATTGCGGTGGCGATATGGCGCTCCCGTCATCGGCTGGCTTATCCGATACGCAGTACAGCCGAAGAATTGACTAGGCCGTTTATAGGAGTTGTTTCTATCGGTTATAACCCGTCGGCCAGGTAGAGCCCGCCGACAATGAAGGCAGCCTCATTGTTGGTCCTCTATCTAGTATCGAGTATTGAGTGAGCTGGCGCTAAAACAGTCATTGATCCAAGACGAGCCCTTCATACAGATAGATGAGTAGCCGGCGAAGTATAGCTATTTGACTAGGCATCGCAGTTGCCCTCGACGTTGGTGTTCCTTCGCGCTGACGACAATGTCGCGCGTTCCTTAGTTCCATAAGCCTTTTCCTAACGAATAGACTGTCTTCTCATATGCTGTCGTTCTCGTATCTTTCTCGCTAGCATTGCCACAACCAGCTTGGTGAGAGGAAGATAAGACTTCCCCTTTTCCGTACATAATCCGTACGGTAACAACGTTGTCGTTGTTACTACAACATTAATCTTTATTCGTCATAGATAGACAGTCATCGTTTTTACCAACACTCACCAGTATGATTAGAACAGCCATCAGTTAGTCGTGTCAAATATACTATATATGTATGCACTCGTGTATATATATATATATATATACGCCCGGTGGCGTGGTGGCATGCGTCTGCGCCTCGCGACCGGAGGAGACACATAGGTGCGTGGGTTCGAGCCCCACCGTTGCACATTTGTATTTAGGGGGGTCCGTCGGTGAAGCAGTGCGCAAAGCAGTCCCATGGACGTTAAATCTTGGCTGAGAGTCAGCCCCGAAATGATTTATATATATATATATATGTTTTATAGAAGTCGTTTCCAGCTAGAAGAATAAAAAAAGACATATAGACAGCGCGTTGCTGACATAAAACAGACATATAAACAGGCAGTATAAAGCTGTTTAAACAAATCATCCCGATGGATATGGAACACGCTGTGTATGTATGTATATAGGATCATTCAAACGACACGCTCGAACTTTGAAGTAATAAAAATACAAACGTGTTTAAGATATTCAAAAAAATATTTGTTATTATATAATAGTGGCAAACCTATAAAATACAATTTTGTTTTTGATTTTGCTAATCGTTTACGGAACACTCATTTGTTCATATAGATTAGGCCTGATTATATACGTGCAGGATTAATTATTGGTTTTTAGTTTGCTAATGCTCAAGGAATTGTTAACGTACATTTGCTAAAAACACACAGAAAAAAGCTTAACGGCTTTGAGATTATGAAGGACAGTGAATGTTCCTGTTGCGCAGTATTACCCGACCCGGGGCGCCTCATTCTCAAAAGTTCAACTGTCTCGCTTGTTGTGTGACTTGTGGCAACACCTTGTTCAAACCAGAGTTCACTTGCATTGGTTCCGTCCAAATTTAGCCAAAAATAATTGAGAATTATGCTGCAATAGCGCTCACCGTGGGGCGGAAAAATGGGGTATAATGATTCCTATGGACCGGAGGCCGCACCGCACTGCCAGATATGGCACAAATACGGCTCTTCGAGAAAAACCTGAGGGTTTTCGATAACCCAGTTACGACATTTTTATTTATTCACATTTTAAGATAGCTTAATATATATATATATATATACATTTTAAGATAGCTTAATATATATATATATATATATATATATCAGATCTTGTCATCGTCATTTTGTACTTGTCCGTTTACTCATGTAATTATTTCGTTCCAACCGATGACGTTGCCAGTCTACGTCATCCTTCTATAAAGGTTGTATACAGTCAATTCGAAGCCTCTCTTTGAAACAACTAGCTACTTGATGTATTCCAAGGCAAATAATCGAATAATCTACGTAGTGTTCATTAAGTACGAAGTTTCAACCGACTTAGTTCTAAATTTGCACAAGAGTTAATTAGAAAGATCTATCTAGTCCTGTAGATGTAGGATCCTTTTAGGTCAATGTCGCAGTCTTTGTCTGGACCAAACGGGATCAAGATGGGCAGCATTTACCCTTGGTTGGTCCTGCTAAATACAATTCAATTTCCTTTGCTTAACAGAGAGTTTTCTCATTATTTCTGCATGTTTAATCTATTTATCATAGTTTTTTTCACATGTACTGGCACTGCAACCTGCACCAATTGCGCTGTCTAATACAAAACGCTAGTAGTAATGAAACGTTGACTAGCTCGATACACCAATAAGACAACAACAACACATTTATGTAGTTACTATCAACCAGCTAGGAGCAGCAGCAGCAGCATGAAGAAAGCGGTATCGAAGCTGCAAGCATCCTTCCGACCGTAGGGGTGGAGACGTAAGCATATTGCGTGTGTCGCGAACGGAAGTCGCAGAAAGTCTTCTTCTCTGGTTCGGCCAAAACAATCGAATCGTGACGGCGATAATGAGACGATATCGTGAGAATTACGCGAGGTTTTGTGTCGACTTTCCGACTACGACAACCACTACCGCTACCTTATTGACTATATGTCTGTATGTATCCATAGCCACGGCCACTGCCGTAGTAAATGTCCAGAAAGACACAAAACACGCTTACACACAGAGAACATCTTGACACAGACGTGTGAGAGAGACCTCAGCTTTACGGCTGTCAGTATCAGCAGAAACTAAAATAGTATATATCTATATACACGTGAGTTTGTAGCAACTCATTCCTGTTTGTAACATTAAAAAAATATTATTCGCTTTCGCGCTATGTGGTACTTACTATGATTAATAGCATATTTTTGACTAAATCTTTAGGGAGAGTTCGTAAGATAGGCGTAATGTTACTTTTTGCTACATTTCAAATCTGTGTAAATAAATCTAGCGGGCATTACGAACAAGGCATATGTTACGTAACTACGCTAGCAATAATGCATTTACGAAACTGCTATCAAAATGCAGTTTGTAGGATTATATATATATATATATATATATAAATATACAGTACAGTGTCAGAAAATGCAAGACATAAGTTAGAGGATCACACCACTTGTTAGCATAAAGGCTCATTTCCTCATTCATAAAATAGGTCAGCAAAATAGATTCGTCGGCGAGAGAACGATTGGTTTCATATAGAACCTGAACCGGTGTGCTCGGAAGAAAATTCTACTTCGACTGAAAGTCATCTTATGTTGGCAAGGCAAACTGTCGTGTTGAGGAAAGTTTGCGTCGGCATTAACAAATCCGCATTTGACTAGGCTCTATATGGTCTTACGATGCTTCCCGGCATCACGCACATAAAGTCTACGCACATAACAAGGGTGCTTGTTTCGTATTCCACACATGATTAAATATAACAATCATCACTTACTAGGCAGCTGCTACGTAAGCAAGCTGGCATCTATCGCACCGGGTATATATACTCACTTTTCGCGATATATATATAGCATTTTTGTATAATACTGTTGTCTCTGACTTACGCCGTTAGGTTTATTACCGTGACAATTATTATAAATTATTTTTTAGATCATTTATCGCCCCGGTTTTGCACCCATATCGTTACTTTATTAACGACAGACTGCACAGTCGCGTTCGCAGTAGTAGTAGTAAGTGCTTCGTGTTATTACGATTAAGAAATGTTGGTGGACTTAAATGCTGTTGACAGTGTTAACTGCTGAAACTGCTGTTCCAACTGCTGGACCGTTGCTACCATGTGTGGCCATCATGAGAGGCGACGCCATTTTCGACTTTTGACGCCATCACCCATCAACGACTCTAAGTAGTACTACAGTGACAGCTGAATGTTTCAACAGTCTCAACAACTGGCTAAGAACAACGACGAAACGCAAGCTAATGACAACAGCGAAACAAACGAGGAAAAAAAGACAAATGATCGAATCATCTTTCGGTCTGGAGAAATTTGCTCGTTGGCATTTCGCCTCGGTCTCATGTACCAAGTAGACCAAAGCTGTTGTTGGTCAGGAAGGTCGATTCGATAGAAAGATTGGGCACCAGAAAGGACGCATCAAATGGCACTCGATGACGACCCGACCGAAGCTGGTAGTGGCCATCCATACACCTACAAGCGTGTGTATACACGTAAATTTAACAACAGAGTGTACGAAACATTGTCAAAAAGCGAATGATTTGGTCCGTGGTTGTTATTATATAGTGAGGTGTACACATGCACAGAATTCCAGAGTGTTGTTTGCCACAGAGTTTAGTTGTGCAGTGGAGAAGAAGAGCTTTTGCTTGTTTTACCATCATGCCCATTTACGGAAACACCTCTTGGATGCATCACCGAGTTCAATATTTGCAGATGTACCGCGTTGCTTTACATCGTAAACTGCACTTTGAAACGATAAATCAATATTTGAAATGTAATAAAAAAATACGCATATATATACATATATATACACGCATATGGCTCTACAAATGAACATACCTATTTCGTCACGTACTCGGAGGTTCTTAACCGATACAAAGAATGACTTGAGACGAAAGATTTAGCCGAATCAATATGGTAAAAAATAGTAAAACCTATAAAAAGAAAAATGTATGATATTTGACACACGGTAAATTTGCCCTTTTCAGCCATATCAAAGAGCAGGCATGTCAAGAAGTTATGTTACGATGACGACCGCGAGCCTTTTTACAACGCAAGCGTCTTATCGCCAGCATCGTGTCTGCTGACTTAAACATTACAGTCCGTGGAAACTTCTACTCGTTACAGAAAGAGCTGCCTGGATATACCAAATTCGCGCTGAAATTAACCATTTTAACGCCGGTATGCCTATGTGACTAACAGAGGAAATTCGCCTATGTACTTTTGATGTGAAAAACATCAAACGACTTCGTTGTAGCGGAAGGGCATTTAACGGCCCAGTTCAGTCTAGTCGACGTAATATGTACTTTGAACTGCAGCAAAAATGCAGTAACATATTCGTTGTCTATTCGTTATCGAATTTCAGTCAAGTCATACGCGAACGACGCGAACGGATAGGCATTGTACCTACCGATCGTTAGACGAGCTGCGTCGACTGCAAATGCGCAACGAATTGTCGATATTTTGAACGGAAACTCAAGGGCTTGCTGAAGCGCTCGTAGCTGTTGTTAATGCCTTATGAGTGACAAGTCCAGAGTGGGCAGAGATCAGAGACCGCACCGAGACAAGACCGCGACCACGTAACTAATGCCATTTCGACGAACGACCTGAGAGGAAGGAAGAAAAAAGACGGAAAAATCGTCACAGAATAAATTCGTTAAAACAAAACAAATGATTTACCGTACCGGCGACGTTTGCGTTTACGCTAACCAGACCAAATGTGTTGTTATTCACGGCAATAAGTCACGAGCGACACGTAATTCAGAATTATAGTATGTCGCTGCATCCAATGAAGCATAGATCTTCGCGTGGCGAAACGGTAGTCGAGTTATAAGAGTGGCTAGAATTAAAACATTTTTTAAGGAGGTTGTTTTTAGTTTATAGGAGGGACAAGGCTGTTGAAGCCGTTATGCTCTCTTAAGGCCAACCCTCAACACTACGCCAAAAGGGGTGGAGCGGAGGAGAATGCACGAATGAATTTATGTCTGTGCGAATATCCATTCACACAGCATCGTAATATCATGCGGCTGGTATCGTCGAAGACCATCGTCTGTGTGTGCCCGTGAAATATATTCAACTTAAACACACTTTCTTAGATAGGATCGGAGACTTGTATGTGTCTTTGCGCTAATGAGAGGTCACACTACGTCGCTTTTACGAAAACACTGTGTATTTCGATGTATGTGTTTTCAGATATTTATATCCTGATACATATATATATATATATATATATATATATATATATGTATAACTACGCATATTGAAAAGTAAACAATACCGCAATATATATATATATATATATATATATATATATATATATATATATATATATATATATATATATATAAGCCTACAGTTGCCATCTTAAACGATTGAGGTCAAAACAGTCACATATTTTTTGATGAAATCTGATGATGATAATGATGCCCATACATATATGACATATATATGTATATATATATATATATAAGGTGTGACAAAAAGTTGTGATAATCGATATAAGGAATTGTAAAGCTCGTTAAAGCAAATGTTTTTCCAATGGAACATAGTCTCTGAGAGGAGTGAGAGTAAAATTACTACAATTTGTGACACTGGTGTTTTTGCCCGATATAGGAGCATAGAATGTGCTGTTGCGAGACCAACCAGTCCTCGTGTTCACCGTCGTGTTCGTGAGAAAATTCTGTTTCTTCCGAAGAACATATAAGGCCGGTCAGAAGATGCGACATAGTCGCTTAGAAGAGAATTCGCAAAAAATGAAGTTCTTTATGAGCTTTCACGCCAAATACCTCAAACTTGACACATTTAGACAAATGCATTTCATGGCAATCACTTCGGTACACTAAATGTACGGCATTCCAAGTTGTGGTTGCGGAGTAATTGAAATTTTTCGGCGGGATGTCGAGATTAAGTGCATGTAAAATTACTGTGTGGCGACGTTCACTACCGCCGACGTGTCGCGCGACAGCCGCAGCGCGTCGCCACACAGTCATTTTACATGCACTTAATCTGGATATCCCGCCGAAAAATCTTAATCACTCCGCAATCACAGCGCGCATTGCCATAAGTTAAGTACCAAAATAATCACATTTACCCGACTGTGTTAGTTAGCAACACAATTAAATATAGGATGAGACCTTTTGATGTCTGCTTTGGAAAAATCTATTCTCTGCCTTTTTAAAAACCTGTCCAAGATGCAGTTTGAGGAGGCCACCCACATACCGGGCAGAGGCCAACCGGGCTTGATTGGAAAGGATTTAGTAACCGCTTCATTTGTTGCGGGTCGGCGATACGCTTGTCGTGGGCCGGAGATCCCCTCTGCTATATGATCCCTTGATTAGTTAGCCGACAATTACGTCCAGTGCCAGTCCGCGGGAAACTAGGAAACCGGAGGATGAGTCATAGTTAGCAAGCGCGTGATACGTGACACGATTGCAACGAGCTGAGCGCTAATTACAGGTATTATAACCAAGATCCTGACTCATCAGTTCATCGACCGGCCATCGTTCGTCTTTAACTGCGCGTCAACTAGCTAAAGAAAAAACTACCACTGGATGAAAAGTTTGCTTAATTATGATGCATTTCTGGTTCACGATTAGCCGCCATCAAAGTGGCATTTCACCTATTATAAACAGTTTACATTAGTTTAGCTTCTTATGTGGTGTGGTGCATTTTCAGTGTGGCTTAGCGAGTCTTGATCGTGTATACATATACCTATCCTATGCTACGCATACATATCCGTTCGGAAGATAACAAGGTAACAGATAGATCGACAATATTAAGCGCATCCAAGCACCGTACGCTTTGTCAGGCGGCGACAGCCTGTCGGAGATCACATCGCATGCGTTATCTCATCAAGCCGCTGCGCGGTGTCACAAAGGCGGTCATATCATAAAACAATGTGCTGAAAGAAGGGTTCTGAATTGAATTTAAGTCCCCAACGGACACCACCTGAAAATATGTTCTTTTATGTGGAGGCCCACTTTAGCTCAACCCGATTATGAAAAAAGACACACTGTACCGTTTTTGCGTTTTTTTTTACTGTTTCGCGGTGTTCGGAGTCAACTAGAATCTAGGCATGGAGAAGTATAATTCCCCTTTGTTTATAAGAATGCTCATTATTAGCACACGCGCTTGTTCATAAAATTCTCATTGTGTGTGCCTTACACTTAAACGCATATATCGACTCGAAAGTCGGAGCGTGTAGTACCGTATGCACAACGAATACTTTGTTTAGAACACATAGAGGACGCAAGTCCAGGAAGGGTAGGAATGACACGGGTCTATGATGTGAAGCCCGGAGGCATAATGTGGTGTATTCGCGTGCGCCTTGCGACTGTAGGAGGCACAAGAATGGACGGGTTCGATCCCCACCGCTGCACATCTGTATTTAATAAGGTCCGCCTTGTGAAGCAATGCAAGAGCCGTTCCGTGGACGTAAAATGTTGGCTGAGAGTCAGCCAGAAAAAAGTTTGGGTAGATCTACGGGCTTTGGCGGTAATGCTTTACAGTACATTACCTGCTGCAGCAAAGATGTGTGCACTCGAGCGCCTATATGCGCATAGGGCAGGCCAGTAGATTTACCGTCTATATTATCATTACGGGTACGGGCCGTATGGGGTATGTATATATATATATATATATATAAGTATGGAGCTGAAGGGGTCGAATCGAGGGGGTTTGCGTTACTCATTGCGGCTTGATCAAACGCACCGCGCGAGAATCTTACGTCGTGAACGCGGCGTAATCAAGCAGAGTTGCGCGTCATTGGAGATCCAACATACAGTCATGTTGGATTGATGTATTCTATCTATATATGTACGAGTATATGGCTGTTGTATGTTTATATACAGCCAGTGAATGTGACGTGGGTTTTGACAGCCGGTAGTCGATCTCGTTGCCAGATAATGCAATAAAAATGGCATACAGATTTTTTTTTCTTTCTGAGAGCACTGGGCTGAATCATGAGGCAATGGATTGTGACCGCACAATTAACAGGGCTACACTACCGTTCGCTGCAGTTTCCCGCAATCTGTAAGTATATATATATATATATATATATATATATATATATGACGGGTTCAAAGAAAAAGGCACAAAACGACGCAACTTCGTGAGCGCCTGCGCATGACGAAGAAGAGAAGAACGCATTTATGAATCAACCGTCTAATTGCCAGAGATACGGCGGGCCAGCATGCAATGCAAGTATACTTCGTCACCTCAGAATTTAAATGAAGAATTAACAACGTGAAGCTGTGCCTTCAGCAGGCAAGGTGATGCTCTCTGTTTGTTTTGACAATGTCCGATGTCCGATGCTCATCGAATTCCTCAAGCACGGAAAACGATTAATAGCGACATGAACTGTGAGACAGTTCGTAGCCTCCGCGCGTCCACCCGTCTCCAGGGTCACACAGAGGTCACTTCGCGGTACATGTCGCCCTGCGGCTTCCCGAGTTGGAAGCTTCATCTGAAAGACCCGGAAGAGAACACACACTACGTTGGTGGAGGGAATTCAGAATGAATTATTATATCGTGTCTTCGGTGGATTTCTTATAATGTCTTTAATTACCAGAACGGTTTACCCTATGTCGACGTAATGAAATAATGAGAGCGCGTTACAACAACTTATGCTTGTTAATTTGCTTTGTTTGCTTGAGTTGTTTGACGTCTAATCTGACAACCTTTTCAGCCAATTATTTGTCAACTTCAACGCCGTGGTTTAATTGAAATGTATTCTTCCTCTGTTGATATGTTACTTCCCCATCATGTGATAAATATTTGGTCACTTTTTAAAACAAATAATAGCTTCTCATAGAGAACTCGTACCAATATGTAAATTCATGTCCCGTGTTGGTCAAAACACGAAACTACAAAAATTAGTCGGCGGCTTTCTTTCTGTTCACATTTTCACACAGCCCTTGTAATAAACATGACAAAACATACATTTGTGTAATAGTGAGGTAGATGTACCTGCAAAGTACCAATCAAGTGGTCGACCAATATGCGCAGCTATCGCTTCGTCAATGTCTCGTCCTATATAATGATTTTCGATTTATGTAACCCACAATGACGTGAAGTATTTGGCGTTCGTCATATATTTTCAAAGATGCGCAGATTTATTCAAACACCCTCCAGACAGGGACTTCCGTTAAGCGCTTGTTTAACGAATAGGCGTTAATATTGCGAACAATGCGATGAGATGTATAGACACACTTAACACGGAATTACTCTCGTGTTTCATATGCATTTGTGTGCTAATATATATATATATATATATATATATATATATTGCAGAGGAATTTTCTGAATCGCCGCATTATAGAGACTAATATATTGAAGAACTAAAACTCAAGTAAAGCTAGCAAAGAAACGCATTTATTGCACTCTCTATTATAATCCACGTATCATTGTGGTAAGGACCACAGATTTCACTTCAACTTTAAGTTATTTGCCAATTTTTCTGGCCTTTAGCGTTAATGCATTTACGTATAAATATATATATATATATATATAAGGAGAAATTAAATAGTAATAATAATAATAATAATAATAATTATTATTATTATTATTATTATTATTATTATTATTATTATTATTATTATTATTATTATATTTTTGAACAAGGGTTTATTATTATCATTATGTGCATGTATCACAATTACGAATATAATAACTATATATATAACATCTACGATATTGCTCATCTCACGTCAGCGGCCGATTGTGGTCCCAGTCCCGGCTGATAAGACCATCCGGTTGACGCCTGTGGTTCCTCTGCAGTCCACCAGGCTCCAGTGTGACGCAGTAGACGGCTTGTCTGAAATCGCGTCCGAGAGTATCGTTGACGGCATCGTGGCGGCTCTGCGTAAGCCGCGCCAGCCGCTTAGTGCAGTTAAGCCGGTGCAGGCTGACCGTTCCACGACATGGACATTCCTCTCTCTCAAACATGGCAATGCCAAGTCTAAGGCCACTGGCGGCACGGATCTGGTCGTCGGTCAGCTCACTGCCGACGAGCTGGGACGGAAACACGTCGAGTCACGCTCAGGCGGCGTCGAATAAAGTCACTTTCAGTCTAGTGTTATTTACAGTATTGAATTCGCCGGCTGACAGAAGATTTAGGTGGGTAGCGTGAGTGGCGATTGGATCCCACCCTTTCTGCCTAGTGATCTGTTTCTCAGAAGGACGATTAAACTGACGCGCGTCCCAGATCCGAACGGCGTCTTGTTGGTGGCTGATGAGTCCGCCGGCAGTAGTGGCCACTGCGGAGGCGCAACGCGTCTGTGACGAGGCAAAGCCGAGCGTATGCCCGTTCTACCCATTCGGCCCGGTAGGCTTACCCGGCCTTCGTTCATGCCTTATCTTCGAGCGTCAGGTCAGGGATGTTTTCCAAAGATCTCCTTGCCTGGTCGTCGAGGTCCAAAGTTTCTGACAGCAGAAGGAAGTCCGAGGTACGCACAAGACCTTTTGCACTCTTATTGCGTGCCGGAGCAGAAATTATGTTTGGTGTCTCCCGAGATGGCCCAGCCGCTGGTAAAGCCGGAAAAGTCGGGTAACCCCGCCGTACCCGGCAGGTCTAGTCCACATCGATTCTTTACAAGGATTTTCGGGAGCTTGCAGTTGAATTCTGCGATCGCCTGCTGTCTCTCTTCGTCTTTAAAGCCCTGTAGGAATAGCTCGCATTTAGAGGGTTTGAGCTGCAGCCCGCTTCATTGCTCGAACGCTCTTTCTCACGAAGACCGTTAATGTCTCTGAGTAACACCGAAGGATTCTTGTCAAAAAGGGTCCCATCGTCGAGGTAGAACAGAAGGACCCTAACTGTCACCTGCTTGACCTACTGGCACAGAAGCAAGCTAAACGCAAGAGTGGCCGGTACGTCCTCCTGCGGACAACCGGCTAATGACATGATTTTAAGCTCACCGAACATCGGGGGAGTCGGCCTGCTTTACGCTTGGTGTATCATAGAGGGTCGGACGTTCTTGGAAACTTCTGTAAGAGGCGCCTTAAATAATATTCATATTTTTAACAGGGGTTTATTATTAACATGTACAAATATCACAACTACTAAAATAATGATACACCCATATTACCCATATTCACCCATATAATTATATGTTTCAACGTGCTATGTCAACACGAAAATTTAGGTTCAGTTCTTTCGACGGACCAATCTATTTTTAAGTGATTATTCAAATATTTAAATGGGCTACAACAATATGTTAATTTGTTACGACATTTTAGACTAGGAGAAGTCAATAAAACTCATCAAATAAGGTTCGATTCATCCAGTGAGATGTATAAATAAAGAGATTAATAAATAACGTCAAGAACGAGATTTCATGATACCAAATTGTCATAACGATGAAGGCGTTCTCGGGGATTAAACTACGAGTCTAACCCTATTTTTCAAGCTATATAGTCGGTTCTGCAACAGACGGGGGTGGATCTGAACGGCCTTTAACATTGGTGTCAGACGACAAGATTGAAAAATAGCTATATCAGTCAGTCGATAACTTTCTTCTAGAGACGAAGAATAGGCGGGGACTACCGAAGATTAGTTGTAGTAGTTTAAAATAAGTTTTGTGATGAGCAAAGTTCCTGTAGAATTCCTAGAAAATTCCACAAAAAAACGCTTGTATTGAGTCTGCAAGATTACAGGGTAGTCAAACAAAACCCGACAGTGCTTCAGGTCATTTTAGGTGTCAAGTAATATTGTATATAGGTACGATGTGGAAATCTCAAGGCTTTATTTTCGCATTAACGGATTACAGGAACGCCTTTATCGCAACAGGACGCTTCATTCGACTGCAACCCGAATGTCTTTATCCTAATGGCTTATTTGTTATGTAGTATAATCATTTATTTTAAAGAATCGCTCGTAAACTGAAACTAATCTTAGCACGTTATTGTAAAAACGTTCCTGTGCGGTTTTTTTTTCCGCGAAACAGTTTGCCATGAAGTTATGCGCCACTCGCTTCGCCGCCTAAAATTAAAACTTTGAAGCAACCGCCAACGGATTCTTTACTACGACAGCATGCAAATTAAATTCTAACTAAGACATTAGATTTATACCAAAGAGCATTTACTGATCCACATAGACTTTGAGAGGCGTTTCAAGGAGTTGAACAAAATGTGATACAAGTGCATCCTATTACAAGACACCACCGTAAAGGTGCATATATATATATATATATATATATATATATATATATATATATATATATATATATATTTAGCCTACTTTGCCGTCTCTGGCAGTAAGCATATGACAAGCAAATACTGTAAAGGGTGGATGGAGGCCGTCGTACTGTGTAATTGGCGCGATCTGCGAGTTCATGTCTGTGCGCCTATGTTTAACTTGTGTGTGTGTGAATGTGGGCTGTATGAATGCGTATCCTAACTCCGCGCTCTCCATCTTGCTTCCCATTAGATTCCAGTAGTCCATGAGTAGTTAAGCGAGCAGATGGCGCCGGTATGTTCCTTAGTGTCGTAATGTTGGTGCGTGAGCGAGCGGTGAATGAGGCCGGCTTCTTTCCGTCCATCTCCAGCTTTATGTTGTTCTTCATCGTTGTCGTTTCGTCGTCCACCTACCACCCTCGACCCTCACCGCTGCTGCATCCGGCGTTACGACAATTGCGCATGCTATGCACGCGTCGTCGTCGTCGTTGTTGTAGCTGTAGTTGTTGTTGTTGTTGTTGTTGCTGTCGTTGTTGTTGTTGTCGTTGTTGTAATTGTTGTTGCGGTTGTTGTTGTTGTTTATGTTGTCGCTGTTGTTGTTGTCGTTGTTGTTGCTGCTGTTGTTGTTGTTGCTGCTGTCATTGCTGTTTTTGTTTCTGTTGCTGTTATTGCTGGTGCTTCTACTGTTGTTGTTGTTGTTCCGATTACAGTTGTTGTTCTCATTTCTGTTGTTGTTGTTGTTCCTTTCGCTGTTGTTTTTATTCATGTTGCTGTTGTTGTTGCTGTAGCTGTAGCTGTTTTTGTAATCGTTGTTGTTATTTCTGTTTGTGTTCACGCTGACGTCGTTGCTGGTGTTGTGATGGCCGTTGTCACAAGCAGAATGTGTATTCGAACGTACGCGCGTCAAACGGCAAACAATTCAACTACAATATTTGACAATGCCAACGGTCATTACTACGGTGATTATTAACCGGCTACCGTAAAGAGGATGGTAGATGGCAAAAAATACAGACGAGGAAAAACATAGGGAACAAAGGATGAAAAGAACATCTAGGAGAAGAAGGATGAGGTGACGTTGGTGATGATGAATAGGAACGAACTGGATAGAAACCGGGCTGAAGAAGAAAAAGGGACAGCGAATGGCTGCGCGTACACATAGATAATACGTGTAGCTACAGAGGAAGTGGACGTAAAAACCGCGGTATTTTTAGGGATATTCGTGAGTCGGTAGATTGGGGTTGCGAAGGGAGCGGTGACTTCGGGATTGGTCGTCTTTCCAGCTTCAACGATAATAACAACAAAAGACAACGATAATAACAACAACAACAACAACAACAATCATTTTGGGCTTAGAATTTGCAGGTTCGATACGTGCGCGAACCAGCCCTTTCGAAATAGCGATATTTCTTGAGACTTGCAAAGTCGGCTTAAAGTTAGTCAAAATGAATCAAATTATAATTACTATTAGTATTATACGCTTCGTTCTAATGGCCACGTCGTGCGAGCAGCCAATAGAAACCCATGCACGGCGTAACTCTTGTAATTTTTTTCTCATTTCGACGGTTGTACAAGTGCGTCGCACAGTTTCCGTCGGTTGGTCGATTTCGCAGCTCCAGAGTCTGACCTCACGGGCCGGAGCAAGTGCAACATGGGATCTTCTTTGTGGCATAAAGGTGGTGAACAATGGCAGTATCTTTGTTAAGCTGAATAAGTTCTCATCTCACCCGCAACATGAGCGGGTGACTGGAGCTGAGGGCTTATTCAGCATGTGTACGTGCGCGCAGATGTGCGTAGCCAGCCAACACAGTTTGATTTGAATTCAAATCATGTCTCGTTGATTAATACATAGAAGAAGTAAACAAGAAAAAGGTTGCTTCTGTCGCACGCATGCCACTCGCCGAGACTAGGTTATTTACAGCATTTGCACGTGCGATACACTTGAGGCGTATCGAGGCGCCACCGTGAAAAGCATTGTCCACAGTTCTAACAAACGGATCCGTTTCGTTCATAGAAAATAGATATGTTTGTTTTGTAAGCTTGATGGTCACTTTTTAATGCGCTATGGATCTATTGTAATCGGTAATGTAATAGTATCACGGGCCACGTTGCGACAGTTGCCTTTAACTTAAAAAAACTTTAACAGATAATAATGATAATAATAATAATAATAACAATAGTAGAACTTCTAGCAAGATTTCGAATCGCAAAGGCACACTGTACAACGTGAGCAATTCAATACTTAGATCGAAACGTAAGTGTCGTTTGGCGACAGAACATGCACATCTCTCAACGTCGCGTTCCACTTTTGGATATAATTTGCTTGCTAAGCGTAGGTACTGCAAATGCTATCTGTCTTGTACAAAAGTGTCGAGCCCAGTGGCGGGTGGGTGCGTTCGCGTGCGCCTCGAGACAGGAGGAGACACATAGGTGCACGGGTTCGAGCCCCACCGTTGCACATTTGTATTTATGGGGGTCCGTCTATGAAGCAATGCGAAGAGCAGTCCCGTTGTGAACGTTAAATGTTGGCTGAGGGTCAGCTCGAACAAAATCTTGTACAAAAATAGGATACTTGGACACAGATAGATTTCTATGCGCTTGTTAACGACCAACTGGGCACACAAGCACCGTTGCCGGCTGTGTTTGAAGCCGGACTGCTAACGGCTCTAATTCAATCGTATGATGATTTTGACATACGCGTATACAGTTGTATTTTCGTAGAATATAGAATCTATTAGAATACATTCGTATTCATATTATAGTATATAGTCGTATTCATATTATAGTATATATTCGTATTCATATTATAGAATATATTCGTATTCATATTATAGAACACCTTCGTAATCATATTATAGAATATCTTCGTGCTCATATTATAGAATATCTTCGTACTCATGTGCTGTCTGTTCGGCGAACCAACAGAATTGAAGAAACAAACAAGAAGATGACCATCATCATCATCATCGTCGTCATCGTAAAATATCATTATTACGGTGATGCTGCTGCTGCTGTTGATCGTGATGCTGGAAGATGGAAAATGATGAAAGAGGAAAAGGACCAACCGACCGACCGACCGACCGCGCAGATGGAAGAAAGACGAAAGAAGAAAAGGATCGCGCGCGCGAGGGCACACTCTACTACTACTACGATTACTGCTGCCGCTGCTGATGTGCTTCCCTGGCTTTCCTCTGTTTTCCTGTGTGTGTGAGAGAGAGAGAGAGAAAGAGCGAGAGAGAGAGAGAGAGACTGGGAAAGAGAGTGTGTGGAATCATGCGTGTATGTCCGTCTGTGTAACTGATGTCTGTCTGTGTGCGTTTTAGGTGCGTGACAATGTTTGCCCACTGTCTATCATCGTGTGTATGTGAGGGTGGTGTTTGTGGCATTTAACGGACGCCAGCAACAGCAGCAGCAGCAGCAACAGCATCAGCAGAATCAGCAATCGTCACTAGTCCATGGTACCTTCACCACTCCACGACGACGACAACGACACCGCCACTGCCTCCGTTGCCGCCGCAAATAACAGCGAAACCGACGACGACGACAGCAAAAACAACAACAAGAACAACAATCAAACCAACGACAGCAGCAGCAGCAGTAACAACAACAACAACAACAATAATAGCAGCAAAAGTGGCAACGACAGCAGCAACAACAATGAAGCCGAGGGCAGAAACAACAATAATGTAACCGAGGGCAGAAACAACAATCATGTAACCGAGGGCAGAAACAACAAGCATGAAACCAAGGGCCGGAACAACAATAACAATAATAAAATTGACGACAGCAACAACGACAGTCATGAAACTGACGACAGAAACAACAACGACAATCACAACAATGAAATCGAGGGTAGAAACAACAATCATGAAACCGAGGGCAGAATCAACAATCATGAAACCGAGGGCAGCAACAACAATCATGAAAACCGAGGGCAGAAACAACAATAATGAAACCGAGGGCAGCAACAACAATAACGATAATAAAATTGACGACAGCAACAACGACAATCATGAAACGGACAACAGAAACAACAACGACAATCATATCGTTGATAACGATGAAATCAAGCGCCGCCAGCATTCGGACGGCGCTCGCGGCAGCAGCAGCAGCAACAGCAACTGTGGCCGCAACAACGACAGTGATGGTGGTGCTGGTGGTGGCGGTTTTGGTGGTAACGACTCTGGCAGCGAGTGGCCGGTCGTGGCGGGGCGCGATGAGAAAGAAAGTCGATATCCAGAGAGACGAACCGACGAACGGACCGTCGATTTGATCTTCTGGTTGGCCCGCCGGCCAGCCGGTGGTCGATCATTGATTGGGGCAGCCCGTCATCAATCAGTCTTCAATCAGTCAGTCCGGCAGACAAACTTCGAGTGCGCGGACCTCTGCAAGTCTTCGTCTGCCAAAGGTCGTCGTCGTCATCGTCATTATCGTCGTCATCGTCGTTGTTGTCGTTGTTGCTGTTGTTGTTGCTGTTGTTGCTGTTGTTGTTGCTGTTGTTGCTGTTGTTGCTGTTGTTGTTGTTGTTGTTGCTGTTGTTGTTGTTGTTGTCGTCGTGACAGCGGTGGTGGTGGCGGCGGGCAGCCTGAGAGGACACGACCTCTCATCATCGTGATGAGAAGGATGTTGATGTTGCTGATGTTGCTGGTGCTGCTGCTGCCGCTGGCTTGAGTAGCAGGCAATGGCCCAGCAGCGATAGGCCAGAGCATCTGCTGCTGCTGCTGCCACTGCAGCTGCAGCTGTAAGACGACGACGACGACGACGAGAATGTCGAGGGCGGAACAGGAAGAAGGGGAGGAGGCGGAGGAGGATTTTTAGGAGACGGCGACTACGTCCACGACGAACGACGTTTGGGGCGAGTACGGCACTCGGGCGAGAGAGGGCAAAAACCGTCATCTCCTCATATCAAATGTGATCAACGTGATCTTCTCATCATCGTTATTGTGGTAGTCGTTGTTGTTGTTGTTGTTGCTATCGTTGAAGGTGTTGTTGTTGCTGCTGCTGCTGCAGCCCGGCGTCCCGCCGGCGAGAACCGTCGCCGCGGTCACCGCAGCCGCTGTTGTCCTCGATGTCGTCCTGCTACAGCAAGCCGCACCAACAACACCACCACAACACCAACAACAACAAAACTGACAACAACAACAGAGACAGCAACAACCACAGCAGCAGCAACATCAACAACCAGCAGCAGCCGCCTACTGCAAGCAAAAGTGACTGACAGCTTTCAGACTAAAGCACTCTCAAGTCGAGACTGCAACACCGTGGCGTGCCCGCGCGCCTCGCTGTCGGCGTTTTGCTTGCCTGTCTATCAAGCAATTTGCTGCCTAGTAAAGGGCAGCAAAGCCCGCCCGCCCGCTCATCTA
Organism: Dermanyssus gallinae; assembly: GCA_003439945.1. Taxonomy (NCBI): domain Eukaryota; kingdom Metazoa; phylum Arthropoda; class Arachnida; order Mesostigmata; family Dermanyssidae; genus Dermanyssus; species Dermanyssus gallinae. The sequence goes on along the minus strand of QVRM01005427.1, from coordinate 643,787 downwards.
GCCGTGATCTCGTCATCAAGCGTCTCCGCCACCAAACGGAAGAGATCCGGACGCTCACCGGACCTAAGTGTTGCTCAACGAGAGTGCTGGTGCGACTGCTTCAACAACGACCTACGGACTTCGTTCGAAGGGAACACTGCCTCGGCGCGCAGGACAGTGTGCCTCTCGGCGCGCAAGACGGGTCGTCCGTCGACCTCCCGGCCACGAGCCTGTAGCAACGATTTGTTGTCCTTCATAGCACCTGTCGACAGATTAAAACGATAGAGAAATACATACATAGATAGATAGATAGATAGATAGACCGGCCGACCGACAGACAGACTAATCAAGTGGAAAGTGTATGCTACAGTGTATATTCTGCGGCATGTTGTAGTTGTAAGACAAGTAACACTAGTAACCGTGGTCGCAGGTCGCTACGATGACAATGGCCTAGCCAGCATCACAACCACTTGTCGGTCGCCAACGAGACAGGCGATTGCTGTCGGCGTTCTTGTTCATTAAAGACTTCTACTAGTCGCGTCGTGCGTGCTGCCTACCACTGCCCAATCATTGGCAGAAAAACGACGGCACATTCATCCGGCCGGGATCGTCGACTATCGACTATCGACACAACTTTGCCGTGCGACACAACTTCACCGATTGAGCGGAGGCGACTTCAATCTCAACGCGATGTGGTTATGGGTCTGGCCCGTACTCGGGCTGGCCCTGGCCACCACCTCCACTTCAGCCGGAGGTAAGTTGCTGTGTCTGATATACGCCTGAATATCGTATGCGGGCCGAATACTCTGTTCTTCTGCTGGTGGTTTCTTCTGCTGCTGGCTTCTTCTTCTGCTGCTGTTGTTGTTGGTGCGGCTGTCGAAGTTGTCATCGTTGTTGCTGTTCTAGTAGCAATAGTTTTTGTTATTGTTGTTAACGTTGTTGCTGTTGAAGTTGTTGATGTTATGGTTGTTGCTGCTGCTGCTAAAATTGCTCCTGGAATGAAAGAAGGGTAAACTCCTTTGTTTTACCTCTTTCCTTGCTTGCTTTCTTCTTTCTCCTGTCATCTTCTCTCGTTCATCTGTACGAATAGTCAGAAAAAAAGTCAAGTCAGGTTGCTGGTTACGTGGGCTCATTAACACTCAAATAGGGTAAGATGACAATAAGTTGCAGACTTGCAGACCAGCGCGGCAAGTACCACCAGAAAAGCAAATGGCGTAAGCATCTTGAATGGGACCGTTGATGATACACGGTATATTTTTTGGTTTGTGTGTTGTTGATTGTACATATGCAGCATATATATATATATATATATATATATATTACAAAATATATATATATATATATATATATATATATTACAAATATACCACACGAGCGAGAATCAAAATTGGCTGCAATTTCTGCTGCTGTGATTTGATAGTCAAACGCTTAAGTTATTCAATGGTAGACCGTCCATTATTGATTGACTAGGCCGTTTATTTGCCAAATCTCCAAATTCTCCAAAAAAAATCCCATATTTTTCGAAAAGAAAGTTGTTTTTCCGATAAACGTCGCCACCGTCGCCACTCAGTTGAGGGCGTCGAGGGTTTGCGTAACTGTCAAGCATTGCAAATCTGTGATAATTATATAAATTATTATTTCTATTTTATATTATTATATATCGTATACATTATTGTAAACGAGGTGACAAAAACAACTTGAGTCCCAGACAGGTCACCTGTTGTTGTCGCCACCCAGCCTGGTGTCGGACCGTTAAATTGAATGCACAGCAAACAATCGTCCGTGGAAGCATACATCGTTTAAGTATGCGTCTTTTTTGTTTTCTGTTTTTTTGCTCATTTCTATCTTGAATTGTTCTGTCTAGCCCATTAACGTCGAATTCTGATCATAAGAAAGAACAAACAAATTTGGTTAATAGATAAACTCCATCTGACAAGTGAGCGTCCTCCTCGGCCGTTTGTTCGCTACACCCAGAAATGCGTGTCTAGCTTAGATAGTTCAAACATCTAATTATAAAATCTGTTTTATAATTATGTAACGGCGACTCGTACGGTAGCCGCCGAGCTGCAGGTGCCTACATCAAGCACACGACGTATTTGTTAATTAAACGTTAACCAGTTGCTGTGTCCGCAGAAGTACGACATAATCAATCAGTTAAGGTTCCGTCAGCTTCCGTCAGTGAACGTTCATTTAATTAATACTACGTACAAACTCTTGATTTGCGGCATACAACTAACCAACGTAGTTCCGAGCAGATTGATACGTAGGCTTACTTGTATAGACCAACGCAAATTTTCTTCTTGATATCATCAATCAACCACTTGCCAAATCACTGTATCGGACTCATTAATATTCTTGACTTTGTTTCCGAGCAGCGACAGTGTAGATACTACGTGTCAGTCTGATTAGCGTGTTTTTCTTTCACATCTTTCTCGTTATAAGAAAAAACGAGCTGCTGTTTTTCTCTTGTTTTGTAGTTTTTCAACTCTTAACAGTAAATACGCGTATCAATGATGCCAGCGATCATAAATATTGCCCGTCTTGGAGGTAAAAATATTTATCTGTTCTATAATAATGTTTATAAGACGTAATATAAATTACCGGAACTTCACATTGGCATAAAACGCCCGGTAAACGGCGCCGCCGCCGAAGACTTAGCCCAAAATGTCGAGGGTTTGCTTAACAGTCACGTATTGTATTTCTGTGTTATTAACTTTATCAAACATTCGTATCTTTTAACTAGGTAATTCAGGCAGCAACGTTTACTCGTCGTATTCGGCATAATCGTTAAATTCTGACGGCATCAAAACTCTGATACGAACTAATTGCAGTTTTTTACTATTACTACTACGCGCTTGGCGCTGCCCTATCGGGTCGACTGCATCTGCAGTGGGCATAAAACACGGCGGTGCAGTTTCGTACGTCAATTAAAACGGTACGCTTGTAACGCAAATTTATGTAGTCGTTACCGAACGACAAAGTAATAAATAGCAGGCGGTCGCATTTTATGATCCAGTTACGATCCATCGCCCACCTAGCCTACTAAAACAGCGAATGGCAATTCGCAGCACGGATACCCTCAGGTCACGCGCGTCTTTGTACGTAGCTTCGTGCTAGCTGCACGATGAAGCAGAATCTCGTCCGAGCACACGTGGAGGCCTTGATCTTTCGAGAATATGGCGAAATAATTTTTAGTGAATGGTTGAATACAATAGATGCCACGCTATGCAGCCACTCCGTAGGTTCGTTTAGTGCTAGTGTTTGCCCAACGGTTTCAGTATAACGAAGGCGAACTTGCTCATCATTTCTGGCCGGTATTTCACTGAAAACAGCAGCCGATCGTATGGTGCAGTATTTCTCTCCCCTCTTTCAGTGCTCGCCGGTACCGACGCCTTTGGAACCGTATATCTATTGAGCTCTCAAACTTTACATCGGCAAAGTATCTTTCTCTCATCTGTTACCGTCGAACAACTGTCCAAACACACACCTAAGTTCTACTACGAACTGAGTAGCTAAAACCTGAAAAAGCGGTACAGATTATTATTGTAAAGCAAGGACTAATTACATAAAGGCCGCCTGATTAAAATCTTAGCTCATCTCCGAGCAGTAGAGTCGGCAGCGGTTAGCGAAGTCGCATGATATTTCGTAGACCCCAAACGTAGACAGCAACTAGATTGGTCAACGGCGGTTCATTCACCGTTATACGAGGCTGGCTGAGCGAGATATAATCAGCACCCGAGAGATAGCACTGCACCGGCAGACAAGAGACCAGGGTACCAAGTGACCGTGGACGGGCCTAATGAACCAACTAACATATGAGTTACAATTAGGGGAGTTGCCAAAAAAGCGCCCGCCTCAAGTATAGGGCAGAACATGTGATACATTATATATATATATATATATATATAGAGCGAGAAGGAGAGAGAAAGTTGGGTGGGCAAAGCAGCACTCTACCTCAGTATCAATGCCCTACAGTTGCGGTCCAAGAGAATCTGATTCAAACCTAACCTGTCCCGTGGGTTGGGTTTGAATGAATACGACGTTACGATATATATATATATATATATATACATATACGTCGTATTCATTCAAACCTAGCCTGTCCCGTGGGTTAGGTTTGAATGAATACGACGGTACGATATATATATATATATATATATATATATATATCAATATTCACAAAACAAACATCGGGAGAAAGAGTTCGTTTGTGATGAATGGCTCAATGGCTGAGACCAAGTTTTGGGTTTTCGGACGCCGCGGCATATCAAAAAGCCACTCGCTTGTTGGCTGCTAGATTCACAGGATTCATTCGTTGCTGCCACACGTTAGAGAAACTCACGCCATGAAATGCTGACCTTTCGAATTGACGTTTGTTCCGGTCGATCGGCAGCCGTCTTTGCGAAGCGTTTCAACGCTTTTCCGTCCCGGCTTTGTTTGTCGCCGAGGCCCGCCGCCAGTATGACTCGATCTGCAAGCACCACCGGTAGAAACTCACGAGTCACTCGGGTGATTTTAGAGATAGGGAGCAGCCTACAGCCGATGTGGCGCGTAGTAGATCTTTAACAAAGCAAAAACACTATAATTAATGTTTTTTTCTTCCTCTTCTTCCACGTGCAGAGTTGTAATACTGGTGAGTTATAATATTTAATAACCTATTGCTATTATGATAGCAATATTTAGCGTTAGGATTTATTGGTTAATTATTAATTAAGATAACCAATAATTAGGATTTATAGGTTTTCTGAAAACGCGGCTCCGTGTTGTTCGTCGTTCTTGTTTCCATCGCTGTCAATCTCAAGAGTGCTCAAGCTTATATAATTGACTGTTCGAGCTGATATAATTTAATGAGCACACTGTCCGGATTTGTTAAACTTGTTCTGGTTCCAAACGAGTTGTCGTCGATACGCTATATAGACTATCGAAATGTTGACACTTATCCGGTATTCGTGTCATCGTATAGTTGGACTGGAATGGCATGCAGGATTAGACCACATGCGGGCCAGAATTACCAGCGGCGTGATTTATGAATATTTATATATACATACCACCATTCATCCGATCAAAACCGACACAGCGTACAGCGAATCCGACCACAGGGTGCGCGAAATATTTGCCTCTCTTTCTAATCTGCAAAGCAACGCTGCTCGGTTTCCGCTCTCAGAACGCAGAAGCCCGGGACCGCGCTACTGCTTATAACAGCGCATCACCCATAAACAGCCAGAATTACGAGCGTAAAAACAACAAAGTCTAACAACAACAAATGCGGCAGTAAAAACAACAACGACACAAAGATAACAGCACCGATCAGAATGACAACAACAACAAAATATAATGAAGAAAGACAACCACGGTAGAAATAAACTTATTTTGCATCGCACTGCCTAATATCACCAAGTGCTTTACGCTATAGATATATAAAAGTTAGTGACGCGTGACCTTCCCGTATTACAGAAGCTTTCTCTCTCCCCCTCTCTATCGGGTTATCTTCCGTTCTCTATCTATCTATACATGTTTATGTTTAGCGTTTGATTCAACAACTTTTCTAATCGAGACGCTCTCGTCTAGATAGCGTTTTGCGTCTAGCGAAGGCGTACTGAACTGTGCAAGTACGTTTGGAATCTCTGTACTTAAGGGGACGGCGCTCGAATATGACCTTTGAATGCAGTGTTGTAGATATGCACTGCTAGTGGTATTTTGGCAGTTTCGGAGAGCTCCAAATGAAGCCCTGGCAAAAGTCTCCGGGAACTCAGGTGCCCCACAAGGCGTCCTGCTTAGCTTTGTCAGCGCACATGAGTGCTTTGAAGGGCTTTAATTGGTGACGAAGTTTTGGAAAATGTTTATGAATAGCACAGAACGTTGAGATGATTTTTCTTTTTCATTTCAATTGGTACGACAAACCTCGTGAAGGCCGCACAAAGACAGCAACGGACGACGAACGTGTGGCGACAAAACGCAAGCATATGCATCGTCAGAGGAGACTTTGAACCTGCATGCCATAAAATTCTGCACGACCACCTCGGACTCACCAAAATATCTGCTCAATGGGTACTATGTGATCTGTCACAAGTTGAAAACGAGGTGCGCGATAGAAATTTCTGGTTCGCAAGTGCCTGATAAAATTCGACCAGGCTCGGCTATCTGTATTCTCGAGACTCATTACAGATGATGAGGCTTGAAGTTTATGACCCTCTATTTCTAAATTCTCTAAACTCCTAGGTCGGCCAGCAGGATGATGGTTGAAAACAATGAGTCTTTTTACGCCGCATCTGTAGTCTCGCTGGTGAACCACTACTCACACACACAGTTTACTCATCCGACTTCGCACCATGGGAATGTTCTCTTATTTCGATTTTTTTTAATTATGTTTATTTCACTCAAATTGAGTATAATATACATTTAAAATGTTTCTTCATGAAGCTCTGTTTTCTTCACGCTTCCGACGAGAGAAGTAGTGCAACGATTTTTGGTCGATTTTTTTATTGAGCGGAAGAAGAAATCAAAAACGCATTTTGGTAGGTGTGCTTCGATGCATCCGCCTCCTTAAGAAATGCTCGGTGGACAATACGTGAAATATTTTTTTTAATGCGTTTTGTTGATGGCATGTGCGATGACCAGGACGTAATTTGTCTTTCCGTAGGGCTAATGCCCGTGTACGGTTTGGCACTGTCTAATCAATAAGTCAACTCTCAGCGAGACAAATTAAAACTTATATCAGAGAGATTTGGAAACAACATTACCAGGTCCTTACGTATTACACTCACGACTTGTGATAGCATAGTGTCCCTATTGCGATTTTGGTCACTGTGAATATCGTTTTACCAAGCATGTCAACCCCACAAATTCTCGTCATAGCTGAACCCGATATTTATTTCCACCGAGCAAGATGGCTTAGTGGCAAAGCCATTGCCTTGCATTCGGAAGGTTTTGTGTTTAGACATGGACCGGCCACTTTATGAATTGGTCTTCATGGTTTCCACTTTAGACGTGGTGAATGCCGGAAAAGATTATAATTGACCATGATCGAGCAGAAAAACGGGGAGCACAGATGTCTCAGTAAAGAGATGATGCGTTAGACCTTCTCCATAGAATTGCAATGTAATATCACCCGCAGAGGAAGAACCTGGAATCGAGCGCTAGTTGACCAAGCTACATAACTAACAGCTACATATATATATATATGTTTCTGTCACGAAATATGTCATATATATACGTACATACGTTTCTGTCACGAAAATGTTTTTGATGATTGGATTAAGACCGGCCAATGGCCCCACCTTGACAACGAATGTCAAGACACAGCACCGGCTTTAGCGGCTCGTGCGTTCGTATGCGGACCGTGTCCACGCATTACACCGTCTCCGCGTCCAGTGCCTGTAGTGGGCTAATTTATTGTCGCATCTCATAGTGATCCTTGGCTAGACGTGCCCAATGACGTCCGAATGCCCGCAGACATGGATCCCCGACCCAGCGGGGGCCATCCTCTTCTTACTTGCACACTCTCCATGGGCCGCTTCCGTACGACGCATAATCAACACAGTGTTGTTTTAAAGTTCTTCGTGCAGACGGGCAACGGTTGAGGCCGACGCCACCACGACCACCACTACCACCTCCGTCATAGAGAAAAAGATCTAGAAAAGGAGAGAAACATGAGAACAAAGCCAACGAAAGCACAATGAGCTGAGATGATCCATTTAGCGTTTGTAGTAATGCTAGTAATAGTTGTAGTTGTTGTTCTTGGTTGTTGTTGTTTGTTGCTGTTGTTGTTGTGTACTAATAGAAGCAGTCTGTCCAAGCTAGACTGTTGATTAGGGTCATTAGGCGTAACGAGTGCCATTTATTTTAGTTGCGGCGTTTCAAACGCCTTCGAATGAGGTAGAACGAGAGGCATTGACCGAGAGAAGACGAACTGCATGGGGTTGTTCCTCTTACAGAGGAGGGCCAGTTAAGAATAAATTGAGAAAAACACAGAGAAGGTGAAAGAATGAAAAATAGTACGATAAAAAGGGAACACAGAGAGGGCTAGAAGCGAAACGGAGGAAAGGAATAGCTGGTCGCCATACCGGATTACGGCGTCCAAGTGTAGTATTTTAGTTGTTTGAGCAATGTTTAGTCATTATATCATCACCATTATAGTCATAGTAGTCATCGTTGAGTAGAAGCCGCATTATTGCGCGTTACGCACACTTGCTTGCATGGTCTACTTTAGGTTGTTTACGTTCGAAATGGACTCACAACACTCATACAAACACAACCTAGACCTAGAAAGTTGAATACGCATGTACGTCATCTTCCTTCCAGCGGCGGTGCGTAGTCTATCTATATATATATATATTAGAGTTCGGCTTCTCCCTACGACGACCTACGAGCTTAGATAATATCTACGCGACGAAGCGATGATTCTTAGGCAGATAGACAGAAATGAGGTGTCGAGTTTATTCGCGATTACGAGCGCCTGTGACTCTTGCCACCGTTGCTCGTTACCGTTCTATATAGCTAGGCGTATCACGATACAGCGTGTTATTATTGCACGTACGTGAACGAGATTTTGAACTATATATGTTTGATAATTGCGTTACATTCAGTCAGCGATAAGTGGGTGGCTGCTGGATTGCTGCCATTCGAGATTACCTCCAGGACGTAGTATCTTTACTACCTGTAGATACATATGCTTGTCGCAGCGTTGTCTAGAGGGATAGTGCGTTAGTGCAATGGTTGTAATTTGCCGGGGTGTCGCTGGTTCGATCCCGGTTGTTGACCAAATGTTCTTTAAACGATGCTGCTCATTGAGAGTAGATGTTAAGTCACATACAACTGAAAGTCAGCGGCCATGCTGCTACCATAAGGGCTGTTGGCGAAACCCTAGATATCTCAACAACTGTCCGGCTTTCGGGCGTATTGAAAATATTCTGCCGTACTGCCACCATTCCAAGCTCATAGGGCATGGAAGATAGTCTATGATAAAAAAAGAAAACCTCCTTATACATGTTTTTAATTCCAGGCATATGTGCTTGTTATTGTGTTGGTGCTGTCGTTGTCGCTGTGTTATCGTTGATGTTGTCGACTCTCGTATTTCGCTCACCATTGGACTCGAGCAGAGATAGGATATGTTTGTTTTATGTCAAAAACAACAACAACAACAACACGGACAGTATTAATAGCGTTTACTAAGGCACGCTAGAAAGGCTATTGAATCCTGTTCTGCTTATCTCGTAGTTTTCTTGAGAACTCTCACCACTTTCTCTCGCTCTCTCTCTAACGCTCTGTATATGCTACTTCTTTCTCGTTTCAAAGGAATGTTTCAACACATTCAAATATGGGCGCTTGGCTGGTTGAGTTCATAAATAAACACAGACCGACTGCCGATTAGTATCGACGCGAGTTCGTTGTTTTTCTTCGTCGGTCGACATCGTCGACTGAGATGCCGCGTTAAATTAAAATGATCGTTGCTGTAAGTTTATTGTCATTGTTGTTGTCGTTGCTGCTGCTGTTGTGGTCGTTGTCGTCGTCACTGCTGGGGGTCTCTATTGAGAACGGGACTCTCGGTTGAACCCGTCAATGGTGCTGCCGAGAGCGGCTTCAGGGTGCGGCGTTTTAAATGCTACGCCAGTCTGGCCCGCCGCAATCTAACAGCCTATATATATATATATATATATAGATATATACATACAAATATAAGCCAGACATGTGATATAAGGGCAAAGCCGCGCGGAGGATCAAGGCCGCTCAAGACGCGAGACATGGTGCTCTATCTAACTATCAATCTATATATATACAATATGTATTTGTGTGTGTGTGTGCATATTTCTTCATGTAAACAGCTTTGCCCTAACCAGATCACGCAGTCTTGTTAATACGTTATTATGCAACTTCTTAGGTTGTAGCTGTGTATATCAAAAGCGACAATTACCCTATCGACAGTGCCTTGTATTCTTCGTTCGTTAGCTGGCATCATTCGACACGCGCAGCCGTGTCAGCTACGGCTGCGTAGAAAATAGAAGCATAGCGTCGCATCTAGTTTGTTTACGCTGTTTCTTGCGAAAGTTTGGTTTTGGTTTTTGTCGACATTCTTGCTATCACACATCAAATCCAAGTGGTGATAGTAGGGCGGCGAGCGAGAGAGCGCGGCGGTAACTGAAGCAAGAAAAGGTGTAATCAAAACAGGGATAATCCAAATATTCCGAGACTTTTTTAGGCACAGTGTGGGCGGTATCGCCGTGTATCGTTCTTAAGGTGCACACCAACAAATGTAGGTTGTACGTGTGAAGCCTGAGCGATATAGTTTCTATATATATATATATATATATATATATATATCTCCCGCTCTCGCTTTGTTCATGATATCTCTCTCTCTTCCTTACTCTCCCGTGTTTACCTTCTTTCTCTTGTGTAATTTTAGTTGTTGGTGTGGTTAGTCGCCATTATATATATATATATATATATATATATATATATTTATATAATAAGACGATGTCCTTAATTTCTGTGTAGGAGAACTGGTTGACTCGCAATTACACATTTGTGATCCTATGTCAAGCTACAACACAGTGTCACGGATTTTAGTGATATCACTCTCACTCTTAAACAAGACTTCTCAGAGACCATGTTTCATTGGAAAAAATAATTGCTTTAACGGCTCTTTCCCATGTCGTTTTGTAAATATTTCTGGGAAATCCTGTATATTTAATTCAATATATGGCGATTCAATCCGTGGTTACAAAGTAGTTAAGGTTTTTCGGAGGGCATGTCGAGGCTTAGTGCATGCATAAATGTCCTACTCCATCAGATAAATCATTCTTGGTCATTTATGCATACACTCAATCTCGACATGCCCTCTGAAAAAAACTTGATTTTAATTACTTCGCAATCACGGCTTGCATTGCCATGGATTTTCGAGCGTCAAAATGGTCGTCATTAAATGTACTTGCCTTAAGTGTCTCGAATTTGTTAGTTTTTAACGCCGTGAATGGTCCTGTGGTTATACGTAAAAGCTTAAAAAGTTCCTTATTTTTTTGCGAATTCTCCTCTAAACGTCGCATTTTCAGGCCGGCGGTATATGTTCTTCAGAGGAAGCAGAATTTTATCACGAATACCACAATGTTTCTGTGTAGGAGGACTGGCTGTTTTGCAATTGCATATTTTGCGCTCCTATGTCGGGCAAAAGCAATAGTGTCACGGATTTTAGCAATATCACTCCGAAACAAGACTTCTCAGACCATGTTCCATTAGGAACAAATATTTTCTTTAACAAGCTCTAAAATTCCCTACGTCGTTTTCAAAATATGGATATAATATTTCTAGTATAAATATATATATATATATATATATATATATATATACACGGCTGCTGAATTTCCTTGTTGCATTTCCGATGATAACTCTCTCTGCGTCGTGAAATTCAACGGTTTTTCGTCTGATTCTTCATTCATATCACCGGGCTGCCTGTTCTCTGTAGCAATGATAATTTTGAATCGAGAGTCGCAATCGCACCTCCAGTAATCTGGGCTAAACAGTACATTCCCTACCAGTAAGTTTCGGACATCAGTAAGAAAATAGGTAGGCGTTCATCTCACAAGATGGCTGGGCAGCACGTGTGCACAATGGCTGTCCTACGTATGTGCACAGTGGACCACACAGCCCACACGAGCTCACTGCTCACTACTATAGATACACCCATAGCCGTGCACAAAGCTAAGGGCATGGCTATGGACGGCAAGCCATGATACATTAATGCGTATACGAAACGCTGTCGCATTGTCTTCACGAGGTGACCGTTCTACGCGTCGACATGCGCATGTAGGTTTGTATCGGTCATTAACAGCATTAGCATGCTGCATTGTAGTGACAGTGATTGTAGTAACGGTCATTTTCGTGCCGGTTTCTGCTGTGTTGTATGTGTTCTGGTATAGCCTGGTCTATCTACAATATAATACTAGAAATAAACGTTTTTTTTGCATAGTATACAACACGGGGTATAAAGATGACGCTGAAGAAGAGCCTCTCTCTATTTCTCTCGAGCCGTTAGTCTAGATTAAAACATCTGCCTAAATCCCGCCAGATGGCTTAGTGGCAAAGTGTTTGCCTTGCATTCGGGAGGACTGGGTTCGAGACCCAGACCGGTTACTTTTACATTGGCTTGCATGGTTTCCAATTTAGACAAGGTAAATGCCGGAGTGGATAAAAAATTAGCCATGAAAAAAAAACATACACGGGCATTAATTAGCCTTACGGATAATCTTTTAAAAAATGTGATTGTTGGATCGACCTGCGAAACGAGATTCATTCACCATTGTCACACAAAGCCATACAATAATCGTGCCTGCAATCGTGTGAAAAAAATCGTGCGAGCAACTCCTTCATAGCGGCGTTACGGGGTCAAACATGATGCGCATTGTTGATGTTTGTTGCTTCAACAAATTTTACTGGCTATCTGGGTTCCCGACATCTAAACTAAGCCAGTGTGTAAACGTCCCTACACGTTCCAGTAGTCTAAACGAACGTTTAGGCTAAGTCCACCGTCGTTGTTATGGCTGACATGTCGGTGCTCACTGATATAGGAGGAGCCGAGAAGAATTCTCAGAGTTTACGCAGTATTCTGCCATCTATGTATCTCTGCGTGTGTGTGTCGCTGATGTCGTTGTGTGTTCATCTTTCCATCATTTCCTGTTCCCATATTCTCATATTTCTTCTTTTTCTTTGCCTTCTTCGTGCCTAAGTAGAACGATAAATGAAAAAAAAATGTGTACAGTTTCAGCTGCACACGCAGCGCTCCGAATGGCGAGCCGAAATAATCGATGTGACATAATAGCTTAGCTGCCGCTTCCAACCTGTTGCTTGTACGTTGGGTCTTTTTCTTCTCTATCTTCGCCATCGATCATTGTCTTTATCGCTGTTTGTCGATATTTGACCATAGGCGAAAATGAGAGACATTCCGACGGCGCCGCTACCGGCTATTGTTGTCCTATATCGAATGTTTAGAAAAGCAACTGGACTGCAGTCTTAGCCTCGCGCATTACATAAACAGGTAGTGTGAGCATCGGTTGATAGGCCAGCAAGGCAGGAAATATAGATTCAAAGCCAGATCCCGAATGACCTATAATGCCAAAAAGGCAGCTAATACTGCTATTTCTGGCGTTTTCTGGTGTAGAGTACGATTTTGGCGCACTGTGTGAAATTTCAGTGACCGTCATCATCATCACTACCACCACCACCACCACCACCAATATCATCATATTAAATCAGATATACGCTATTGTTCTGTATACGTAAACAGTTGACGGTCCAAGAGGAAAGGAAATCTCTGTCGAAATGAGACAAAAGAAGCTAACGGAGAGTGTCAGAGTCACCTCCGTCGACAGCAGACTGTCCTCCAATTGGCGGCTTGGCCGTCATCTCTCCGAAAATCTTGACTCATCTCGCATAAGCCGCTATCTGCCGTAGCGATAGATTTTCCTGTGTGAACAACTCTCGTACGTGAAGAGCGGTGAACGTGCAGGTCTCTGCGTAGGCTTCCGCTTACTGAACCTAAGTGTTTATGGCGACGACGCCTTCAGGATGTTCTCACCGCTGATCGATAGGCCAACCAGCGATAGGACTAAGGATACCCTTTTGCCGTTTGCGCGGGAACGATATCATAACATAACCGGTCAGCCCCTTGATGATACATATCGCGTTTTTTTTTTGTCGTACAGTTTACAACATTGAAGGGATAAGCGCTGAAGAGAAGCTCCTCTCATTGCATCGCGTGCTCCTCTGCCTCTCGCTTGATAGATTGAAATGCCTGCTTAAATGTTGATCCCTGGCTACCTGCGAAACGAGATTCAATCAACATATATATGTTCTTTTATATATATGTATATATATGTTTTTTTTAATTATATATATATAGAACATATTGCGAGGATTTATTAATCATTTACAATACATTTGCACACTCGGCAGTGCTAGCCTATATGTATGTATATATATATATATATATATATATATATAGGCGACCACAGCCACCTAGGCCACCAGAACACTCTGTGACGTTGGCGGTCATAGCCACAGTTCTAAGCGCATTCCAGGCGCTGTAGGACTGCGAATGTCATGCTGCTGCTGCTGCGGCCATGACGATAGCGAATCGATGTCGATCAAAATGGGGTCATCTTAAGGGTTCCTTCCTTTTCTTCGTGTTGCTTCGCCACGTCTCTCGTTGGCCAATCGGTACATCATCGGCATCAATGGCTGTTTGTTCAATGGTTCACCGACTTACCGTCTTTCTAGACTCGTTCTGTCGTACCTCTACTATTGTTCGATTTTCATGATCTTTCATGATCTCTTTTTCACGCTTCCGTTTCTCTTTCTCTAGCCTGATTAGAGAAGGTGGAATAGAAAAAAATAAGCTAGTTTTGCTAGTCTACTTTTCAATCAACATCAGCGCTCTTTTGTTTCGGCTTTTTGTCAGTTTTCGTTGTTTATATTTATTTAAAAACAAACAATAAAACTTTTAAAAACACATATATATATATATATATATATATATATATATATATATATATATAGTATTTATATATATATATATATATATATATATATATATATATATATGTATGTATAATTTTTATTAAATATAAACAACGTCATCGTTTGCTGTGTTACAGTGGTGTGTTGCTACTTGTCAATATTGCCCTATATACACGTCGGCGCACACATGGCCTCTACCGGTGTTTGCTTCCGGTGGTAGCCAAGCGAGAGGCATTCACCTTTCGACGCAGCGTCGCTTTCGGCGTTTTTCGCGTACTGCCTGCTTCCGAATGAACGTAAATTGTAGTTGTTGCCGCGGTGCCAGATTAGTTACGACGCCCGCCCTGCTTTCTGGTCTGGTCGGCTATTTGTTGCAGCCTTAGGCCTTACGAAAGGGTTCTGTTCCATTGCTCCGTGTGTGTTCTTTTCCTACTTCCAGCCTCGGCCCGATGCAGCCGCCGTCTGTTCCTCTCAAGCTCGTCACTCGCCACACCGCCATATATCCGGTGGTCCACTTTTCAACTTCCTTTTTTTGTGTAAAACATATATATATATATATATATATATATATATATGAACATAAAGAAGTACCTGCCACCAAACGTCAAATATATTGAGTATCCAGATGACTTAAAACGGCATTACTCGATGGTGTTCTAAAAACGGCATGATTCTCTCAACGTTACAAATGCGTGGTACTGAAACAGAGTGAAGGTGTATTTGACCTCGACTAATAAAACAGGAAATACGATTGCGTTTTGCCGATTGGAACTTGAACGTGACGAAATTGTCCTGCAATTTCTACATTGAGTTGCTGGATATCGTTTCTAGGAGGCGTGATATCGCAATAAGGAAATAACAATCCTAGACGCCGAGCATGATCTGTTACTTAGATCGGACACGTTTATAGTATGCTAATAAGATATTTCCAAAACCAATCCCTACTTTGCTCAACCCAAACGCACAACGAAATAGCAAAAATACCGGTTAAGATATTAGTATTAGTTTAAAGTTGTGATACAGTTGGCATGGAATATCTGGCTACACGAGGAGCATAGGATAGAGTGATGAAGAGACACAAACGCCTCTCCTACGCTTCGATAATGCATTTACGACCTGGGGATGGGGAGGATAAGCGGGTTGCGAGTCTCACACTAGCATGGCGCATGTGATCATGTTATATTACATAAATATTAATAATTCTCTAGCATTGCTATAGCTTGCTAGGAAATTATGTGTTTTTAATACACACACGTTATAGAAAAACCTTCCTTTAGGGTACTCCCGGATTAGTAGCTAGGGACTAGGGACAAAACGATGTGCAGAACAAGATGCATCTGAGGTGAATTGATATTGACGGCGGTACACCGTGACTGAGACAGGGAACCGTGTAACGACGACAACAGCCGGAGCCAGAAGAAAACAATAGAGGTGTCTTCATCGTCAACTGCCCGCTGCTGGCAGACAATGAGGGCATAAATATACAAACGAAGCCAAGTAAATGTGTATCGTATGAGCGAGGAGAGTTGTTTCTAGAAGGGATTTGCACCGTAGTAGCTCAAGACTACGATCGATCGGCTTCGGCATTGCTTCTGAACGGGCTCGGCAAGCGCCATGAGAAGCAGCGCAGCTGGCTGGCAGAATTGCTGCTAGCCCTCCCTCTATTGACGGCTGATTCGTGCGCCTCGATAGTTAAGGCAAGCCGAGGTGGTATGAGGTCACGGTGAGGTTACGTGTGGCATATGAGGTTAGCATAGACGTATAGCTAGCTAGCTACCCGGTGGCCGACAAAAGCGCCGAAGTACACCGAAACTAGCGCCGACGTCACAGCGACTTCTGCCACTGCGAGCACGAATTGCATACATATGTACATCAAATTATCACGCTAACAACAGTTGAAATATCAACGTCATCCACAACAGCAACAAAGACTACAGCGGCAACATAGCAACAACAACAACAACAGATCGTGATCATGTTAATAAGTTTTCTTCGAGTTTTTTTTTTGTTATTGTTGTTTTACAGACTTTTCGGCTATGGTACTCTACGTCAACTTGACTGATGATGGTACTACACTGCTAGGTATGGCTAGAGTTAAACATTTTTTAAGGAGGTTGTTTTTAATTCTAGACTATCCTCCGTAGCTAGGTATAGCTGCTAACGACCATCTGCGAGCTTGCCGAAATAAAACTGTAATGGATATTTCCATACGATCCACTCCACACGTGCAGGGCTTTAGTCAGACCTGAGAACAGGCATTAGAAAGTTGAATAGAAAATAGCTTTTTTGCTCCAACGCTCGTTACTGGGAGTCCAGCGGGCTTATGTGGTTGTAACAATGGACACCTCGAGGGACTGCCTCGAGCAAAGGATCGACTGCCCCTCTATATTAACTTTATGATTTTAAATATCAATGATATCTTTTTTGTATATTACAATATGCATGTAGGACACATATCACGGAAGATAAGCTAATCCAATGTGCCTAGCGAGTGTGTATTGTGACTATCACGTGTTCGCTTCGTGTATATATATATATATATATATATAAAGCTCCAGAGATCAGCACTAATGATTTCCCTAAATTTGATGATATTGCTGCAGGTGAGCCAGAACCTAGTTCTGTTGATAAGGTGTCATGCGGTGGCCGCGACACCGAGGTTCATTCACCGTTGTTCGTGAAGACTGTCCATGATGAGGCTCACTTCCGATGCGAAGGCGGGTTTCAACTGCGCGGGCAGCGCATCGCGACTTGCGTAGCCAACAATTGGGACCACCCGTTTCCTACCTGCCAGGAGCTGAACAAAACAACCATCAGTGAGTAGAACGAACGCGTGTCTTTAGGTGTTGCCCGAATCGATGTTGTTACCATAATTGCTTAGACTATAAACAGCCTCAGCTGTACGATCAATATATTAACACAGACAGAGATACATAAAGAACACATTCGCTATACCTTAGAGTCAACGCAGCTGTTCATGTATATGTAAATATATATATATATATATATATATATATATAATATATATATAAATATATATATATATATATATATACGTATATATATATATATATATATATATATATATATATATATATATATTATATAAATAGGGGAGGGACCTTTCTGCATGTTTCGCCTTCCCTGTCCACTAACATCGTCATCCCACCTCCACCCCCGCTTGTGCCTCAAGCAGCAAGTCGACGAACTAGAACGAGGCTGAAGTCTAGCGGTCGACGTAGCCACGGCTCCAGCCGCTGTCCGCCAAGGGCTGGTCAAAATTCTGCTCACAGCAGACGCCTCACCATTGCCGCTGACAACAAAGTCAACAACAACAACAGCAACAACAGCAGCAGCAGCAACAACAACAACGATACCACCACCAACAACAACAACAACAATAACAACAACACCAACAACAACAACACCAACAACAACAATAACAACAACACCATCAGCAACAATAACAACAACAACACCATCAGCAACAATAGCAACAACGACGACAACGACGAGCTTCCGGAAATCCGACATCGTGGACCGCGACCCGTCACCCTAAAGAGACCTCTGCAGTATCCGGAACAGTTCGAGCGCTACTTTATGCCGTCGCGCAGGACGGAATTTGAACCGGTCGCTAGCGCTCTTCGAAGTAGGCGAACCGAAGGCACAGCAACAACGACGGCCTTGCTAATTGACGACGACGACAATGACGACGACGATGACATCGCCGGGAACGAGGAGCTAGTCAGAGGACGAATTGGAGGAGAAAAAGCACAGCCCGCCTCCTATCACAACAATAAGGGTCAAAACCGACACAAAAACATCCGAGACGGCAACAACGACAGAAGCCATACGAGAGCCATCATTGGTGACGAAAAAAGCCGGCCCAGCCACACCGACAACACCGAAGACAACGACCAGTATGAGGACGAAGAAGCCGGCGGCTATTGGCTGCTAACGAAAACACACTCATATAAATAGATGATGAGATGATAAAATGGTGAAGAATTGAGCTGGCACGTTGGGCTCAGCCAGACAACATGTTGTCGCATACGCATGCATCATCGTTTAAGAGTGCCGATGAGATTGTCTATGAGTCTTAGTTTCAAACGCTCATCGAAGCCTCAAAAAGTTCGAGCCAGGTTGTCGAACGGCTTGAAATGTTACTGTGTTGTTGTTGTTGTTGTTGTCGAACAACGGCAGGTTGATGTACTTTTTGAAAAAATGTGTGCTTTGTTGTGGGCGGTTTCGGGAATGCATGATGCACCTGCGCTGCTGCAAGCTACAGCTATCAGCAACTAGTGTGGGTGATCACAAACACACACACAAAACTCCTTATTCTGCCTGCCTTAATTATGATCATAATTGAGTTGAAAATGCAGGCAAAGATATCGACATCGATACGTAGCATCTTGCAAAGATATCGACATGTATGTGCATATTGACCAAACAGTTGTGTCTGCTCTGGCTATGTCGCAACGTGTAGCACGCTTAATCCCTAAATCTCACATGAAAGGTTACCTTTCAGTAAATTTGTAATATATATATATATATATATATATATATATATATATCAAATGCGTTTGGAGAATAAAATGGTATGCGTACAGTTGTCTCTTTTGCTTTTCGTAAATGTACTGTGGAATCCTTGACCTCATGTTGTCTGTGATATGAATAGAACGAATGTGTGTATATACGTGTATTTCGTATGGATGCACCGATATATATATATATATATATATATAAGTGCGCTGTATTCAACACGATCCATTTGAAATAAACCCGACGTTTGTGGACTCATGTGTAGCTCTTCAATTTCGGACGCTATTGCGTTCTAGTACTTATTCTGCTGCTGCTGTTACAACTACTAACCCGATGCACTGCTCCTGGCACTACGCTAAGCATGACATGATGGTGTATGCACTACACGGCGGCACCCACTAACCAACAAAATGGTCTTTCATCTTTCAGAAATCAAGTGTCCATATGACCATCGGTGAGTACCATATGTCCTTCTTGTTGGCATGCTGCCAGGGTAGTATGTTCGGTCTGCCCTGGCGGATAGCCGGTCGATTGAAGTTTGCTCTTCATTCCACTTGTCATGCTTGTTTTTGCTGTTGATTTAGCGTGTTAAATGACTCTCTCCTAGAGTAAACTCAAAAACTACTTTCCTCATACATTTTTAACAACAAATAAATAAACGTGCTTTCCTAGTATATTTTATTGCACATAGCAGGAGTCGCAACAAAGTAATAGAAATCCATAGTCAACTCAACTTCGTAATGCCTCAAGCACTAAGACGTTTATTTTTTTCACTTTTATTTTCACGTTTACGAAAGCTGGAGTGTGGAACTACACTATAAATAGAGATCTAACATGTAAATTGTTATAACAAAGTAGGCTTTTTTCTTTAGAGAAATACATTATCAATTTATTTTTTAAAATAATTTAAGTCTTAACGTGAATGCCTAATTGTGCTTACGGCAGTGATTGGTCATTGGAAAATCTCGATCTCATCGTTAACTGGATTGCTCTCAACGAGGATAATGGTGAGTGTTCCGCACAAGGCCAATAGAGGCATGCCTACTGGAACAATAATTTAGGCACAATTGATGCATGCTAGTTTTTCTTATCGCACATATAGACAGACTCTGCTCTTTAAGAGAACTTAATCTAAACCAGCTCTGTGCACAAATATTCTATTATGTATTATGGAAAAAAAAACGTTGCATTTAATTCCTCTCTCTCTCTCTCTGTATATATATATATATGATAGCAGAGACGAGCGATAGCCTTTTTATCTGCAAAATTACCTGAGTAGTTATAATTGTTTGAATTTATGTAATAATGGAAATTTTAAGCTCAATGAATAATTATTGAACTTCTTTGCCGTCAGGAGAAGACGGTCCCATAAAAAAAAATTAAGTTAGATAAGTATAGAAAAAATACAATTGGTAGGTTTTCAAGAAAGTCGTGTTGTATCTAATAAAATATCGACGTTGCCAATGCAGTGCTTATCCTCGATCGGAAATACATCCAGGAGACTCCAAGCTCCCAAAGGTACTTCACACTTTTATCATTTTTCAAATACTTTCTTAAACATTTCTATCTGTGTAGACCACAGTATATACTGTGAGATACACGGTGAACGCATAGAACAATGTAGAACAACACATGTATATATGTATATATATATATATATATATATATATATATATATATATATATATATATATATATATATATATTTGTTTACTTTTTTTTTTCAGAGTAAACCGACTAAGCCTTAACAATAAGAATGATATGGTCAAATGGTGGCTAGACATTTAATTCGTGAACTTTAGGTAAACTTTACATGCCCTGTTCACATTCTAGCGAAGTCACAGCCATACTCATTCTAGCCAATGATCCATTAAATCGTAATCTACGTTGAGGTACAGGCAGAGCTATATAATTAAATGTACAACATAATATATAACGAATGTATACGATGGATCATTTTCATTGGATTAATTCTTATTTTTTTTGTTGAAGAAGTTGCCTTGTAAATTTTAGCGTTAGTTCTGGGTACGTCACCTCTTGAATATACCACTCCATTATTTAAGGGCAGGTCAGAGTTTCTGACTGGCGTTTAAGCCTTATATTTACGGTAAACGTGGTGGTTCAATAATTCAGATATTTACGGCAAATGTAATGGTTCGATAATTCGGATATTTACGGCAAATGTTTTGGCTCGATAACTGTTAGGCTTGCATCGGCGATGCTCGAAAGAATGTATGACCCGTTCTTCCGGTTCTTCGGCAAGCTGGCCACTGACGAAAAGGCCGCACTTAGCCGGGAAGAGGTGCTTAAGCGTTTCAAGCAAAGCAGCGAGTTCCGTCGACTTGCAAGGAAGATGCGCGAAGAGGATCGAAACTCCAACGCAATCGCTCTGGGCCGAGACGACGACGAGGACGTCCTCGTGAGGTCCGTTTTGCATTAATGTGTTTTTGTTTCACGTATATATATATATATATATATATATATATATATATATATATATATATATATATATATATATATATATTTATATAATTAAAATAACTTTACAAGTAGTTTCTTTATTGGTACCAACATTCTCTCCAGTTAGTCTACTTTCTGGTCTATCCATCACTTTTCAATATTACCCCTTAGCTGAACCACAGCTGGGTGTATACCGAAGAAGGCTGCGTACGATTCACGAACGACCTCTTGTGGTATCTTATCCCACTCTTTTTAAGAGCTTGCTGCAGGGCATTGACGAAACTAACAGTACAGTAATGGTCTAACAGTGCCGCCAAGAATCCCCCAAAAGAAATAGACAAGCGGGTTTATATAAATATATATATATAATATATATATATATATATATATATATATATATATATATATATATATATATATATATATATATAAGGCGAGCACTGCCGAGTGTGCAAACGTATTGTAAATGAGTAATAAATCATCTCAATATTTTGATATGTATTGTCGTTTTCTAGGGGGCTAGTAAACTAGTCATATTTGTCAACTACCGGCATATTTCCGGTTCGATTTATGTTGTTGATGTAGTTTTCTTTGAGCGATGCTTAATAGATGATGAACCCTGATTATAAGCGACCAAGCTACCACAAGGACTGTTGGGAAAACCCTGATACCCCAACATATCCGCTATATGCGGCATATATATATATATATATATATATATATATATATTTATATATATATATATATATATATATATATATATAGGTTATGTTAGAGCCAAATAACTGGGGTTGAACATCTGCTTCTTCGTTAGGTCATCCCATATAAACTAAATCCTGCAGGGTGAGACATTTAGTGATGCCACTTTGATACTTAACAGCATCAGTGCCTTCTTTACTGTCTTTACCGAAAGAGTGTTTCTATGACCGCCAATGCTATTTGCTATATGGGATACTACATTTTGCTCAGAATCACGTTTCTCTAGAACCAAACTCCACGCTGAAGTAATGAAAACTCAAATTATTTCGACGTTCTACTCAGTTTAGGGTTGTTATATCCTGAAAGATATTATTATTATTACAAAAAGTCTTAGTTTGGCCCGTTATTTTAGCAGTAACTTCATAAACCGGGGAAAGCCCAACCGTGTTAGATTGCAAATGATTTAATTCAGCTAACAATGACTGGTGAGGAACCTACGAACCAACTTATCCCGTGTTCTTCTCTTCCTCTCGCTGAAGCTGTACTGTTTACAAGATAACTAAGAGAGTTGACTCGCAGTAAAAGGATATGACCACTGCCTTCGAGTCTGTGAACAAATGACTGAATGAGTTGATAAATTTTCATCAAACGACTTAATTGTAATCGTATATATCTTTATCGTTTAAATTGATCTCGCTGCCTTTGTGTGTTGATGTTTGTGCTAATAAAATTAACACTTAATAACTAAAAGTCAAAAAAATTATATACCATAGGAGACAAATGAACAAATGCAATAGTTCCTGGTTAATAAATGTAACGCCTACCAAAGAGAGATCGAAAAAAAACGCAAAAAAACATCCAACCACCTAAGGTTGCGTCGTGAGCAGTATAAACAGGCAACTTCTGATTTGTAGTCTTTAATCAATACGCTCTTCATCATTCGAATCAAAACGCCAAAAAATAAAATACCAAATATATATATATATATATATATATATATATATATATATATAAACGGTTGCTCTTGTGTACACGCTCTAATTTAAGGTACTACGGTACTCATTACGTGGATGTTCTCAACGATCGAGTTCTGCCCTACGGAGATCATCTAGTCGAGTTGGCGAATGTTCTACCGCCGCGACCTAAGGTCGACGAGACCTCACCTGCTTCCAAGAGCAGCCGCCAGCCAAAACCAGACTTTCGTGGCGACCACCACTTCCAGCCGCAGAACTCGTCCCTAGAGGAGCTGCTGCAGCAGCAGGAGCAGCAGCAGAACTCGACCGAAAGCGCAACAGAGACACTCGAAGATCTCGTCCTTAACGACGTACTTCAGGCAACACTGCTGGAAGACGAACATGATGATGACGACGAACTCGCTCCTGAGGTGGGAGAGCAACCCCAGCGACAAGCGCCGGCCGTCGGTGAGGACACCTCGGCAGAGAGCGGAGACGCACTCCGAAGTTCGCGAAAAGCTCGCGCACGTGGTGACACCGAACGGATCCTGCCTCACAGAGAAAGGGAATTCGACTATTTCGGTCGACGTCTCGTTCAACCTTTGCAGGGTGAGACGAATAATTGGTTATCGATTTAAAGACAAGGCGTTGTCAACCAAGAAATTTGGCTTACAGCTCGAGCAGCTCAGACACCCGTTTAATTCGCATACCGCAAGAGTATATGTTGTTCTTTAGTTCTTCTAATTGTTCTTTAGTAGCTTAGTTTCGGAATAACGGTGTTCGATGGAATTTTAGCAGGTGGTATAAATTGCACAGACCTGTCCGAAAATTTGATAGTAATCGAATATACGAAAAACGCACTGCTCAATACGATGATACCTTTTCAGAAAAGCCTAGCCTTAGCAAGAGCGAAGATAAATTGACTTTTGTCAAATGGGGCCGCATTACCGCAGATGCGCTTGTTCGAGCCTATACCTGCTATGCAATCTAAGGGTTTGTAGTTTTCAAGCCAAAGGGGGACTAGTGGGTACAGCCAGCGCTTGTTCTATTCTACTATACTAGAATTCTAGCCTTGAATTGTCTGGCAAATGATGTCCTACACAACACGACTTCCAAGTGAAGGAGTCTTATGTGTAACGTAATTGATGCACACAATTGAAATACTTTACACGATGTTTATAAGGCAATCTAAATACATTTATAACTTAGTGAATACTAAGGTACTTACAAATATCACATTGGAGGTAGACGAATACTAGTACTGCTGCCGAGTGCTTATGAAATCAATTTGTCTTTAACCCAAATGCTGAAGTTCTGGAACGTTAACGACTCTTTCATTAACTCTTAACCACTCTTTCGTGTCAATTTCGAGCAAATGCCCTCCGAAATGTCTATTATGACTTTTTCCTCCCTTCGCGTACCCTGCTTAAACGATCTACTACGTCCCTGCGCTTTTGTAATTGAACGCAGGCTTTGCTGCAAGTTTTACATGCCTTGAGTAAAGCTGCTCTTAAGTCCCAGTCCTAATTGTGTGTATCGTGTTACCGTTTCAACGAATTGCGTCAAAGTAAGTTTCGTTATATTTAAAAAGAAAACTGGTCATTAAAAAAGCAGGTAAATCGAAAGTCAAAGTTTGATTCTCTTGAGATACTGGCTCGAATTTGATGACTATTGCTTGTAGAATTGGCTGAGAGTGGAAGCCTTAACTGTCATCTATAGATAGCCTGGTATGCCCTGAAGATATAATGGTTATATAAAAGAACGACAATAAAGGCCGTCATAGTGGCCCACGTTATCTACCAGGATCTGCGCTATTTGCAATAGAAACAGACAGAGTTAGTTCTGACATTTTCGCAGCGGCTACCGGCCAAGCAAATATGATTCCGCCAGATTGGTTTAAATATGCTGGCGTTTCTTAGAATGTGTTAAAATGTATGACACCTTTCATAAACTCTTTGAGTCTTTAAGCTACTCCCCGTCAGCACAGAATCAACCATCCCGTCCGGTTTTCCGGCCGAATGAACTGTTTATTTCACTTAAATAAGACAGCTAGAAATCACAGTCATCCGATTACAACCATTTGCGAACAATCGAAGAATAACACCACTACTACTACTACTAATACTATAAATATAAAGCATAAATACTACTACATTACGCTAGTTGGATGCCCGAAATATATGTATACACACATACTAGGTGGAACAAAAAGTTGCATGGAATACAAACAATAGACGGACAAAGCCAGCACACTTTATATTGTTCAGTTCCCTCGAAGCTCAGCCCATTTTTTCCGCTGGTTCAACAGTGTTGCGTGGTACTCCCCAGTCAATTAATAGAATGCCTTTTGAGTCTCAGAAAACGGACGCCAAAACCTTCCTGGTCGAGATGTGTCTATTTACCTTGGTGGGAGGTCTTTCACCGTATGCGATCCACTCCCTGGTGACATCTTCCCGTTCCGGAGTAAAGTGGATCAAGGTTTTGTCGTATCAAGGTTACGAGTTGGTCCAATATAGTCCTGCCAAATATGTTTCAAAAGTTGCCCTCCGAAATTGAAACGCGTGTCTGTTTTTGTTTAACTGTTAGATCATGAGGTAGCCACTTTGCTTTGATTTTTTTCAAGCATAATTGCTGAATGTAATACTGGATGTACTGCATCGAAGCGAAAGCCCATCTCTTCAACTATTTTATGCAGCTTTAATCGAGGGTCACTAGAACAGCTTTCCATACTGTTTCTGCTCGTCCCGAACGTAGTGCATAGCCGGTGCCCGTTCTACCTGTTTTTTGGATGAGGTTATCCATTTGGAAATAATTCTGTACGCCGGTGTATTGTTTTCATAATGATTCCTACGCTTAATTTGGCTTTATTTTTCTGTTGCAGTTAAGCCTTTAAATGACAATGTTTAATCACAGCACCATACTCGTTCTGCTCCGTTGTCACTTAAGGGTCTGACATATTACAATTGTGCGACCTGCTACAAATGCAATCTAAAACAATCACATGACACCTATTTTTGTTAATTCCCAAAAGCATCTCTCTCCGGTGCTAGAGTCGGCGTGAACTTTTTAAAATGAACTGTTAAACATTTTGATCCACCTAGTTTGTATGGGACCTTTTGCACCGCTTGCACTTTAGTGGCATTTTACTGCAAATCACACCGTCACAGTTTGCCCATTTTTAGAGCAGACTACTACTAACCATTTCTTCCATCAGATCTTACCTACACTCATCAGACAACCCCGATAGGTGTACCAGCTATGTAATTAGCATTTAGGGATGCTGCTCCTGTGTCTAACACCCTCAGCTATGCGCACCACTGTGCTTTATGCCCATTCGAATTGTGTGCATGCGTATTATATTGTACGCATCGGTAATGTGCGTGCGTATCTTTGTATTTATATGGATGGTCGGATGGATATGTACGGCCGTATATGGATGGGCGCGATCCTGCTGAACGCAACACCAAATCTCATCAAATGTCGAACTCATAATAACGACGACGACAACGACGTCGCCACATGACTGAACGCCATGTTGACCAGGCGAGAAGGCCGCTGCCCAGGACCGCAGTCTTCGAACCTCGTACCTCTCGCATCTCCTCCACGTCATCGAGCACATCCTCCGTTACAACATCGCCAAAAGTGACTGGCCTCAATTCCTCGTCGGTTACGATGTATCCGAACTGTCGTCACTCGCCAGCGAGATCCAACAGCTGCTCCAAGATCAGGGTTTGTAGCAAATACGCATATCGCCTGTGCATATGTACACCCATAGGCATATATATATATATATATATATATATATATATATATATATATATATATATATATATATATATATATATATATATATATATATATATATATATATATATATACATATATATATATATATATACAATTATATTTTTCAAACTGGAAATATATTCAAATGTACCATGTATCAAAAAGTCGCAACATGAATTTACTATAATCTCGGGCAATATAATAGAATACGTTCTTCTTAAACAATCTCCGTTACTGTTAGAAACGCGGGTTAGACGTTTCCGAAATTGTAGGTTAGATTTCCGTTCCACACATTCGTCGGAAGATCTTCGAGCTTCCAATCTGAATTAGAAGGGAAAATCGATAGAACCACAGGAATACCCTGTGTTGCTAAAAAAGAGTTGTCCGAGTCAATTGCGAAGAATGGCTACTGATAACGGTCACCGAAGACGATTCACTAAACTGCACGTCGCGCGTACACATTCACTGTGGCAAACTTTGCTCGCTATACAGGAATAATGGAATGGGTGTATGGTCGATATTGCGTTTAAAATCGCTTTAGAAATCAATTACACTTTATAGAGGCGAAAAACGACATCAGAGGATTACTTCTGTAGTATCTAACGTATCTACTTGCCGAATTCGTATACCCAGAACACTCTCATGCGATCGCATAAACGTTTATTCATATATTCCTTTTATATGAGGCCTCTTGTGTTTTTTGTTATTACGCGGGCAAAATGTATGAACCCTTTGAACAAATCATGTACTTGCGAGAGAAGGGGGCAGGCTCTGGACATGGGGGCCGGGAGTGGTCCGCAAGGGAGCAGAAATTCCCCTTCCAAGGTTTAAAGGCAGTTCTATATACGATGCCGAGCCTACGGGAGGGAGGGCAAGAATCTACGTGTAGTGGGTTTGCGGGTCCCGGATGAAGCGCTGTTTCCGGCCAGCATGTGGATCGCACATTCCCAAACTATTTTCATGTTCACTTCAACGTGCTGGTGGACAATGCTGCGGTTTACAAATGTGTAGTGTGCAATTCGTTTTAATGACGCTATTGACTAAAGGGTGTCACCTGTATTGTCAACGACAGGATCACAATACAACTAACTCCTCCATGAAAGCAGAAAACTTGCTTATTATATGGGAAATTAGACCGTTCTTATATGGGCGTATATATATATATATATATATATATATATTCGCATAAGCACATGTCTGTAAATGTAGCACGTTCCTTTACCAGGCTATCACGTTCCTCCGGAAATGCCCCCACGACGCCCCCCTGCGCCTCCTCCTGCACAGCTGTGCCCATCTCCGTGGGATATGGGCTTCTCTATGGTCGCGAACGGCCGCGTGTTCATCGAAGAGCCGGGCTACCGGCTGTCGGTCGAGTGCGACAGCGGCTACACTCTGCGCGGACCCAAGTACTTCCACTGCGAGAACGGCCAGTGGCGCACCAACGAACGATACATGCCCATGTGCGTCAGCAACAGCGTTATCGACGTCCAGCCGACGCCGCCCGGGCCGGCGCCGCCTCCGGCCGCCAGTCAATGCGGACCGCCCCGACCCGGCCTGGTGCGCAACGGCGACCTCGTGAGTCTCCCGGCAAGTGGCGGCAGTCACGTGCGCGTCGTCTGCCATCCGGGCTACGCGATTCGCGGCAGTGACGAGCTGGTGTGCGACCGGGGCCGATGGATGCCGGCGTCGCCGGGCGGCGGGATGCCGATGTGCGTCGACGAACGCCGAATGGTCGAGGCGTGCCTCAGCCGGCTGCCGCCGAGCCCGCAGCACGGCTCGGTGACGCCGTCGCACGTGCTGAGCGACGGCCGAACCGTGGTCGTGCGCTACATGTGCAATCCGGGCTTCGGCATGCAGGGCGCCGACTACGCGAAGTGCGAGGACGGCCTGTGGGTGCCGCTGCCGCCCGTCTGCGTCGAGGGCAGTCGCGACGAGGTGCCGCACCTCGACGAGATGCCGCAACGACCCGCCCGGTGCCCGATGCTCGCCGTCCCGTACGGCCGCGTGTTCTTCTACGAGGACGGCGCGAGCTACGCTCGGGTCGTGTGCGCGCCCGGCTATCTGCTCGCGGGCGCGCCGAAGGTGATGTGCGACGCCACTGCCGGAGCCTGGGTCGAGCCTGTGCCGCGGTGTGTTGATCAGAGCGGCGGAGCCGGCAGCCCTGTCGACGGCACCGATAGCGGCGGCGGCGGCGGCGAACGAGATCCGAGCGGCGGCGAAGGAGATCCGAGAGGCGGCGCCACCACTCCCCGTCGGCCCACGTCCGACTGTCCCGACATGCAGGCGCCGCTGAACGGAGCCGTCACCTACGTGACGCAGACAGCGGTCCGCTTCACCTGCGACGACGGCTTCCGGCTCGAGGGCGCCCAGCAAAGTACGTGCTACCGAGGCCGATGGATGGAACCGCCGCCGCGTTGCGTAAGAACTACTACGGCCGTCCCGTCGATAGGAGGCGGCGGTGATGGCTCATGCAACCTTGACGAACCGGCACGCCAGCCGAACGCCGTCGTGTACGCGTACCTCAACGGCCGCTGGTTTGAGTGCATGCCCGGCTACGAGCTCGTCGGCGCCATGATACAGACGTGTCTGGGCAACGGCCGCTGGAGCGAGGAACCGCGATGCGTCGCACCGCCTGGCTCGCCAGCGCTCACGTCGGCCGAGTCGCGCCTCTACCCCAGCCCGCAGTGTCCACTGCCATCGTCGTCCGACCCGAGTCTGCTCGTCACGCCGCGCGGCCACAAGGTCTACTACCGCTGCCGAGAGCGCACCAGTCAGCTGGTTGGAGCCATGTCGAACGAGTGCGTCAACGGCCGCTGGATGCACCAGTTGCCGCGATGTCTGCGGCGCGCACCCCCGCCGCCTCCGCCGACGCCCGTCGTACCGGTCGTGCCGCGACGCGAACCCCCACTGTACCCGGTTGCCCAGCTTCACGGCCGGTGCGAGCCGCGCCGCATTCGCGGCGGCGATGCCTACCTGTTCAGCGAGGGCCGCGTCATCTACTACCAGTGCCACGCCGAGTACTTCATCCGCGGGTCGACGGTTCAGCAGTGCGAGCGGTCGCGCTGGAGCGAGCCGTACGCGCCTCGATGCCAGCCGGTCGAAGCCAGCCAGGCGTGGCCTTCGCTCGAGGGCGAGATCTTCTACGAGAGCATGTCGTGTCCGGCGCCCGTCCGCTACCCGGGCTTGGCGATGATGTTCTACGAGCGAGGCCTGAAGGTTGTCTACAAGTGCCGAAGCGGCCAGCAGTTCGAACGGCGCTGCTCGACCGCCACCCGGCAGTGGCACGGCGGCGAACCGCAGTGTGCAGAAACCGGCGGCTATCCACCATCGGTGCCAGTCCAGCCGCCACGGCCCGTCGGCCCCGCAGCGCCGTCGCCCTCGGCACCATCGTCGCCGCCCTCGTCGTGGTCGGGCGGAAGCGTCTGCGAGCCCCTGGAGGTGCCCAACGGTCAGATCTTCCAGTACCGCGACGCGTTCGGCTACATTCAGTGCCGCAAGGGCTTCACGTTGGAGGTGGGCGGCGCAACCGGCAGTCAGCAGCGGCAGCGGCGAATCATTTGCGATCCGTTGACGGGCCGCTGGGACATTGGCACTGTGGCGCCCAGATGTGTACTCGACGACACGCCCGACCTTCGACCTGAGCCGCCAGTCAGCGCCGGGCCTGCTAGCGACGACTTGGACGACACCCGCTTCCAGATCGACGAGTGTCCCCTGCCACAGGTATGAAGAGCTTCGTCGTGCACCACAACCGACTCATAGCGCAGCCAACCAACTTAGCCACCTTTTTTTCTTCTCCTTCTACCCTTACTACCAATGTATTAGTTTTATTTAAATATGTAGTAGTATTTCTGGTAAACAACCGCACTTGAGGCTGGGAAATAGCTCGTCGGTACACCAGTAGCCGGCGTTAAGGTTGAAGCGCAAGGTATGACAGCAAGTTGACCGGGTAGTCAAACAAACCGACTTTCGCCTAAAAGCGAATCTCGTAAAAACACACCGAGAGCTACAAACGGTTGCTTGATAAAGTTTATAAACTCCGGGCTGATCGGGCCCAAAGTCTCTACGGCAATCAGCTGTACTATGAATTGCGACGCTAATTGCGGGTCCTTCGTCTCAGCGAGTCGGGCGCCCGCAGCCCCCACTTCACGGCTCGCGTTCTTCTTGCCACATGATACCGTAACATCCCAAACGAAGAGACGACCACGTACCCACGGAGTGAGAGTTTGCGCGTCTAGTCTCAGCTGGCTATTCCGACTGAGATCGACATGTTCCTCCGCTTCCGAAATGCGGGCCGAGTGAAGAGCGCGAAAGATCACATCGTTGATGACGAAGTGACGTGAGTGACGCCCAGCGCTATAACGACACGACAAGGCGTGCTTGCTCCCTGTGCCGCATGGGCGGCATTCGCAAACTACCTCCCCCAACGGCAAGCCGGAAGCATTGCGGAGTGTGTTGTTGTTGTTGTTGTTGTTGTCCAGCATCGTCCCCAACTGCGGCGAGGGGTGGGCTTGAAGCCACTTGCAACTCAATTTGCTCAAAGAAGGCTTTTAAAAAGGCGCTTCCTAAGCGGCCGGAAATCTGATTACCACGGTCCAATCTAGAGATATTTGTGTTACGTGCTCCGGCATTGAATCCCACTAGTCGCGAAAGTTAGCGACAGCTGCATGCGTTGAATCTGCAATCTAGCAGTCGATGGGACAACGGTGGCGATGACGAGCTGCTTTACTTCGGACAACGAGCCCAGGTAGCATGAGAGGGCAATATCGACCGATCTGCGTGTACCAACGGGAAGCGCAGCTTGAGTCTACGATAGATTTTTTAAAGCAACGTTTAGTAGGAATTGTAGGGTCTCTCGGAGTACCTTATCAAAACGCTGTAGTAGGTCGCGCTTTCTGAACGTTGGCGAACATCGGAGTTGATACATTATGCGGGGCGTGGAGAGACTGTGTCTTAGTAGGTACAATGCTAGGTGCACGTCTAGTGCTTTCAGTCGGCGGCACCATTGGTTAGCGTTCGCATGCTTCTTCCTGAGCGCACCATCTACCGCCGCTTCCGTGAGCTGGGCGAACCCAGTAATCCCAAATTGTCTTCGGTTACCTCTCTACGATTTGAAAACTACTCCCCCATTAACGGTATTGACTCCGTACGCATATCTTGAGACAGCCAGAATACCTCACAATTATCATCTTTTAGGCGTAAGCCTTATTCAGCCTGGAATGCTCTGACTCTTTTGATGCCCTCAATAACCATCGAACTGTCACCGACTAAGATGGCATCGTCGATGTATCACGGCCGCAGCGCATCAATCAGTAGACTGAGTTACTGATGTACTAGCGTGTTTCCGATAAAGGAGCTACGCCCAAGAGGAGTACAACGTATACAAACTATCGCTGGCTATCCATTGCCTCCGTAATTATACTAGATCCTCTAGATAAATGTACTTCTTTGCATTCTGTACATTGAGGTGTGTGTGTGTTATTAATAAATGCATATGTACATATTGTTTATTTCGCAATAACGTTGCACTTTAAGATGGTACATAATTACAATACAATCGTCATTATGTACAATTTGAACACTTCAGCGACCGTCTCACCGGGCAAGAAAGTGCAAAGACCGCCGATGCGTCTGGCAGCTATAATAATAATAATTATTATTATTATTATTATTATTATTACTATTATTATTATTATTATTATTATTATTATTATTATTATTATTATTATTATTATTATTATTATTATTATTATTATTATTATTATTATTATTATTATTATTACTGATAATTGTGATACAAATACATATTGATAAAATAAACCCTTGTTTAAAAAAAAAAAATTATGATTATTATTATCATCATCATCATCATCATAGCAATGCCACTAATAATCTCGCTCTCTTCCGTTCTCGATGACCGATTGGCGCAGATATCGTCCGAATACACATGGTTTATCGGCGACGGAGGCAAGAAGGTTGCGCTCGGCTGCACGGCTCGTCTCGCGCGCCGTTCCGTTGGTGAGCTCGCCTGTCAGGCAGGTAACTGGCGTTCGACCAGCCGTGAAGCGTTCACCTGCAACGCGTCGTCCTCCGCCATTCCGGCAGCGCCCGATAGCCAGCTGTGCACGATTGACGAACGCGATCTTGATCGGAACACCGAGTACTTCGTCTACAACGGAATGCTGCACGTGTTCCAGTGCGCGCCCAAGTACAAACTTAACGGCAAGGCCATGGCCGCCTGTTCTAGTTACACGGCCGACTTTTCGTCGGTACGTATCTGGTACAAACGTCTTACGTAGATTATCATCGATACATTTGCATCGATATTCTTGAAAAAATACTTTGAATGAGCTTTGTTTAGCCGGGCTAGCTGAGCCTATAGCTGGGGCTCTAGGGGATTCCAGCAGGGGGGTAGCTAATCTCTAGCTGGAAGGGGGGGGGGGTTCAGCAGGGCGTTATCACCTCACGTACAGTACAAAACAGCTGCGACGAGCGCTACACGAAGCGAGATCATGGTCTGAGCTGGCAAAAGCAACTACTCTCTATCTCTCTCTATCTAGCTTTCTCCTCTAACCAGACTCAAACGTTTGCTGCGCTCTTCTCTGCGTGTCTATAGGATCTGGCCACGATTAATGGAGAATTCGTACCGCCGACATGCTCACCGCTTGATGGAGACGATGTAGACCCGCGACCGGTGACCGAAACCGATGCCAACACCGAGCCATTCGATCCTCACTTTGAAGGCAACGAATGCGATTGGCCTAAAGAACTTGCCGCGTTGACGTCGGATGACTACTTCGTATCTGAGGGCGGTCGACGGATCACTTTCCGATGCAGTGAGTAGCTTCTATATATATATATATATATATATATATATAGTGTGCAGCTGTATGCATATTATGAATGTGTCTATACTATCTGATGGCGGTCGGCGAATTACCTTCCGAGGCAGCGAGTATCTTTTCTATATGCAGCGTTGCCCGGAAATATTAATAAGTGACATACAGAGTTATAGAGCTCCTACAATGATTGTACGTGTGCTATTTTTTGTCATACTTTTTTTTCAATACCACCAGGCCAGACAGATCGATCTCGGACTGTAAAATGTGACCAGGGCCGATGGGAAGGTGACGACACGAGCTGTCGAGCCGTCCAGCGACAAGGCTGCGTACAACTGCCCGATGAGCCCCGCGATGGAACCTTCTTCCACTACCAGGGCCCGCAAGGCACTCCGGTGATTTTCTTCCAGTGCAACACTGGCTTCACGCTACGCGGCCACACCGTGGTGCCATGCAGCAACCCGAGGTTTGTAGCTGCCTCACGGTCGGGGTAACTTGACCAAATCAAACTCATCGCGTGTATCACTTACTGCTGGGCTATACAGTCACGCTGTTTGCGGGTAATGTTTAAGACTTAAGGTAGCCCAACAAGGACCTTTACAGTGTTTACTAACGAGGAGGCAATTACGCAAAAAAAATCGCTTTCACGGTTTTTTACAAATGACACCAATTTTTCTACGAACCCTAAACGCCCGGGTGGCATATCAATCTACCTAGACGAGATCCTAAGCTATATATATATATATATATCCCAGCCGAGCAAGATGGCTTAGAGGCAAAGCCTTTGCCTTGCATTCGGGAGGACTGGGTTCTGGGGTGGGGGAAATTGGTTTGCATGGTTTCCAATTTAGACAAAATAAATGGGCCGGGGTGGACTAAAAATTAGCCATGACATGAAAAAACCGTACACGGGCATTATTATTTCTTGCAAAAAAAGGGATGCGACCGACGCAATGTTGTTCTAGTTGCTGTAACAACCTTGTGTGAACTCCTCGATTTGCAGCTTATCAATCGCGGTGCCAGAGTGTGTTCCTGACATGGACCCCTTCTCATCTCGCCTGCCCAAGGAGCGAAACCCAATGCCCACGTCGACGGTGCGCTGCCCTGCACCGCCGGCGTACATCACCGGCGGACACGTGGTCGTGCAGCATTCCGGCGAGAACGTACTCATTGCATGCCGACCAGGTTACGTCATCGAAGGTACGTCCGATAACGCTTGCTTCTTCCACTACTGCTACATAATAGTATATTATACTATAATATTAGTTCCTGCTATTAATAATATCATATATTATTATTATTAATAATAATAATAATAATAATAATAATAATAATAATAATAATAATAATAATAATAATAATAATAATAATAATAATATGCTCCTTCCACTCTTGCTAATACCACTACAACCAATAGAGCCTAAACTCATATGCTTGTTTTTGTTGGTTATTGTAGATCGTACACAGATTGTTAATTAATAACAATCCTCCACGACTGAATCGGCTCACAATGCTTTTATAGTCACACACTAAAGGCTTTAGACTGGGTTAAACAAAAAAGACGTATACAAAAAAGATATGACAGTCTCATGTTTATTCGGGAGCATCGTAGTTTCGATACAGCTCAGTCAAGTCTGGATGAACACCTCCAGCAGGATTTGAGAGACAAAAGAGCTAATCAAGCTGACAACGACCTGTTGCCTTGAATAGTTGTTGTAAAGACGTTTTTCACGTGGGAACTAATTCATTCCTGAAGGTCATCGCAAGCCATCGCAATATATAACAGACCACGAAGTTCTAGTGTCCTATATTGGTAGTAATCTTACCTGAGATGCAGTTTCAGGAGTTAACACACAGACTGGGGAGAGTCCGACCGTGGTTGGTTAGAAAGGATTTTAATTGTTTTTAATGGTGGAATAATAATATTGAATAAGTTATTTATTGTAACGCCATGTTAGGTAGCTATATTTAGGTACCACCCTAGGATATGCCGTATGACCAGTGTTTCGTATACACCAGTCATGGTTGTCATCGTCGGTTCGAATCCAGCTCTTGATCGACTGTTCTTTGAGTGATGCTCATTGCGAATAGATAATAAACTATACCGCTGATAGTCAGCGACCATGCATCGATCAAAACATGTTAGGCAAACCGGCAACTTGATAGATCTCAATGTTCGGTTATGCTGCCGCACTAAGCGCCCCTAACATATAGAGGTGACTTGTGTATTTAGGTAAACAAACAAAGAATACATTTTTCATCCGACATATATATATATATATATATATATAATATATAATATATATATATATATATATATATATATATATTATATATATATATATATATATATATATATATATATATATATATATATATATATATATATATATTGCTTATGTATTTGCAATCTTATTTAGGAGGTTCGACGTCGTCGGCGATTGTTCAGTGTCAGAACGAGGCTTGGTCACCGTATAACTGGCCAAGATGCCGTCGCGAAGCAGGTGGGGCTTCGCCTCGAGGTGAGACGACTTACCTGCGATCTCCGCGCTACGACGCATTTGGACGGGAGCTGCGTCGAGAGCTCACTGGTAAGTACAGAAATGGACCACCATCATCAATAGCGTGCACGTGGTTCGACGCTCAGGGCGGCCCAATTAAACTCTTCGGGCTGACTCTCAGCCAAGATTTGAGGTCTACGGAACTGCCTTCTGCATTGCTTCGTAGACGGGCCCCCATAAATACAATTATATGTAGGTTTGCAGCATGGGGGCAAATGTGCAACAGTGGGGCTCGATCCTGCCCACTCTGTGTGTTTCCTCCAGCCGCGAAGGCGCAGACAAATGCACCACGCCACCGCACTCGAGGGCGGCCCAATTAGCACTTCTCATGTCAATTCTCAAGCAGACCTAATGTCGCGTCAATTCGCATGTCAATTTTCAAGCAATCCTAATGCCGTACCAACTTGCCCATGATTCCAGTACTTTAGACAGTAGATACTGTCCGATAGATCAACAACAATCTAAATATTAGTCATTAATAGGAATCTACAGCAAAGACTATGGAGATGTAAATATGTGCAGATCCAGCGCGGCTTGTATATTCTTGCTTGTGACCCAATTCTCGCTATACGATCTTCGTGTACAGTCCGTTTGTAACCACCAACATACATATTACCAGCATACATAAAATTAGATATTACCAACATACATCATATTATATATTAACAGCAAAAATACAATTATGTACTATCAGCATACACACACATGCTGGTTATGCCGTATATACGTCTGTCATGTTTTAACATTTTGTTGATTGTTCAACGTGTCTGGTCGTTTTATAGGCGATAAAGCAGCGGATCAGATGAGTTTACTTCGTCAGCAATTCCTTGAACATACAAGACAGATGGCAGAGTTCCGCCAACGCCAGCATCGATCAATGCGCGATCAGGGCATGTCATATGGTATGCTTCGTTCTGTGCACGAATAGGCGTGCCGATTATTGCGACCACCACCACTAGTATATATATATATATTTATCATATGCAATTATGGTGTACTACTTGAACAATTTGCTTTATCGGAATCGACCCTGTACCCGTAGTACTTATGAGTAAATGTAGACGTGAGCAATGTTTTTAATAGGAGACCTTCTGGGGACCTTTAGTATATTTAATATACATTTGATTGAATATGCGTACATTATTCGATGCCTTTTCCGTGCGTCTCTTCTACGGTTCGCCAATCGTGCAGTTCCTTCTACGCCTCTGAACCTGCCGATCATGCCCGGCCTGCCGGACAATGTTATGCAGGAACTGGACAACACATACGGCGATGTGTACGAAGAGGCACGTCGCACCCTGTAAGTGGCATAATATATACACCAGTCTATTTTGAACAGAAACGGTTTCCCTTATATATATATATATATATATATATATATATATATATATATATGACAATAAAAGTGATTTTTATGTTATGTTATATTTTACATTAAGACACCTTTATTACATAAAAGGATGTGTGCTATACTTATCATGGTCATGTATTGTTTTTATTATTTTATTTTAATTGTTTTTAGTTGCGTATTCCTGCAAGAAGAAAGTAAATATATATATATATATATATATATATATATATATGTTGACTATCTTGTCAACCGTAAGCTCTCGTCTATGTCACTGTTGCCCCGAATTACCGTACTATTCTACACCAAGAGAAGAAGACACAAGCACTTTGCCTTACTAGTTAGCTACCGTCTCTCTGACGGCTCGACTGTGTAGTCTTTATTGCTGCGATGACGACGAAGGAGTGGTTGTCGTACGACTGAGATCGTACAGTAGTGTCCGTTGGGTTTTTGAACGCACGAACTTAATGCCGCTGACGCTGGTTGCCCGCGCAAATGAATGGATTCCAAACAAAGGTACTCAACGACGGCGACAGATGCGGCTCTCATCATCTAAATGCAACAATATATATATATATATATATATATATATATATATATATATATATATATATATATATATATATATATATATATATATAAATAAATGTTCGATGACTCTCTGACAGGGGCAGTTACTCTGATGGGCGCATTCGTGTCCGCCGAAAGAATCATCCGAGCCAACTCGATCCTCTGGGCAAAGTCGTAATTCCAGCGATTTTGCAAAAAATCGAAAAAGACATCAAGGAGAACAAGCTAACTCAAGCGGACGTCGATCTGCTTGTGATAATGGACGACACCCTACGAGCAAAATTCCTCGAGGAGCGCCGAAAGGGAAACAGAAAATCGAAAGACGATCCTGTGCAGAGTCAAAGTTTTCTGTCACGAGTAATGGGTACGCATGTCACCTGTATACTTTTACACTAACGCGAGCGATACAGCAAATATATTTCCTAGTTAATGTTGCGTGCTCTCTACCTTGGAGGTTATTTTATTACAAAAGAGTTTTGCGTATAAGTAAGTTCGGTTCATTAAAGCTCCACGCTCAATTCCTGAAGCTTTAGCCAACATGACTGTTAGAGGCGACACTACTTCACATGTAGAGTTTACTTCACATGTGTTATGCTTAAACATGTTAGCCGTACTAGTTAAAGTAGCACATGCAATAAGCATGATGTCACAGCATTCTGCTTGGGCTTTAATTCATCAATTCATATTGCAATCCACAACATTGGTTTACTGCATCATAAATTCTAACGGTGGCACTTCATGCTGCATCTGTCGCATGTGCACAGCCATAAAGACGAACAGTAAGGCGTCTACGGGCAACGTCATCGAAACGTTCCAGCAACGCGCCGGTGAAGCTATGCCGGTAGCCGAGGCTTTCCGAGGTCGCCTCGAATCGTCGTCGAGCGAAGCACCAACCACCGCTGTTGGGACGGCGTCTAGCACCAATGACACGACATCGCCGACGGCAATGGTGGAGGCGGCGACGGTTACCGTCAATGAGACTGCCAACGTCACTGCGAGCATCACTGATCCGACACCTCTCGAGGTCTCAACGGCGACAACCCTCTCTTCGGATCTGCTTAGCGCTGACTCACCGGCCACGATGAACGACACTGAACCATCATCGCCTGCAGTGCGCGAGAAACGCCAGCACAAACACGAAGAACAAGAAGAGAAAAAAGAGGAAGCGTTCCAACAGGAAGAAGAAGGCGACGACGACGATGACGACGACGACGACGATGACTTTGAACTATCGAAAGACCAGCGCCAGAATGGCAGCGTCTCCAGCAAGGAGATCAACAAGGCCATCGAGACCAGCTCTAACGAGGTTCCTCAGTCCGTCAAGCCAGCTAGCGAGCAGAGCAGCTCTAACAGCACCAGCTCCACAGTTTCGAGCACTACCGTCGACTCTGTGGCCGCTGACGAGAGCTCGGTCGAGCAGCCTTTGTCTTTGAGCAGTAATGGCACTGTGTCCAGTAACTCCAGTACAGCCATGGGTGCGGCTCCAGAGGGCTACGAGGCCGACGAGCCCAAGCAAGAGCCGAAAAAGAAGCTGGACAAGAAGCAGAAAAAGAAGAACTCGAAGGGCTACGACACCACATGTGCCGACATGGATAACGAAGCGCCCCAAATCGACAACGGATTTGTTCTCAGCTACGAACTGGTCAGCAACGAAGATCAGCCGATGCTTCGCGTCAAGTACAGGTATAGAAGATGTCATTATCCCTATATATATATATATATATATATATATATATATATATATATATATATATATATATATATATATCTAATTGTGATGATTTACAATACGTTTCGGCACACTCGGCAGTGCTCGCCTTTATATATATATACATACATACATATAGATATTTGCATGTTAGGCCTCCAAACCTAGAATAGGCAGGTTGTTTCAGTTGGCAGATTCTGCGTGTAGTAGTGGGGTGATGGTGCTGATGCTATGCGAGAGCTGAGAGAGCCGACGCATTTCGCTGGGGTGGGAACACTGTTTGAACACTGCGGTTGATACAGTGCAGAGTTGTGAGTTAACGAGTTACGCTTTCGGACGGTAGGTGCGATCCTGATTTCCGTTTCGAGTTCGAACACACGTCGACCCTGCTATGCCGCAACGGTGGATGGGTTGGTGAAATCCCGAGGTGCATTCCCGACGACGATTCCGACGAAGACGACTGGTAGTTGACTTCACTGCACACCGCGCCACCTACCTCATTCGGTCACGCCTACCAAAACGCGGTGACGGCCGCAAGCACCAGTTCGGCGTCATCGTCGTCATCATTGACGTTTTGTCGTTCATCAGCACCAGTGTATCATGGATTCGTTTATTGGAGCACAGCGTCATAATAATAATAATAATAACCCGGTACCCGGCAAGAGCTTACATACATTACATTCATTCGTACATACATCCACGGCCACTGCCGCGACAACAACGACAAACCATCGGTCCAAACGCCACAGCCGTGTAAAGCGTACTTAATTGCACACGTCTGTTTATTGTTGTCGCAAACGCCCGACACATACTTTCTTTTTTTCGTGAGCAAAACTAACTCGCAAAAATGCGGGCAAACAAAATCTAGATAAGATGCAGCAGACTTGCATTTACGCTCCATAGCCATTCCGGCAAGCTGTGTTTGGCGGAGCTTCGAGCTCGTTCGAACGGCGACCCTATGTCTCTATGGCTCTATTCTATCTCATCTCTGATTGATCTAAATTGTTGTTACTCAAGTATATAATCAGAGCGTTTACTCAAGTATATAATCAGAGCGTTTACCCAAGTATATGATCCGAGCGAACTCAATGCTCATTCTGCAGCACAGAAAAGTATCTGGAACCGTACTGCAAGCATCGATGCGCGTTCGTACAAAATAGCGCACTCCAATTTTTTTCTCCATTGCGCGGGCTATTATGACGCTACGGCTTTCGCTATTGAATGTCGTCATATTGATTTTAGGCATACAGAAAAGCAACGTTTCATCAGACATTTTATCTGCGTCGAGTAACGTTTTGTTACGTCGTTCGTCGTTGCTGTTGTCCAGTAGGTATTATGACTGTTATTGCGACGAAGACCACAGACAACGTTGTCATAATAAGTAATCGCTTTCTTTATTATCTTTTCCTTCGCCATTATCTTGATTTTAGTCATATTGAGTTTCAGTCGTATCTGGTATAGCTACGACTATAATGCAGCCGTTTAAGTCAACGAGCAATATCGTCACACTGCCAAGAACCGTCGAAACCGGACAGATCGCAGAGACGGATGGTAGGAGCTAGTAGGAGAAGAGATACTTCTACGCGGTACCTGTGCTTAGCTCACGTGGGGGGTTAGGTTAGACCCAGTTAGCGGAGGCGTTCTTTGTACAATCCTTGGTTAGGCAGTCATACCAAGAACGCTTCCTCTAAGCACTGTTCTGTCTGCTGTCAGAAGCGAAAGCTGAGCGTGGATTCAGATGCAAAAATCATTTATATATATATATATATATATATATATTAGATTTTAGTGAGTGTAGGCTAGTGGTTAAAAAGGTGCGCGCCGCGTATACAAACCAGTAATATAAAGCGAGGACTAGTTTTGAGGCCAAATTTGTTCTA
This sequence comes from Dermanyssus gallinae, assembly GCA_003439945.1. Classification (NCBI taxonomy): domain Eukaryota; kingdom Metazoa; phylum Arthropoda; class Arachnida; order Mesostigmata; family Dermanyssidae; genus Dermanyssus; species Dermanyssus gallinae. Next base: position 601,960 of record QVRM01005427.1, on the reverse strand, counting down.
TTCATATTTATTATGCAACCGTTCTCACTAATGTTATTACACGGCAAAAGATTATTACATAGAGAAGCTTTAACGTTGGATGTTAGTGCACGCGTTTGCTCGTTCATGCATTGGCGAACAACATGCGTGACACGCATCACACATAGCAAACAACCAGTGATTATTTCTACCAAATAAACTACCATTATATGTTTAGCGAGTTCTAAAGCTGTGTGTCGTTTTTTAGTTTGGCACTTAAATTTCCAGGAAGCCTACACATGCAACGAATACTAGCTACGAGTACGCTACCACGGGGGTGTGCTTGCACACACCAAAACTTGTTCAGGACAATTATATATATATATATATATGCACAATCTGTGTAGGGTGAATTAGTTTCTGGAACTTCCTGGAGCTGGAACACGCAATACCTAGCTATATAACTGAACCGCCCAAACCACCGTCGGTACCAGTGTGCTTAGCTGACGCCCCGCAAATTCCCGTCTCGCCACATATTTATTGTCTGTCATTGATCTGTGTCATATCTAGACGTTGACCATTAAGGATGATTTAAGCAATTTCCCTCTGGGCTGGAAAAGTCGTGAGAGAAACGTTTAATGCAATTACACCGTACTGGTCTATTTCATCTTTAGACGGAAGTGTAAGCACGAGCCAGTAACCTTTGCTGACTACCTGCTTCGTGTAGGTTGCTATACTACATTTTATCCAAATGATTCATCCAGACGATTTGCATGCTTTTCTCCTGTAGCGCTTCCGTGACCACAGTTAGACTCGAAGTTTACAGCGCATATCTGGGTAGGGACTAAACGCACAGTATTTTTTGTGGAGGAAGTGTTAAATGCAGTTACGCACTATCGCTACGAGTCTCTTCCTCAAGCAGTGTGGGTATTGACCCCAACGGTTGGAATATTGCTCCGTTGAGACCCATACCCACGAAACGCACCTCCCCCTTAAGCCTCACTCTCTGATAGCCCAGATCTTCATAGAACAGTACTATGAACTATCAGGAGAAGTGGCGAGCGCTCTTTCAGATCAATTGACTAGGATCGCCATTAAGGTTCTTGTACTTGCCTAGCGCCGGCAAGCCCGTTTTCTTCGTACTGCACTTCTCTACGATTTCTGTCGGGTTGAAGCAGCAGTTGTGTCTGTCTTTCTTTGCACTTTGCGAATTTCTCCTAGAGGATTTCTTTTGCCGTAGCTGCTTTACGTTTCCAGGCCTGCTTACTGGAGACGATGTATTCTGTAAACTCTATTAAGCTGGACCGAGCTGGATCGCAGATGGTGTGGGTCTGCTTCTCTGGTCCATTTCTCTCGGACGAGCCTGCTTGTTCTTAACCGCGCACCCTCCCAGGCCGAGCACTGTAGCAGTGTGTGACCTGGAGTGTCCTCACATGCCTCTTAGCAGAACACGCATGTCGCCAATTCGGAACAAGTACGAGTTGAAGTTCCCGTGTCCTGTGAGGATTTAGGTTAGATGATAGGTGAGGTTGCCCCCTGGCCTCTCTATCCATGCCTTAATATCTGGCAGCAATACGAGCAAGGATCCTCCAGGACCCATGGGGGGATGGCGTCCCACTCCGCCTACCATGTCTCAATTGTGACATTCCTCTTCCTGTCTTTTTCCGTCTTCCTAGGAGCACCTAAGTCCCATGATGGCTTCCTTTCGAGCGCCTTGAGATCCCAGGGGATTGACCCTGCCAGCACCAGAGCAGCATTCGTGCTGACTGTGCGATACCCAAACGCACTGTATTGCTTAATACCATCTACGTAGATCTTCATATTAACGCATATTTATTTGCCAAGACTTGTGTTGATGAATGCTAATAAGCTAAAAGTAGGTCAAATAATTGTTAAATGCCCAATTGAGAACCTTCAAAATGTTTCTTTTTTCTCGTAACGCATGTAAATTGCCTACGCGAACCAGCCGAATACGGGAGGAAACGATGCGAGTGGCGTATGCAGTCTGACCGGTTCGCGCAGTAGAGGAATCAGGAACCCCGAGTTTTGCCAACTTAACTTCCCACTGGAGTACGTGAATCGCATCCTCTGTACAGCGGCCCTTCCTAAACACGAATTGCGCAAAAAAGGCGGTGTCGTAAACAAGTCGAAAGTTCATATACAAAACGCGATTGCAGACTATAATGTGCATGCTCTTAGAAAGGCCGCACAAATTACCTCGTCGTATGTCTGTGTAGAAACAATGGATTATCTTCCACTCTTATATAAGTTTACAAATTGCGCCATATGGACCACTATGGACCACCACGAAAACTGGCTGGATTCGATACGAACGCAAGAGTTGACTCTCGCCGACTCGAGTTCAAGTGGTTGCACGAACTACAAGTTGCTAAGAGCGCCGCCTTGAGGCGGGTAATTTTCCTTTCCTCCTGTCGTTCTCAGCCTATTAGTGGCCGTCCTGCAAAGCGGCAAAATCAGAATTGAGGACGGTGTATACGAATTGCCCCCTTTTCTCCAGACTACGGGCGTGGCGCAGGGCGACAGCATGAACCCGTTACTTTTCACAGTCCTTATTAAGGAACTGTCTGCGAGAATCCGGGGTCTGAGAAATCTTGTAGACGTGGTATTGCACGCAGATGATCTCGTCATCTACGGGAAGAGTAGCTCTCAGATTCAACAGGCCCTATCCAGACTTCACGCCGCCACGTCCAAGCTAAGACTAACCGTTAACCTGACGAAGATAGTAGCCATGAAGTTTAGAAGAGGCGGGCGCTTAGCTGCTAACGACGGACTTCGTTTGACCGGTTCCGACCTACCTTACGTTAGTAAGTTTTCTTACTTGGGACTGCTTCTAACGTCGAACGCGCGATGTTGCCTGCAACAAATCAAGGACAGATGCAAAAAAGGCGCTGGTAGCAATGACCACAATTAGAAAGCCGCAGCTGTTGTCCATCCCAACGGCATTGAGACTATTCGATCTAAATATTGCTCCAATAGCCGCCTACGGTATCGAAATAATCTGGACCTACCCTAGTCGTCGAGGAGCTAAGACGACGTTTCGACCTGCCGGCATCTCCCAATTACGTCAACGTTCTAAAAACGTGGGAGTGCAATTTGGTGAAACCAATGGGGTTTGGTAGCACTGGAGCAATGCAAAACCAGGCATGGAAAAGGTCGAGCCGATCTAATCGCCATGTGGTGACTAAGTTCGCCATGCATGGGTTTCACCACGTGCTGTGCGCATTTCGCACCTCGCTCGATCGACTCAAAGGTTCACAAGGGGTATCGAAATCTAGTTGAGATTCCTAAGGAATAGTTAAACCGACAAGCAAATTCTTAAAGTATCTCCGTTGATCTCGCTGGTCGTAGAAGAAACATCAAAACCTACAGAAAGATAGAAAGCTCGGGGGTTTCACGACTGCCCACGGGCCCCTGCATACCGCTCGGGGACGACTAAAAGGGATCACACCGTACACCGAAGTGCCGAAATAACATCAGGTATCCCTCCACACTTTCTCGTCATTATAATAAACCTACAACTAAAGGGATCCTAATGTATCCCGAACTACTCACTAACCAATTGCTCCCTCACCACTTCATAGCCACTTTCAGTCAACTCAGTGTCAACTACTTTGAATGCGGAAATGATTTAAAGCATCCTGTGTCGTCCGAAGATACCCACCACTCTGCATTAATCAGCAGTCGATAATGCTGGTGTCCTATAGTAAAAACGATATGCTCCTCTCGCCGAGAAAATGCGTTGCACTAAACCAAGGTGCTTAATTAAGGACATAATGATTACAAACATAATAGCAATATGCTGTCGACACTCACTCACAATAGCATAATTCTACTGTCGTCTTATCGAAATCGTACTTAAGCGGGGCCTAAGCTAAACGAGAGCACTATTTTACCCCCTGCTCCTTCTACCCGGTAAACATTCAACGTACCGCGGCAGAACGCAAGGTAAGCTTCGAAACCCTTGCCATTGAAGGCGTGACGCGCTCTATATTGTCGTCTAAGATTAGTCGCCGCTCTGAAGTTATCAATCTAACGTAGACTCGATAGTAGCATCATGCTGTACGGCTAAATATTAAAGACTTGTTCATTGTATGGCCTAGTAACTCCAAACAGAGATACATCGATTGTAGATATTCGAGCTTTTAAGTTGAGTTCTGCCATTGATGCAGATACTAAGACTTGCTTCACGGGGCGTGGGCTAAGACAGCGTATGAGAAACAAGGAAAAAATATGTTGCAAACATGCAGAACAGAACTACTTCGTTAAGGGAAGCAGGCTACCGCGCAATCCTACATATATGTTTATTGAGCAAATAAAGCAAGACGAATACCGCTCCAATACCTTTACAGTTAAAAAAAAGCTGATCAAAATACTGACATGAAGTGCATTTGCGTGCAAACATTACAATAAATAAAGCCAAGTATATTTGTTGATGTTGTTACTGCCGCAGTTGTTGTCTTTGTTTTCCTGCACGTTTGGGCTGTTTCCCTGCTGTTGTGGCTGCTGTTTTTGCTTCACAATCAAGAACGCCGTCACGGAGATCCCTCCACAAGCTTCGGCTGAGCTGCGCAAAGCATGTAGTTTCCGGACCCCTAGAGCGTCCTAGTCAACCGGTGATGGCACAACGAGCCGGATGATATAAAGGCGAGCACGTCATTGCAGCTCTGCATAGAGCGTCGAGTACGCAGCGATCAGCAAATATCTGCTCGGCGCGTAGCCCCTTCCCGTAGTAGCGAACGCGTTTTCCCAAACAGTAAACGCCTTCTCCCAACCTGTGATTGCCGAATTCCTTAAGTTAAGCGTTGGTTTGCACTAGCCTGTTGCTAAGCTTTATACTTCGTTTGTAAGTTTACAGCTCTCCCTTTCTCTCTCTCTCTCTCTATCTCTCTCTCTCTGTAAACAAACGATGCAATAAATTTGAATTTTCTTTTATGTGCTGCAATGTGAATAAGTTCGAACATTCTTCTCAAAAATCATAAGCATTTCGTACGTGCGCCTGTGCTCTCCTTGGCACGAGCCGGCCAAACTAGACAAGCTGGATGGCTGGGTTCGCCAACACCTACAAATATTATGATTTACAATTGTCTTTATATTCACATTTGCAATGTCCATGTCGTTTTGGCGAATAGGTGGAAATGCTGAAAAGGCAGTCAAACTCACACCTGGCACATGATGCGTGATGGGTTTCCTTACCATATAAGCATAAGTAGGGACTTTTAAAACTAATATATACAGGGTGTTCCTATTTGTGTGTCCAAAACGCTAGGGCATGGTCAAACTCGGTGAGAAAATCATTTTTGCCAATGGGTGGAAGCCGGGAAAACGTTTTGTTTAGGAGTGAGGATGAAATTTATAAAAGCAGTTATTCTGTCTTTTTTCTCCTACATAGTTGTGCAAAATCTACGTTTGCGGGAGAACCAGTCAGCGCACAAAGGAACCGATCATACCGGCGTGTTTGGCGGAATATTCTGCACAATAAAGTATACATTACTAGCTTGCGTAGCAAAAAGCGAATAGCCAGATTAAGGAAAGTCATAAAAAGTCAAAATGTTACGTTAATGCTTTTTTGTGCAACATCGTAATTTTTTCCATTACGACCAAAAATGCACGCCCAAAAGACTACTCTCAGGCAATAGCAGATTTAATGCCCACTACATTCGTACCAAAGTGATGGTGCTGCGTTACGTAGTTGCCAAGTAACTAAGCTTTTTCGACAGTCATATTGAAAGCGAAGGCATGCATACTTGCATAGGGTGTATAATAAAGTTAGGTACATATTTTGAGGTTTGGTAGAACTCAGCAAGAGAATAATTTTTTCTAATGGAAAGAGGGGGCGGAAACGTCTTGGCAAAATGCTACGGTTCTGGACGTGAAAACTTCAACGTGAAACATAACAACTATGACTGTCGAAAAAGCTTAGTCACTTGGCAACTACGTAACGCAGCACCATCATTTTGATACGGATGTAGTGGGCATTAAATCTGCTATTGCCGGAGAGTAGTCTTTTGGACGTGCATTTTTGGTCGTAATGGGAAAAATTACGATGTTGCACAAAAAAAACGTTATCGTAAAATTTTGACTTTTTATGACTTTCCTTAATCTGGCTATTCGCTTCTTGCTACGCAAGCTAGTAATGTATACTTTATTGTGCAGAATTTTCCGCCAAACATTTTCCGCCGGTATGATCGGTTCCTTTGTGCGTTGACTGGTTCTCCCGCAAACGTAGATTTTGCACAACTATGTAGGAGAAAAAAGACAAAATAACTGCTTTTATAAATTTCATCCTCACTCCTAAACGAAACGTTTTCCCGGCTTCCACCCATTGGCAAAAATGATTTTCTCACCGAGTTTGACCATACCCTAGCGTTTTGGACACACAAATAGGAACACCCTGCATATATATATATATGTATATATATATGTATACATATATGTATATATATATATATATATATATATATATATATATATATATATATATATATATATATATATATATATATTTTATTTTGTGGAGGAGGGTGAATGCTTTTACGCACGCTACGAGTACGGGGTATTCCCTCCTCTCGAGCAGTGTGGAACTCGACCCTAGCGGTTGGATGTTGATCCGCCAAGACCCCTACCCACTAAACACTTCTCCCCCCTTAAGCTTCACTCTCTAATGGCCCAGATATTCATAGAACAGTACTATGAGCCATTAGGAGAAGTGGCGAGCGCCTACCGGATGATTTGGCCGAGGTCACTCACGGGTTCCCCCACCGGTCTCGGTTTTTTTTCATCACTGCAGTTGCCATTTCCTCGCCCAGCTTCCATGCTGATGCTGTGCTGCATTTTCATGTTACTTCTCGGCGGGTCCGGTATATATATATATATATATATATATATACAGGGTCATTCATAATAATATGTACTTATTTAAAGGTTTGGTAGAACTCGGCAAAAACATAATTTTTCCTAATGGAAGGAGGGGCGGAAACGTCTTGTTTAAAAGAGATAGTGAAATGTATGAATGTAGTTATCCTGCCTTTTTTCTCCTACATAGTTGTGCAAAATCTACGTTTGCGAGAAAACCAGTCAAAGCATAAAGGAACTGATGTGCAGCGGAAAATGTTATGCAACGGAAGACACTTCACTAGCTTGCGCAGCAGAAAGCCAGATTAAAGGAAGTCATAAAAAGGCCAGATTAAAGGAAATCATAAAAAGTCGATATGTTGTTATGCCTTGCGTTAACGTTTTTTCGTGAAAAAATGTAACATTTTTCCATTACAATTAAAAATGTACGTCCAAAAGACCACTCACAGTAGCAAATTTAATGCCCACCATTTTCGTACCAAAGTGATGGTGCTGCGTTACGTAGTTGTCAAGTAACTAAGCTTTTTCGATAGCCATATCGAAGGCATGCATACTTGCACAGGGTGTATGAGAAAGTTAGGTACATATTTAGAGGGTATTTGGTAGAATTCGTGAACGTGAAAGCTTTAAAGTAAAACATAACAACTATGACGGTCGAAAAAGCCTAGTTACTTGGTAACTACGTAACGCAGCGCCAACACTTAGGTACGAAAATTGCAGGCATTACATTTGCTTTTGCGTGAGAAGTGGTCTTTTGGACGTACATTTTTGGTCGTATTGGAAAAAAATTACAACTTTTCACGTAAACGCGTTAACGTTACATATCGACTTTTATGACTTTTCTTAATCTGGTTATATGCTTTCCGCTACGCAAGCTAGTGAAGTATCTTCGTGAGTGTGATTATTGTGCAGACCTACTTGTGCAGAATATTCCGCCGAACACGTCGGTATAATCAGTTCCATCATGCGTTGACTAGTTCTCCCGCAAACGCATATTTCGCATAACTATGTAGGAGAAAAGGCAGAATAACTACTTTTATAAATTTCACTCTCTCTCCTAAACAAGACGTCGGTAAGAATTATTTTCTTGCTGAGTTCTACCAAACCTTATAATAAGTGCATATACTTATGAATGACCCTGTATATATATATATATATATATATATATATATATATATATATATGTGCGGGCGGACCGACAAATTTTAGTATTTCAGTTTTGCCACCATACTAAAATCAACATGTTCCGCCATTTCCAAATTTCGTCAGTCGCTGGCGGCGTTGATTGTTTGAGTTTTGTTCAAAGAGAAGAAAACGAGGCAATTTTAAAGAAGCCAAAAGTTTAGGAGAAACGAATCTAAATAAAATTTAAATAATATATTCTAACGTGGTGGAAACGTTACGAACTCTTTATGCAGTGTCCCGAAGCCTTGTGTATACGCGGTATTTCGCGACGGATGTGAAGAGACCGAAGGGGATTTCCACCAGGGAAGATCCTCGACGTCAATGCCAGATGAAAACGTTGGAAAGGTTCGTGTTAATGCACTCAACAATTGCCGAATTACTACTGAAGATATTATATATATCAGTTGTAACAGTCTTGACCAATACTTTATGCACCTGAAAACAGGCAGCAAAGTTCGTTCCAAAAATCTTGATTTAAAATAAACGCCCATCGGAAAATGTTCGAACTGCACCTGGGGTAGCAAAAGCAGAAGACCCTTGAGTTATTTAAACAATGATTGCAGGAGACGACTCATGGGTATACGACATAGAGATCAAAGCCTAATCCTCCCCGTGGTGTTTCCAAGGAGAGGGTGGATCGAAGAAATTCAGACAGAGCAGAATTTACACAAAGGCACACATCATTACTGATTTCGGATTATTTGATGAAAAATCGATTTCTATATTTCCGCAACCTCCCTATTCGCCGAACCCGGCTTCGTGTAACTTTCTCTGTTCCCACGTATAAAAAAATTGAAGAAGCAATGTTTTGAGATTATAGAGAAAATAAAGAAATAAATCGCAGGAGCAACTTAACTAGATTCCGAACAACGCGTTAATTTATTTTTTACCGTCATTATGATGGCTAACGGTGCACGACGGGTGACTCATGAGAAACCTCATGTACATGCCTCACGGCTCATGCGCCGCACCAGAAAAGAAACCTTTTCCCTAGCGTGAATGTCCTGTCCTCAGAACAGCTAAACACATTGAGCGCCCCATGTACTCGATCTGCCTTAAAATAAAATATTGTCTACAGAAGATTACCTCTATCTCAAGACTTATTACGAGAGGTCCACTTACTAAGTACAAGCTCTTTAACTTCCCGCGCTACGTAAGTATTGTGCTAGGAAAGAAAGACCAGGATACATGTAAGGTTCTTTGATGGACAATTAAACTTTATTCATCTGCGTTAGGTCTCATACATATATATATATATATATATATATATATAACACGGCTTTAAATAATCCGAGTTTAGCCGTGTATCTCGATTTTCCGAGGTCCCTCCGTGTATACCCGACAGAAGGGAGATGGTTCATATACACGCTATGTACAACAACGATAAAACGCGACCGGACACAGTAGATGATTCCTTCGATGCTTCTGGATCTACGGTTATGCATATTCAGTCAAAGTAGTGGTAGTACTAATATACGGAGCTAATTTATGTTCATGTATGTATATGTGTGTGTGTATGCATATAACTTCTGCTATTAGTACACAGCCGAACTCTTCAAAGCTATGGGGGCCTTCGAACCTGAAGTATAGGATAACAATAGTAAGTATACATCTATAATCTAAACAAATAATAGGAACAATCGAAAGAAAAGGCAGAAAATCAAAATAGTACCTCCCTATATACTTAGTAGACCGTCGAATAGGATAGCGCCGCTCAAAGACCGGGCCCATTTCAATCGTATGCTGATTGTGTTATTTGTTGTCGGGATTTTTATTATACCCAACATTAATTTACTCGTTGCCAACCTTGCGGTTCGCTTACAGGCTCAAAAAAGATAAATGATGGTCGTTTTTCTTTGCGTCAGTCGTTGTTGTTGTTGTTATTCCCATGATTCCAAATGTCTTGACTGTTTTTGTTATCGGGGCTCTTATGCGTTGTTGTTGTCACTGTTATGTGTTCGTCCAGTACTCATCTGTTCCCTTTTCGGTACCCCTCTACCTTTAACTTAATGCTCATTCGAGTAGTGTATATGTTTGTTGTATCTAGTCATGGCTCTTGAATGGCGCTAAAAGTGACGATTCCAGCGCTGAACGCAGCACAGCGCTGACAGTACTTGTAGATCGCTACAGTCGCAAAGCATCGTCAGCTAGAAACCAAAAGCCCCCGTCAAACACGGGCCACTGCCGCAGGGCGCCCTCGAGTTGCACTGATGTACGGCGCCTGCGAATTTGACTCTCACTGTTGTAACTCATTTGCCTATGCCCCGCTGACACGCGGCACTTTTCACCACACAATGGTGGCGGCGTTGTGCGAGGTGTGGGTGGCATCAACTATAGCTGCCCCAATAATTTTACTAAAGATGTATGTATATACATACATACACACACATTATTTCGGTGCATATTTAATAAGCAATTAATAAGAGTTCCAAATGACAATGGCTGCTTGCAAACGCTTATAGTGGGTAGTAAGTTTGTGTCTGTTAGTCACTGCTGTTGTCGTTGTTGTTATCACTGTTAGCGCCATTCCTATTGTTTTTGTTGTATTTGTAGATGTCGTTGCTGTTCGTTTCATGTGTCGCGTTCTGCGGTAGGCATTCAGTTTTTATCATTATTTTTTGGTTGTTGTTGTTGCTGTTGTGGATAGATACAAGAATATTATTATTGTTGTCGTCGTCGTCGTCGTCGCTCATACGCTTCCGTTATTGTTTGTAGCTACCGTTGGTGTTATTATTGTACTTGCTGTTGTGTTGTATTTGTGTTGTGTATATTACAGTTGTTAATATCGGTGCCCATCGTCATAGCGCATACGATCTTCCCCCGACAAATAGATGAATTTTGTAGTGCAAAAACCTTGACAACAAGCAAGACATCACTCGTCAAATATAATTGTGCTTATTATCGTTATTATCAGTGGTAACTTCAGTGGACAAATTTAAAGCTTGTGGCATATCTCGTATGTGGTATAGTTTCGTCGAAGGTGGAGATTAGGAGACGTAGCATAAACGAATGTATATATATATATATATATATATATAGCTAGGTATCCAAGTTGCATAATCGGATGTGCCTGAGCGTTTTCCAAAGAGTTTGGAACCGTTCATGAAACGTGCACCTGCGCACAGACGTCGTACTCATACTGTAGTACGGATTACACTTCCACACAAGGCTGCCTTCTTCTTCTTCTTCGTATTCCAGACTCGGCTAGAAAGTGCCGAAGTCCATTGTAAATATTTCAAGTGGTCCACCAAGTTTGTTTCTTGCTCATGTCTCAAAAGATTGGCAATGAAACCTATTATCCGTATTCTTGTGATAAAAACAACAATAAAGATTAGAATTAGGCAAAAATAATTAAATTAAGCCTTTGTGGTTGTTTCTTCTATCCGCTGAATTAGCTAATGTGCTTAATTAGCTAATAAGCGTATTATTATTATGATTATTCAAATGGTGAATATAATTAATAATAATGCAGGCCGTTTTCAGCACGATTATTGCTATGATTCTTATCCTATATCAGCATCATCATGACTACCATCGTCCTCATCGTATACACAACAGCTATCGTCAGCAATATGGTCGTTGTTGTGCCATTCCCCTTTTTAGGCTTTATGAGCTATAAATAGCTAAAAAAAAACAACCTCAGCCCTAAACGATAGGTAAGCCGTTATTTATATAGCAGTCCCCATCAAGTAACTGATCCGTAACGCAGATCCTTAGACAGTTCGTTTTTAGCGTCATCGTTATTGATGTATGGTAGTCTATTTTGCTACGCGTCTTCTCTTTAATTATTAATCATCCTTGTTAGTGCTGCCGTGCTTTGATGTTTTAGAGCTTCGCCGTTGCTGTGCTGCAGCTATTGTTGATATCGATATAATTGTCTTAAACCGACTGCACTTGTGCTGTCTGCGTCACGTTTTTCACCCAGTATTCCACACGAAACGTAACCTAGATTATCACTTATCAGGCAGATGGGTGTACGACATCAGCAACGATCATACGACGATCAAATATTAAGAATTGTAATAGTAACAACAATAATCCTCGAGTAGCAATAGCAGAGTTCTATCACAGCCTGGCCTGCCACGCTTAGTCCACTATTAGTCACATCTCGTTTGTTCTTTTTTTCCTTCTTTTAGTTTTCAACACTTTCCTGCGCTAGTGGCTGCCGTTAAATTTTACATGTGCTCGCATTGATTGATTTGGATTCAACGTCTCTCAACGGTAAGTTTCCCCGCTGAGTGAGCGCGCGACGTCCCAGATTGTGAACAGTACTCATCGCCCTAATTAATAACTAGAATTAAAAACATTTTTCAAGGAGGTTGTTTTTTATAATTATCAACTAAATCCAGCCAACCGTCAATACAAACGTCCTCAAGTGACGCCCTCAGCTTTTAAGAAAACTCGAAAGTAACGATGGAGATTATACATATATATACTTACAAAACAAAGTTGACAATAGTCTCTTTCCTTATAACCACTTAATATTCATACTAAAAATACGTATGACAAGCAAAGAATGAATACATGAATCGTAGTCACCTGCGAAACTTGCATCGCTGACTTGAAATAAATGCTTGCGATCGATCAGGCAGATCTCTTAATTTCGTTCATCTTGCTTCATGGCATTGGTTGTTTGTTTCTACAACGATCGTCACGCGTCAGACAGCGGGGCTGTAACAACGGTTCAAACCTTCTTAGACGGGCCCATGACGACGACGACGACGACGAAGAACATGGCAAGACGACTCAGTTCTGCTACGCTTGCTGTTGTTCCTTTTTCTTTTTGTCAGACTGTTACTACTATAGCAACTCTGACAGCCTCGTAGAAGAGCATCATCTCTATGTCTCTCTCTGTCTATCTTTCTAGGCAAACACCTTATGTTTTGTTATCACGACCTTCTTATCTGGTTGGCCAGGCCCCACTAATCGCTTTGTATCCGCGCGCCTCGCTCGAACGGCCGCTAATGAAATCACACTTTCGCTGTTCTCGCTCTCGCCAAAACTCTGTGCGATGAATGATAGCGAGGTATATCGTAATAATGATTCGTGCGCGCGCAGACGTCCAGTTTACGAACAAACGTGTACAAGAGCTACGTCCACTCACATCGATTTGTAGGCTTACATATATATATATATATATATATATATAACATTTTTGCATTAAGGTTATTGTAGAGACTTGTCCGCAGCGGGTTGATGTGCCAGTGTACTCCACTGTGAAACGACTACAATGAACAATATATATATATATATATAAGAGCATCTTTGGAATCCATACAGAACTACTGCCCAGGATCATTAGAACAGTACAGTGCAAAATGTGTGCTCTACTGCTTGTTGTACATCTATCTTTTTTACCGTATTATTTTATCACTACTTTTATGAAATGTCGTCGTCACATCGTTCGTAAACGCAGCGGTGTCTTCTATGTATATAGTCAGTATGTATATAGGTCAGTCGTTTTTCTTTGCTTGTGTGCATAACTTCAAAGCTCTGCTTATCCTTATCGCAATCTGTTGTCAAAATTGTTCTGCCCTTATTAATTAATAGTCATCTGGTATTATCAATCCTCGTATCGCGGCCGCTGTCGCTGCTATGGCTATCGTTCTTCGTGTATTGACTTAACGAACGATCGTTGTCGAGCGCTATCAACCTTCTAGTACAACATCTCACTGTACACTCCGTATTTCATGAAACAGAATCACTTACATCTTCTAATCAAATAAGTATATATGTTATTTAAAAGTATTTTGTCCAGATATTGTTATAGGGCTAACAGACTAAAAGCCTGAAAGTCCGTGAGACCATTTGAGACAAGGACACTAAAATAATAGCGGTCACGTGGAAAATGCTAGATCTGATAACTCATGGTATATATATGTATCCAGTTTGTATGCGACCAAAATCAGTCGAAAAGCAGGCAACTAATTTATGGATGAGTGTTTTGGCGCCACATACATACATACAGGGATGCGCAGTCATCTCATTGATAAGCTAGGTTCAACTGTTCGTAAAATGTGTAACAGTATTCGGCATCAGGGCTAAAACAAGAGGAAAATAGAAACTAAGGTTTTCGCCCCCTTTCGTCCTCCGCCCCAGAAACACCCTTTCACTGAACGAGGCTCAAGCGATTATAACCAGTGAAATAAGCGCGTCGCAAACGTGTCCGATAATGAAAAGAACACGTCAAAAATGAACACAAGGACCGAGCAAGATGGCTTAGTGGCAAAGCCTTTGCCTTGCATTCGGGAGGACTGGGTTCGAGACCCAGACCGGCCACTCTTAAATTGGTTTGCATGGTTTCCAATTTAGACAAGGTAAATGCCGGAGTGGACATAAAAAAACCGTACACGGGCAATTGCCTTACGGAGAAATCTTTTAAAAAAAGGAAAAAGAAAGAAGGATGAGAATAAAGAGAATACACAACGAAATTAGCAAAATAGGTGAAACAATCACAATGGGGAACAAAGAACACCATCATACCGCCCTCGATCGATCGTTTTACGCGCCCCTACCACCATCAGAAATTTTCCGTCACTGCCATTTTCACCAGTAACACATCAATGCTGTTGATTGCCGGTCAGTCTGTAGCACGAAAAATGTGCTACTGAAACAAAAGAGCTTATAAGTGTATTCGCGCTACAACGCCCGCCGATCTCATAACCTCTCTACTCGTTATGCGAACAGTGCAGTGCTCACAATGAGACGTGCTTGCAATCAGCTTAAACGTGGCACACAGGCTCCTATAGGCATAACGGATTTGTAATAAGACAATGTACCTAAACACTTTCCATTTCTGTCCCACATCACATAGCATAGTTTTACCGCGATCTCTGTCTCTCTCTCTCTCTCTCGTCCCATGCTCTCCCCTTCTCTGTGCGTTATTCTGCCAACTACAGCTCTCATACGGCCATTATCTCTCACTTTCTGCATATACATATATATATATATAAATATATATATATATATGGCCACAACGCTACATAAGCGGTGCAGTACAATGCTCACAGACTCTGCATCGGCACACCATTTCAGGTGAGCTGTACCTGTGGGCTCACAGTTATTCGAAAAGCGGCATTCATTTTTTCGAATATTCCAACTCTGTATTCGAGTTGCCACTGTCAACTGATACTATCATTTGCGGATTATAAATCGGCACTGTCTAGGACACCAAAAATAGTCAGCCGGTCTCTACTCGTTTTCCATCCATTTGTATATGTTAATTTTGCTGCTCTTAGTTATTCTTGTGGTCGTTGTTGTTTTTATCGACACTTCATCGCCTGGCTGTTGTGAGTTAGGCTGTGATTTTGTGATCGTTATTTCGTTGTAGTGCCCTTTTTGTTGATGTTGTTGGCGTTGATATTATTGTAGTTTCTGTCGTATAATTTCTCGCTTTCTGGTCATCTTTCACTCAGCGCCACTGCATTGCTCAATCCATTAATTAGTCAGTTAGTTTAGTGCATCCGGTAAACGATGTAGGATAAATTATATAAAACAATCTAGTTTTTTAGGTGTGTGTGTGTCTATGTATATATCTACGTTCCAAAACATGGCAAAGAGATCCTTGTATCTGTGGACCACTAACGTCCGCTCGTCACCGACGTTAGCGCCTACTGTTGGATACTGAAGACTCGCCTCCTGTTTGCTCCTTTCAGTAAGGAGAAATGTGTCAGTGCCCTCTAAGAGCAAATTTTTCTAGTTTGAGAGTTTTGGTGCGTTATATATATATATATATATATAGTTCTTGAGTACATATTACAATTTGACCGAATATATCCACCTATGCTTCTTTTGTATGCAGTCGACTAAATCCTACAAAACAAAAAATATGAATACTAAAAACATCAATTTGTAGTAACTAAAATGAATAATAACAGCAGTAGTAATCGTACCGATACTAAAAGAAGCCGTTCTACAAGAATGCTTATATCTCACACAGAAACGCGCAAAACAACAAAAAAGAGCGCCTCCTTCGTATTCATTCTGGAAGTTCATCTAACGTAGCAATAGCGGCAACGGTTAGGCGGTCTCCATGAATTATGGTTCGGCCAGCATCGCGCATTCTTTTCGACTGTTTGATGCCGTCGCGTCTTCCCACTCTTCTCCATTTGCCAATTAGCTCGTTATATTCACATCGATCCATTTCGATCCGATTCGGTTGGTGGAAACAGAAGTTCGCTTTTAGCTGTGGCTGACATCGAAACAAACAGGTTCCAAGCTAGATGCATCTCTAGCTGCTGATTGAGTTTTGGGATCTCGCTCGTATCCCCGGGTGTCTCTTCTGACTGTCAAAGTTCACTTTCAGTTTCGTCGTCTTGTTATTGTTGCTGCCGCCACTGCTTTAGCTCTTGGTACAGTACGAATACTGTGTGATACTTATGTCCAGTGGACGCACGTAAGTCAAAACTACTCTCTGCGAACCCGCTTACGTCGACTGTCATCATCAAGCTTATGCTTGCCGGCCAGATGACTTTGTGCTGTCAGCTGTAGCTGGATAGCTGAGATGTTTAACTTATCCGCCAACAAAAGGTGCCGAAGACCGATCATTTTCTGCAAGTGACATTTGCACAATAGGAAGAGAAACGATGTATATATATATATATATATATCTGAATTTTGTTCACGCTCTGAGTAATATCAAACATTTAGAGGCCTACTATATTACGACACCTATGTTATTAAGGGCTGTACGAATTGTAGCCCGGCGACTCATGAAGGCAATAACATGAAGCGTCCCTTTCATCGTGACCCTGATCTATTGTTATTCTTCCTTCGCAATATAAGACACACATAGCATACGTCTCTGTATTGGGCCAATAGATAGTACTCAAATATGTCCTAGCAATGGGCGCCCATGTAATATTACAGGAGTTCAGATGTGCTGATGCTAGTGTTTGTTCAGTTTTGCCTTCATTTATGTTTATAACTATCTTCACCTTGCAAAAAATAGAATCAAAGATCGCACTCTAAACAATAACTAAATTCTGCTAATTGAGTGATGCTTTTTTAGGTGATGCTTTCCAGCTGTACAAATACTGTAATCAACATGATATCGCTAACATTCATAACATTAACGAATCTCACTTCCTGCAAGATCTTCACTTTAAGATGTCTTAGTCGTTGTATATCTTACTTGGCTGCTGAACACCACGGTGTCCTGTTTTTTCTCGTGCTCTTCCCGAAAGGCGCGCTCTTCATCAGACACTTTGGACAAGCCAGGACTTCCCTCGCGACGAAACTCCTTCTTGATTTCGCCCTCCTTTTTAATATCATTATCGTTCAGGTCATGGGAAGCTTCTCCCTCCTATGGGCGAAAAACGAAGCAACAAATTAAATCGTTAGTAACGCATTTTATAATTAACGTTCATATATATATATATATATATATATATATATATATATATATATATATATATATATATATATATATATATATATATGCACGAACAATTATGTATATATATATATATATACATGTGTTATAAATATTTGTTTTTAAACGCATGTGTATATACAAGAGTATGTGCGCGCAATTATATATGTACATATAAATTCACCCACACATATATACACAGTTTGTATAAATATTTTCATAGATATAGCATGCGTATATGCAAGAGTATGTGCGTGTAATTATACATGTATAAATTCACCCAACCAGACACGTGGAAACTACTATTTACTAAAAGATGAAAAAAAGGCACAAAGAGTGACCATCTATGTGTGTGATTTGTATTACTATTATTATGTGCAAAACCGTACACGGGCATTAGCCTTACGGAAAAACAAATGAAGTTATGGTCATCGCACATGTTATTAATAAAACGCACTTATATTAAAAAAAATTAAATATTATTATTATTATTATGAATCTAATAGACTAAATACCACATATGAGGAGATATGTGATTGTTTGTAGTTTCGTTAGGTTAGATGTACCTTGACATCTTTTTCCGCCGGACCGGCAGCTGCGGACTGTCCGCTCGTCGACTCTTCACCGCTCTTGTCCTGTGACGAAGTTGTTGTTTGTTGTTGTTGCTGCTGTGATTGAGGTGCCGCTTGACTCGACCGGCTCTTGCGGCTTTGGCTGCCTCGACGTGTTGGCGTGTCACTTCGCTCCTCAACTCCGCCAGATGAAGGCGACGGCTGAAGATCGTTCTCCGTTTTGTGATCTGCACATTGCAGAAGCATCACCAAAAGCAATTTATTTGTAACTATGTGATTACTTAATTGTTAACTTGGTTGGATTAATTCATAAATGTGTGGAGTTTTACAGCGATACATGATCCTAATTAATTCTTGTTTTTTTTGTGCGAACACGAGTGTTTTCTTAAACTTATATAAGACTTTTGGCTTAAAATAACACCTTGTTTAAATGATTGTTGAAAACTCTTGTCCATGTTAACATATTACGCTATGGACTGATTTAGTCCAAATTTCCTCAATAGTTTAAACGACGTATGAGAGCCAAGAAGGCGCCAGATAAAATGACTCCAGCAAAAAAACCTAACTCTAGCAGCACTACGACCAGTAGGGATGTCAGTTGCTAGCATGAGCAGTCGTGAATGCTCTCCTTTTGTATGCTCCTTTCCTCCGCGAGATTTAGACAGTTTATTCAAAATGCGTTTTTGTTCATAATTTGAGAACATATAACCGATTCTGTCATTTCCGTGTTGGCCTGTCGTAATCGACAATGCCGCTAACCCTCTAGGACCATTCCAGAGTGAAAATATCTAACGCCCGATCATATAATTTATATTAAACCACCTTACCATTGTTGTTGTTTCGGGAACCGTCCGCGCTGTCACTTAGTATGACGATGTGCACCGCTTTGCGAGTCGACGCAGGAAACTTATTGAGGACCGACACGAACGGCTTTGCCCACCCAATATGTAGCACAGGTGTGCTCGAACCTTCTTCCCAGCCACACAGGCCGTCCCATAATCGTAGTAGCTGGGCGAAGCAAGGTAGCATCCTCCACAATGCCTAACAAGGACAACCATACCTCTGGTTAAGAAACTTACATTTGTATACGAGTATAAGCATGATCTGTATCCTAATATATACGTATATATATATATAGAACACAAAATTAGAAATCGGTAGAACGGGTTTCTTTGACATATGTATGCCATACATGACATAGTATGCCTGCATAAAAGAGCTGCCGTCATATGACGTACTCGGTAATTATTGATACTAGGAATTACGACAAGATAATCCTGGTGTAATAATTTGTCTAACTTAACCAACGCCAGCCAAGCAGAGGATACATTGCAGGCTATATGTGTATGTATATATCATGTCAATCGCGACTTTTACGGCTAGAGTCGCCGGCCGTCAACTTTACTCCATCTAGTAGAATCCGTGCACTTTGTCTATGGTAATGGGAAAGTCAGGGTAAAGCCCTTGCTTACCATCATATTTTACGAGTTGCGGTACGATCTCGTTATTGACCTCCATGAATTCCTTGTAAATTTCTTCGTCCTCGCGGCCGTAGTTGAAGTTGCGTATCACTTGGGCCGCATTCGCGTAACAATGCAGCGCATCGGCGAATCTCTGGCAGCGAAACATAAAGCTGCCAAGATAGGTGTATGGATAGACATGATGGTTGGCGTACACCGTGCGACCTAAAACATATAGATTGATAAGTAAATTAGATAACAAAAAAGTAAGCACACATTAACCGTAGAATACATTGCACTATTTGCTGCACACCAAATGAATAGCCTTAGATCAAATTAAGTGCAGGCGCATATTGAACTCTACGTACCAATGTCGACTGCTTCTTGGAACAGCTCCAGCGCAGTATGTTCAGCCTCGGGAGAGTCTTGCATTGACTCCAGCTCACCTAAGATCCCAAGCGCCATCGGGTAGCCACGCAGGTGATTTCCGTCGTACATTAACCAAAGCAGCTTCTGCAATTAATACATACAGTAAGTACCCATCCTAGTGTGCTCATGTGCATACACATATAATGAATAGATGCATATAATTAGGCTACCCCAAACATGTTTCTAACGGTCGTGACATCAGAGAAAGCGCCTTGCATTGCATGAGATGCGCTAACTCAATGAGACCAGAGGTATGTGAACGCAAAGCTGTTGGGTCGCGCAAACCCCACGTGACTAACTCGTGTATACTTTCTTGCTTATTACCTTCTGCATCTGTATAAGCAATTCCGAGTCGGCGGTTGACGAGGCATATGGGTTCATCGCCAAGATGGCGGCGGCGACCTCAGTGTATCGGCTGCAGTGAATCGCGTGTCCGTTCAAATAGAGCCACGAGCGTTCAGAAAGCGATATCGGTAGACCTCGTCTATCTTCAACTTTGCCTGCAAGGACGCGGAACCATGACACAATTACGGCCAGGCCATGGTGAGCATCATTGCCACCTTGGAGGCATGCTTTTGAGCGAATAATACGTTCTCTACGCATGAACCAATCGAAAAATTAAATCTAGAACACATATAGATTTCAAAGCAACCTAATGTGTATTACTCGAAATGGAGAATAGTGACGGACGGCACCTACTGTGTTCGATTATCCTTCTCGATTCCTCTATCAAAAACAGGATACCTCTCTCGGTAAAGGAGGAGGTCTTTGAGCGCACTCGTAGACAGTACTTATGCTTAGCTGCAGTGCCTCTGGGATCTGGGTGTCTCATGAGCCTACAGCAGACTTACAGAGGTCTCCCTTCAGATTATTGTTTAGTGTGGTCACTTTTTTTTTTTTGTTCTGGGAGGTTTCGGGAATGCATGATGCACATGCGCCACTAGCAGCCTGCGTGACTAGTGTGAGACTCGCAAACCCACTAAACCCGGATTCCTCCCCACCCCCCCAGGCTCGGTATTACTTTGGCATTACATCGAAGAAAGTGTGGCCACTTATGGTCATTCTACTGGTTGCAGCGACTGCGTCTGAGACATTGCGAAGTAGGTAGCCCTCGTTATGCATTTCCAAATCAAGAGGGCCGATTGCGCTTGCATATATTGCCCACGAGAACCTTTAAAAGAGCATTCCTTATTGTCTAGAGCCGCACGGGGTATTCGCAGCGATCCTACAGAAGCATCAAGTTTACCTTCGGAAGCTGTGTTTAACTATTTTTAAGTGCGTTTTATTTACAATATCGTATGTGTATTACAACATTATAGCCGCATAATTCGTAAGGCTGAAAGCCCGTGTACGCAGCACTGGATGCACAATGGCCTTACAGATCTTCCAGACCAAGGCTTTATTTTAGATGGTACTTTTCTGACAGCATAGCTTACACTCTAGAACCATTTTTACGGTAAGGTTTCCTTACTACAGAGCATTTCACTTATTTTCCGAGGAGTCGGTGCGAATGCGGCTTACTCCCGACACATGCAAATATATGCATGAATCTGCATCATCATCCCGAGCGGTGTTTCCGTGATTACCTCTATGGTCCCGTTTATATACTAACGCGTAAGTACGACGATAGCTATTCTCAATATTACTAGTTAAAAACGTTGAGTGCTAACCCCATCTTCTTCGAACTGCCACAGAACTGACCTTGTGACCACCGCCGGGGCCCTCAATGACCCGCAAACTGTTGCGTCATTGACATTCAAAGAGCTTAATAATATTAGCAGCTAGCTTAGAGATGCCAAGTATGCTGTAATTCGGCCTCCTACAAATTAAACGCCACCTTCATATTCTGCAACAGACTAGAAACATATGTTTGTCATTTCGTAATACTACAAATGTTACTTTTCCATCCAAGTAATTGAGTCGATCACGTGAGCCTGCTCACTTACCGTGCCAGGTCACCTCCGCGGTCTCTTCTCGGCCCGTCACAGCATCGACGTACATGATCCACGCATGATCTTCGCTGAGACACAGGCGGACATCGCTAACGTTCAACACCTGACAGGCTGCCACCGTCGTGTATGCCAACCCGAAACAATCCAGCTTATTTGCTGAAATACGCACAGGCGACGACAAGTGCGAAACGAAAACATACACAGTAACAACCACAATATCGCAAAACGTAGTGCAATCATATGCAACGGTTCGGCAAGTCAGCGACTAGCGACATAGATGATGATGATGATGATTATTATTATTATGGGCAAGTCATACCGCAACCTCTAAGCAACGACACAGAAACAAATGGAAACGTTGAACGCATGGCAACTGGCGCTTGCTGTAGAAAAGGCGCGTCCATGCGCTGGCCATACCGGACGCTGCATAACCATTGCAAATATGCAAAAATACATTTGACTATTGAAATGCATGCATTCTACATATGTACGTAAACGCCGCACATAGGCAGCAGCTAACAAGGCTTAATTTCTAAGTATATATCTGTCGAGACCCCCAGCATACAAAGCAGCATGCATGTGGCGCGGACGCCTACCGGTGAGGTAGCTGAAGATGCTTTGCAGATGAGGCCGATCTTGCCCGTACGAGCGGTGCAACGTATCCCAGATGACGTCCGAGATCTTCTTGACGAGCGGACGGGTCAGCCGACGCTGAGGTCCTGTCTCCTGAACCGAAAGGTCGACCGATCCTCGGATCATCGATGAGAACTGCGAGTACAGCGCACTCACCTCCTCGAGGTTCACCTACGCCAAGCATAGCAAAGAAGACAACAATACGCGAAAATAAGCTATCATCAAGTTGCTACTTTATGGATGTAACTTGTTGAGAATCTGATACTCACATATATATATATATATATATATATATATATATATACGCGACAAAGCGACACATTGCGCGTGTAAGATATATCACTCACTTACAGATTAAATGTGCAATTCGTTAATTCGTTAGCTGTATTAGCTCGCACGTGCTGACGAACAATACTTACGATCGGGAAGTCTTCTTGCGCCGAACTCTGGGATTCATTGTCCGAGGCGGCATTCTCGTTCGGAGGCTTCGCGCAGAGAACGTTCTCCAAGTAGCCGAGAATAATGGACGTTAGCGTCAGATCCGGAGCCGCTGGTCCGTCCAGCATACACCTAAAATAAACCAGGCCACGCAAAAAAACGCGTGCATGAGAGTGAGGGCCAAAGAAAGGTACAGAGACGAGGGAAGAAGAAAAACATTGCATATATATATATATATATATATATATATAAGATAATTGGGCAACTTTCGCATAGCTAATCTCTTGACTGCTTTAAGTAGGAAAACATAGAAAACATGTAATACATTTCATATTTATTCACTCAGGTTGAGTAGCGATTATAATCACAAATACATCTCTTTAACAACTATAAGGACAGTGAGTCAAGACTATCACCGGGTGATCTGCATATGTATGGATACATGCACATACACATATATACACACATATATAATAATATATATACAGAAAACAAACATAATATAATAATATATATACAGAAAACATGTAATCAGTGTGCTATACTGCCTAATGCTAGCAAGCATACAGTATATTAGTTTGATAAAAGAAGCCTTGCCACCGTTACGTGTAGCTCTATTATTGCGATTTTTGTTACCATATTGCAGTACTCATGCAGTTGTGCGATTTGCACGTGTACCCTCCGTTTTATCACTCCGTCGCGTCTACACAAGGCCATTGATATAAACAAGATAAATGCGGGATTCCCCCTACTTCATTATTATTATTATTATTGCTACCGTTACTTACTTGAAGATATTGACCAGATCATCGATTGATCGCAGCGGAAAGAGCTTTTTCAGTCTGGCCGGAATGGCCATGGCGTCGTGCAGACAGGGGGCGCGCTGTGCGCCGCACCCGGCACCCACTCGGAGAGTAAGCTCTCTTAGCGACCGTCGGGATCCTCAACAGTTTCGATAGAGAGATCGTGGTGAGAGGAGCCACGTGCGTGCGATGGTCCTTTTTCCTGCCAGATTTTCCGCTTCCTCTAGTTAGCAAGAGTGGCGTGCACTAACTATACCATAATAGAGCTCTATTGTTATTGTTGACGATGCTGCTGCTGCTATTGCTGCTTCAACACCTCCGGCACTCGAGCAAGCAAAATGAAACGGTGGGAACTATGACAGGAACTCCTTTGTCGTGGACTGCCTCAGGACGCCCACTGTTCCTTGATCGATCTGGTCAAAACAAAACAACGATAAATTAGGAACAATTACACTCATTTATATATATATATATATATATATATATACTTGCCGATCCGTCCTCGTATCTATATATATATATATACTTGCCGATCCGTCCTCGTATCTATATATATATATATATATATATATATATACACACATGTTTTTTTTCTAGCTCGCTGCATATTTAAACGTGGTAGATGTAGTCCACCGTATATGAACAAGCAATTCGGCGTGTATTATGTAAATATACTGGCTGGGTCGAAAAGCGCCATGCTCGAGACAAAACATCAATTTCGGCGTCGTTTCACCATCATCAGCATCCTCCGCATCACAACTACCACTGTCATCAAGAAGTCGTACACAGAAGTGAGTGACATGATCAATCGTTCGGTTGTTGCCTTTCGTCAAGGCCATAATTTGTCTTCTTGTTTTGTTCATATCGACACGACTACATATTAGCTTACTAGTTTTAGTTTTGCTGCTGCTACTCTCACCACTAGTAGTACTACAACAAATATCCATGCGATTATAGTTATCTCTTGTTATGATTCTTATCAGTAGTAGTAATAGTAGTAGCACAACGACTACTACAACAACAACTACTTCTACTGCCACGTCTATTACTTTAGTTAGTCGTGGCTGTGTCAGCATTTCAGCAGTCAGCCGCCGACTCGATTTCGAAACTCAGAAAAACGTTGCTCCCGTTATATGCTATTAAGGGTTGTGGGTGTAGCTGACCGCGCTAGGATGGACGACAAACCGCTGGTGACGTCCTGTACCTCTGCCCATTCAAACAGCAGCCACACGAGAAGCAGTAGTGATGGACTGTTGCTGTTGTTGTTGTTGGTGGTAGTGGTGGTGGTGGTGGTGGAGTTAACAAATCACTTCTACATTTTTTTCACAATGACATTGCCCATTACGTCAGAGTTGCGTAAATCATAAGAGAAATGCATTGCCAGCGTAGTGAGAGTAACGTGCGTGCGCTTTGTGGCAATTGCTGTATATATAGATAGTTAATTATGCATAGTTGATGACGATATTGTCCACGAATCAAGTCAGAGGCAATGACGAGGGCAGGAGCAATTGGCCCTGGCCCAGGCCAGCGGTCATACGAAAACAGCCGAAACAGGGACAGTTGCAACGCACACAACAATATATAGAAAACAACAACAACAACAACAATAGCCGCTACGACAATAACAACAGCATCAACAACAACAACAATAACAACAACAACGACAAGTGTGAAGCAAACGAGAATTGCTATAAAAATGGCATTATACGAGACAACATAGCAGCAGCAGCAGTAGCATATATACAACAATAGCAACAACAGCAACAGCAGCAACAACAATAGCAGCAGCAACAACAACAACAGCAGCAACAACAACAGCAACAACAGCAGCAACAGCAGCAGCAACAACAGCAGCAACAACAACAGCAGCAACAACAACAACAGGAATCAACTGTTATTGGGCAGCTAGCTAGACGAGCGCATCTGTCACCATCCGTTTGAATTCTGGCGCCGGCTACAAACAAGCGTGTGAATACGACCAGCAGATGCCAGACAGCGGCGTTCGGACTAAACTCGACTCACAACTCCAAAACGCGTAACCAGTGACATCAATGGTGTAACAAGTTGCCCAAAAAAAAACGCTACTTTTAATTAATGCTAGATCAGTACCGTCATCGGCTCTGTCGGCTCACCACTGACTCTGTCGGATCACACCGATATACACCCTAGGGTCGATCTTACATATACCGCACGATAGCACGATGCGTCAGCAGCTCTCTCGGATCGATCACTCTCTGGCGGTTACTGCTTGCTATATAACCACATTTCCTCTCCCCAAATGTCATCGACATCTCTCAACGGCCGACGCTTACTTATGCAAACACTATCTACTGCTACGGTACGTATGCCAGCATCTAGCAACGACAACTACAACAAAACCGTCGTAAGCGTAACAATATATCCATACAAATGAAAATAATAGTAATTACCCTTCGAACAGAAAGATAGTCACTTCATATAGTAGTGGACTTATGCCACCAGCCGTTACAAAACGTCATATTAATTTGTTGTTGAAAAGGGACGACCTCTTACATATATATATATATATATATATATATATATATATATATTGTCCACTTCAAAGTGCTAACATAGCAATATATATATATATATATATATATATATATATTATAAAGACGACGACATTCTGTGGATCTACCACCCTCAGCGACTATAGCACCTAACCCTTCCATAGCCAATACGAGGGATATCGCCAACGAACTGAGTGGGCATTTTGCTACCATTTTACTACAAAAAGTCAGTTGAAGCTCTGCCGCTATGTGTGTGTATCCGGACGATTACTTCAGCTAGCGACTTATTCCAAGCCTCTCAGCTAAGGTTATCAACCTGTCGTTCTCTTCGGGTACTTTCCCCAGGTCAGACCGAATGCCTCTTTTGTAACTCTCCTCTACAAAAACAGAAGGTTACAACAGGCACTACCATCGAGCTGCTATCATCGTCTCTGGTTGATTTTGTATCCAATTGTCATTGAGAATATGATGATGACGACGACGACGACATTGCGGATAAAGGCCGCTCAGATAAAGGATAAAGGAATAAAGAATTAAAGGATATAAGGAATAAAGGATAAAGGAACTCCGGTGATTCGCTTTAAGATGCCTCTTTGGGACACATGCCCCGAGATTCCTCGAAAGAACGGGAGACGGCAGACCATCTAAATGGATATAACAATTGGAGCCGCCTTTTATAGGCAACGAAGAGGGAGGAGAGTCCAGGAGGAGAGCATCTCCTTCTAAAAGCAACCCCTTTCTTAGAAAGCGCTATTACATGGTAGTGCCCACAAGTACTAAATAGAAACTAAGTGAGACAACAGACATAGCACAATCCTCTCGAAGGCGGATTTTGTTCGTTTCGCTTACAGAACAGTGTAAACCTTAAGTCGGTTAGTAGCACGCTCGCAGCATTAGGCTGGCCAGCCATCCACGAGACGTCGACGGCAAAACGCGGGCCGTGCGGCCAAAGCGACAATTTCGGCCAGTGATGCACATGCACAATACGTTAGGCCAATCATAGACGCTAAACCGCAACATTCGTTTAGTCCCAGCCTCATCTTAGTTCGGACAACAGCAGCGTTCGGTGAGAGCGACAGCTCGTATTAACAGGAATCGGCCGCCAATTCGGGAGACACCACCGCAGGGCTATAGACTAAATAATAGAATAACATCACAAACTAATCAGCGGCAACAAAAACAACACCAACAACAACAACAACAACAACAACAACAACAACAACACCAACAACAACAACAATAACAACGATAACGACGAAGACAACGTCGCAGTCGGGTTATTTCGGTAAAGCACGGCAAGCCACCAGAGACTGTAAAAAAACGGCGCGTAATACCCTTCTACGTAATTACGTAGGGTTGTGCCACTAGGCAAGGCAGACTGCTGCTGGGGCACTGTTGAGGATATATCGATGTTTACTGATGTTCACTGGTACCATTACATTGTAGAGTCGACCAAAATTTGGCAAATACGAAAATTGCGGTATCATCTCCTTTGAACGATATTCAGGTAGGAGACGGTTAGTGCAAATTACTTTAAAATTCTATATAGCACGTCGTCGTGCTAATGAAAACAGTTATACCAAATCATCCGTTCCATGTCATGTACAAAAACACTACGAGCTCGCCCAGCACCCAATGATACAAACAAGGTGATCAAAAGGTAGACATACTTTAAAAGCAAGAGAGGGTTGGCTGCAGTTACCAGATTGTTACCAGATGACTTGTTGCAACTGCATGAGGAGAACTAACGTAGACACGAAGACAAA
The DNA here is from genome assembly GCA_003439945.1 of Dermanyssus gallinae. Taxonomy (NCBI): domain Eukaryota; kingdom Metazoa; phylum Arthropoda; class Arachnida; order Mesostigmata; family Dermanyssidae; genus Dermanyssus; species Dermanyssus gallinae. Next base: position 573,987 of record QVRM01005427.1, on the reverse strand, counting down.
TTTTAGACAAACGACGCATGGCCTGATCAAAGGAATATCGAAACTGGGTTGAGCGACGTAAACGAACGAGGTCAAAGTGCGTTGTACGGTGTTCGGCTGAACTAGACTCAAAGCTGCGTTTTGCTAGAGAAACTTGTTGTTTATGCATCTCGCACAACAGACAATGCGATATATATATATATATATAGCGTAAGTGTCAACGGTCATTGTTTTACCGGGATCATATATGTAAATATGCATAAAGACCCCCTGACTTTGTCTGGTGACCCCGTATGCATATTTTCATACGTTTTCTGGTCTCAGGCAAGTGCCCAAACGACTGCGGTGACGGCAGCGCTATATATATATATATATACATCACGCACATACATTTATACAAGCTCACACAGAGAGAGAGACACGCGCGGACACGCGCTATCGTATCGTCACACCACCTGATGACAATTCCCAAATGTGTGGGCTGCAGTAGTAATAGTAATCGTAGTGGCCGGACAAGAATCATAATAGTGATGATTACGGTGACGCATGGCGGGGGAGGGGGGTGGGGGGCGACGACGACGACAACAACAACAACAAATGCAACACCAGTAGCATGAGCAACAACAGCAGCAACAAAAGCAACAGCAACAACAAAAGCAACAACAACAAAAGCAATTCGCGTGCAGCCCAAAACAATCCGGTCAACCCGCTGTGACGCCGGTCAACGATGACGTCAATACGTCGGATGTCCTCGGATCTTGGCTGGTACGACGACGACAACAACAACAACAACGACGACAACAACAACAACAAGAATGGTGGTAGCCCTCGCCCGTAACGTTTCATCATAACGTGTTTCTCTATTTTTCTCGCATTCTCTCATTCGCCTCTCAACTCTGCCCTGAGTCTGCGCTTGCCGTTCCGTAAGAGTGCGTCGTACGGTATGCGCTGCTCTATGTGATTTTCCTGTCTCTCTCGGGACAGACCGAACGTTCGTTGCGTACAGCAGCTGCGCGTCTCTGCAGTTTTCTCTCAGTTTGTCAATTGTTGTCTCTCTGACGTCTTTAAGGGGACAACAACGGCGGCGACAATGACAAGACAACAGTGATGATGCTGATAATCCTGAGAGTCGAGATGAGGAAGCCATCATTGGCGCGCCGTGGGTACGTCTTCAGAGATATATATCTATATATATATATATATATATTATATTATATATATAAGCGTCAGGGGTCGGGCAAGAGTCCCACTCGGACACGAGTGATAGATGAGGAGTGAGCCATCGGTGCCGTGGGATTAAACATTCACATGTATATATTAAATTCCTAAATCGAATAAAATGATATATATATAATATATAATATATATATATATATATATATATATATATATCAGCCGTATCGATCGAACTGTGTAGGGAGATGTCAAGATAGTCATAAGAAAGATAAGACGCACACGCATACCTACAGAGCGGCCGATTGGGTGACATCATCAGTATGGACCAGCTGGCCGAAACAGAGGCGCGCTAACAATAACGACGACGACAACAACGACGACGACGACAACAACAACAACAACAACAACAGCAGCAGTAGTAGCAATAAACGACAAAAGTGACAGCAACAAACCGCAATGTAAAATGGGGATGAACGCATGGAATACCAGCGAGGGTAGGTGTTCGAAAGCAAAACTCTTTTCAAAAAAGAGATAGAGATGAAAATACGTGCATATATATATATATATATATATATATATGCACGTGTGGTGATGGTTTTGAAACAGCAAACATCTCACCAAATCGTAAGCGTACACTCAGCCAACTAAGTATGTCCAAGCAAGCACCCGCAAGTAGTCAAAAGCCTAGTGTAGTAGGGGCACAACGGCAACAGATAGTAGGAGGAAGAGAATGAGAGACAGAGCACACGCCAATACCGAGACTCGAAAGTGAGACAAAGCGTGAGACCGAAGGAAGGCAAGAAGGAGAGATAGAGACAGGTCGACGCCCGAGCACAGACACATGAGAGAGAGTTTTGCTTTGATATTCAATCAGAGAGAAATATGTGCCTACATGATCGATACTCGTAGCTTATCATATTTACAAAATGGCTAAATAATAATAAGAGCCCGTCGCTTCCCCAAATCAAAGGGCCGTATTTATTCTGCCGCGATCCAACACGTGCCACCCCACTTTCAATTAACATAACACGCCAGCAACACCAGCAATCATCGTCTTTCCTGATTCGCCTCCTCACTACGGCCGCCGCTCCAATTTCGCAGCGTGCGGCATGCGCACCAATGTCCTGGTTTCGAGTCTGTGGCATGGCGTAGCCTCCTAGAGAGACGTGCAAACGCGTGTTCATAGAACCGTGCAGAGCTTATATATATATATATATATATATACATATACATATTTATATATATATACATATACATATACATATTTATATATATATATATATATATATATATATATATATATATATATATATATATATATATATATACATATTTATATATATATATATATATATATATATACATGCATATATATCACTGTCGCTGTATATGCATATAGCTATATGCTATGGTTGACTTCAGGTTTGAGTTTAGAGCTGACGACAAGCACTTGAAGTCGACAGTTTTCTGCCTCATGACAGCACAATGAGACACAACCTCCTGTTGCTGCTACTGCTGCTGCTACTAATTCAAATAACATGCTCTAATATACTGCTATGACTCCTTTTAACAGTGGCGACGTGCTAGGACCAATAGCAGCAGCAACATTAGCTCCGTCGTAGCAGTTAGAATTACGTACGAATTAGCTGCTTGTAAAAGTAACCCCTCAACTCAGCACGGGATTCCTCACCAACCACCACCCGCTCCCCAGGCTGAGAATTGCATGGTATTACTTCGACCGAACGTATTTAACCGGCCGCCTTCGTCTACCATGACGACATGAAGAAGTTGTGAGTGGGCGGACGCGATACACTCATAGCAGTGCGCCTCAGTGCTTAAAATTAGGAGAAATTTTGTCGGTAAGATAATACGTAATAATGTTTCTAATAAAAATAATGGCCTCGTTGACCAGGAGATCCTACAGATAGGTCCACGTGTGTACAGCACTTACACCAACAACAACAAAGTCTAAAACGATAATACCGCTTACATAACGCACTCGTATAGAGTTTTTACTCTTGAGTGGGGTGAACTGGCGGTCAGGCATGCGCCAGGCTGTCAGCATTCGAACGAAATGTATGAACAACAGCTACGGCAACTAACAATAAACCAGATACGATGACACAGAAAAACATGCTAGCAGAAACAGGTACACACTGTATTGATTGATATTAGTAAATTTCCCGAACCGTAGTACTCTTTCCCTCCCACAAGCGTGTACTCCTTACATTCGGGAGCCGATTCTCTCCAGCTTTACCCTCTCTCTTTGCTTAGTTGTCTATTCAATATTGTTACTTGGCATTAAAACAATGTTACTGCTTTTGTTGTCGTTGTTGTTGTCGCTCGTATTGCTCTGTCACCGACAATGTCGACCCAGAGAACACACAATTGACAGCATACATCGATGTCAATTGTGACTTCTCAATCTTGAAACAGCAAAATTACGCGGAAAAAGGATAGGTAAAAGTAGGGGAATCAGGATAGAGAAACACACAGAAAGCAAATAATAGACGAAATAGCACACGAGAGATAACAGCCACGAATGACATCAGGTGAGGTGACACACATACTCATCTCTCTCTCACAGCTCTGAACACCAAGTCTTGTCGTTATGTCATATGACGGTCGCAAGTACGACAGCAAGTTAAACAATGTACTGTGAAATGAATGTGTGAAACACAAGTAAAATCATAATACAAATAATAACGGCAGCAACAATACATAATTAGTGGTCAGTTGAATTAACGCATCAAAGCACTTCGACCCGCCATATAGAAGAGGGCTGTACTGTTTCACCACGCGTGGGTTTTGTTCCATCTTTTGCTCGTATTTCACGCTACGAAGTTTATATATATGTATATATATATATATATATATATATATATATATATATATATAATATATATATATATCCTATCCCACTGGCCCGTAATTTATCGCTACTTTTGAGCTCGCACCTAAATGACAACAGATTGATCGAACTTTCTGCGTAGCCTGACAGGGGAACTCCTGACGAACAGTTCTATTCAATATAACCTCCGCTCCGCTGATCATTTTTTCAATTAGGGTTCTAAAACGCATACAACCCACAATCAAAATGTCCCTATCTAACTCGTTGAACGCTTTTTTGATAGCGATAGTGCGCGAGTCTACGTTAGCACGTGGAGTTTTGTTGGACTATCGCTCAATCGTGCTGCCATACATTGTAGTCCAACGAATTCAAATCGGACCTGCTTGGCGGCAATACGTGCTTGCCCCCAAACATGCACCTATTCCCATATAGCCACTCCTGTACTAAACGGCTGGTATGAGCGAGAGCGCCATCTTGCTGAAAGGCGTATAACAGCCTCTTAGACACGGCATGTGTCTACGGTTTTACGAGCGTTTGTACAATACGCAAGCTCCTCTTTTGTAATAGCTGTTGTTCGCCTTTATGATGAGGCTACGGCGGCATAGCGTCTTCTTGATTGGACAGAACTTGAACATCGAGCGGGTAATCATTGCTTTTCCCACAATGAGGACATCACCGTCGTGGGCAAGCAAGGAAGCAGTTGTTTCCGCGATTATTTTGGCATCTACGGTCTCGAAACGAAGACGGCCTACAGCTTCGTGCTGAAGAAATAGAGGAGCAAATGGCATCGAGTAAGTCTATTGGCTTTCTCGGCCTCAGAGAGTAGTCGCCTGGCTTGTATGATATAGGAATTGCGCCTGGGGTTCTCCCGAACAAGCCCGTACATGTTCGTTATGGCCATGTACAGGCTTGTTCTACTGAGTGCCATTCAGCCGCTACATGCAGGCCGCATTTTACTCGATTCTTACGGAGCCGAAAATGGAGAAACAACGAAATTGCGTTAAGTTTTTTTTTTGTAAAAACCAAATCATATGTTCTAAAATAATGGAAATGTCATATGGTGATCAAACAGTGTCCCAAAACACTGTGTATACTAGTACCGTCGATTTCGCGACGGACGTGAAAAGACCGAAGATAACCCCCGTTCGGGAAGTCCATAACGCCAATAGCAGAAGAAAACATTGAAGATTCCTGCCGTACTTAACAATCGCCGAATCACTATCACGAAGACAGATGAGGAATTGCAGATATCTTATGGATCAATGGTAATAGTATTGATCTATATTTTATGCGTCAGAAGACAAGAAGCAAAGTTCGCTCCAAAAATGTTGAATTTCCAGAAAATGAACACCCGTCGGTAAAAAAACGAATTGAACCTTCAGGCGGTAACAGAGGACTCTGGATTGCCTCAGTGATTAGAAGAGACGGGTCATGGGTGTATGGTTCCGACATTGAGACCAAGGTCCAACCCACAATCAGTTTGCCACCTGGTTCTAAGGTCAATAAGGACTGCAAAATGTTAAGAAGATTGCGCGAGAACGTCCGATGCAAGACGTCTGAACTTGCGTTCTATGAAACAAGAAAACGTTGCACGAAGCAACGTTTTCCTGTTCCATGAATAAAAACAATTTGAAGGGACAACATTTCGAAAATATATAGAAGATAAATGGAAATTCACCGAAGCACCGGAACTCGATTCCAAAGACGCGTTTTAAAATGTTTACAAAAGTGAGAACAGGTGGAGCAACTGCGCTGCAGCCGATGAGAGCTACTTTGAAGAGAACAAACACACATTGAAGAATTAAATCTTATTTAAATAAAATAATATATTTTTTTTATAAATATTTATGAGAATTTTTCGATCCACTTCGTATACATAAAAGGACACAAATGCAATGTTCATAAAAAACACAACTGTAATATTATTTGTTTAATGAATACGAAACGCACATCGATACCCAGTAGATATTCTTGTAGGCCATCTAACAGTGGTCCACTTTCGATCTGGCTGGGATAACCTTGGACGTTGGACTACGCTGTACTGTCTTATCAAGTCACCCTTACAAAAAGCAAAACAAAACTTGTTACTTACAAGAGGAAATAACCGACCTGTGTATAAACGAAGCAATTACAAGGCAAATAAATGACTACGAAATTTATAGTAGAATTGAATACAATATATGAAGTGGCGGGTCATTGTTAAGGCATTGTTGTCTCGATCGTTGACTGTATATACGATTGTCCGCGATTACGCTGTTCGTCGCTATGATCCTCGTCACTGCCACCGCCACATTTAGTTAGTTATTAATATGTGGTACGGAACCTCTTTAAAATCCCTTTAAAGACACCACCCCACACGAGAATTGCATAATACAACACATGCATGAATAGCGGTTTGTGCAGCAAGAATTGGGCATCAAAAGGTATTTCATCACTCGACCTCATGCGTCGTGGTGCAGAAACTAACAGAATTTTCAGACCGAATCCTTATAATAATAAATTTCAATAGAATTTTAAACACAAAATGAACGACCACGAAACGTTGGGGGTGCGCCGATACATCCGCGGTGGCTCAATCGGCCCCACAACTATGGCCGATTGACTTACGGTCGAAGCACAGCGACCACTCTCTCCGACTGCCAAAAGATACTTGAGCAAACCTGAACAAGTCCTGCCACGGAAAGGTGTTCGGGAACTCACAATAATATGTACACTTACAAATCCATGACCATAATTATTTGACCTAACTGATATGTGAAACTCCCGTCATCAGTGGGACATACAAAAATCCCTTCATAGAGCAGTCAACTCCTTTTGAACACACTGCACTTAGAATCACGACGGATTTCATCGAGAAAATCGAACCCCCTTGCTACTGGCCTACTACGCGTATAAGCTTTCGATAAAACCCTCTTTAAGAGAAGTGACCTGTACTGCTTTCAAAGTATGTTCTAGGTTGACTGATTTGTCTTTCCGGGGGACAGCAGTCATTCTTGGCAAATTAGGATCCTAACCTAAAACCAGGGATGATTTAACCACAACTTAGATCTTACGACCGCCGCGACGGAATACGGTTTCGTCGCCCCGGGCAATGCTAAAGTTGTCGAAACGAATCTGTCTGAACTGAGATGATTCCTAGTTAAGTCCACTATCTCAACCGAGGTAAAATGATGAATGGATGTTCTGTGCTAACTTGTCTTACAGAACTTTCTGCTTTCTATCATGGTATTCGGTTGTTTTAATTATTCATATGCGTGAGTTGGACACAAAGAGGCGTGGGGACGTTTGCAATTCACACGTGTTGCTGCTTTTTCATGCAGTCTCCCGCAAGCTGACCGGGTTGCCACAGTGTCTGAGAGCTAACTCATATTTGCAGTTTGCAACAATGTGCCCCAGACTTTGACTTAGCCTAATCTAAAGCAAGAAATTAAAGGTAATAAGAGGAAATAAGAAGCACTCAAAAGTACAGGCCATCATAACCGTAGATTATTATCTTGCATATTTAGCTACCACAACATATCCCAAACACTCCAGTTAAAAACAGCCCGACTCGGAATTAGCTGAACGGAATCTGGCCGAGTGCAATGCGGCCGAGTACATAATACTCTGCCGTTCCGAAACATTCGTCATGTTTTGGTGATGGCCGCCACAAAGTCTCTCTGCGATGACCAGACTAACTACAGCTTGCACTCCCATATAGAGACGGCTATCGCTAGAAGAATCCGCCGGACAAATCGATCGTTTGGAGCAGCTGCTGTCATTAACATCAGCAACTTCTAGCAGCAGCACCATCAACAGCAGTAACAAAAATAGCAAGAGGAAAGACAACAGCAGCAACAATAACACCACCACCAACAACAACAACAGCAACAACAATAGCAGCAACAACAACCACAACAACAACAATAGCAACAAGCAACAATAGCAACAAGAACTGCAGCACAATCAGCAGCAGCAACAATAACCACTACGAGAAACACGATAGCAACAATGTCGCGCGCCCACAATTCCAGAGCAAGAACGTTTGGAGAGGCGGCAGCGCTAAATGCTGAGCTGCGACAACACGTCGCCCTTTCCCCGGGAGAAACGCCACATTCCCTCACCACGTTTCCTCGGCGCGATGGGCTGTCACCGTCTCGGCCGGCTGGCCATGCGCGCCACTTGGCAGCAGTGGTTGTCATTGTAGAAATAGCTGTCGAGTTTTTTTTTTTTTTTTATAGTAGAAGAGAACATTTGTCTGCGACGACCACGACAACGAGGTCGATGACGACTCTATTCAAGAACCGCGCGCCGGATTTAAAACGAAGACACACCACGCATACACAAAGCATGCACACACAGTGCAAAACAGCCTTAAAACACATATATGTTTTGCACCACACATTAGTCAACCGACGACAGTTGACAATCTCCATACACGGCCGACAGATCAATACACCCCCCCCCCCCCCCCCCGGAGACTCACACATATGCAGATTTGATTTCGAATCGGACAAAATGAGTAACGTCCAAACACCAACTAAAGTCGGCAGTCCAAAATGTCTAGAAAAGGACAGAACAGTTCATTACTGTGTGGTTATTAGTATTATTATTATTATTCTCCACGAAACATGGATTAAATAAATAGAGACATATCTGAACATTCAAAGGTTGTTATTAATGTTGTTGTTATTGTTGTTAATGTTGTTGTTGTTATTGTTGCAGCCACCGCGTGTCGCTTCGCACATCAAGCTAAAACTAGTTTTTCTAGTTGATTTGTTTACGCGGGTTCGTGTTAGTGTCTACCTGTGTCTGTGTATGGGTGTATGTGTATATATATGTATGTATGTCTGTTTATCTAGAGATGTGTATTTCTTGTTCCAGTCTTCCTACACTGGTTTGCTGGCGGCTCCGCAGAGCAAATACATGCTCGAGAACATTCCAATCGACCGCGCCCGCTTTTAGGGAGCGGCGACTGAAGTCCATGATATAATGTGAGATATATATATATATATATATCTCACATTATATCATGAACTTCATATATATATATATATATATATATTTTATTTTTATATAAATATATATATATTTTTTTCTCCTCCGTTTCGAACTTTTAAACTGTCGTCTTGCTGGCCTGTGTATGCAGCTGCGCAAGTGTGCGTGTGTGTTGCATGATTTCTATCGTGCAGCGTCAGGAAGTCCACGGTCTCCATCATGCATTGTCGATGTTGTCGCCATTGCCATTTGCGGCGCCATGGCGGCAGCCGGGGCTGGCTGGAGCCATATCAACACGCAGGGTGAATGAATATCGAGCGCACGCGGTTAACATCTCTATTTCGAACGGCCCGGTCCGATCTCAGGCCGAATCCGCAGCAATATTTGACTATAGTATACCAATTCTTTACTGTTGCTGTTCATCTGAGCCGAGAACCAACCAGCCATGCGACGACATGTCTGGCTACTATTACTCCGGTAGTCATTTCAGTGACAATGTTGTTGTTGTCGTCAATGTTATTGCTGTTACTGTCGTTGTTGTCGTTGCTGTTGTTGTCGTCGATGTTATTGTTGTTAATGTTGCAATTCGTGTGATTGTAATTGCCGTTTTACTATTATGATTTTAGAAATATTAAAAGCACACATACAAGGAAAATAATGATTGTTCCCCGAGCTCAAGCTTGCTCACCGCTCGGGATACACCTCTCGTAAGTCGCGATATTCTGTATAGTGGATCGAAAAAATCGAGCGTTTTTTTTCTATATATGAGGTTTCGGCCGAGTGTAAAAAGTTTCTCTGGCTGTTCATCATCGCACCACGCGAACGCAGTGTTGGCTCGCCATCGCCGCTAGAGCGCCATGACTAGAGTCCACAAATCCAAGAAGGCAGCTAACCAGCAGCTAGTTACGTTGTATCGTCGCCGTTAACTGCTGAGAGCCGCACACCACGCTGTCAACCAGGAGCGCTAACTAACAGTAGCGCCGACATGCTCCGAAATCGTTGTTAATCGATTATCGGACGCTGTTACCTGCCCGCAATCGCAACGAGCTGATATTAAATAACCTAACCTAACTACTCAGATGACGATATACCACAACTGCTGTTATCAATCTCTGTTGTTGTTTTCGTCGTCGTTGTCGTTGTTCTTGTGGTCCTGTATGCTGTACTGATCATGCACGTTTGTATGCACGTGCATCTCTCACACACACACAACCTGTCACAACAGCAGAGCAGCCACATACACACGTGTGTATGTCTCGTGTATCGAAGCAATACCGTTGATGTAACCTAACATCAGAATTATAGATCATATGTAACTGTACCGTAGTTATAATTGCTTTCGTCGTCAAGACAATAATAATAATAATAATAATAATAATAATTATTATTATTATTATTATTATTATTATTATTATTATTATTCTTATTATTATTCTATATTATTATTATTATTGCTTAATGGTGTGTGATAAATAATAGGTTTTTGCGGTGGGTCCCAAAATTTCAAGCTCACCAATTTGAAAACGCTTCATCAAAAGACCAGGACTACTGGGTCGACTCATGGGAAAGTCCCACTAGGAAGGAAGCCCACCCGAGCCTCTGACTCTCCGAGCAAAAGGTCCTTCACAATATTTAACGACGGCAGCAATAACAACGGAAGCAGACTTCATTGAAAGATGGCTCATTAGGCCGAACCTCATAGCAGCCACGTTAAAGAAACAACCATAACAACAACAATATTAACAACAACTAAAACACTTTCTGATGATTACGAACTGCAATTTACAACATCCTATACACGCAATAACGGAAACGACCAGCAGCAGCAGCAACAACAACAACAATGACGACAAGGTAGTAGTAATCTGCAGTAATATTTCGATTAATTGACAATGGCAGATACAACAACAATGACAACAACAGTTGTACCACCATCCAGTACATCGAGGAGGTTAGAGATGCCGGTATCCGAAGCGAACAAAGCACACGTGCCAAAATACACGCCACATAAACGTCCGATGTTTCGTATCGGCTGCGACGAACAGAAACCGCGCACAGCTGTAACAACGACCAGACTGGCGAGCCCACACGACCCGAACGAACAGCTGACGCGCGCTGCCGTAGACGTCAAGTGATGCCAACAATGAAAAGTCGACCTATAGCGACCTAGCCCAATCACAAAATCACTATCTCTCTCCGTTACAGCATTCAACTATTCGCCTGACAGTTAGCCAGCCAGCAGACACAGATGTAGACGACAGTTAAAAGCCGGTCAATGTGGTTCTTGTTGCTGTACTGATTGTTGTAACAATTGTTGCTGTGATTGTTGTTACAATTGTTGCTGTAATTGTTGTTGTACAATTGTTGCTGTATTGTTGTTGTCACAATTGTTCCTGTAATTGTTGTTGTTGTCACAATTGTTCCTGTAATTGTTGTTGTTGATGATATTACAATTGCTGCTGCTGTTGTTGTTGCGTCAATCTTCATCGCCCATAATAAATAAAAAATAATAGCAATCATAGACATAGTAGCGGCTACCGCAACCAGTGGCTTGGTTAACCATAGTAGATAAAAAACATTAGTAACAAAAAACATTGCGGTGGTCAGTCAGGAGGATAGCGAGGGTGCTGATGTAGGAGACCATTGTTGTTGTTGTTGTTGTTGTTGTTGGTGGTGGTGATGGTGCTACTGTAAGTTTGTTGCTATTGTTGTTGTTGTTGTTGTTGTCGTCGTGTCCCACCAATAACTCTGATGCTGTTTTTGATCAAGATCATAGACAATGAATGGTGATTGACTGTTTAAACTGAACAAACATTGTCACGAAACACTAGTACTACTACTATTACTAAGTAACAATAATAAGAAACTACTACTAATAACATTAATAACGATTAATCAAATAAAAAGAAGAAGAGAAACAACAATAACAACAACAACAAAGGCCACAGCAGCAGCAACAACAACAACAACAACAACAACAACAACAACAGCAGCAATGAACCCTATATCGTAGCCATACGATCACAGCTAGCAAGAACGAGCCATAACAATGCAATTCTACCTCCTACGGAACTACGACGGAGCGAAGTCGCGCTCACAGAAGAGACCAGTCTCCCCACAACCACTCACTGCTGCTGGTGTAACAACAACAACAGCAACAGCAGCAGCAGCGTCAGCCGTAGACATAACAGACGCGGCGTCGGCATGCGTCGCCGGCGTGCGTCCATCGGCGGCGCCGGCGGCGGCGTCAATGAAGGCAGACGCTCTGAGCCACTGGATATATGTCTGCCCTCTCGACGGATATGCCACGATGTAGTGCTACCCACACGTCATCGTGGTGAACTTTCTCCTCCATGTCGATCCTGGTCGGTTGGTAACCCAACAGGGCACTCGCCAGCCTGCGAGACAGTGTAGGTGCATCCTTTATCACCGTTGTCAGAAACGACAACAACAGCAACACTAATAACAACTACAACAACAGCGACGACGCCGACGACGACAACAACAACAACCATAACAACAACGACAACGACGACAACAACAACAATAATAATAACACAATCGTTGTTGTTACCGCTATCGCCGCCAATGAATCTGATTGCAAACTACCACCTCCACCGACTCCACATTCGCACCATGATGACAACCAATCCTCCAGCGCATTGTTGTCATTACTGTAATAATAGTTGTTGCAGCTTCTGTGGTTGATGCTGTTATTGTTACTGTTGCGCCTTTCTGTTTTTCTAGTTCTTCTGGTTGTACTTTTACTGCAACAGCTATATCAACAACGATAGAAGCAGTGACAACAGCAACAACCACAACAACAACATGTAGTTCAGAGTACCAGGGAAGAGGTGTCTCTTTTTTAGTTCTCGGACTTTGCTTATATAGGACTTTCCAAGCTTCTTTGTTGTTCCAATGGGTCCAATGAATGTCATTCAACCTCTTGTTGGCGGCCTCTTTGAGGAAATGCCTGTCCGACTGTGCTCGGAAATGCTTGCACTTTTTTTGTGGGGTGCATTCTTTTTCGAACAACAAATCTTTGTGACAGCGTCATAAGACTCTCAGCGCAGAAGCCAAGAACCCCAGAACCACCACTCAACAACATGTGTAATATGTTTTCCGTTTTTTTCTGCACTATAATATTACATGCCAACTCCTGACCTGAACATGTTCGAACGAACACTCAGGAAACATGCGACTTTATTTCCGGGACTCTCGGCTTCGCACAGATCGAAGCTGCGACCGAGTGCGAGAACCATCCAGAAGCCGAAGAGGGGGGAGCTATTGCGCACCGGCAGCGAGCTGTTCAGAGCACGCCGTCACCTCTAACTACAACAACAATAGCAAAACAATTTTCGAATTTCCGATTTTTTTTCTGTTCCGAACTACATCGATGACAACTAGAAACTGCTGGGTCTGCTGAGCATTGCCGTCACGTTACGTCGACAATATTTAGAAAGAGACGTCTCGACGTGACGCCTGTCAACGCGTGACGACTCAAGCGACACATGACAACACGCCATCACATTGGCATCATCATCATCATCATCGTCGCACTCATAGCAACAATCATCATTGTCGTTGTCGTCATAATAATGATAATCATAATAATAATAATAATCATAATAATCATCATAATAACAACCGCAATGACAACAGCGACCACAACAACAGTAGCACCAACAATAACAACAAAAGCAACAATAACAACAAAAGCAACAACAACAACAACAAAAGCAACAATAACAACAACAAAAGCAGCAACAACAACAGCACCACTAAAAGCAGCGGCTGCAGCGGCAGCGATCTCATAAGCACGAGTATCCGGAAAGGAGCACAATATCATAACAAGCGAGTATGCAACACTCTCAGATCATAGTAATCCAGTGTGCTGAACGAACTCACTCAACAAGCACCTCAACACACCACGAACTGTAATGAACCACCACGGAGCAAACGGGTGCCTGAGAGAGAGAGACAGGCGAGGCTGGATTCGTCGGGACAAAATCGGAGAAATGAATGCCCGCCGTAATGCCACCATTAACCAACCACCCAGCCAGCCACCCACCGGCGCACACAAATGTCGTTCTCGGCGCTGTCAAACGGCCACGCAGCCACGCACAGACAGCCACAATTATTATTATTATGATGGCGATGAAGATTATGATGTTGATGATGATGACGATTGAAAAAATGATGATGGCGATGACTGAATAATGATGATTGTGATGACTGAATAGCGATGATGATGATGCTGACGACGATAATGACGATAATGCCAATGAACGATCACGACCACAATGCCATTGTGACAACTACGATGACGAATAGCACGGCAAAGTAAGATAACCAACTAACTATTGTAGTCTTTTTTCAACTCTAACCACCACCACCACAACCAACAACAACAACAATAGATACAACAGTAGCAACATCATCAACAACAACAACAACAGAAACAACAACAGCAATAACATAACAACAACAACAAAAAGAACAACAACGACACTTACCACTTCATACTAACACACCACGATTATATCCTTTCCACGAGACCACGATACCATCATTATCATCATCATCATCAACAACCACCTCCACCACCTCCACTACCATCGTCACAATTCGATGTGCTCGTTGGTGGTGGTACTCTACACCTTGGACATGTACCAACCCATTACGAACGAAAACGACGATGAAGATGATGATGATGGTTATAATTATGATGTTGATGATGATGTCGATAATGATTATCCATGCACCACAACCACTCACCGGTCAATGCCGTGTCTTTTTCTTTTTCTTCTTCTTGTTATTGTTGTTGTTGTTGTATGTTATTGTTGCCGATGCCGCTCTTGTAGATGATGAACCAACGACAACAATGTGGTGGTGATAGTTAGGAAGACTTTGTTAGGTCGAGTTCACAGCGGCGATAGCTGGCAATACTTGCTGTGCTTTCTGATGATGTCGATGATGTTGTTGTTGTCGTCGTCGTCGTCGTCATCGGTATTCCTGTAGGTATTCTTGTTGGAGTAGTTGTTGTTATTGTTGTTGTTACTGTTGTTGTTGCAGTTGCCGCCGCTGCTGCTGGCGGCAAGTAAAAGTCGTGTCGTACCGTAAGAGTTGAACGTCAAGCGGTCAAACCGTCCAGTAGTGAACTGTTGTTGTTGTTGTTGTTGTTGTTGTTGCTATCATCATCAACATCAGCAGCATTGTTGTTGTTGTTATTTTTCTTCGTCTTCTTCTGCTTGGCATTAGCACACAGTACCATCATACCTCCTCCTCCGACTATACTATAACTACAATAACAGCTACATTATACTATAACTACAATAACAGCAACAACTACTTCTGCTACTGCTGCTACGATTACACTAACTAATAGTAGTATATACTAGTTGTCAACTCGCGTTACTGCTGCTGCAGTTGAGATGGGATGGATACTACTCGGTCGCGGTGCTTACTGCTAGGAGGACAAAAGTCGCGGCAGTGGCATCACCATCAACACCACCATCACCACCATCACCATCACTATCACCACCAGCTATGGCGGTTTCGGCGGCTTCGGAAGCAGTCGCTACCACAACGACAACGGCTGCGGCGGCTGCTGCGGCGGCTGCAGTGGAGAGCCGTCGGCGATGAATCATCACCACCATCACCAACCAGCATTACCCACCCTCATCATCTCCACCACCCTCATCATCATCACCACCCTCAACATCACCACCACGACCACCTTCGTCGGCCGTCACCCATCATCATCCCCCAACAGCAGCAGCAGCATGAACAGCGAGAGAAAGAGAGGGAACATACAGTGGTAGACGACCATATTATCATCAACAACAATAACAACAACAGCAGCAGCAAGGCGGGTCGTCGTCGTTTGAGTTTGAGTTGTTGTTATTATTATTATTATTATTATTATTATTGTTGTGTTCTTGTTGTTGTTGTCGTCGTTGTCGTCTTCTTCTCGTAAGTAGTAGCAGCAGCAGCAGCAGTAGGAGGAATGGTGGTGCGAATAAAGCACGGAGCACTAATACTAATAGTAATAGTTTGCAGCTGAGTCGAGCTAACTAACACTCTGACGTCTCGTCCAACTAGCACAAGGCTGTCAGGCAAACTCAGCAAGAAGCTAGATAGCAAACAAACATAGCAACAACAACAAAACAAATGGATAGAGAAAGTTACTTAGATAGATATGTAGTCAGTTGTTCTATCGGTTGGTCAGAACTCACAGCAGCTGCAGAGAAGCAACAGCGGTTGCGAGCACCACATAACAACAGTAGCAGCCAAGAAAAAAAATCTTCCATTGGCGGCAGCAGCAGCAGCAATGGATGGGTTGCTGCTCCGGCGGCGCTGTTCCGTCGGTTTGCTTATCCGCCTATCCCGCCATCCGTCCGTTTAGTAGTTTTGTTGGCGGTCGGTCCGTCCGTCTGTCGGCTTGTTTGTTTGTCCGTCCGTCCGTTTGGCGGTCTATTTGTTTGTATTTCTTTCTCCTCCCACCCCCCACCCCCCGATCCCCCAATCTCTTCTGCGTATTGACAACAACGGCGGTGGCGAGAGCGGCCGCTAGCGACGGTGGCGCCGCCGCCGCCAAAACAACCTCCTCGCCCTCGACTGCCAACGACTCCTCATTGATCATCATCATCAGCATTATCGTCATCATCATCATTAGCATTATCGTCATCATCATCATCATCATCATCGTCATTAACAACATTGCCCTGATCATCAGCAGCATTGCTCAATCATTGTTGCTGTTGTTGTTGCTGTTGTTGTTGTTGTTGTTGTTGCTGCTTGAGAGTGGCGCACGGCTTCGGGGCAAATTAGCCAGCGACAGCAAACGCCGCGCGTCTCGGCATAAATCGGCAGTCAGCGCGCGTTAAGCCGTGCTCAAACGCCGGCACCGAGTTCAGAGTCGTTCCTCTCGATAGCGGAACTATCGAAGCTGGCATTTAAACAGAGTCAGAGTTTCGTTGGGTCTGTCACCACCCACTGATGTTCTGTCAACCGTCGCTCGATCTGTATGTATGTCTGTCTGTCAGTCAGTCGTCTGGTTGCTTATTTGCAAATGTCCGTTGCAAATTTCCAATCGGCCTGTCCGCAACAACCAGCCGAAGCTCGAAAAACCGCAAGATGGCGCGGCAGTGCGCAGCACCGCCGCTCTCCCACCGCCCACCTAATGATTGGCTGCTGGTAAAAAGGTAGTTTGTCAATGGTGGTAAGCGAGCAGCAATAAAGTCGAGACTGAGCATGCGTGACACGCTCGGCTCACTCGATTCAATTCAGCCCATCTCAATTGCACTCGAATTCTCTAGAATTCCTCCCTCTCTCTCTCCTCGGCGCAGCCCGCGGTCGCCGAAGCAGCGGCGGTTGGGCGGGACCGGTCGTAGGCTGCACATGCTACAATGCAATCTCGTTGGATTATGTTGCATTTCATATATATATATATATATATATATATATATATATATATATATATATATATATATATATATATATATATATATAATGGCAAATGATTCCCTTGCAGGCAAAAGAAGGCAGTCTTTTGGTGTTAACACTTTGGTGTTAGACCTGCTCTGAATTTCTGCCACGAGGAGAGCACCAACAGGGAGGCTTTAGTCTCGATATCGTAGCCATATTCCCATGACTCGTCTCCTGTAATCAATCGCTCTCTGAAGCAATCCTGACTCTTTTGCTACCGCCTGAAGGTTTAACTCGAACATTTCCCGACGCGGCGTGTTTTTGGTGGAAACGTTTTCAACATTTTTGCAACAACAAACTTCGTTGCCAGTCTTCGAGCGCATAACATTTCGGTCAAGAGTGTTACAACTGATTCATAAGATACCTCTAATTCCTTAACTATATCCTTGATAGTAATTCAACGATTCTTGAGTACGATATTACGATTTTTGTTTTACGTTTTCTTTTGTTATTGACGTCAAAAGCGTCCCGAACGGGGGTCATCTCACGTTCGTTGCGAAATTCTCGGTCTCTTTACGTTTGTTACGAAATCGACTTGTATACACGGTGTTTCGGGAGACAGCTTAGTCACAATAGCAGTTCGTAACATTTACACAGCTTTAGGACATATGACTTAACGTTTAACACATAACTTGACGCAGATTCGTTCCACCTCAAAAATCGCTAAACCTCGTTTCTGGACCTTGCAAAATTTAGCCTGTGTGTAGCTCACGAATGGCGCTTCTAAGTAATACAGCCCCGAAGACCTTGAATCGATTTAATTTTTAAAATTGAATGTACTTAAACTTGCCCTCTTATATATATATATACATATATATATTTTTTTTACATGCGACGTTAACCACTTCCTGTTTATCCATGCATCCCAATATATCAATGAATAGATGGTGCTTTGCTGAAGGCGCTTGTGTAGATACATAGTTTAATTGCTCTCTGTATATTGAATGTTGTTAATAATATATATGAGTCTTATTTACCACTCCTTTTGAATCAGATGCGTTCGCTGTGCAGTATGCCATACAGCGTGCTGCTGGCTTCGTATAGTTGTTTGAAAGCTAAATACAAAATGTTATACCATTAATCGCATTATATGCCATAAATAAAAAACAAACTAACCATATATATGTCGCGCATGCATATCGGCGCATACCTGTAACATACTACAGGCTTATTCTAAAGGACACGCGTCTGACCTTTACGATGACGTCATTCGTTAGGCACGGGCACGAGGCCGATTGCTGGTGGCGCCCCCTGGCGATCGTCTCCGGGCGGTGCTCTGGCGTTATTGTGGTGATTGTTGTTGTTGTTGCTGCTGCGGCTGCGGCTGCTGATGATGATGATGATGATGCTGCACAGAGAAGACGGAAAGGGTAGCAACAACAACAGACAAACACGTGATCGACAGAGAAACACCAGCTGGGGGCGGGCCGAAAATAGGGGGAAAAGGGTGGAAGACGCGTGTTCTCCCTCTCCCCTCTCTGCCCCTCTCTCTCTCTATTTCTTTTACCACCTCCTCTGAGCACGAGAGAGAAAGAGAATGATAGCTCTGCTCCAGGCTTTCGATGCTCGGCGCTCGATGACGCACTTGGCTGCGCCGCTGCGTCGATAGGCGGGCGGCAAATCTGTAGCGGGGGGTTGCCGGATTTGCCACACCGCACGCGGCCAAATTCTGAAAAAAGTCAGCTATTCGTCCGCGCATGACAGCCAATTGGCCTTTTTTCTAACTGTTTTGTATTTTGGTTTGTTCGGGTTTGAGACACAAGGTCGCCTACGCATTCGGCTTTCAGCACTCGAGCAGGCGAACTACAACATCAAGACAAGAGTTCACTTTCGGCGTATAGATTCCTTATCAACATGGGCCAAGATTACCTCTAGCTAATAGCGAACTTTCGTAGAGATGCTTCTTATTAGATTGCGGACACAACTCAGCTCTGGCTGAATACGATCTGGCACCGTTATGGAAGACTTAATAATAATAAAAATACTTTTTTTTCATAAGTATTAACAACAGCAAGTGATTTCCTCAGACAGCGTCTGTCGCTGGATGTGCAACGGGGCAATGTGGCCTCGGTTCGAGGAACCCTCCAGAAATGACTGGTCCCTACACTGGACCCCCCGTAATGGTGCACACGTTCGCAGGGACCCAAATGTCATGGTCCGACCGTGAATGATTTGAAATTGAATAAATAATAATACTATATATATATATATATATATATATATATATATATATATATATATAAAAAGTATTAACATTCAACATTTTTTATTCATCAATTCATATTACATCTTAGAACAATCCTGGTCTGCGCCATTCGGCAATTCGCCATTTCCAGAATTGAGATCGCGTTGAACGTCAATGGAAAGTGACTGGCCTAAAATTGTGCAGTTCTCTTGTCCTCAGTAGATATCTTCAAACGTTCGCCTAATATAGTAAGTAGTTTCTCAGTCAGGGAGCCTGGTCGTCCCAAGGTCTCGACGGATAATGGGCTGATATTGGGCTCTTGTCAGTTCGTCCTATTTGTTCATCTTGTTGTTTTCTGCTAGGGTCGCGGCGTGACCAGCTCCGGAAGTGAACCGGAACCGGCCATTAAGTGAGAAAGTGAGTCGGCTACAGTGGCGTCCCATATGAGGGTCCGGCCGGTCCATCCGAAGGTCCCATCCGGCTTTCATCCCCTCGCTCAAATGGGGTGAGAGTCATCCCGTTGGGACGCTTGCCGTGTTCCTGGTTAGTCCAGTTGTTCCAACGTGATTGGGTAGCCTGCCGTCCTCAGGGCCATTGCGAGGGTGTCATTAATAGCCGCGTGGCGTGGTCGACTATCTTCACTGGGGTCGCAGGCTAGAGCGTGGTGAGCTGTAATATCCACTGGCTCCTAGCATCGGCATAAGTGAGGGTGAACGAGCGGCGTACCGAGCCGGAGGCCAACACATATTCTTGTAGTGGCATCATCCATTAAGGTTCCTAATGCTGCACCGGGGTAGAGCGTGTAGCCAATCGTTTGCATGCTGCAGCAGACGTTGCCGTAAGCCGAACCCTAGTAGAGTCATTATAAGCTTGATCAGTAAGTAAACAGGCATGCTAATCAGCTAGGAGGGGCGACTATTCACTCTGAGGTGTGATGTCTTTTGGTGAAGATCCAAAAACCTCAACCGAACTGCTCGTGACCTGATCTCCCATGGGGGTGAATTCGAGCTGAGCGGGTGGTTGGTCAAGGAGCTCGCAGACCCTTCCGGACCCCGGATCCTGCTGATCATTTATTATTATTATTAGACGGCAGCAGCAGTAGTTGCAATCGTCAATTGATGACGTGATGTGTCGCGAGCGACTGCCGACGTGTGCAAACGCTACGTCGATACTTAACCACTGTATGTCTGGTATGCCAGTACTATGATGAACTACAACAGTAAGTTAACTTCGCAAAGTTCACAAATAGCAAAAGATCACAAAACAATAGTGGCAATCAGTAATCGTAATTACGGGAGCATTATCACTTTTAGCGTGCTATGAATGTGAACGTGGCGCATTCACAGAGCAACAAACACCACTGGTACATAGACGAATGTACCCGTTTTGTATCAGATCGTAAGCAGATGTTCATTCATACGCAGCTGACGACGACGCCAATGACAGCAACTTTATTTACGTCGTTATAATCCTACAGCAGTAAATACATGTATGTATATATTTATATATACTGGCCGAAGCCTAACTGATGATGGCATATGCAACGAGCAACACTGACAAAACAAAGATACCTATGGGCTAATCCTGGGTTAGAGAACCCGTGACTAAACGTTCACGTGAAGACAATTGTTCAATCGAAAGTGCTAACATAAAAAAAAGTTATATAAATAAATCTATATCATATAAGAGAACTATTAAGATCTCCTCTTCGGTCATTTTGCGTTTGGGGCAACGGTGCATTCGGAGCTTGGGAAGAAGCTCTTCGAGGTCACAGCGGAGCCAAGACCGACCGCGTTCTCCGACAGAGGGTGTCATTGGAACTACAGAAAGGCAACGCTAATATGATGTTGAGTGGTCACCGACATTCAAGCGACGTACAATCAACATTGTAAATATTTTATAATTAGTATAATAGTAGTGTAATACATATACATATTAATAATATACCCTTGCGTGTAATACCTATACAAATTAATAATATACCCTTGCGTGTAATACCTATACATATTAATAATATACCATTGAATTGTGTAGATTAAACATGCATTTAACGAAGTTTTTTCACCAGTAGTTTTAGCATCAACTTCTAGCGTTAATGATGTAGGCAGCGTTGCCAAGACGGCAAGTGATCTTAATTACAATTTTTATAACAAGTGAAATGTGCTTGGTTAATCGTACGCTGGCTGTGTTACGACTTAGCAGCCCACCTATGCCATTATAATATACGAATCTCCACCAAATGCAACGAAAGCGTTACGCTGAGTTATGCAACTAAGTTCTCGAACATCGCATCGAGCAGGCGAGAAGGGCTCGGATGACTGAGACCGCACGATTCTATCTAGTATGTGTGTTTGTCTGGGGCGTCGCACAGCCGAGAGGAAAAGGATGGTGTCGTTGAACCAGTGGTGGCGGTGGTTGTGGTTGTTGTTAAGATGCCACACTGTCTGTGTTCTCTAAAACGGCCCGTCGAAAGTTGCTTCGGTGTGTGTTTGTTTCGCACAGCAATACTAAGTAGTTCGTTGGGAGTCTTGAATATTCAATCGCTCCTCCCGCCTCTCCCTCTGATCGGTTAGCGGTTAAGACGTGTCGTCATCGTCTGGTGTGCGCGTTTCGACGGTTGCAGACAGACGGTTGTGGTTTTGGCGCGAAAGGCAGTGGCTGTTGTGGTGGGGGGGGGGAGGGGCGTTGTAAGTGGTACGTGGTTAGGATCGGTTTGAGTCACGCCATAATGCGTAGACAGTATAGTGCGCAGTTGGACCTTTGTGTACTGGGCCCAGAAACTGGAGCGCTTCGTCACAATATAACCCGCGTGCTCTCTCTCTCTCGCTCTCTCTCTCTCTCTCACTCCCTGCAGATAGCCAACAACAACAGCATACGCCTCAGAAACTAAGCCTCGCACGTGACGATATGTCTATACGCTCCGCAATATTTTTCGCGTGCTCATGAGTGCTTGTGCTAATAATGGGACTTATGGTTTACGGGGGAATAGTGACCCCATCAGGTAGCAGCAGTTCACCACTTCCAGTATGAACCCTTCGTCGAACCTGGTGGCGTGGTGCATTTGCCTTGTGTGCCTCGCGGCCAGAGAAGACACATAGGTGCGCCGGTTCGATCCGCACCGTTGCGAATTTGTATTTATGGGGTCCGTCTTACAAAGCAATTTAAAAGCAAACGCGTGGACGCTAAATGTTGGCTGAGAGTCAGCCCTAAAAAAGTGTGAACCATTCAGTCAGGCGTGATATCCCTGACTGAATGGTTCATACTGCCTTGGCCGATCCTTGGCTCTCAGTGAAGTTCATCTGACGATGAATGTCAATGAGTTCCGTGTGTATTGTAAGCCTGCCCGAGCTTTTAGGAAAACTCGATGAATGTAAGTTATAGGGATCAATCATTTCAAAGCGTGACATGGGACACAAATATATAATTTAGGTTGAGGAGCTAAAGATAACGTATATGTTCGACACTAAACCAGATATAATAAAAGAAAAACTTAGGCCTAATAGGTCTTTATGTTATTTGCCGTAATATGACTTTACGGCACGCGCCTGGCGACGATTATACTCTACAAATCTGAAGAATCCCCGAAAGCTTTGACAAACCACTGGTAAGAGCTCTATATGTTTTTCTTACCTCCCAGAATATTATGTATGCGCTTATCTATGACTCAGGTTTTCCGGCACTTCCGCATATTTATTTCGCTTTTCTATAAAAAATCATATATATATATATATATATATATATATATATATATATATATATATATATATACAGGTAGTTCAATAAGTTCTTAGAATGAAAACCGAGAATTTTCCAAATCATGTTTTTAAATTTTTCTTATTCGATATACTCCCCGAGAAGCTCAATACACATTTCCCACCGAGATTTCTGAGCTATCATACCTCTTGAGTAGAATTCCGCGTCGTTAGACTGAAAATAGGCATTGACAGCAGCCTTAACCTCTTCATTGCTGGAAAAACGCTTTCCACCGAGACTATTCTTCAAATGTCCGAAGAGGAAATAATCAGAGGGGGCCAGGTCTGGAGAATAGGAGGGTTGTTCAATAAGTTCGAACCTCAGTTGGGCCAGTTTTGCCGATGCTTGCCGGGACTTGTGTGCGGGAGCATTGCCCTGGTGAAACGGGACAACCTTCTTCTGCAAAACGGGCCGTTTCACGATGAGTTCTTGCTAACAGCAGTCCAACAGTCTTGCATAATATTCTCCTGTGATCGTTTTACAGCTCTCAAGGTAGTCGACCAGCATTATTCTACGTTGGTCTTAAAAAACTGTAGCCATCACCTTTCCGGTCAATGCCGTTGTCCGCACCCTCTTCGGAGGTCCTTCATCAGGTGCACACCATTGGCAAGATGCTTCTTGGGTCTCAGGAGTGTAGTGATGAACCCGGCTTTCATCGACGGTCATGAATCTGCACCAAAAATCCGACAGATTGTTCGACATCTTGGCCAAATTTCGCTGTAAAGCCAAAACAGGCGCGTCTTTTTGGCCTTGGTTGAGCAAATGCGGCCATTTTGCTCTAAGCTCTTTCATCTTCAAGTTTTCGTGTAGGATAAAATGCACACTGCCTAAACTAATCCCTAATGCCTCCGCTATTTCCTTAATGTTCATTCGCTTATCTGTGCCAAGAATTTTTAGCACTTTCTCTACGTTTTCCTCATCAGTTGCCGTTTTTTGGCATCCTGGACGTAGTTCATCCTCGGTGCTCCTGCGACCTCTTTTTAACACATTAATCCAGTTGGAAACAGTGGCAAAACATGGCGCAGAGTCACTGTACGTCTCGTCTAACTCAATTTTTACTTGGGTCGCATTCCAACCTTTGAAATAAAAATGCTTGATAACCACTCGAAACTATTTTTCTCCAATTTTAAAAATCACGCCGATACGTTGCACGGGAAAAGCTATCAAACGAAATCGCAACGGCCAATCACCATAATATATTGAGTGCTAGCAGTCGAAAAGTTGCAGTTCCTATTAGCGGTGAAAGCGTGCCAAAATTCGAATTCTAAAAAGCTCATTCTAAGAACTTATTGAACTACCTGTATATATATATATATATATATATATATATATATATATTAATAATGTATCTAGCCTCATTGTATTTAAATCAATCTTTGAGTCGTAATTATTTCATTAGAACTCTTGCTAGCATATCCGCTTTTAAAAATGTTCGTGCAGCATGCACAGTAGTTTTTGCCCCTGTGTCTGTGTTAACTCAACCTGATGAGAAGAACTTAACGCCGCGATGGCCCTTTTAGTTAAATCCAAGTCAAATTTTGTAATGTCAGCCCGCAAGCTAGGGGCAGCCGCGTACAGTGCCTTACGAATGTTTTATTTCGGAGTGGTAAGATAAAGTTGAACAGACGGTAGGTCGGGGGTTTGGGCGTATTCAATGCCTTGCACATTTGGTCTGGTCCTGCATGTGGCAGTCGCTACGTATACACCAGCTACATAGTGCATGGCTATCACTACCTGGTATGTTCTGCACAGCTCATATCGAGTATGAGTTGTACATTCGCCGGCTCTGCCTGCAAAGGTGTACCGAGTATCGTATAGTGGAATGCACAGCACTAGAGCAAAAATCGTTGCACTACTTCTCTCGTCGGAAGCGTGAAGAAGATAAAGGATTATGAAGAAAACCCAATGAGGTGAGATTATACTCAATTTGCGTGAAATACGTCGAACATTTTTAAAATTGAAAAGAATTGTATTTTCTTCTGAGTGCCGCCAGAGTCGTGCCATAGATGACTGGCAAGCAAAATGTTCTCAGGGCACCGTCAAACACGCTAGCTTTAAGAACGCTTCGCCCGTTTAGCAAGTGTTCTGAATAGGCGGATTGCTTGGTCGAGCATGCCTCGTGAATGCCGCTCCCGTAGATTTGTCCAAGTCGGCTCCACTCGCAAACGAAACAGCCTGAACAGTTTTGTAGAGTTAAGGGCGCTTCGATTTTATCGAATCGCAGATCCACCGGCTGCTGAGGAAACTTAATGTTTCTGGCAAAAATGCTAGATTTGACCGACGGTTAGCAAACCGTATATCGTGTCGTGTCGAATATCGTGTCTCGTGTCGTAAGAATGAGGCGGTGTTCGATGGACAACCACATTCGATTCGCCATCTCAGGCCGTGCACACACACCACGATAAACCCGTCGCCGAGGCGATGGCGGTTAGGGGAGAGAGTAAAAAAAAATCAAGAGACGGCAAAAGAGATGATAATTCATGCCTGTAAATGCAGTTGGTGTGGTTATTCATCGGTCTAATTACGTTACGACGCTCTCGTAGAACTAGGTTCAGCACCTTGTTTTAACGATATTCAACGCTCGGTTTGCGGTGGTGCTGACTACGGGTGCGTCGCGAGCGGCTTGGGATATCGGCGATCGTGTCGCATCGGTTGCCAGATGGCACTGAACGTCCAGCCGCATACCACTCATCCATCATAGTGAGATGTAAAGGCGGTATACGCAGTTGGAAAGAGACGATGTTTTGGTCATTAGAGCAGCGGTGCAGATGCACTCGCAATTAAAGGTAGGTTATAGAGGCAAGGTTGACAATCAATCAGGGTTAGCCGGACGAACCGGACGATTTCGGCCGAAGCCCTCGTGGTTCTGGCTACAATGCTGCCATAGGACCTACTTGCCTACAGACCTACCACGCCAGAGCCAAGAGTGCCACTATCGGGGTCTGGCAGAAGGAATGGGTACAGGTTACACCCGGAGTGACCAAGGGGGTAGCTGGACCAAAGGTCTGATATCGGGCCTCAAGGCTTGGTATAGTTGTAGACATGGAGAGTTACCCTATGCCCATTATGCAGCTCAGGTTCTGACCGGTCACAGTCAGTTCCAGAGCTACCTGGTTGAGATAAAAAAAGAGCCACTAGTGACACCTCTGTGCTATGCGATATATATATATATTTTTTTTCTGGGGAGGCGGACGACGTGGAGCACACTGTCCTACACTGCGAGTCTCTTTGGGAAGTAAGATTCACGGGCTCCACAGCCGTCAGGGGCCGCCCATCAAGGAGGTGGTTAGCTATACGATGACCTCGACGAGAGCATGAAAGAAGGCGACGGACCTGTTCGACGCAATTGTGACAGCCAAGGAATCTGCTAGGCGGAAGAGATTCACGCAGCAGCCTCGAGAGAGGGGTCGAGACGAGGAGCGGAGGAAGGGAGAGGAGAAGGGCGGCCCTCAACCATAATGCATAAGCCCCATACATAGATGCATGTAAATATGCAGAAAGCTATACGAAGACATTCCGAAACCTTCCAGAAAAAAAAACAGACGGAGGATAGTCTAGATTGAAAAACTTTCATAAGAGCATGATTAATTCTAGGCATCTTTTATAGGCATTAATTTATGGGATTGAAGTCATACCTATATGAACCGCTATTCACAACACGCTTTTATCCTCTATGCAGCGACCATGCGGGAAGTATTACGGTCTAGCATGCCAGCATGGTGGTTATAGTCATTATTGTGTAGTTCGTCTCCTCTCTCCCTTTCTCTCTGTAAATTCGTATATATTTTTTAATGATGTGGCTATTTGAAATTCACATCAACGTGGGTAAGGCAACAGACATTTTCTTAGCAGGATAACCGCGGCGGATATCAAGAGAAAGGGAATAGTTTGGATGCGGTACATACATCCTGCAAGAGCTTTGACCGTTGACATTCAACGTAGGAATGCCTTAGCATTTCTGGCCTCTATGGACTCTTCTTTTTTAGAAGATTCTGAATATGCTACCCGTGTGGATAATAGTCGCCATTCAATTCACTCATCGTGTCAACGTTTAGTAAACGAACATCGACTTAATGGCAGCCACCTCAACCTGGTCGATTAAGACGTTATTTGTTAGACTGTTATGGTGTTAATGAGACGTACACTAAGTTTACGTGTTGCTGTGATTTTCTGATCAAGGCACTCACCCCCTTATGTGGTCGACAAGAAGCTCTAGAACTCGCGTTGATATGTAACCCGCCTTGAATGGCTCGACGAAGACCGAGATGAGCATAGGCGTAAGGGTCAGCCGCTCCCTTTTCCAATACGCCAACTCGTGCCTCACTAAAAATAACTCTCCACCAATCCTGGAATTAGCCTCGCACTCGGCAACGCAAGATGAAGAGAGAGGTGAACTAAAAGCGTCTAATTGCTTATGTTTGTTCAACGCTGTTTGTTCAGTAACCTCCACCTCATTCATGTCGGCGTACTGTGATCCTATGCTAAACCGCGACTCGACTATCAGTTTAATGAATATGATATCTACACGTTAGTATTGTGCCCGAAACCCAAATGTGGTAACACGCCTCGTGGCATTCTCCTATATATTCAAAAACGAGTTTTTTTTTTGCGCAGCCTTTAAGCGGTCATACATTGACAGCGTTGTTCTAGACATCTTCAAATAGAGTATTATAACACCGATACATAAGGAGGGGTATGAAAAGAGGCTATGAGAACTATCTCCCTGTTTCTCAATATTTTACTGCCTGCACCATTTTCGAAAGGATACTAGTCAGATGCATAACCAATTGGTAAATAAACTATTTGACACGTTCCAGCACGGGTTTGGGCCTCGACGCTCTACGTTAGAAATGACAAACGATTGGTCCTTCTACATAGACGGCAACAAGGGTGTGTTTCATGATAAAGGCTTCGAGCGGAAGAATGCCTTTGAATAGGGCCGATTATAGACTTGTTGTTGACAAGATGAAGATGCCCCGGGTCCATTCATAGACTTGTAGATGACGTTCCGCTTGTTTGCACGATCAGTCAATCTGATTCTGAAATACGGAGAAGCCACGACTGACACCGTCTGGTAACCTACAAGGGAGTTGCGCCTCTCCACTGCTGTACATAATATTTGTTTGCTACAAACCTACATTTGTACCTGTAAATATACGATTCCGTTGTTTCATTAATAAATATCCAAGTGTGTATATTCATTTGTGTAAATGCATTGTATGATCTAGACGTTTTTTTATTGCTACCTGTGCAAACACATAGGCATAGTTGAGAGTGTTCAGAGAATAATCCTGAAAAGTCTCTCTAGGAGATGTCAAATCGAGCTAAATGCTGTTAATCTTCTGTCGTTGGCAACTTTATTTGGGGCCAATGACATACGTGTAGTATCACAGCTTGTGAGCTTATATCTTAATGACCGCTTCTTTGATATGCGACTGAACTATTTTAGGAGCTAAATAATGCTTATACCTAAATTGATTGTAAGAATTGAAATCATTAATTATTTGTTAGTTTGGCGTGTAGCCAGTGGCTCGTACAATAAAGCGGCTTTGCAGGCTGTCCACATGTAAGCTTCCTCTTGTCATTTATTTGGTAAATAATCGCGTTTTCTATTATTTTCTATTATAATGCGTGAATTAGTTTGTGGGAATGCTTAACAAACAAGATAAGAAAGCTATAATAATTACTAAATTACTGATATATATATATATTTATATATATATATATATATATATATATATATATATATATATATATATTTATATATATATATATATATATATATATATATATATTTATATATATATATATATATATTTATATATATATATATATATATATATATATATATATATTTATATAAATATACAGTATCTTATGTGTGTTACAACATTATAGTCGTGTAGTTTGTAAGGCTGAAGGCCCGTGTACGCAATATATATATATATATATTGAGATTAACTGATAACATGCATGATGCAGACCGTTGTTAAATCCACGATAATGTGGGGCTCAGAGATCTACGAAAATCCAGTCCCATACCTACTAAACACACTTTTCTTTAACCTTTACACAGATGTCAGCCCGGATCTTCAATTAACTGTGCTGCGGACCGGCAGGAGCTGTGCGGGTGCCAATCGCATCAAATAACGTGGTCACTCCAGGGTTTCCCACTTTGTCAGAAACGCTTTGCCCGTTAACCTGTAAACCCGGTTTTCTGTAAGCAGCTGTCCGAAGAGTCACCGAAGCCGTGCTGTTCCAAGATTGGTATTTTTCTTCAATGTCCCTTCAGCTCCAGTAATCTCCTCTTTTCCACCTTTCGGCCGATCCGCAAATGTAGCTTGCGAAACCTTTCATGTCCTGTTGTGTGAGTGCCTCCTTCACCTCTGAGTCTGCCGCCTAATCCCTTGTAGGCTGGAGTGCTTCACAAACGGCCAAAGTGTGTAATCGACTCCCATCCTGCAGTGTAGGCAGAACGCCGAAGTCATCTTTTTATTTTGTGCATATACATCGGGAAGTCGCACTATCATTCAGAACATGCATTATGCAATACGTCAGCTCTTTTCCGAAACGTTCGTTGTATTTTTTTAATTTAAGGAATGATTCCCCTTACTGACGGCCCTGATTTGCCGTTTGGGATCCCGTCCCATTTGGCCTGCCATCGGATTGGCCTGCGTTTCTCTTCTGGCTTCACCCTTTCCAAATGGCGGTTACCCCGTAGTTGCTTGCGCTCATTAGCTTTAGGTCTCACGGGGTGCGCTAGTCAGTTCTGCGCAACCAGCATGCTAGCTGTCATGTACGCCTGCGTGACTGAAATCATAAGTTTTCTCTTTGCCTCCTTAGGTCCGTGAATGTTGGGCATCAGCTAGGCGATGTTGCCCGCAGAGTTCGTTGCCATTGCCTGTTTAATGTATTACACTTCTAGGAAACACTTGTAACTCAGTGAGTTACAAGTGAGACCCTCGTCTAGGTGGACTTCAAGTTAACTTGTTGTTTTTTTTAAATCTTTTTTTTATATCGATGCCGTCTAAGAATAGCCGAATAGATGGGCATTTTTCCTACCGATAAGAAGAATACCTTCGCTTTTGGCTGAGGCCAACGATAAACTGTTAGTTTTAATCCAGAAAGAAATCTCGGTAAGTGCTTCATTCGCACGGAGCCCTAGTTCGGTTGTGGTCCTGGCCTTTACGGCAACCTCGAGGTCTTCAGCAACACCTTCACCTTAGGGAAGGGGGTTTTTAAGCACTCCATCGTATCCCAGTTTCCAGACTAACAGTTCTAGTATGGACCCCTGCGGAACTCCCGCAGTCATACGAAACTTCTTGCCTTCACACCACGACAATTCAGAGAATATTAAATCAGTCTGATTAGATAAGGCTGGGTCCTCCTTACACCTGAGCGCATCTGTAATCGTTTTCCACGGATTTGTTTTTGTTCGGACTTCAAGTTATCTTGAAATCCGTCAAACAGTACGTCAAAAACTGTTAAAAACGTGTTTGACGTACAGACCCGTATTGGGCATTAAAAAAAAACCCACTTTCTTCGGCGATGTTCCTTAGCCCTTTTTTCGATTACGGCCTACACTCTTTTCGCCAAGGTGTTTATGAGACAGAAGGTGTCCGTCTCAGCTTTCTTCCATGCCGACGGCCGTTCGCTTTCGCTGATGACGCGATTGACAACGTTGGCAACCGTGAGCGAAAGCTCCTTAAATAGCAATTTGATGGTTGTTGCTGTCCGGCTAGGGGACCTACCCGCCTTCGTTATCTCTGCCGCTCCCAGAATTTCGGAGGTAGTTACTAGTGGTTTATCTCCCGGAGGTACCTCGTGTGGAACTATGGCAACCCTGTCGAATTCCGGGAGGGGCGGGATGAGTTGCCGTCCGATGAATGATTGTGGTGGACGTCTCAGAGTTAGTTGCTCGACTTTGTACTCTAAGCAATACTTGCCGCTCATGCGTCCTACTTCCTAAAGAAGCTTCCCAGGAGCTTCTTTTGCGCTCTAGATGACACTTCCTTAAATCTATTCTGTTTTTGGTAGCAGAGGTGATTCGACTAAAGGCTCACGCTGGGTAGTTCCGCCTAACTCGGGCTTGCCGTCAACTGCCGCACCAAAAATTTTACTTAGCTTGAGAACGAGTATCTGCAATGTCTCTTAGAATCCCACTTTTATGGCATCTTTTGTCATGGCCGGACCTTTTACGCGAGATGACTTACAAGACGACCGGTGGTCAACGCGCTATATATAGCTGCAGCACTGTAGTGTCACCTGTTATTATTATGCACATAACACGATCCGTTACAAAATGTAAGTTTGTGATAATTTTACGATTTAAGGTTAACAAGCTAGTTAGCTCAACTTGTTCATACCAATGAGATAGCATTTCAGTAACGTAACAGAGGGTGTGTACAGGCCAAAAAATTATGCAGAATGTGTTGCCTGCCGAATGCCGACGTTTACGAGGCTTCGCTCTCTCTTATATATAATGGCTATTACAATTTGTGTAACACAAATTGTAATAGAAAATTACAGAATAATAAAATTCGCTGGCGGTTGGAGAGACTATTCTAGCTTTTATAGGCTTCCATGTATGACTTACGTAGCCAGTTCTTCGGATTGGTTTTACACTCGCTCGAACGTGCCTATTTCGATTCTTGAACTTTTGCCCAACATCCCTTGAACAGGTTTTAAACGTGAATAATAACTTGTTTTCGACCACCTCCCACCTTGGACAACCTCTCGGATAAATTGTAAACTTTATCTGGAACAATGACTCTTCTGTCCCCGCCTGCCTCATGCTCGTACCCCGTGTCAAAGTACCAAGCGGGTGTATGACAAGCGCGCGGATGAATCCGTGTATCGGTTGCGCTGTGAGGTACAAATCCTTTCGGGGCTGACTTTCAGCCAAGATTAACCGTCCATGGGACTGCTTTTCGCATTGCTTCATAGACGGACCCCCATAAATACAAATGTGCAACGGTGGGGCTCGAACCCGCGCACCTATGTGTCTCCTCCGGTCGCGAGGCGCAGACGCATGCCACCACGCTCGACGCGCTGTGAGGTACAATCTAGCCCGAAGTACCACCTACAAAATGCCCATGATCATCGCGAGCTCTTCTCTATGTGGCGACCGCGCGACAACGCCGTTATGGCAGCGGGCACTCGCAGCCGTCACGATTAAAGGCAAGTCGGCCGCCCTCATTCAGTCAAAAGAGCGACAAAAAAAAATGTTTCTCTCCCGGGTCCTTCCAAACAAAAAGCAATGACGACTCGTTGTCGTCTGCTACGTCAACTCTAGCAACTGTCACAACCAGAAGGCTTCTGTACTAAAAGCATGCACAGAGCAGCGACTAGAGAATAAATCGATCCAGCCCCAACTCAAGTGAGTTTTTTTGTCTGCTTGTGTCTCATAGTCGAAGGGCAACACAAAACTACGAAAAATCATTGTCGTCTGCTACGTCAATTCATGCAATTGCCATAACCAGAAACAATACAGAAGCATGCACAGATGACAAATCAAGCCAGCCTGCCAAATCAAGTGTTCGGTGGTCTGTCTATCTGTCTGTCTGTTTGTTTGTGTCTCACAGAGTCTAAGTAAGGAGTTACAGAAGGCGAAAACGAGGAGCGGAGAGGAGAGGCGGTTTATTGTACAATTCTATCCATAAAGCGCGTGAGGTGCGTAGCTTGACTTCGGATTGGTTTGTCTGGCTATTTTGTGTGTAAACGCCTTGTTGTTACTCTACTCGTAGCGTTTTCTTGTTGTTGTTGTTGTTGTTGTTGTTGTGGTTGCTGTTGTTGCTGTCCCGCCAACTCACGGTGGTCCGCCGGTACTGTCCCGCACGGTTCTGTCCCGTTAGCGTCGAACTACAGCAATTCGTAATTTAGTTCCAGCGAATGACACCTGGAGCCATCGTCGCTAGTTGTGTAGACTAGTTGTGCAGGCCTGTTGTTGTTGCTGCTGCTGCTGCTGCCGATTGTTGACTGTCAAACAGCGAAGTGCCGTCTCGAGACGAAGCGTCAGTCAAACTACAGGTAGTGAGTGGTTTGTGTCGCTTTCAACTTGTTTTGAAGCTACCGGCGTTTCTTCTACGAATCACAAGAGGCGGAATAGCAGAGGAACAAGACGAATAATTTCTGTCACACTTACGGCCGGCAGTGACGGTAGGTTGGGACATAAATCAATACGCACCCAGGTTACAGGTTTGGTATTGTTCGGTGCTGACAATAGTAGGCAAGTTAATAAATGTTATCACTACTATTATTATCTGCTGTTGTTTGGTTGATATAGTTTTGGTCGCTCCTATTATTATTATTGTTATTGTAGTGACAACTTGCTCTGTACGCTTGTTCGTTTCGTATCTATCATTTCTGTCATGTAAGCATGTAAAAGTATCTGTAAAAGCTTGTGCTAATCGAATTCTATAATTCGCCATAATTTTGGCATTATCGCGGATTGAGTGTGCGGCGTCTCTTTTTCAGTCAATGTTGGGTGTTTTAAGATAAGGAAGATCTGCATCATTGTTCTATAAACATAGACGATTTTTTAGTATATATATATATATACATATATATATATATATATATATATATATATATATATATATATATAGGATGTCCGGCATGCATGTCACTAACCCACTAATGTTGTCTATGACGACAACAGAGTCCACAACAGTAGGGCAGGGTAATGTGATAATGTAGAGTTGTGCATGACAATGCAATACCACCGACGCTGAGTAGGTACATAAATCGAATGCTAAGCAGAAAGACCAGCAGAACGACGTAGCACAAATGAAGTCGCCAGATTTGTTTACGATGAGTATGTTTTGAAGAAATACACCACTATTTAACCTCACGAAATGTCAGAGAGAATTACAAAGGAATAGATTGGCAATACTTAATATTGTGTTGACTGCACTATACGGGAACGACCTTTACCAAGCACATCGGCGACAGGTATCGGGCGGCTATTGCCTCTATTCACACAGAGGTGAGAGATCTTCGACGACTGTCTCTGAGTGCTGCATTGCGTCTTTTTGAGCTTAAGATTGTGCCAATGTTGAGCTACAGCCTTGGCAGGGTGTGGGGCCATCTTTCCGCGGCAAATTTTGCGCAGCTAGAAAGATGCTTCACAATATATATGAAGCGCGTTCTATGCTTGCCGCGGACGGCAAGGAATCGCTTTGTCTACCTGCTAGCGGGTTGCGGACCGGCAGTGGAAACTATCAGAGTCAGGCTTAAGTCACCTATTACAATGCCACTTCAACAATTTTTGTTGGAGTGGCAGGGAAAAGTGACCGAGGCCTCGGCTGAGGTAGCGCAGTTAGATGTGTACCTCACCAGGGAGCTTTGGGAGGCAATGGCATGCACTAGCCGGCACGTGTACACAAGGTACATCGTACATGGCTATCATCACTTGGTGTGTTCGACTCAAGGATTTCACCAAGTTGGCGATCAATGTCGTTGCCGGTTCTGCTCGCAGGTATGCGCTAAATACCACGCAGCGAGCTGCCAGTCGCATCGGCGGTCTTTGCACTTTCTTGCCCGGTGGGACGGTCACTAAAGTGTTAAAATTGTATATAATGATGATTGTATTGTAATTATGTACCATCTTGAAATGCAAAATTATTGCGAAATAAACAATATGTATGTAATATTGTGTTGGGGACTTTGTGTTTGTACGCGAAATTTGCCTTGAAACAACCGTGAAGGTGGTGTTGCAATATGTCCACGAAGCCTGACCCTCGTCTTCGGACGATTAAAATCAAAAGCGGCGTCGTTAAGCGCTTGGCGAAGGAGGTCGTTGCCTATGAAAAGGAGTCTGTACGCGAAGAAGAACGACTCACCAAAATGAAGCAAGGAGGTCAGGAAGACGGCAGAATCAAGCTTCAGGTAGGTCAAACGAGTTACATATTTTTCATGAGTTACCATAGAGATATGCACTCATAGATATATTGACGTTTTCCTATGGGTGTTACGAACTGTTGCTATGCTTTGAGTTGCCGAGTAGTTTAAGTGTTACTAGTGTTTAGTCGTCGTTGCTTGTTAAATAGCATCATCTGTTGGTGTTATATGGTTATATATGACTATCTGAAAAGCAAGCGATCACCAATAAATTCGTGCATTCACGGCAAATTAGACACCTTTGACAATATTTGACGGCGTACATTCGGGCACTGCAGGAGAAGGTAATCCAGGAGTCTCTCATGATGATTCCCGACTGCCGCAAACGACTACAGCTTGCCTGGGATGAACTTAAAGGTAAGCGGCCATTTTACGAGCGGTACAATTAGTGCAATTCAAAAATACGAAATCTTTATTCCTGCAATTTTTCATCACAAGAGAGCCCTATTTAGACTACACTCATGAGACTTAAGGGTTCGCTCTCGTTGTATTGACTATTACTGTAGTCGCGATGTCAACACTAATTTTAAAAGCATAGGATGCACTACATAACATACGTAGTATACTTACGACTGGATCGATTCGGCTTATAGAGATTCTCGACTCGGAGACTGACCTGGCGGAGAAAGAAGACTTTATAGCTGCGCAGAGCATCCTTGAAGAGACTCAACCGAAAATGGCGGCGCTTTAACTGAACATACCACAATCAACATCAGCGCTGCGAACAGTCAATCTCGCTGGCGCGGCGAGCGCAAACAACCTATATTTTGCTATCTCATGGAATCCTAATTAAGGACGAAAGTGCGTTCAATGAGAAATCAGTATAACCTTGTTGAAAAGCACATATTTTTCTGTTGATCGGACGAAATGAAATCTTAGCTAACAAACCGTATAAGATTTCGACGATTATACCTAATAACTAGATAAAGTTTAGGTAACTATCAGGGTAATGTCATAACGCGAATGTGGTGCCGAGATGGTTTGTCTCTCTATTGTATGTATATATGCGTTATGGGAGTCTGTTTCGTCAGGACACTGATAATAGGTTCAGTAATGAAGCCATATACACACTCATACAAAACACAAATACACACACAAATACTAATACAGCCACCATGAGGCCTGAATCAGCGGAAAAATAAACAGTTTTGCACAACACAATAATAACGTGTGTGTTCCTTTCTTAAACCCATCATTTCTGGTCTGGAACGCCTATAATATATCCTACTACGCGTACTTTTATATGAGGAGTTACGCGGATTGTTGTTGCCAATGTTCAATATTGCCGAGACTGTCAACAGATTGTCAAGATTTTGCAACCTAACCCCTTTTTGGCGGAGTAGAGAGTCAGCAAATATCAGCCGTAATTGTTATTTTCTTTATTATCTGATCACTTGGATAACTAACCTATCCAGTCAGCGAGTGAACCCTGTTCAGCAGATACTCCTATATCCGGTTCTCGTATATCTGATGTTGATTTACTTATCATTTGGTGCCCTGACCATAGACTAGACCAAGTAGATGTGATAGGATACCGTCTTGGTTGGGTATACATTTTTTTTCCGTTTTTTTCGTTCGTTTTTAAACGTTTCACCAAGCTTTGTCTACCTAGACATTATGTTATAGCTGTCGTCTTCCATTCGTCGAAGAGTGTCTGAAGGAGATTGAAAAGCATTCACGACAACAGTATACATCGAGCTTGTGCACCTTTAGTAAATTTATTTTATGCCCCATGTAGATAATAACGTATGCAAATTTGTTAAGCAAGCAGTTCTGGTTAGAGGGTGAAGATTAAAAAAAGTCTATTTGATCGAATCTAGCAGAGGTTATAATATTTACAGGGTCCTCACATTAAATTGGCACGACCCAGTCCCACGCCCATGCAACAAAGGTGGCTTCCCGGGCGCGTTTCTAGTTTAGGTTTTCATCAATCCATTCACTTCCCTCTAGCGCAAGCAAGTGCCAGGATAGCTGGTAGTCAAGAACCAGGAGGACGTCAGTGCTAACCGTGCGACATTCTCGGTATACCCATATTGCCGTGCGGATGACCAGGTCCCATACTGGTGCGCCACACATGCCCGTCGGATGCGCAGAGGAAGGCGCCTACACAAATTTGCATCTCTCAAGTGAGACACATAGTGACATAAATTGGCAAGCGCTGTGTTGAAGCTCTGATTTGTTGCGAAAACCAGATTGGTTGGGACATTGACATTTTATCGAATCCAAGTATCGATTTGGTAAACTAACACAATATGGTTAGTTTAATAATCGATATCTTGAAGGTACAACACGGTTTAGGTGTTGTACAGCACTAAAACTCTCTCCCAGGAAAGGTGGTAGCAATCTAATAGCCGAAACGTAAGATATGCTGTTTTTTCTGGCATCAACCCTTTGGCCGTAGCAGGAACGACGGCAAGAAACTAGGCGGAAGGACCCTTACTTACCCTACGATGCTGCTATGGGACGCGGATTAAAGTACGCGTTCAGGTTAGCTAAGGCTAATAAATGTAGAAGTTGTGCAAGTATAACCTTTCCTCACGATTTTCGCCTTAAATCATCCAACACGCCTAACGATTCGACAGGGGGACACTAGAACTATTAAATACCTGCGCCAGTGACAACAGTTTAACATTCAGCGGGGTAACGCCGCTTTAATGCGTGAATTCCTGCTCAACTGGGTCAAACATGGAAAAAGGGTCACTTCTCTCTTTTCACTTTTTTTGTAACCCGGTGAATAC
Source organism: Dermanyssus gallinae (assembly GCA_003439945.1). Lineage (NCBI taxonomy): Eukaryota > Metazoa > Arthropoda > Arachnida > Mesostigmata > Dermanyssidae > Dermanyssus > Dermanyssus gallinae. The sequence continues at coordinate 535,937 of QVRM01005427.1, read as the reverse complement.
GTTCATGGGGAGGCAATTGTTATCTCCAATATTATACTCGAAGAATAATCAAGGAAAACTAGCCTCAGAGAAACGCCTGCTTTATATGTATCTATTTTTACAAACTCGCCATCAGATTAAAACCTCTTCTATTTTGCGACCCTTTCAGCCAGGCCATACTTCCCTTTTTTTTTCGAATGGACCTATTTGCCCGCGTTCTCTGAACGCCTTAACTCATTCGCCATAAAGTACACTACAAGCAACATAATCAGATTTTATTATCACACGATTGCACTCGAGATGCGAGGACTACAGACGACAGCTGCGGTAGCAACAGTCAATCTAAACGGAAGTGCAAATGGCTCCGCGAGGCCTCGTCAAACAGAGTTGGTTACAAAGCTTTTCCATGTTAACATGAACTTAGTTGACTGCCACCGGATTACTGCGCGCTGTAGTGTGTTGTTATTTCAAGATTTTCGTCGTGAAAGTCACTCTGTTAATCGTGGCCATCTTTCGACGATGGGTTGTGCTGCTGCTCGAGCCGTACGTAGTGGCTAACGAAGTCGGCTTACTTCGGCCGGTAAACCAACTCGCTGCGTTCAGGCGAGCCCGAAGCCGTGTGTGTGCTCTATCGCCTGAAGAAGTCTCGTCTTAAGCACCTCTGGTGAAGAGTACGGCGGAAGGTCGAGCAGATTATAGCACGTGTGTGCCGCAGGCAGAAACGAGTCGTTGACACGCATCGGCTGGATCGTCATCTGAGAATTCGCGACAGCATCGAAGCATCATGCATAGCTCATTAGGTTCCATAGAATGGTGTTGTTGTTGTTACTGGTGTTGCTGCTGTGCCCATACTGGTGGCGCAGAACCCTAGCTAACTCGAGAGATAATAATGAGTACAGAACAGTCCGAACCAGGCCAAGGCCAAGACGACGGTGTCAGAGAGTGCCAGAAAATGGGACACATCATATCCCAGTCAGATCTGTTGAAATGAAATTGATCTTCCATTGACTAACTAGCATTGTTAATTGTTTTCCTGATCATCCTTGCTTTTTCGCACGATTTTGGCCTTGTAGACAATTACAAGAAGAAGACTGGCACTGCAACGAATATTGTCTGTAACGATAAATTCAAATGATCAGCTGCAGAAACGGTTACTGTCTCCTCCAGTGTGCAACGTTACCAAACATACATAAACCTAGCGTGCCCGTCAATGTGTATATATATATATATATATATATATATATATATATATATTCACGTGTCGTTACGTAATCCAGGATGGCCCTGATAATTCGGAATTGGGCTCAGACAGATAGGCCAGGACCAGGCTGACCAAAAAGCGCAACCAGGTTTTCAAGTCCACAACAGGTCAGATCAGCGAAGTAATACTGTGACTTGCGCGTGTGTCGCGGCCAAAGTTAAGTGGACTCAGGACGACTGAGTGTGGTGTCGTCATCGAAGTCGCTGTTAAAGTTGCCTTTGCTGTTGCGGTGAAGTTGGGTAGACGTAGGTAAAGATTGACCGGGTAAAAGATAAAGACCAGGTACAGATTGAACGGGCAAAATATGAAAAGCAGGTAAAAATTGACCCGGTAAAAGATGAAGACCAGGTAAAGATTGACCGGGTAAAAGATCAAGACCAGGTAAAGATTGACCGAGTGACCGCGGCGGGTCGGTGGCTGCGTCAAGTTGAAGCGGCGAATGTCCTAGCAGAGCTGCGGCAGCAGCAGCAGAGTACACGGTTAGTGTGGCCAAGATGGCACCCACTCAGGATAATTACGGCGGTGCTGATGGAGATGAAGGCGAAGATGGCTCTAAATCTGGCATGGGCAGCGGTGGGGGACCGGGTCTATGGACTCGATACACGATCGAGCTTCGGCCCATATCGAGGTGGAGTACCGTCGAGATGGATGTCCTCTGACACGGAACACGTCGGGACGGACGCCGTGAGAGGCATATGGACGAGGCATAGAGACAACACCTGCAGAAGACTATTCGCTGCCCAACAAGAGGCGCTAGATACTATTCTGTGCATGGAAACAACGTACAATTCGTGGTGGCGGTGGAGGGAGTCGAGGGAGAAAAGTATATTCATAGATGAAGTTAAATATATATGATTGTGGAATCGTTGTCGTTATTATGCTGAGGGCAGCGACCGAAGTAGACAAACAAAATTGCTGAAAGTAAGATTGTGGTGTGTCATTGTTATTGTTGTTAACAAGCACGTAGATGGAATACGTAGCAGGAAAGGCAAAGAAAACGATCGAAGATGTCGGCGCCTGGCGGAGAGGGGCACGCGACGTTAGCAGCGTAATAAAAAAAGCGTAAAATATGTGTCATCGGACGCATAATGTGCTCAATGGCTCAACGCAAAATGAACCAACCTGTTGTAATTCTAACAAATTACTGGCCGATGGATACACGATTTCAGCGTCATCTTCAGTTCCAAGAAACAGTGACTCTGACAACCGTAAATATCAAACAGACCTCACGTGATGTTTACTAGTCGTTGAAGGCTTTATTTTGGCTATTTATCATCAGAGGTGGCGCGTAATTAACGTAAGTAAGTAATTACCAAAACGAAGTCTAGCACCACTGGTCATATATTATTTTCTTGCTTTATTGAATTTTTATCGGCAAATCTCTCCAGCCTTAAACATGTATATATATATATATATATATATACTCGGTGTGTTATATCAGCCAGTGCCTCTCCCCTCCAACCAAGGACTTATCTTCTGTCAACACCGGTATGAGCGAAAAGCAACAGTCAAGTCGAGTACAATTCACTCGGCAGACACGCTGTGCCACTAGTATGTCTGGAAGAGCTCGTGCAGTACCACCTATGAGAAGAACTGTGCAGGTCTAAAACGATTCCCGATATTAGCAGGTACCTGCTTCCGTTAAACACGCGTTCAGGTGTCAATGGCTAGTGTCTATCATTTTGCACACCCAGTAGAATTCAGCCGAGGTCGAAGGCGCGCAGAGAGATGCAGCGTTAGTTGACTGCCACGGCATGAAGAGCATCTAGCGAATACCAAAACCGGTATTGTGCGCGATGGCTGTAAGGAGCTTCTCTTTAAGCACGTCCTCGCTGCTGTACTTCGGCAGTTCAAGCGTATTCGTGCACGTGTGCGCTATCGGTAGATGCACGGTGGAAGCACGGTACGGTATAATCACCATCTGAGAGCAGATATTGGGTACTAGCCATTATCCATACTGAGTCTTGCCATCGTCGTTCTATTCACAGGCTAACATACATTTGTATATGTCGTATGTTTTTATTTAAAAACAAATTAATTTTCTTCGTTAACTCATTTATCTACATAGAGTGATATGGACATACAAAACATATGTCCATATGAATGCAGTTACTCAGCATATGTGGTGTATAAGCATCCTCGCACTTTAAAAAACAAACGACATAAGACTAGGCTAATCACATTACCGAACATTATTACATTGTACTACCAAATAGTGGTAAATACACTTGAAACATATATTACATTTAATAAAGCAACAGGTCGCCGGGGGTCAAAAAAGTTTTAAACTATCTCTAAAACCTAATAAATTTACTCGGAGAGCAAGATCTCCGTAATTGATTATTAAGTAAGGGGGTACCACTGCAACAAAAATTATGGTTATGCCTTTAGCATGTACGTATCCTAAACCACATCTAACTCGTGTGTCCACCTATCCATCAGCAAATCATTGCTTCTTTGCTAGATATGCGTCAGTGTGTATCATCTTGCGCAGCCAATGGAACTCCGCCAAGGTAAAAGCAATGCGAAAGCCGTCCCGTGGACGTTAAACGTTGGCTGAGGGTCAGCCCGAAAAATTTAAGGGTAGAAGCATTCGCTATTATATAGCACCTAGAATTTAAAAAATGTTTTAAAAGTGTTGTTTTTAATTCTAGACCACACAATCGCACACCTTCCATCTTTGACAACAACTAAATACCAAGAAGCGTTTATCTTCTTCTGCTGGCGAGTAGTGAACGACGCATCTGTGATTGGGCAAACATTAAATTTCAGGAATAACTTATGCTCGAGCATTGTTTGCTGCAATACGTGTAAAAAATTAATATAAGTGCAAAAAGATGATCATGACAATTTCTCGTATCGGGGCCTTTCAAAGACGCACGAATTGTTCGCCAGTTAGCGCCCGGTTTTGATCGCATCCGATCCACATCTTTACCGTCTTACGGCATCGGTTGTCAATTGTCAAACAGCATTGCATTGGCGGCTATTTCGACATGACGGTGGTAGGCTACTTAACGAAAATCTGAAAGCGCCTTAAACCGGTTAACGGGTTACAGTACAGTTTGAAATAAGAGTATCGATATATATATATATATATATATATATATATATATATATATATATATAATGCAATCAAGTAATGCGCGTTCGTCCTCTGTTTTGGGTTTGACTGTTGAAAACAATTTTTACCTTGATTTCTCCCATGCCCAGTATAGGTATGCGGTCAGTGCCGGTGAGGAAAAGTAGAAATTGCTTCTTTTCGGCATCACTTAGTTGGTGGAACACCTTCCAGAACATGCGAATTGTTGGATGTGTGGGGTTGTACTCGTCCTTGTAGCCCGTATGTAGTTCCAGATCTTTCCAATCATAGTTTTCCTGTGGGTTTTATGCATACGGACAAACGATATAGCGTAACATTTAATGACCCTTAATAAAATTGTGTCTGTAGAACATATCCACTGCCTTATTTTCTTGTATAAGAGGGACGCATTATTATCAAATAAGAGGGCGAGTTCCATTATTGTTAAATCGTTTTATATCGCATTCGATGGAACTTATGATTACGACGGCATCTTTCTTTACGGATTTACTGCAATGAAACCAAGTTTGATTGATAAGGGAGATGGAAGAGAGCAATTTTACTGATAACATTTAATTTCTAACATTTTAGAGTGCATACATGTGATCCGTAAGACGTTTGCTCGTGTAAGGTTCCGCAGTGATATATCCAACCATATTTACATCATTATTGCCAGTCTGGTTATACATACAGATTTAAGTTAATAACTACTAATAACAGGTAGAAAATAGGATCTCTAGAAGGCTTACGTTTCGACCAATTACAACCAAACTATACCAAAGCGGACACTTGCTCCATGGAGATCTATTTTCCTAAACTGTAATAATGTAGATAATATTTTGTATGCAAAATAGATAATTGTTTAAAATCACCTAAATGACGCGCACGGGGAGAATGTTGAGAACTACTATGAACTCTTAATACGAACTGTGCAAATATCACGAATGATACTATATGTTAGATCGTCGCCTAAGACTCTTATATTGTGCATTATATATATTGAATACGGGATTTTTGTGAATAACCATGTATATAATTATCTACCTTTTAAAATCAATAAAGTAGCACTTGAATTTAATGGGAAAAGTCAAACCTTTCCGGCGACGAGTGTCATCAATTCGTTAGCATTAAAGAGAGAGAGAATCTCTGACTTGAGAACTCGATAAAAGCCATTGGAAAATAGCGCAAACGCTTCCTGGCAGGACTTGTTGAATAGGTAGTCTACGTACAGGTCCACATACTCCTGCCTGCAGTACACGCAAGAGAGAAATTACACGTTAACATATTTGATACCAAACTCAATACGACATGCATATTCATGTGACCTTCAAGCATGTTCTGTATGTCTTCTGTGTGAAGTGAGGAACTACAACCCTCTTAGTAAAAATAAATTAAATTAAAGATACGAAACATGTAGTTATTATGTCCTATTTCACCCTCCTATGATTTTTTGAAGCACCAATATATTCTAAAACAAACTTAGCAGATAAAATAAATAGATACAACAACCAAGCGAATAATAGCAACAAGTATATTAGAGGCTATTATATAATTAAGAGCAACAAATATAAATAGTGCCAAGGATACTTTGCTTTCAGATAGAACGTTAGTGCCATATACACCAACCTATTTTTCGATGAAACTAGTTGTTTCTTTCCGTCCGGCTTGAGTTCGATTTCTTCGATTTGTCCAAAATTGTCTCTCGTCACAGTAAAGTTCAAGCAAAATATATCTTCTACGTCATTTCCCTCGTACTTCAGGAGATCTTGCAGGCCCCTAGAATACAACGTGATAAGTTACGTATATTAGTCAGCGAGTTCGATCCCAAATGACAAGGCTAAAGAATCTCCAATACAAATTCTGATATTGAAGCTAAATAAAGAAACAAAACACCGTTTCATGGCTAATTTAAGCTCGTAAGCAACGTTATGTTTTTTGTATCTTAAACAACGATTGAAGTTCGTGGTTTGAAATCATCACTTCGAGTTGAAGCAATGCTTTTGCTTTTCATTGATTTTCACAGAATAACGTTTATAGGTTTCTAAAAGAATCGATAAAAATTAAATCGGTACTGCAGAACCTAGCGCCTAGTACCAGTCAGCGGTTTGGTTTATAACGGGTATTTATTTCAAATATATTATTACTCGGAACACTGCGTGGCTGTCAACATTTACCTGGCAATCGTTGGACTAAGAACTTGGAGATCATTCAGGCCGACGGGCTCCTTGAGTAGCTTCTTATACAACGCTAACGGGAATGGCAGCGGAATAATTGTTTGATTGTATATGGCCAGCCCGCAGAGAATCCCAATAAGGAATATCGTCTGCTTGTCGTCGCTATACACAGAAAGACACAAACGCACGAAGTATTGCTTAGTTTCATGAAGTAATATTGTTCGTACCACATATATATGTGTGTGGGTCATTACAGAGTAACTTTCTCATTAATTTAGTTAGGCAAATTCAACAGAATATACACACTTATTATTAATTATAAATATATATTCATACACAGTCACACGACATCGTAAACGTTGGTATCAGAGAAAAAATAATATGTCATCAATTATTTATTTTACCGGCAGCATGTATATACTATCGGTTCCAAAGACAATGCCACCCATAGCTAGTTCAATTACAATTAAAGTTAATTCCAGCGAAGATGCTAGATTATTATTAACATTAAACGTTATTTTACCTTATATGCGCTAATTTTCACTTACTGCTATCTATAGATTTCGGTGTTGTCAGGAAACCCAGCGATAACGACCAACAGTAAGAAAAAAAATCAATTCGAGAAAAATAGACAGGAAGGCAAATAACTCCCGTTACGGGTTACTATTGTTTACCTCAGAAACGCAGGATGGAACCACATGAAATTTGAGTCTTCGTAGACGCGGAACATGCCGAATTTGGGGTCCAGAATTTCGCGAATTAGTAACATAAAGAACTCCTTTCTAACACCACCCTCGTCCACTGCTTCTTCGCCAGCGAATATCACCTGTTTTGCACAATTCATTTACACTCAGGTTATGGTTTCTCCTCTCTCTCTCAATTCATACGTGGCAGCAATATTAATCTTGTGCTGCTCTAATTATGTGGTTGTGTTCAATAGTACACTTTGTGATGCTTCAATATACTTCGAAAGTACATAGGTTAAATGTTACCACCACTAATTTTCCTATAACAATATTCGGCATACAAAAGGGGGCGCTGGTTACCTTTAATGGCTTCCGCAGATCAGAGCATTCTTTAAGGGAGAGCTCACGCAATGAATCTTCGATGAGGTGTGTTCTCCGAACCTGTGATCGAGATGATTGGCAGTTAGTTGTATAATCCTTCTAGATAGCATTCTATCTTAAAGTGCATAATACTAAAATACCGATCACGTAGGGCTTACTCCCAAGCACATATCAAATTCGCCGCGAGTCTTTGACAAAGCTCTTCCCTTACTTAATTTTTTAATATTTTAGGTCGATGACGTAGAGTACCATTAAGCTACGTAAATCATGTATAACAAACGGCATTCCCCATAAGACTAGTCAAAATTTGGAAGACCTCAACTCAAAGCTACTGATATGTCTTACTGAAACATTTGTGATAAAATCAGTCAATGAAATTCGAGCCACGAAATTTGTACTTATGTATACATATATGCCCTGTGCCCCCCAGCTCATTGAATCTCTCGAGTGCAAGATCCTATGGAATGTACCTTAAGCACGAGGTATGGATTGACCGGTTGCTGGCGAAACATCATCGCAAACGGATTAAGGCTATGATGCATCGACTGTTGAACAGCGGTGTGCTTCTGAATTGCCGCATCAATCTGCAAGGAGAAAAAAGCGTTTGGCATTTAACTTATAAATTCTTAATAACCGTAAAGAAGTGTGTGATATTTGAACTGAGTAATAATTGTATAGAAGTGTATGGTATTTAAACAAGAATTCAGTATCCAATGAACTTAAAAAAACAATTACAAGACTGTACCACCACAACAACGAATTGGTTTAAATTCTTAATGTATAATGAACGCTAAATAGTGGTCCCGTCGCCAATCATAAACAAAAGATCACGTCTGCTGGTTCCGTGATTGACCTAAAACGATGTTAACAGAATGAAATCATCTGACGATTTTACCATAAGAATTGTCGTTTTTGCAGAGGCGTCAAACACAAATGGGTAGTCACAAAAGAATAGCTGCCTTGCCCGTAGCTCCGGAGGTGCCATTTGCCATTCCATGTAGTCCTGTCGTGAACAAAATTTGGCACAAATAATTACTATTAGATGCTACTTACACCTTTTGCATAGCATAGTTAAAAAAAAAAGTTAGTTATGAGAATGTAACTACTTCCCCAAGGATTAAAACGCTTACCTATATAAAAACGTATAAAGTTAAAAAGAAATGTAATAGAGAATGACAAGCGGCGAATATTACAATGTTGCAGAATATAAATCTTTCAACAAAACGTATTGTGTATGTTTATATAACTTTTAGAACTAAGGCACGCTCTAGACTAAAGTGCAGCGTACTAGATGAAAATAATTATGTAGATAGAAGGTAAATCACATCATATTGTATTGAAAATACTGAAGACAAACCTTCTCTATTGACACATGCTGGCTGAGTATTTCGATGTAGAACTCTTCGAAGGGGACAATCAGCTTTGCCCGGTTAACCCCGTTAAGTTTCTTCAGCGTCTTTAGGGCGAGTTCGAGAGTCAGCGTATCCTAAAGAAAATGTTTAAACGGCATTAGTAAATATTTTCGGCCCTTTCGACATTTTTTTTTATCTTTTTACTTATTAGTTATCTTTTTGTTTGTTATGCATTATTGTACCTAATGTATTGTGTGGATCAGAGTAGCCTACACGTGGTACGTAAAATCGTGAAAACAAACGCGAGTTAATGGAAAACCATATATTAAGGTAATTTATAAAAACATAATTAAGTTACAGGACTACCATAGTACAAGACCACATGTTCCATAACTCAGTGTAACGTTGCCAACAATCAACTTACATTTTGATTGTACATAAGTACGTGATCGATAACGTTTTTGAGAGTGCGAACAAAGTCACCAAAAACGTGCTCGTTATATTGAGAATACCATGCGGAAACGATGTTTGACGCTGTCGGTTTCAACCTGAAAGACACACGTATAGCCAGGTAAAATATGTATATATATATATATATATATATATATATATATATATTATGTATATATACAGCGTCGGTCACATCGCGCGTCTACATGTGTGTATATATACATGCACGTGAATTGCTCATCTAACCAGTAATACCTGAGTAAAGCTTTCTGGAAGGGATTAGTCACTGAGTTCAAATGATCCGGAACTTTCTGGAATAGGTGACACATCGGGATGAGGAAGTAAACTCGTAAGGCCTCAATATCCACCGGGCGAAGTGAGGTGGCAAGAACTTTGTTGAGCAGTTCTTCGAACTGGGCGCCTGTAGCGAAAGAGTACCCGAAGCGACAGTTAGAGCAGGCGGTGAGCTACCCGAGCTAACCCAAAAAGACACTATTCCTTGAAAGACAAATAAATTCTCCATTCAAAAGTTAAGCTTATTTTAAGAAAAAAAAGAAGAAAAACATATATATATATATACGGTTTTTACTATGGGCGGGTTTTTACTACCTCCCAGCGCGGGGGAGGGTTTATATGTGTTTATACATGTGAACATACATAGATATAGAAGACACCTACCGACAAACTCTTGCAGACTTGTATTTTTGACGTCGTCGAGGCACTTGAATGCACGGAGTGCTAACTCGTCGTTTATTCCATGGTTGTTGCCGCTACAATTATAATGGCCGTCCTGCTCTAACAAGAACGAGCCGTTCATACAAGCCGGCGAGCTGAGTACGACTTCAAGGTAGCTCATAATGTCCTACAAAGGTAATCATCATAATATTATTATTATTATTATTATTACTATCCCTACAATTGTGGGACCTAAAAGTGTACTCGCCTAGGCTCAACCCCACCCCTCAATCCATAGATCCGATGATAGCGGCGGCGTTTCCCCTACACATTGCAAGCGAGAGTTGCTGACGCAGAAACTCGCCCTCGCGCTGGTCACCCGTGTTAGCACTAATTTGGTGATACCTAGGTTTTGAAAAAGACACTTGTGCTCTTGCTGATTGGGCCCCTCGTTTCCACGGCGACGAGTACAATGTAATGTCTTCTCTCCAAGTCAAAATATCTGCGTTTCGGAAATCTAGTTTTACCAGGACTCGTGGGGGCCCCTCTGCCTCCGTGAAAGCCCAAGTAGCGGGTGGTGCAGCTTCAGCTCTGCCTTTTACCGAAACGCCAACCTGGAGAGGTATCCACCGCCTTCACGATTGCCGTCCTATTGATGGCAATGGCTACTTTGGCAACCAGTCTACATAGAGCGAGGCTGTCAGATCCGCCCCATAGAGGATTGGATGGCAAAAACTTGACAGCCTGCCACAGAGTCAATTTAGTCAAAGAACGCAGTTTTGCTAGCAATCTTTCAGAAGAGGGTATCGTGCTGTCCAGCATATCCCTCGGATCTCGAGGACATAATCCATCGAGTCCGGGGCTAGAGGCCAGTGTCAATGAGCCAACCACATTAACTACGAACTGTGCCGGAACGGTGAAACGTTCTTCCGACGGAGGTTGCTTAAAGTTGATCAAGAGTTATTTGACGCGAGCCGAAGGGGAGGGATACGCTACTTCAAAATTCCTGATTCGTGTGGTCTTCTGGCAATGCTAAGAACTAAGTAGACAGTAGAGTGCGTGCGATGGAGCGTATGTGTCCTTTAGCTAACTTTCGTGGCATTCTGACAGTCGGTGAGGTGTCTTTGCGCGACTGTGTGAGGCTGTGGTGCAGTCTATCAGAAAGATTATCCAGCGTTCTCCATTGGGAGTCTGTTACGCTCTTGCTAATTATTTGGCACAATGTGCTGTAGTTGCTTTTTCGCTCTGTAATATGCAACATGAGTGTCGGCAAGGTTATTAATCTGTGCCACGATGCAGCATCTAGTCTCGAGTTGAAGTGAGAGAGGGCTTCCGTTGCTTCTGTTGCCGCGCACCAGATTCCTCTAATTCCCATCTTACTGCGTCCGCATAAGACTTTGTTTCCGCGCTCGTTGGTTGGCAACTTGCGCCCGTGTCTGACGCTGGCAAAAGTTAAGGAAAATCCTCGATTAAATCTGTTAGACGAGAGGACACTTTTGAATCTAACCTTTGTCTCTCCGCTTTTGTATGGACGCTTAACTCCACACCGGACATCACTAGCCGCATGTGCATCACCGCAATTAACATGACGAGCCTTCTCATGGCACTCCGACATTTGGTGGCCGCGCCCCGCACACTTCCTGCATGTTGTTGTTCCCTATTTGCACATTCTAATGCTTTGTGTCCGAATGTATGGCAAGCGTTGTAAGAACGAGTCACAGCATAGTGTGACCTTAGAGCATTCATTCATAATGGTCACATCACCTACTGGATTACCATCAAATCTAAGCCTTACTCTACTTGACGCCTTCATCACTTTGATGCTGTTCTTGATCTGGCCTGTATTAGCCACAGCGAACCTCTCTCTCCTCGCGAAGACAATGCAGCTAATGTTTCTCGGAGAACTGCGGATTTACTCCGCTGATACATTCCCACAATACCGACGTGTCGGTGAGAGGCCTTCATACACGATTTAACGCCTTTACGGATTTTGTCTGTTCCGTTTGAGATATATGGACTACTAGTTAACCTAGAGCGGTTATCCGTACGTGAGCACCGGGAATAGTTTTCAGCGTTTTTTTTGTTCAGCGTACATTTTTGAGACAGACTCAAGCTCTTTAACGCATCATAAGCCGCGGGGCACAGGGTGTGCTCGTTGTCAGTGGTGACGGTAGGCGTACACATAGAGCGGTATGTTCACCACCAATCATCGGGCTAGTAGACGTATGGCCACCAGCGTTAAAATAAAACACCTGGCTGTTTTTTGCTGTTTTTCGGCCACTTTTTTACTTTATCCAGTCTAGAAGGTCTGCTTGGTCACCAAAGCGCACTTAACTAGCAGACAAATGTTTGCGACGTTTTAGTTTACTAATTTTGCTGTGCACAATTCTCTCTTTCACTTTAAAAAACCGCTAACTTCAAGAGCTCGAGTTGACTCTGCCACCACCTTCGTCAAGCCGTAGCAGACAAACTATTATTACTATTACTATTATTATTTCAGTGGCCTAGGTACATCGTTTCCAGATTGCATCAAAAAACCTTTATTCTATAATCATTTTATAGACGGTGTTAGTAAATTCTAAAACTATTAGTAAACTCCCGACGTCTATAGTATTCTCTTCCGGTAGCTCCCATCTCAAATAAACCGTCCGCACAAAGGGGACATAATTCGCGCCCAACGTGTTGCAAACTCTCTATATATAATAAATAATTTATATATATATATATATATATAGGCGAGCACTGCCGAGTGTGCAAACGTAATGTAAATGATTAATAAATCATCACAATATTTTCTATATATATTATTTAAATGCATGCTTACTTGAGGAACTGGCTCGTCCTTCTTGAGAAACGGAATACTCTCGAGTATGTCGACGTCAAGGGCAAAAATCTCGCTGGACTTGGGTCGAATCCGATAATCGGCTACGCGGTTGATCCCCGACTTCTGCATAACACAAACGCACAAAACGCACAGTGCTCTATGCTATACACCAATATTTTATTCTGTTTCATACTAGCACACCTAACAGAGCATAACTTCTATTCAATATTAGGCCAACTGCGAACCTCGCAGCATACCCTCTTTCATTTATTGTATTTTACATACACTACATGTAGACACAAATAATAAAAATTAGCAAAATACATATTTTACATCATCCAAGGTTTTTAATGATACATTGGGTAGGGTGTATAGCCAATCGTTTGCATATTATGCAAAGGTTGCTCTAAGGCGAACCCTAATAGAGCCATTGCATTTCACTTTGAATTATGATGTCTTTTGATGAGTTTATCTCAACTAATCTGATGCAATCTCAAACTGCTCTTGATTTAATCTCACATGGACGTGAATTCGACCAGACCGGGTTGGTTAAGGAGATCGCCTTGACTTTAGGCCTTGCAGGAAACCTAATTTGTGGCGCCAACTAGTGCAGGGAGTGCTAATATTGAGTTTGGTAAGCCAAGGTCGCCTTGGATACTAGCAAAAAATCTGTCATTTATCGTCCAGTTCGATGTTGAGCATTGTTGGTTATTTGATCGGCAATAAGGTCATTGAAGCGCCGTAGTTCGTCCGTTTTGCCAGTAAGGTCGATATTTCTCAAAATAGAAGTCAGGCTGAGTAAAAACACCTTAGCAGGTTAAGGCCACTATGGTATGAAGAAGTATCAATTTACCCAGCCACTTTCGCAGCACGGGGGGGGGGAAGAACCACGCTCCTGAAGTAGGGGTACTCCTAGGAGCTCTACTTCGCGCGCGTTGAGAAGCTTGCAGACTGGTAACCTGTGCGTGATCTCGGAGAGTTTACAAGATTCTTCTAAGGTTGCTGCGGAGTGATTTACTTTCATCTGTTGAAGCGTACAAGCCCCACTAGTCTATTCTTGGGGCGCTAGCTGCATGTGGTCTATAAGACATCGAGGCGTGTTCTGATATGAGGTAGCCATGTGCTCTTCAGTTCCGCATTTACGACAGACTTTCTGCAGATAACACTGACTTGCCTCTATAGACGGGTCGGAGGCACTTGATCTGAACGTTGTATGAAGCTATAGCTAGACATGAGTTTTTACTTGTATTTCGTTTAATTGTTTGATGCTCAGCAGGGAGATAGCCGACTCTATGTTAAAGTCCAAACGGCGATAGTTGACTTGCCACTAGATTCTTTTTTTTCTTTTCTTTTCTTTTCTAAGGAAAAGGCTGCCTACACAGCGGAACTAAGTACAAGAGGTAGCGGTCCTCCTGCGTAACGAAATCTCCAGGACCAAAGAACACTCCTGGAGGGATTTTTTTAAATAGTTATGGAACGACCCCTGAGGCCGCCCATACAAGATAGATAGCGGGTACCCACGAAGTTCGAAACGCTTTTAACAGCCTACCGTAGAGAGCCATTCTGTAGAATCTCCACAGGTATCACACTACCTACAGGACAGGGCAATACTGTCTCACTGAACTAGTTTTAACATGCCTGCAGGGGAGCCACAAGGCTCCATACTTTGACACCTGCGACAATGTGAGGTACCTTAGAGTCACCCAAAACAGAAATCTCCGTGGTGCCGAAGACAGGAGAAGGGCGACGGTAAAGGCAATCAAGATAGTCAGCAACTTTGCACGGCTCATGCACAACACTTCCGGGCTTCGACAATTCAGACGTCGAATAATAATGTCCGCGAACGAGTCAGTTGCCCTGTACTTAGCTCGGGCCTGGCCCTCCGATATCCTAAAGTTTGCCGCTGACAAAAACCGCCTGCGTCGGATCCCGAGGATCCGAGCCTTTACGATAGCCGCGGCGTGCAGGACGGTTAGCTCAGCAGCGACCCTCGTTCTCGCTGGAACGGTCCCCTGAGGCCTGAAGGCAGCCGCCTATGGGGCAACCCCCAGCAAAAGAAGAGCGAGGAGCGTCGACGCACAATCGAGCTATACCAGAAGGAATGGGACAGCTTACAAGAGTGCTCCAGGCGCCAGTCTCCGCGCCCTAATCCCGAACAGCAGAGACTGGCTGACCCTGCCGGGAGGTAACGTGAACTTACCTTCTACTCCTACAGGGCTTACCTGTTCAGGGTTCGGGAGGTTCCTAGTGTGTTTATCACATGTAAATCTAGTATAGTTGCCTATCTACTTAAATTAGACAAATAACTCTAAATAGTATTATTAGCTATTAGATGCCTGTTTGTGAATCAGTACTTACCCTTGGCTCCTGGCAGATGAGAAACGTTCGATCACCACCAGCAAACACGGCATACGCAAGCAAGTCCATGTCAAGCACTTCGACACGGCCCGTCGCAGGTAGCGCATTGGTTTCGGCCGTTACATCAACCTAAGATTAAACAAAAAGATTTACGATATATATATATATATATATATATATATATATATATGTGCATTGTTAGGAACACCGCAAAAACTCGCGTGATACAGTCGCTAAGGCCTTGGCACTGCCAAAAAAGGCCAAACACATTGGATTAATAAATAGATGAGACCCGATATCTAGTTGAAAATCATATGCTTAGTGCACGAGTATGTCATCAGTAGTTACAAGTACAATGCAGTAATACAAACCGCTAAAAGACGCCTTGAAAGAACAACACAGCAATAAATCGGAAGCAAATGCTACCTAGATGTCGTAGTAGTGGCAGTGCTAACAAAATACAAACCGCGCCGAGTACAAAGAGTGTGTCTCCTAACCAAACCGCGTGTAGATTAATACTTAACCTAGCGCTACTACAAAACGATACATCAGAATGTATATCAGATCAACTAATAGGCTTCCCCTGCTCTGGTATCAGCTCCATCCAACACAGGAAAGTAATTGAAAAACATCATCCGCGTCATCATCATCTGTCGGCGAAAGCACGCTTGTACCTCGCTTGAGCCTCTTTTAGCTTTCTTAGGTCCATCAGCGGGGCCAACTTTGCCCAACGAAGCCTCAACCTTACGCTTGGTACCATTACATGTGCCACCCGAAATCGTAGTAGTAGTGGTAGTTGTTGTTTTTGTAGTCGTTGCTGTAGTCAAGGCGGTAGCATCGGTGGCATCTGCGGTAGTCTTAGCGACGGCGGCGGTGGCAGGAAGTGTAGGCTTACTTGCAACAGCTGTTGTCTTAGCGGCAGCCGCTGTCGTTGTTTTAGCGGCCATAGCCGCAGTCTTAGCGGGGGCAACTGTAGTCTTAGCGGGGGCAACTGTAGTTTTAGCGGCAACAGCCGTAATCTTAGTGGCAACGACCGCAGTCTTAGCAACGGCAGTTGTAGTTTTAGCGGGACCATCCGCAGTCTTAACGGGAGCATCAGCAGTTTTAGCGGGAATAGCCGCAGTTTTAGCGGGAACAGCCGCTGTTTTAGCGGGAACATCCGCAGGTTTAGCGGGAACAGCCGCAGGTTTAGCGGGAACAGCCGCAGATTTAGCGGGAACATCCGCAGTTTTAGCGGGAACATCTGCAATTTTAGCGGGAACAGCCGCAGTTTTAGCGGGGACTGCTGTAGGTTTAGCGGGGACTGCTGTAGTTTTAGCGGGGACTGCTGTAGTTTTAGCGGGGACTGCCGTAGTTTTAGCGGGGACTGCCGTAGTTTTAGCGAATTGCTGTCCACTGCCACCGCCGCCACCGTCCTTGTCACCAACGCTTTTCTTTGGCGGGGGGAGTTTCCTCTTAGGTACCTCCATGGCGGCGTTGTGCTGGTTGTCGTCGACCGAAGACTTTTTTCCGCCCGATGCGCCAGTGGCAGATGTCGCACCCGTTTTGGTTGGGCTCGCCGCGGCCTTTTCTGTCCCTGTTGTGGCGGAAGCTGTAGCACCAGTCGGCGAGCTTGCCTTAGCAGCTGGATCAGTCTGGGCAATAAATTCATCGTTTACGTCCTGCGACCACTCCTCGTCGTCTTCGTCCTCTGAAGAGCTGCGCCGTCGGGTCGAGTTCGAGCGAAACAACGTCAAGTCGGTCGCCTGCATTCACCCGATAGATTAGAAAATATGTATGTGATTAATAAGAACATATAAAGCTTTGCAAGGGCAAGCAACCACTTTTGTTATTGTCTGTGTATGTAAATAGATAATAACAAAAGTGGTTGTTTGCCCTTGTCGTATGTATATATATTATAAAAATCAATATCCGGATTTTGTCTTTCAGCTAGTTCATTGCTCAGACTAACACCAATTTGCACACACTCATGAATTTGAACACTTGGGAGTGAAGCTCGTGTCGCGTCCTCCGCTCCAAAGATAGAGCGAGCACTGCAGGTAAAGATGGGCAGCGAGAAGTCACCAGCAAAGAGCCACGAGAAGCTCAACCAAAACAGTAGCATCACGAGTGCTACCTCAAATGCAGTTCTGAAACACTTAATCGCCGTAAAAGTGAGGCGCTCTCTAAACAAGATAGGAAGAAATGGGTACCGAAGGAGATACGAAACTCAGCCGCGACAAACCACCAGTACCTTGGATTTCGCGTTCGCACTGACAAAAATGCTCTATTTTATTTTCCTGGCATAAAGGGATTGCGAGGAAGAGTAATTAGAGCTGGATCTTCAATTGGTATTTTTGCAATGACAGTGCCAGTATAAAACATGATTTATAAAGGATATAATTACAAGATTATAAAAACTAAAAAATATATATTTTGAATGCTTGCAAAAATCGAAAAGTCAAAATTTCAAGCAAATGTGATAGCAATTGATGACGAATTATGTCAACAAGCTCCACTCAAACAGATAACTGCTGTGTCTCAGACCGATAACGCCAGTCATCTACTGTGTTCGGTGTGAATAGGAGACCTACCAAGTGCCTTAATGGATAAACATCCCACAGCACAAATTGGCCATTACGCCAACGATATCGTATGCACGGAGTCGAATGCATGTCTTATGAGTCCATTGTGCGGAGACCGTTGCAGCCATGAATAGAAATATCCAGTTCCCGTTTTTACAGACGGCTGTTCGATAACAGTGTTACGTCTCTTTGCAAGCTATTGTACTGAAGTTGTATGAGAGTAATTGTCGGTCCTCCAACTAGAATTACTAAAAAAAGATTGTGCCGGTCGACAACTCACTCACTCACTGATAAAGATTCTTGTCCAGCGCGTTTCATGTTGCCCCAGAAGGGTCCCTGCTCTACTGAAGAACCCGCTACTCAGTGGATGGGCATCATCATTACCTGTGTCGGAGGGATCGATTCCACGCCTCTGGATGGGATTGTAGATGCAAACGTTGCCATAAACAATGTGAGTTCTATGATATCGACAGCCTCGGACATCGTATATCGTTTGCACGGCTGGAGCGTGACGTATGAGCAATGTGAATGAGCGTCTTCATTTCATTTGCATAGTGGTGAATACCGGAGTATATCGCTTACAAAATCGGCGCGCCGAACATGACTTTGAACGATCGGAAACGGAGCGATTTTATATACTATATATAACAATATCCTACATTCGATCATATAAATTATATCACTCCACATTCGACCAGACTGTAAATATTTAAGCATACGTTTATATATCTCTTGAAGCTGAAAAAGTGATTTGAGTAACTCATGAGTGCCAACCCCACTATTAACGTGAAAACTTAAATGCACAGTTTTTAGCAAAGCAGTGAATTTCGACCCCAGTGAATTTACGAATGAGCACATACTGACCTGAACCCATTTTCCGGGTATCTGAGTCGGAGTACAAACGCTGGGGGCCGCTTGCTCCAGGCCAAGCTGGCCACTTCCGCCAAGGCCAAATGTGAAGATACGGCCAACACCCGGAGCGTAACACACCGTGTGATACCTTTAGCCAACATTTATGCATACAACCCTGCTTTATTGTCCGTCATTATCGCATTAGCTAACATTGAATAGCGACGCCTTTAATAAGACAATAAGACTGCCGAACTGCCATGTACAAGCTACACATTCTAATACGAGCTTCATTCACAACTCTGGCTTTGCTCCCTGTGATGTCACGTTTGCGTTACAGATGCGACATTACATGTAGCATTACACGTGCATTAAACACGTAACATTAAACAACAACAACAAAAAAACGAACCTTCCAGCAGCAATCTGAGTAACAGTGGTGCCCATTAACTCGAGTACTTTACGTGGTGTCAGCTGGTCAGAGTTAGAGCCATGACCGTGTTGACCATACGATCCGCCGCCTGCAATTTGTTTACACACAAGCACCTAAATGTAGTGTGTGTGTGCGACAAGGACATTTCCAAGCATCGATTTACTCGCTCTAGCTTAACTATGCAGCAGATATCTTTATTATCGCGTAATAATCATCTTCCACACGCAAGTCACACGACTGCACATCTATACAATCCATGGCAGTCTATCAAGCCGCAGGCACACTAAGTAAGCCTACACACTAGAACAAATAATTTCACCGCTGACGAATACTAGTGCTTGCCCGCCCGATAAGCAGTGTGATCAACCAAAACTCACCAAACGTGAACACGCCGCCTTCTGCAGTGAGCACAGCCGAGTGCTCCTCTCCTGCGACGATGTACTTCAGATGGTGCCTTCGTAACGGCTTCACGACTGTCGGCGACGATCTGCAAATGTTTAGCGGTCCAAAATTCAATGGATGACTTAAATCGTGGCAGTATTAAAGGGGACAATATAAGCAAAACCTTAACTAACATTATATTACTCAAATATATTTTTATTAGTGAAAAAAGAAAGCGAGAAAACTACCAAATGAAACAAAATGTACTCAATGTTTTTCTTAAAAGCTTTGCCAACGCGCGGAGGCGCTGGCCAAACTAACCTAAGTAAAGTTATTCGATGTGTTTGCACCTGATGGCATAAGCTTCCAAAATATAATATTTTGTAAATAGAAGAGTAGTCCTACTATATAGTCTATGTTTTTTGCGAATGCGTCTCTGGGATTGAGCACATTTAATTGAGCATTCAAATAAGAAAAACACTAGTGAAAGGTTGTCGAATTATTGAAGTCCTCTCTAGCCTCAAATAAGGACGAAACCGCCGAGAACTCGTTGAGAAACGACACATTAACTACACAAGGGTAGTAGCTTCAAAATTTCACTACGACACCATCCATAAAGCATCGATCAGTGGAAAATCTTGAACTAGACATTTACTTGCGTTTCGTCGTAGTTCCTCTAGATTTAACCCAGCCATCAATCACATTATTACTGTTTCATGTCGTTCCGCTGTCCGGATATATCGCTTCGAATGTGGATCGTATGCAAACACTGCAACAAACTATGATATATGATAGCACCTCGCTAAAAGCGGGTAATTGTACCGACTGCAAAGAACGAGACGTTGTTTTCTTGTTGAAGCCACCACCTACTTGTCGGTGGTGTCGCCCAAGCCAAGCTGTCCGTGACTATTGGAGCCCCACACGAGAAGTGTACCGGATTTACTCAACGCCAGCGAGTGTTGTCCTCCACATTCAATCTGGCTCAGTGGCAGTCCTGTTGACAATCCGCACCACAGTGTCACTTAGTTTAAAGCTGAAGTCGTACACTTGCTTGTACTTAACGTCTAAAACTAACATATAAATCTAAAATCATAACGTTCAAATCTCTTCCAGCCATTTGTCTCAACTAACTTGCGGACGCACGTAACAGGTACATGTTGCTCCTTTGTTGCGAAATGTTGCTGATAAAATGTGTAGGTAATTTATAACTATGTGTGTTTCGCTGTTTCGCATGCGCAGTAATTGGGTTAGCTCATTCATACACAACAGCTTGGAATATGCCTATGATAATTTGCAACTAACATAATTCGACATCAAATAGCCGAGTGCCTAATAAGATGTCGTTGTTTCTAATGTTACAGTCGTCACGTCTAGTGATGATGGTAGTTACGTTTTTTTTTTGTTACAATCCCTGCTGCAGCTGTACATGCTCCATTTCATCTCAATTCTGTTTTTTTGGTTATATTTATCACGCTCCTCCTCTGCGCGGCTTACGTTCACGTAACAAACAGAGGGCCTCCACACACCTTTGAAGCAGTCGATTTCCTGTGGCGTTGGCTCGTTTTGGCCGACGCTACCCAGTCCCAGCTGACCGCTTTGATTAGCACCCCATGAAAAAAGCGAACCGCTGTTCAAGAGGGCCATACAATGATTCTCTCCTGCGGCGATCTGTACAACAGTATACGGCGCCAGTTTCTTCACCAATCTGTGGACACAAAAAACGCTTACTAGTTACAATAGCAATGTACGTGCTGACGAGTTCATTAATATAATGTCAATTTTAGGTCAAACTACAAATAGGGGAGCGATAGTGCGATCTAGGCAATCCCATATATATATATATATATATATATATATATATATATTGCTCAACAAACAATGTTTTGGGTAGCTAAAGGTTCTTTACAAACGGGAGCATCCATGCATGACAGCCCAGCAATTGCAAGTGTGATCTTCGACTAGAATTTCATTCCGTGCTAGAAGAGATTGTTTATATATATATATATATATATATATATATATATAATTACTTTGCATAACATATATGCACTACACAAACTATGCAATTCCATATAAATATGGGATAGTCAGACACGGGCGATAGCGTTTTTTGCAAAATGCCCACTAATTGTACAATTGAAAATGTGTAATTTTGAAAATTTTAAGCTCAGAAAAATCACTGGATTTAAACAAATGTTCCGTCCAAAGAAAACAGTCCCATTGAACAAGGATATATATATATATATATATATATATATATATATATATATATATATGAATGTAAATATTTTGCGCTAACATAAATATGCACTAAACTGTGTATCTGCTGTCTTAGGCATGTATATTAAATGCCGACCAATATGTACGTTAACTAACTTGGGAACCATCCGCTTGCTTGAAATCTGTACGCCGGAATCAGCAAGTTGGCCGTGGCTATTGGAGCCCCAGATAAACACCTGTCCAGCCTCCGAGAGTGCCATGGAGTGATTGTCACCGCAAGCCACCTGTATGATACAGTGGGCAGTCAAGCCATCAACGGGTTCTGCGCCCGACGTGTGACCAGACGAGGAGACCGCACCCGGAAGAACAACAAATATAATTCTCCATTGAATCAGGCAACTATATATATAGATATAAAATTGCAGTTCTCAGACTCATCATAGTAACAACTAGTGTTATTAGCAAGCAGTCTGATGCGATTGGCAGTGAGTGCAAGGTACAGGAAAAAACACCATTTTGTTTATAAATCCGACTGATTCCGGTAGTGTGAGAAGTAGTAGTACTAACATTTGCTCTGTGAGTAGGTACTGAAGCACGTTTATGCACGTGCACTCTAATATTAACAACCTGACCTGAAAGTAACGGTGGTGGTTGGTCGCAGTTATTATCGTATGTGTACGATATAATATATAACACTTTAGAAAATTATTAACAATTGTTAGCAACAACCACTAACTATCCTTTCTTAATTCGACGGACAGAGAGTAGCTATGACATTCACGAAATTGTTAACGAGATACTTACACGTTTGGGTACCGTTTTATTGAATATATATATATATATATATATATATATATATATGCGTGTCGTTGTAAAATTATATCTAGAATCCAAACCGGCCAACCAAAGAGCTCTACATGTATATCAGGATGCTCAGATGACCCTTAACCCCGCCTACGTATGCTCAAATCATCCTTTACCCCGCACATTGCCAAGATCGCCGCCAATATATAGCCGATCCTGCGTAGCCGCACGCAGGGTGGCGGCGATATCTAGGAACCGAATCCTGGACACCAGAGACATTAGACACAACACTGCGACGGCTAATGGGCTGCTTGCTGGCCGATGATGACCCTGTGATGATAACCGAAAAAAAAGGGTCAATAATACAGGCCGTTATGAGCTAAATAAAATGATGACATATAAAAAAATAATAATACAGGCTGTGTCTGTGAGACGTATGATGCTCGAGAGACATGCGTCGTATGGACAAGCAGTGCACTCGCTAACACACACACCGGGCTTTCGACTGTTGACAGATTGGCCGAGCTGACCGTAATCGTTGCTACCGCACGAGTAGACCTTGCCAGCGGCCGTCAGCACGAGCGTGTGGCTCCGTCCCGAAGCCACCTGCTTGATGTTTACCCGCTCCAGGGCAGGAATACTTCGAAGCACTAGACGAGGCACGGCAGGGCACGATATGACAAAACAAAACAATAGACAACATGTCAGAATAAAACCAAGCCTTTCACTCACTCACAAACACACACATACACACAAAATGGTGACGTGGCCTGGTGGATCTGTCTCTCCATCCATGCATGCATTTCTTCGGCGCTAGCTAGTCTCAGACTACACTTGTGTATTGGAATTCAGTACAGGAATTTATTAAAACAATTACGGATATGATACGTCTGATAGTGGGAGGAACCAAAAATTGCCTAGTTAGGATCGGACCTCAAGATCACTTGCTGCAGCAAGTTAATATGAGGCAATAGCCTGCATGGTTGGGTATAATATATTCGAAGCACATTGTGGAAGCATTGATTGTTTCTATCAATAGTGCCAATGCGACGAGAATGCAGTGTGTCACAATGCCGGAAAAAAACGATTACCGCAGAACACAGATAAGCTTCTGGAAAAATAAAAAACGCACCAATTATGAACTAGGAGCAACTGACTCAGTCAGCGCTGTGTGAAAAAGGGTATTTGCTGTTCTGGAACTAACGGGATGCATAATATTGATCATTATCATTAGCACACTATATCTTACCTAAAACAAGAAACAGATGTAGAGCACACATATACGAACAGGGCTGGCCAATAAATGTCGAACTTATTATTATTATTATCACCGAACAAACCTTTAACGACTTGGTCCTTGGTTTCACCCAGACCCAGTTCACCGGCTGCGGTATTGCCGCACCCCAGCAGCCATTGCTGACCTCGCTGGCGGCTCTGCGATCGATTCGCCATACTAACAGCACAAAATCGTAAAAAGAGGCAAAACACACGGAGTTAACAACACACCTAATTAACCGAGGCCCAATAATTGGGGCAGCTCAATATCCATCAATATATTTCCATAAGTAACTATACCAGGCTTGGTAGTTGCCATTGTTAAGCACTCTTATTGTTGCGTCCCGTGTTACTGTTGTCAGCCTAATCGTTTGCGCCATTTCCTAAATAGATGGCAGGACATTTTTGTCAGGACAAATACCAAATTAATCATCTCATTATGCCTAGTAAATAGCGTGCAAAACAAGGCGGTGTCGCTAGAGAAGTAGAAATCATAATGTGGCCACGGTCAGAAGTTTGGGCATACAATTTGGGTTATAAAACTCAGGCCAGCAAAATAAAATGTATAGAAGAGTTAACGCCGAATTTGACGTCAGATGATGACAGGCCAACGTAAACATATATTTATCTCTTGTTCGCTGCACTACAGACGGCTTCATTAGTGGTGTTAATGATGATACAGAAGGCTTCACTAATGGTATGATGATACATACATACGGCTTCATTAATGGTTTGATCACACTTGTCACGAATTGTGAGTGTGCTCATGGAGAAACACCAGACAGCCAGCACTTTACGCGCACTCGCACAGATTAATGCCCTGTGTTAATCATATGTTCTGCCTAAGTTTCTTGTGTGCGAGCGTCTGCTTACAGCAGAGGACAGGACACCTACACAGAGCCGGTACAACCAGTAACAGAAGATGGCTCGTTGCCGATGAAGCAAGGAATCGGTCAATGCAGGTAAGATACAGTAGATGGTAACAGTACCATATCTCACACCGACAAGACAACAGGCCGCGTCACAGGAATCGGCCTACGGTACGCGCCTAATTCAGTCAGGAGCGCGCGCGGCTTTTCTTCGCCACCCACCGCCGAAACAAAAGGTTTCCCTTTGCGATGTTTCTCGTCCTCGTCGATGCATGCAGGCGTAACATGCCACGAGTAACTAGTAACAGTACTATTAGTTCTGCTACTACTACTACTGCTGCTAACACTACCTTAATAGTAAGAACCATCGTGACGCCGACGACGGCACGCGCGAGCGACTATGCCTACATGGCTATTAAAGCAGAAAACTCTCCATTTTCGTTACTGCTTAATCGTTTGTCTTTTTACCTTTTGCGCGCCCGAATGGTCTTCATTATCGCCCCGTAATGACAGGCGGGCGTGATTTCGTAGGCTCGCGTAGACCGAGCAGAAACCACTGCCGCTGCTAATACTTCGCTGCAACTGCAGCATATAATATACACGGCCAAAGTAGCAGGCTAAAACAGTGTGCGCATCGTTGTTACGCCTACTGGAGTATTTGCGTCTAGTCATGGATGCTGTTGGAAATTAGGCGGCGTCGAACGCCCGACAAAACAATGTAAAGTTTTCGGGCTGACCCTCAGCCAAGATCTAACGTCCACGGGACTGCTTTTTGCGCTGCTTCATAGACGGCCCACACCCAGACTAAATACAAATGTGCAACAGTGGGGCGGACGAACCCGCGCACCTATGTGTTTCCTCCGGTTGCGAGGCGCAAACGAATGCACCACGCCACCGGACTCGACGACAAAACGCGGCTTGCAACACTGTGCGTGACTTGGTATGGTCTAGGTGGCGTGCGTACATATCGACCCAAGCATATAGCACCGCCACCGTCTCTCTATAGAACTTGCACGAGCAGGATCAGAAGCAGGGGCAACAACCTTAAGCTGCTTGTAAACTCGTGCACTTATTTTTACTGGCGGGAGGAAAATTGTCCCGAAAATCCGACCAATGGAGCTGACCAAGTCGTTTAAGACTCCACAGAGGAGAGGTCGAACTTCTTCACCTGGCTACTCACTCGACCATGCTTTACCTCAAGTGGTGATTTTGAGGTTATGCTAGATCCAGAAAAAGAAGATGCGTGAGCTATATTGCTGAACGAATGGGATACGCACTGCCTGCTCTCATAATCATTTTTCAGATCTCATTAAATATCTTGGAAAAGATGGAAGATTCTTCGACGGACAGTTCCGACCCAAATGCGGGGTGAGGGTGGGGAGAGGAAACACACGGATTAAGTAAGTTTACAAGACCCACAGCAAGCCCCTGCTGGCTGCGGGATGCGCGCACTCATTAAGCATTCGCTCCCAATTTCCCAGGAAACCTCTCGTATAAAAAAGAAAGAACCGGGAAAGCCTATTTAAGATCGAACGACATCATGTAGTCGCCAGTCCCTTGATAAACACTTGTTAGTATCGCTGCCTATTAGCTTCTATTCTAGACAGCTGTCTACTTGCACATAACAAACAGTGCACACTATCGCACTGAGCAGTTCTCTCAAAGAACGAACAGATTTATGTCACAAGTTTAGGAAAACGAAGAAAAATAAAGGCATACATTACTGCATCATTTTAAGGTGGCTTAGTGGCAAAGCCTTTGCCTTGCATTCGGGAGGACTGGGTTCGAGACCCAGACCGGCCACTCTTAAATTGGTTTGCATGGTTTCCAATTTAGACAAGGTAAAATGCCGGAGTGGAATAAACTTAGCCATGACATGAAAAATCCGTACACGGGCAATTGCCTTACGGGAAATCATAAAAAAAAAAAAAAAAAAAAAAGGTATATTTATTTAATCACTGTTTTTAGGATAAAGCTCCAAGCAATCATTGCGTTGTCGTTCATTTGCGTTGAGGTCGACGGTGGAGGCCAGGACAGGCAGTGCCATTCGCGGATTTCATGCACATCTCTATTGTATAAATGCGTTGAGCCATTTTTTATTCAGTGTCCCCAATTCGGTGTTTCGCGCAGAACAGAAGAAACAGAAGGAAACGTAGAAAACGTTTCTGACATCGTATTCAACAATTGCCGGATTACGATCAGGAAGATAACTTCTAAGGAGAAGGTTGATTGAAAAAAATCAGACAGAGCACCGAGGTACTCTTCATTGTATTTTCGACTACAAGGAAATTATCGTCCACGATTTTTTTACATTTGGTACTACGGTCAATAAAAACAGTACGCGAAATTTAAAGACTGCGCGAAAACGTCCGACGCAAGCGGCCTAAACTCTGAGCAGACCAGGCTCCATGCCACTTTTTCTGTTGAACGAATCAAAACTTTTGAGGTTATAAAGAAGATAAAGAAAACTTCACAGAGGCTCAACTCCACTCGATTCAGAAAGTCGCGTTAAAAACTGTTTCGAAGAGTGGGAAATAAGGTGGCACAAGTGCATTGCAGCGGGCGAGAGCTAATTTGAAGCAAATAAAAACACTTTGGGAGATTAAGTAAATATTCCTTTTCTATAAATATGTATCCGAACATTTCCATAATATATATATATATATATATATATCAGAATCCATCCGCCAGACGAACGAATCGCCGCCGCCGGGCCACGCTCATAGAGCGTTGTTGACGTAGTTAACGTGGAGCGGATATGTTACACTGCTCTAAGGACGATTCTTGAGGGAATCTGAACCGCGGGCACGGGCATCTAAAGAAGTTTTTGCACTTTCTATGATAAAGTATATGATGTTTCATTCTCTGAAAGTAAAAGGTCATTAAGCCGCCAAGCAAGGTGCCTTAGTAACCATTACCTTGCCTTCGGGAGGTCGTGGGTTCCAGACCTCACTCTTCTGTACCAGTCACTCTTAAATTGGTTTTTACTGTTTCCAACTTACGCAAGGTGAATGCCGGCGTGGCCTACAATCAGCCATGATCGAAAAAAAAGGGAGCAGAGATGTCTCTCTAAAAGAAATGATGCATTACCATCCACCCCATTATTATTCTTTTAAATACCACGTTGTAATGTCGTTTGAGGCAAGGATGCACTCAAACTGGGCAAAAGAGCTTTGGAAGAAGTTCTTTGAGGCCACAGCGGAGCCATGATCGACGGCGTTCCTTCGACAGAGGGTGTCATTGGAATTACAGAGATGCAACGCCAAGATGCTGTTGAGTGGTCACTGACACCTAAGCAATAATAATATAAGCAATATTAAAGATCGTACCAATAATAAGAAACCCGTGTTCAACAAACAAATATTATTACCAAGAATTCAACCCAAACATAGGAGAATATAAGCGGTATCTGCCGGTGGGTTGGATTTTATCTCATGCTCCACTAGTTGAAAAGTGAAAAAACTTTTATAGGTCTCCCACTTATTAACTATGTCCTTTAAGTCACTAATATAGCTGCTATTATGTAAATGAAGATGCACAAACATTCAATGCATTGTTGCATGTATCTGTATGACGAGAAGGTATTCATTTTTGCCCGCCCGTCGTGGACACTTAGTCATACAGAATATACGACGCAGCATTTGCACGGGGCACAGGCGTTGACGCCAAGGAAAGTAAGCCGATTGATGTCGCCGATAATCACGATAGCAAACTGCAGTCGAACAAATGGCTCAATTCAGTCAATTCAAATCTTGAAATGTTGACTCACTTCCTTTTATACTCAGGGAAGAACGAATTTAATGCTTACAATGTAATTCTTTTGACAGAAACGATATAACGTATTTTTCCAGCACGCCTTTCCCCATGACACACATTGTGTCATGGGCCTGCAGTAAAACCTGAACAAAGGGGACGGCTTAAATGAGGCGCCACCATAGGGGGTACGGTCCACAGCATAGACCACCCCCCCTTTACAACAGAGCAAGATGTACTATAGCAGTCGAGCTGATTAACTACTGTCTTATCTGTGCACGTATTAGTCCACCCGAGAGAGAAACTTAGATCATGTATATGTATATATGGCATCGGCATTTGGAAACCGTAGCAAACACTGAATAATTGGAGGCAATTTTAATTGCAGAATATACGTGAAGGTGGCAGACAACAACAGCAACAAAAACAACAACTTTATTATGTGCTTAAGATTACTTTGAGTTTCAAGGTGAGTTTAAGCTAAATCACAACCGGGGCATAGCATTAGGGCATATCCACAGCCAATCACTGAATGCCCACCTATGAAACGTCTTACAGCTTTCGAACCTTACCAGCAAGGTTAATAACCAATTCGGTGGTCATCCGATATTTCGTTTAGCCGCAAAAAATAATAGCAATACGCCGACAGCACAGCACGTGTCCAAATGAGGAAATAATCCAGAAATTACAAAGTGAAAAAAAACAGAGCAGCATAAGGGAGAAAAACAATTCAACACAAAGGAAAAAAAATATCAACATAAAGGAAAAACAGATCTACAAAACAAATCTCAACAGTTGCAATTAGAAAAATTTGAAAACCTTGTAGTCTAGAAAACAAAAATGGTTCACACTTATCTGTGATGGATAGATGCTTGGGTGCTACCAGTGCTACAAACATGGTGCTATCCGCCAGTAAGTTGCATTTCGTTTACACTCCATTACACGGGAAAATGCAAAAAGTTCTTAGATCTTCAAGTACTGCACTAATGGGCTAAGCCAGCCAACTGAGGGGAAATGAGAAGCGAGAGCAGGAAGCAAAACCGGCTCGCTGACAGGCAGAATGGCACACGAACATTCAACCAAACACACAGTTCGTTTGTTTCTAACATGTAGTTCCTGGTAGGAAATTATTACAACTCTAGCTGATCGTGAGTGGTCAAGACACTTGCTTAACTTGAGCTCGCCAGCAAAGTTGAACTGACATTTGTGATTGTTTTAAGCCGTTTCAATAAGCATTTAATTTGCGTGGTCCACAATTGGTAAAATGTCTTTTAAAACAAAAAACTGTGCCTGTAAACGCCTCATATATATATATATATATATATATATATATATATATATATACAAACACCTATTTCCCCTAACCACCCTCGATTAGTTGATGTTGTGGATACAAACAACAATGCCCGATATACGCATATAGAGGGCAAAAAGGCGCTGTGCAAATACGAGCATGCGTCAAGAAAGCAAATCTGCCATGATTAAGCGATAGGCAATAACGCCTGTTGGCTGATTCGTTATGACTTTACGTCCCGAGACGGATATTGTATATTACTCACGATGTATATAACAAAGCGATACACTTTTTACTTATTAAATGGCCCTATGAATAAACTATTTTGACATCGAATTAGTTCATTCAATTCAATACTACTCATGCGACAACCACAAAGCGCGTTCAATGTCTAACATTGGCAGCTGTTGGTATCCGCCTTAATCTACAATCTACGCTTTTGAGCTATTATAGATCGGGTCATTCCGCTGATTCAGCACAAATACAGTACCTCCTTGGTTTGAAATACTCCTTGAGATTTGGTCTGCACTGGTGCAATGTATCGCCAAGTCAAGCCAAAAAGTTGTCGCAGACAAACAGACCCTATTTCATATGTGTGGCTAGCACATACTTAGGTTGTCAAGTGCTGATCATAATCATTACACAAAACGATTTGCATTGATTGTCTTGCATAAATAATATGCATGTAAGGTTTCTTATTAGTATATAGAATCATGTGCACACATATTAACAACCTAAGGAGGGTTATATCCGTATCTTTGTATTGTTATATATATATATATATATATATATATATATATATATATAGTGTTTTATGAAATTATGCAACCGAGAACATCTATTTCTTAAGTCCCTTAACCAACAGCAACAGTACCAAAAAGCTGATATAAACACCCTTCGATATATATATATATATATATATATATAAATATAATTGTGCACACTCATGCTATGAGGAG
Source organism: Dermanyssus gallinae (assembly GCA_003439945.1). Lineage (NCBI taxonomy): Eukaryota > Metazoa > Arthropoda > Arachnida > Mesostigmata > Dermanyssidae > Dermanyssus > Dermanyssus gallinae. The sequence continues at coordinate 505,317 of QVRM01005427.1, read as the reverse complement.
AATCCCATGAATGTGCAATTTTTCACCCACTCCTCCTCCTCCTCCTCTTCCTGGCTATCCTCCTAGAGCAAAGATTGCTCAACTCGATCTCTAGCGACATCAGAAGCAGGGCAACAGTACTAAAAGGCAGTGGCGGCGGCGTTCCATATAACACTTAGCAAGCAAAACACGTAACAGTAATCTTCGACAAAGCCAATCAAGCTGTCACGCGCGACCGAATAACTGGCACCCAACGACAGCTGAACACCAGAAGCTAGAATCGGTTGTTCTGCTCGAGGAGAAAAGTGCTTTATCATCATTCGCTCTCACGCTCTCTCTCTCGCGCGGCGCGCTCTCGAAGAGACCACCATGTTCGAAAAACATCGGACGGTCTGCGGCGTTACCTGTCTGCGTTCCAAATGTTTGTTCCGAGGCCGCGAACCACACAGCCTGCAGCGATCAGTTCGCTCGGCGTTGTACTTATTATTCACCACCGAGCTCCGGCCGCTTGTTGGCTTGGATTTCGCGGCTAGCACCACACAAAGGCAACACTTGTGATGAATTTGGCTGGTTATTGCTTATCCGCCTCTGTGCTCATTGGCGGCCGCCGTTCACGTGTGATGGTCAGACGTAAACACCTCTGACATAACCTAGTAAGCACGCAGACAGCTACTCGAACTCGTAGTAGATGTTGTTGTTGTTGTTATCACAGGAGCGGCGAAGCAGTACGTACGGGTACTGCAGTTCTCAGGGAAAACGTTCGAATTTGCCTTGCTACCCTAACGAGGATTTCGTCGTCTGCTAAGACGACTGCTACTGCTGCTGTTGATGATCTTTGCTGAGTGATGCGGGTGCGGGCGACCCAACGCGCGACACAAGACGAATATTTATTACAACTGTTCGTTGTTTAAAAATGTCGCCCTACCGGTCAAGTGAGTTAGGGATAAATTAGTTGGTAACAAACTTTATACCAATTTGTTAGACCTTCAGAAAAGCGCTGTGATCTCTAACCTATCTCGTCACTGCTGTATGTCAATGCAATGGTTGTTGTTGATGCAGCTCTGCCAAATGCATATTTGCCAGGCAATAAGGAAATAGATCGAAATTTCATTTCTCCATCAAATCATTCAGATAAATCGAATGGTTGTTGTTTTGCATTTGCTATAGGACTTTAAACAGACAAAAAAGTAGAAAGAGAAATGAGGTAGTGCTCCGACGATAGCCAGTGACCGTTAAGGAAATAGTGTTTCAGTCCAGGAAATCATGTGGTGACATGGCAGTGCACAAAAATCAATGAACAGACAATTTGTAAATAGTTACGCGGAGAGACCGTAAACGACCTAAGGTCTATCTGTTGTAGGGCGCATTGCATTCCTGCTAGCCCAGGAAATATATTCTCAAGAAAATTATCCGCTGAGAAGCGTCTCTGCAAAAAATACTAAGCTCGATGGCTGAGTGATCCGAACTACAAATTTTAACCTTGCACTAGTAGGGTAGAGGGAAAACAGAAAGTTTTTTTTTACAAAACGGAATAGCTGACGTAAAGTAGGTTTTGCAAAGCGGACGCATGGACCGACGGACGAGTGGACGAATTCATCAATACGGTGGCATTTAAAAACGGCGCCCATAGCCATCGCGCGACGAACCGCCCGGCGCGGCCGGGAAGCTTGGCGCCATTTTCAATTCATCCATTCTTTTCTCGCTTGCCGTGGTCCGGGGCGAACACACCAGGTAACGTTCGTTGGAAATATTGCGAATTTTCGGCAAGTTTGAGTGCGTTTCGTCGAGTGTTTGCCGTCGCGAGAGTTCGTGGTGGCCCGTGCAGTTACCGAGTGAGGCATGTCCAAGTGAATCGTGCGAAGTTTCCGGCTAGATCGCTGAAATTCCCTCCCGCGGCAGTAGGCTGCTGTTGCTGCTCCCTATGCCTGCCTGTATGCTACAGAACGGCTGCTACTCGAACCGCCCCACGTGGCTTGTTGTGCCAGTCGCAAATTCGGTCTTGTTACGGTGCTTCTCGAGTTTAAAGTGCACAGCCTGCATATAGGTCTGTGTTCGGCTTGTCGTGCTTTCGATGCATTTCGACAGCTCGTAACAGCGAACGAAACTCAGCAGATAGATATCGGCTGGACGATCGAGGCGTATCGTTGTCGCTTGAACCGGCCCGTCGTTTGTTTGAGGCTTTGGGCCAGCAGGAGGCTCCCTGGCTTTTAAATCTTTCTCTCCCGCTTTCTCTCTCATTGGTGCTGTGTACATTTGAATTTGCAGCACACAGTGGTGGTAGTATAGTGTTCCTCAATTATATCCCTCGTTACCGATTGCACACCGATTCCTGGCTATGATAATCTGAACACGGCAGCGGCGGCGGCTCGTGAACAGCGTTTCTTTCTCTGTGGATTGGACACAACGAATGTGTTTGCTGTCTCATTGATTGGCATTGCTCACGCACACTTTCTCACCTTGCTTTACGCCGGCCGTCATTCGGTGACCGCCCTCGTTGCAGAAATATGGATACGTTACTCGTCGCTAATCGCTGGGAGATGATAATTAATTGAGTTGGCTTTTTTTTCTATATAGCCGTAACTTGTTGTTACACGAGGGTGGCGTGTTGCTGCCTTTAGCCATCCACACTTGTTGCGGTATAATTTAGAGTAAAATGCTAAATCAATTTTACGTGTAGCTACCACATGGATTGTACTCGGTAAGAGGCAGTCGCTCTTACCGGGCAGTGTGATTACTGGGGTGGTGCTTTTATCAGTGACGTGACTAGTTTCGTTGGTCTCGTGATTGCCTAGTTGAATTTATTATGCCGCACAACATTTTATTTTACTGTATTTTTAATATATATATATATATATATATATACGTGGTTAACTAATAAAGAAATTCTGTAACTATATGATTCAGCTCGTCAGCATGGTCCGCGCAAACGTGTTGGCCTCGGCGCTAAATGCGATCAACAACGCCGAAAAGCGTGGGAAGCGCCAGGTGCTCATCCGACCCTGCTCCAATGTCATCCTCAAATTCCTCACCGTCATGATGAAAAAAGGTATGGTTGATTTTTACTACAGTCATTTAGCCATAGAAACGTGACGTGTGAAGAACCTGTATAGTATAAGCTAAGTACTGTATCGTGCTGTAGAAGTTATCTATAGTGCACGCTACGTGCACGTATAACAAACACTGCAACGAAGGAGCTCAGCGGGAAATATTCGCCGAATGTTCTTGGAGTTTTATTTGGTTGTATTCGACTCACAGAGCCGATATTACGCTCTCTCAGTGCGAATTCGGATGAGAAGAAACTATCTCCATCTTCATCGTACTTTCATGTTTGGTTGTTCTGTATTTAACGACGTAACGACGATAAACGACACTCTCTGTATCTACCTTTCTATTCTTCTTATTCTGTCTCACTGGCTCCATGCATATGTATCGAGTTGTTGTTATTGTTAGTACTGTTGTTGTTGTTGTTCTTTCTGCTGCTGCTGCAGCTGCGACCCTCGCATAATGCATTCTTTGTCGTTCTGTAGCGGGAGTGTTTCGCTCGAGGGTCAAATCAAGTCACGCAGTCGGCGAATTCAGTACTTGCTATCGTGTTCGCCTTGAGCGGGCACTTGTGCGAGGCTGGCCGTCGACCGCGAGTACAGTACATAATAATGTAATATTACACGAGACAACACATTATTCACATCTATCCCCGATGTTGATCGGATTTTCTTTGAGCGATGCGGGTTGCTCTGAGATTAGACGAGAGAGACCCTATGCCGCTGAGAATCGGCGGCCAGCCGTGCTGCCACATGTCCGGTCCTCGGTGCATTGAAAATATTCCAAGCCCGTTGACGGACGCCGCCCTAGAATTAAATACTTATTCACTTGCTATGAGCTATTGGTATGGTATTCAAATTATTATTATTATTCGTTACCATAGTCGTAGTGGCCTACGCTGCTTGGGAGTGACCGTGGAATGATGATTATTTTTTGTCTCTGACGAGCGCACCCTTGCGCCGCGCTCTCTGTGTGGAGACCATGTTCTGACCCGGCTTTCTCCCTAGCGTTTTGTTGTGATTGTGCTACTGCATCGATAAAGCCAAGCCAGCTAATTCCTGATACTTATATTTGTGACAATTTATTACCGACAAGGTGTATGAACTGTGTAACGCACGTATTTAGGTGTGCGGTAGATGACTATCTGTTAAACAGCTATTGATTCTTTAGGGACGAGGTAGCTTCGTTCGATTCTTGATCTAACAATGTGTGCATTTTGCCTATGTGTGTGTGCGTGTGTTTATTTGTCTGTATGTTCTGTCTTGTCCGGCGGCGGCGGTGCTGGTGGTTGTAGGCTATATCGGCGAGTTTGAGGTCGTTGACGATCATCGATCCGGCAAGATCGTCGTCTTCCTTAACGGCCGAATCAACAAATGCGGCGTCATCTCGCCACGTTTCGATGTACCGATTCGCGACTACGAGAACTGGTTATCGTCACTGCTACCGTCCCGTCAGTTCGGGTGAGAAACTCTAATCTGTTGCTGTTTGTGTGTTGCTGCTGCTGCGGCGGTGACTGCCGCCCTCGCATAATGCATTCTTAGCTGTTCTGTAGCGGGAGTGTTTCGCTCGAGGGCCAAATCATGTTACTCACTCGCCTATGTCGCTACTTCGTATCTCGTTCGCTTTGAGCGGACACTTCAGTGGCTTAAGCGAATACACTGCACACTACTACTACTTACCCACTTGTCCTGCAAAATTACTAATATTATTATTAATGTTAAGAATAAATATAATATATACTTATAGGTAAATTTACAAGCATTTTGATTACCGCTGCTACAGTCGAAGTGACTTTCGTTGCTTGAGAGTGACCATGAAATGATGAATAATTTTTTGTCTCTGACGAGCGCACCACTGCGCCGCGCTCTCCATGTTGAAACCATGTTCTGATCATGTTCTCTCTCTCTCTCTCTGTTGCTTCTTCGTGTATTCGCCTCCAGACTCCCTGTGTCGGTTATTGTTTGGCTTCTTGTTGTAGTTGTGTTTCTCTGTATATAAACTCCGTTTTATTCACGATATTTGTGTGTGCTATAATTTATTGCCGACGAAATGTATCAGATGTGTAATTTATAGTTTGGTGACAATATTTCTTAGTAGTTTGTTCATTGTTCATCTATAATACCTTTCAACAATGAGACGTTAATGTGTTCTTCTTGGTTTCCATGTGCCCTTCGGATGTGCGCCATCGTGAACGATTCCTGTCTTGCATTGGTTGTTTAGCTACGTTGTGATGACGACGTCAGGCGGAATCATGGACCACGAGGAGGCCCGCAGAAAGAAGCTCGGAGGAAAGATTCTGGGGTTCTTCTACTAGAATAAATCAATGCACGGGCATTGAAGCCTGCAGTATGGGTCGATACGTTTGTCTCATTCTTTCATTAAAAATATAGTTGTATGTATGTAGTGCGTTGTAGGCTATTTGATTGTCAGTTTGAAAAATCTACGTGAAAAACAAAATAGGGCATACTGATCTGCTTGATGGCATCAAGCTTACGCGTAAAAGCTCGCGCGTTTTTAAAATTATCAATTAAATGTGTTCAAAAATCTGTTACCTAATAACCGCTACGATATTTTATTACTTGCGCTATGCACTGAATATTATATTAACTGATTGTCAACTTTATTTATAGATTTCATAACACGCGCAGGCACGTGCTCGGTTTATAAGAACCATTGTAACTAATTGTAGTAAATAGCTGGTTTGGTCGTAGCATCAATTAGAATGTGCTAAAATATGCGGTTAATAGGCTTAATATAGTATACTAGATCTTTGTTATTGCTGTGGATAAAAACTTCTCGATTGCTAGTCCGGCGAAGACAATTGTCCTATGGCAGAGAAACGCAGTCTTTAAATGACAAAGCGCGTAGCGCTTTGGTTGGATGCTTTGTAGTCAATTATTCGGCATTTTCACTTTTAGCAAACGCTTTTACCCAATGTTAAAAGGGATTCACCAGAAAGAGATGTTCATCTTGAAGACTAGCAGCACGAACACAATCCTTTAACTTTATATGTGGATAGCTGTGTCTGTCACTACTGAAACTGGTACTAAAGAAGTCTTGGATAGTAGGCTTGTGTTAAGGTAACTTGGTTGGCTGCACGGATTAGAGGAAATTGAATAAAGAGGCCCGCCACTTTCGCACTAGGAGTTATGGTTTAATTCGGCGCGATGCATAACCTTTCAAAGGTATTTTTGTTGAGATTTGCATTTTGTCATATAAGATTTCAACATTAACAAACGTGGCTAAAATTATTTAACCTTACGTTTATGAGAAAACACGTGATAAACAAGGTATGTTATAGCAAGGGAAGCTGTTGCGACGTGGTTTAGAAGGCTTTTCTTAATTTTATTTATTAATACCAGGCACATTTATATTTTAAAACAGTTTAGATGAAGGACAGTGTGTGTGTGTATGAAAAATAGTATGGATTAAAATAATAATAAATACTCTTACCAGTGCGCAATTCTCCTTGAACGCCAGGACACAACACCGCTCGTTACACTGAACCGAATATCCGACCTCCGTGTGTGTATTACACAACGTCGGGCGCGAATTATCGGCTCGTTTTGGCTCCTAAGTAATAGCGATTGGTGCTTGATTGACGATTGATTTAATTCACGCATCAGTTCCACTGCTTTCTCTGAGAACAGCTTGTTGCTGGAGCCAGAATGAGATGTCCTTGAGTGGCACATCGGCTGTCTCTTCCTGTCCGCTAGCTAAAAAGTGAGCTCTTTTAGTTCGATCTTTCAACAATTTCGTACGCTTAAAATATGTTGTCAGGGTAGTGTAAATTTGCCATGTACGTCGGCAATCCTATAAGGCAAATCGTCCTGGGGATCACCTGTTGTGGGCATGAAGACTAAGCGAACAATTTCTTAGTTGTTGGGTAGGCGCCTTCGTATTGAAGCCTTACGCCATTCGCCTGAGATAGTGTGGGCATTCTTTAACGAATATGTTTCCAAATCTGCCGTAGGGCAAATTGCGTCTAGAGAGAGGGAATCGGTAGGCGATTCTAGGCTTGTTTTCTAGTCGCTCGACTGCGAAATGATTCGATATCCGCTGCTGAGGAATTCGACACATTGCAAAGTCCTATAAAATGTCGATGCGGGATATGTTTTTGTTAACAGGTAGCAGATGAAGATGCACTTCCATGAGAGGAATCGTTCCCTTAGTTGACATATCTAGTTGGACACGTTCGGAAGGAGCGGTTTTGAGGTGAATGTGAGATCCGGGGAATTCAGAATTGTCTGTCCCCTTCGGAGTAAACGCGTTGTTTTCCGCGCTTCTGGTGCGTAAAGCTGCAGGCTCATCTAGTAAGGCAGTTCTTCTTCCTACCGCGATGAATCCGGCTATATAGCAGAAGAAGTGATGACAATTCAAACTTAATGACATGAAAGGACAACGTTTTTTGTGCAGAAAATTCCAGTAGAGCATTCGCTTGAAAGAGCAAAACAAAAAAGAGAAGTACCCGAGTGCAGTCATAAGCAAGTGAAGTTTGTTTTAGGGCCGAAAGCATTAGACCATAATGTAACGTGTCGTGCAAATCTAAGGGTCTAGTTTTAGTCTCATTGAGGCGCAAGGCTTTGGCTTCTTTACGAGTAGCTGGTACACAACAAGAAAAGTATTTTCATATGGATGCTACCAGCTTATCTATCAAAATGTAGGTTGTTTAAGATTCGCGATCGAGTTCTTAAATGCTTGCCGGATGCGGTAGGCAAAAATACCCGAAGGCGTAGTTTTTGATAATGAGCAAAGATAGCAATATATGATACAAATCTAAGAAAAGCTCAAAAACTTTGCGTGTATACTTTTTTCAGAACTTGTGACATAGTTTTAAGTAAGGGCATAATTTTTCAAGTGAGCACAAACATCTTAAAGCAATGCGTCAGATGGCTTTAAATTCTAATAAAAAAAAGCGACACCATTTTCCATTATCTTGGGGGTTGGAGCTGACATACTGGAAGACATCCCTGTAGACGCGGTCCTTAAAAAACCCATAAAGGGAGTTCGAAGGGGTTCAAATCCGGGGATGTTGCCAGTCAGTCAATGTTTCCTTTTTGAGGAGATAACACGGCCTGGACATTTTGTGCGGAGTACCTTGATTGTTGTACCCGCTGTGTAACGTATGGACGCATCTTGTTGAAACATGTCGTCCGCATTCAATCTGTCCAATTCCGGCCCAAAAGTTATTTTTAATGTCCCGGTATCGCTCTTTCTGCGATGGTGTTCGAAGAAGTAAGCGCCGATAACACCTTCGTTTCAAAACCCGCACCAAATATGGACTTTTTATGGATAATGTGCTTGTTCGGGTGGAAGGAGATGGGAAGAACATTCCCTGATTTACGGAGCCCCAAATGTAAAAAGTTTTGCCTATTCACATATCCATTAAGGTGAAGGTTGACTTTATCAGAAAAGGACTGGTCACTGCCGCCAGTGAACAGCCACTTTCGTAAAAGCCTTTTATAAAGAACGCTTGTCACAGCTTTCACACAACCCAAAATCCTAAATAGAGGCCTGATGCGACAGACCACTGCTGGCGTCAATAGCATCGTGTGCTTTCCAGCTTTGATTTCAAACTAAACGTTGTATGAGGGCTTTCAGCTTGGCTAGTCGTAAAAGCACAACACGGTTCGAGGTTTCATCTCGTCGGATTGCGTCTGCATATGAATGATCTGCTTTATTTTTCTTGCTTTATATAATATACATTTATCATAGGTCCCTAAACACTTACATTTCTTCCTGGAAACCGCCCGTACTCGGCAAGTAGCCGCAGTGCACACTCGCTGGCAGTCCCTATTTTTCTGCGGCTGCGGCAAATAGCATTGTTTATACACGCTGATTTTGATTTCACGAAAAAGCTTTCGTTTAGATCGCACCCTCTCTCCGTCAATCAATCAGTCAGTCAGTCCTTCCGGTAGTTGTACGTCTGCGGTAGAGGGTTGCCGCACTCGAACTTTATCTATGTACATATACACGAGTCGACCCCTTGGTCTTTTCTTTCGCTTTTTAGAAGCGACACCGGCGCGGCTCACTCGCTTGCCGTCAGCCCGCGAGTCTCGCGCTTATTAAAACTCACGTCATCACAGCAACGGCGTACGACATGTGTAATGATCGACTCGCAGTACTCCGGCCAATAACGCCGAGTACGTCAAAGGAAAAACAACAGTAACAACATAATCAACAGTAACAACAAAAACAACCGCAACAACAAAAAGGACAAACTCAAATACTTGAAACGGATAGCTAGATAGATAGATACCCTGACAGATTGCTGTCGTGTGGTGCAACATAACAACAATCAAACGAACGAACGAATACAGTAACGTAATCGAGCATGGTGGCAAGCACCATGCATGGCGATGATGTCGACGGCGACGAAGCTGGCGACGCTAAAATGGTTGCGGATGGCGACAAAGCGGGTGCTGCTGAGGTGGTTGTGAAGAATGATGGCTGATACTGATCGTGTCACTCGTAATGCCACTGAGGGCCCTAATAAATAAATTCATTCGATGCGTAATGAGCTCAGACTGTGGGCACATGACGGTGGTCGCCCATCGCGCCCATCTCCACCCCCGCGCTACCGCCGCACCTACCTCAGCTGCAGCCGGGGTACAACCGCCTACGAACTCCCTCTGTCTCTACCCGTCAATGTAACTGTTATCGCGTTGCTGTCGCGTGTCGGAAAACTCACGGGCACAAATAATAACACGAGCAACAAACGGCAGCAAGATCGATCGATCGATCGATCGACCGACCAATCACAGACGCTCAGAAGTCATCGAATAAAGCCGAAGGGCGACAATCCTGACGGTGTGTCGTCGAGTCCGTCAACTACAGTTTCCCTCTCGCACGCCCATATTAACATTGCCGTGGACATTCTCCCGTATATGTATATATATATATATATATATATATATATCGTAGATGTTGGTTTTATTTGTCGTCCTGTGTTGTCGTTTCTTATTTGAGGTGAGAGACAACAACTAGCTAGCTTCATCTACTTTTCCAATGAAACATCGACCGGCAATGTCTTACGCGCTAGCAACGCAATCCACAGTTACCACTTATCTTCCTTACTGTAGTGGGTTCTCATCCTCGTTGCACTTTACCGAACAGTATCATTTGTATGCTGCACGGTATGGCCATTTTAAAATCTCAAAAGTATATAAATCTTTCACTCGTAGTCTATTGTGGAGCTTCATCGTCACCACCATTATGTCGCCTTTGCCCATCATTGGAAGTTATGAACCCATTAGTGTTCTTTCGTCAACGTTTTTATGGAAAATATTTAGTATACGAATAAGTAGATTCATAGAATAATAATAATAATAGTAATAATTCTCACTTAATTGGATATTATCTTTATGCAAGTTTACTCCGTCACGTCGCGCGACGGAAGTAGATTTTTGGCGAAGCTCCTCACTTTTGACCTTTTTTCGGTGAAATTTTGGCGTCCTGGAATCACAGCAGAGAGAGGTTTGACATTAGTTAGTTGTATATTCAATTTCAAGAATAACGCCTACATTAATATTTTGATTACTATTTATTCATTTGTTTGGCATTTCCCTACAATTGTGTTATATATACATCCTATATTAAAATATTCAGTGTTTTTCAGTACATTTCACCATACAATTGGTGTAGTGTATTCAGTACATTTCACCATAAAATTGGTGTAATGTACTCAGTACATTTCACCATAAAGTTGGTGTAGTGTATTCAGTACGTCGTCATATTGGTAGTCGGTTATTAAACACAAAACCTACAAACACGCCTTCGATGTTAAAACAGCTCAGCTTCATACGAATCTCTTATGTAATACCTGTGCTAAACTATGTGGCGGATTAGCAATCGAAGAGACATGTCAGATAGCATTTCTGAAAGATAGTAAACTCATAAATATCTAGCATTTGCTATGTAAGCAGGCGTCAGAAGATGGACACAGCTACCTGAAATTTAACACTGAACATTCTACGCCTAGTCTACATCTAGCACAGGGCGGCCAATGCTTGATGTATCCACTGAATGGGCAAAGCATGGTGCAGTACATACCTTAGCGTCTTTTGTCGACGTCGAATTTGCGTGTGCTTTTGCAGAATCGCTAGGGCTCGGCGCATTCTTAGGGAGATCCTTGATATCGACATCAGGAAGGGGCTCCTTCCAGTAGCTAAAGCTTGAGAACTGCTCCTTAACAGCCTCTTTAGATGGCTCCAAGGGTGGGAAGATAAGGTCAGCGATGTCGCCTAAGCAGTGGTACGTACGACCCACATTCCCCAGTAGCTCCTGACTAATCTCGCCTCGGTGATTGATGGTGAAGATGCGGTTGACTGGAACCGACACGGACTTATAGGACAGAGCGTCTGTCACCTTGTTCCCGAAGCCAGCGTAAAAAGGCCGGCCTGGGGTACCATCAGGTCCGTTGAACAGTTGCTTGACATCTTTGAGACAGTTGATTTTGAAGATGTGAGGGTTTTTGGCCACAACTTCGCGGTGCAACGCGCTGAGTAACGACGTCGGATTGAGCAGGACCGGCCCGTCAGGCAGAAGGAAGTTGTCTTGCTTCAGCGTACGGAGAAAACCTCGCGTCCACTCCGCCTGGCCGATGGCACGCGCCGATAGGTAGAGAAGTTTGTAGCCGTTCCGATGAATCTTGTTGAACAGCGATGCAACCCCGCTCTGCGCCCAGTCCTTTCCGATGATAGGCAGAATATGACCGAGCACATCCGACTTTGTGATCGTGCCGTCAATGTCTGAAATGACAATCTTGTCGGTCGACTTCCACAGATAAATGTGACAGGAGCACACCGATGTACCCTGATACGCTGTTATCACCTTAAATTCGGCAAAATTTGTGCCCGGTTTCAGACCAAGCGCCTTTAACTGGTCAGACGATAGACGGAGAGACTTTTTGTTGTGAGGTTTTTTGCGCTCTTCCTCTAGTAGCTGTTTGGCAAGTACCTCCTCGTCGGAGAGCACCTTTGGTATATGGTTCTGGGCTTCAGTCGGTGCCTGATCCTTCGGGAAAACCGTGTCGCTGTCCTTGGGCTTAAGAGGACTCATCTCCTGCTTCGATGAATCTGCATCGACCGCCTCCTCCTGGGGACCCCCTCGGGACCACCACCAGCCGCGATATTTCTGAGGCGGACTGGACGCTTTCTTCTTTGGCAAATGCTCGGCGCGTAGCTTATCCATTGTATGCTACAAAACACAAAGAACATGCATATATGTTACAAGGATCTGCTTTTCAAAAGTAAATTATAACTAGCCAGCAATTACTGCATACATCTAACACCACCACAACCACCACCACCAACAAGAACAATATTACAAACAATAAGGGCCTTATTAGCTCTGACAAATAAACCCCTGTTAAGAACGCCATACTTACTGCAGGAAGAGCGGTTTGAAACATGGCCAGAGACAACAATTGAGGTGCTACACACTTCCAGTTGTAGTATTTGCCGTTCATGCGGAAGACAAGATTTGGCTCGTGAAGAATATCCGGATTTTCACAGAATGCATCATATGTCACCAGATGTGCGAGAAATCGCTCCTCCACTGAAATGTTATCACAGTAAAAATCAAAGTTACCAATCGTGGACGTATAGATCAAAAGGATCACGCGCTGGTTAGTAATGGACATATCCAGCTAGGGTGAGTCTCTTAAATTCGTCGTAATAAGCTCGATGATATAAATGCTTCTTGAAAGACGTCCTAGCATATATAGACACTAAAACACTCAATGGCTTGATCCTAATATTACATATATGCGTGGGCATAAGTTGAGGATTTGAGGCATCTGATTTAATATTGAATGGGATGGCAATGGGAAAACCACTACACTTATTATGTAAAAAAAATGTATATTTTATTAAAAAAGGACGAATTTCTAGTACTGTAACACGACTACTACTACTACTACTATAACTTTTACGTTGTTGCTACAAATACAGCAAATGACTCATTACCGTCATCGTCGCTGATTTTATCGAAGCCGCAGAGGGACATCGCCAGGTCCGAGTACTTGCGTAGTCGGTAGTCGAATACGGGATGGCGTATTTCGGGCTCGCAATCCGAGTCGAGCCCTGACTGCGGGGACTGGGAGAGCGAGGGTCCATTGCCGGACTCGCCGTCTTCATGACCCGACGTTGTGCGTCCTGCCAAACGCGCTGGAGCCCGTCGAGGACACGAGCCAATATAGCGCGCACGCATCGCGGGATCCGTCTGGGCCAGAACGTCGTCGAGATAGAGTCCGCCCGCCTGTTTGACGGACGTCGGCGTGCTCGTAGTGGCCTTCGCCGATGCCGGACAGTGATCCGGCGACACCGAGTCGGCGGCTGCCGTCGGCGTCCTCGGCGTTCCATCTACTCGCCGGCTGCTATCGTGGCTGATAGGGTCACTCTCGATGGGGCCGCTCTCCTCCTCGGGAATCGCCGGCGACATCAGTGGCGACGGGGGACGAACCTGCGGAGGCATCTCGCCCTCGGGCAGTTCTCCCCACGACCATTCGACGCCTCCCGGCTCGTCGTCATCGGCGGCGTGACCCAACTCGACGAGCGTGTCGGACCTGGCTGGAGACGGAGGCCGGTCGCGCTGCAACCGGTCACTGTCCGACAAATCGCCGTCACTGACCGCTTTGCTTGTCAGTGACGCCGTGGCCGACGTCAGCGTGACCGGCGGAAGCCCAGCCGGAGTAAGCCGTGCAGGTGCAACACCCGAAGCCACCGACGTCCAGTTCTGCAATCATTAAAATCATCATCGACGATCAATTAGAAAGTACATCTCAGAAATGCAAGCAATTATATTATGATTATTTGATACGATTGTCTATACTGGACTCGTTGCGGTGGTTCGTTCAAGCGAGGAACGAGTGCTACTCGAAGGAACAGAGTCCTCATGATGGCTATTACCCAAGGCAGCAGGGTAAGACTTTAGTCTGCTATCAACACTCGGAGTTTGCATATTGTTTCCGCAACGGAATAACGTAACGGAACTATATACTCTGTGTATTTGAGTCTGCGCGCGTATCTGTATATGTGTGTGTTAAATTCGTTTTCCGTTAAATCACCGTTCTCAAACAACGCATTGCAATATACTCACGAACTCGTCGTCGCTTGTGACGGTGGTGTTCGAGGTGTTGTTCTCAGCCGGCTCCCTGGCAGTTTCCCTGCTGCTGTTGTTGTTGTTGTTATTGTTGTTGTTCTTGTGGCTGTTGGAGGCATTCTTGTCCTTGCGGGACGACGCGTTGCGTTGCGTCGTGCGGGCCGTCTTCATCTCCTGCGAACTAAGCACCAGCGAGCCCTCTTCCTCGGCCGTCAGGGTCGGTGTCGTCGTTGAGGTTGTTGTTGCCAGCGCCGTATCGCTGGTCGATGTTGTCGCGTTCTCTTCGGGCTCCTCAACACCGTCCATGACGAACTGCGTCTCCTCCTCGAGATCGCTCGAGCTGCTTTCGGGTGGCACTAGCGATTTCTCAGCGGCCACCTGTTTACTGCTCTTCCTTCGACGCTTTTTCACCTTCGTGACGGTCGATCGCTCGCCAGGAGACGAGCTTCCTTCGTTTCGCTGACTGACCGATTCCGACGGTGCTCTTTCCCCAGTGCTGGATCCATCGTCGACTTTGTCCACCGGCAGCTGCAGTTGTTGCTGTTGCTGCAGCTGCAGCTGCTGCTGCTTCTGGTGCTCCCGCGAAGGACTGCGATGCTTCTTGCCGGACGTCAAGCTGTGGCCAGCCCCCTTGAGACGGCCTTGAGTGGCGGCATCGTTGTCGCTTTCGCTGGTCGTTTCCTTAGGAAAGGTGGCCGTCTCACGGAGCGTCGATGCCGTAACGACGCTGGCAGACAAAGATGGCAAAGTTGATAGGTTTTCGTCGGCGGATGCCGTCGTCGTCGTCGCCGCTGTCGTCGCCGACGTCGATGTCGTCGATGCCGAGAGGTTCTTCTTACTGGACGACGAAGACGACAAACTGCGTGCGTTCGCGACCACAACCGCCGGGGAGCTGTCCGACCTCTTGCGCGGCGAATGATTGGCGCCGAGTGCCGAGCTGCTGTCGGAGTGCGGTGACGGTGTCGTCGGAGTGGGCAGCTCGTGCAGCAATGAGTCGTCGGGCAGCGGCGAGGTCGCCAGATAGGCTGGCGGCTCTTCGTCGCTCGCCTCGACGAAGAACGCCTCGCCGCTGGGCCCGAGCTTCATTCGGAGATCGGTGGGCGCGTCGTTGATGTAGATCTCGACCGTCTTGCCGACAAAGTTCATCACGTTCATCTTGCCGAACCGCACGTGAAACGGCGTCGACGCCAGCTCGCCGTTCGGCTTCTCGACCACGATCACGTCGATGGCGCCCGTCAGCGTGGCCGGGTTGATGTCGTTGTACAGCTGCTTCATCGAGAACAGCACTCCCTTGACGAGATCCATGTTGATCCACGTTACGATGTTAGGCGCCTTGCAGCCTGTTGTTGTTGCTGTTGCTGCTGATGTTGTTGTTGTTGCTGCTGCTGATGTTGTTGCTGTTGTTGTTGTTAGGGCTGTTATCGCAGCCGTCGACAACAACGGGTCTTAGCCGGGCGAGCGAGCGTGCACCCACCCTCTGCGGCAAACTGTAATAACGGCGTGACGTCGTTCACACAAATACGTACACACACACAAAGATACAAACACACACACACACACCAAACAAACACAACATAGAGAAGATGTTGTCGTTAAACCAGGGCGAATAGTAACCGTATCAACAGTTCTGTCGACTTATTAGCTCTACCGACAACACACACACACACAGAGACGGAAAGTAGACGCTAGATTATTGGAACATTGTACATGTGTGTGTAATCATATCTCTCCTCCATCGTATTGCTACAAATACACACATTTCTTACCTACAGGAAGGAAAACAGCAGAAACTAAAGCATGCTGCTACATAAACTGAATGCGACAGTTTCAAGTGGTCCATGGCTGCTTGCTGTACAGGGCGAGCGTGCAGCAATACAGCAAAACCAACCATTCAATGAGGAAATCGATGCAAAGTAACATAGTTAGCTACTGATTGAATAGAATACAGTGTGCATGACAGCAATTGCGTGACAGATCGAACCAAAACATCGCAACTGGAATAGACATGTGCGTCTATGGAATGTGAATTGACATTGCTCGCGAACTGAGTAACAAGTGGCCATCAATAGTTCGAATACTATCCAAATTACAAACATTTTCAATTTTGTCAATAGCAAGATCGAACAGTTGTCTCAGTACGGTTAAATCTCTATCTATACTATCTAGTTTGCCTACTCATAAAAACCAAACGTCTAGCCGGTCTAACTTTACCATTTAAGCTCCCTGTGCGACTTCGAGCACTTTAGCCTTCTTATTTGCCAGCGAAAGCATAACGGTGACGTGGAAGTAGGAATCAGCGCAACACGCCAAGACTGATACGAAACTGCGCGTCACTCCATGAAAAAAACGCATGAATTGGCAACATTGTTGTTTGACTAGCAAAAACGAAGTGGCTAAAAACGTGTCTCTCAATATATATATATATATATATATGTATAATTTATATATATATATATATATATATTGAACGTTGTGCCTTTTGTGATTGCACTTTGTATTAACATATGTATGCATATTTATATACGATGAGTGCATATAACTATGGACATACGCATGCATACGCTTACTAACAGACACGATGCATAGACGGCCTAAACTAGCACACACAAATCAGCAACCCGACCAACGCAGTAAGCTTAAAAATGAGGTCCTAATCGATTAGGCGGCGATCATCGTAATTATATATGACTGAAGCAAGAAGCCCCGGCTGTCCCGGGACAGGTGCGGTTCGCCGATCGGCGAAAGGATGATGGAGAGTAAACAGGAAGTTTTCCCTAGTGTAGAGGTGTCGGCTAAGTACTTATTTTTATAACGACCACCACTGTACAATTGGCTATTATTAGTTATTATAAGTCTTCAGAGACATCTTCGATCGATCTGGCTTTGTGGACAGAGCCAAACTGACTTTGCAGACATCTACGCGAACGCGCTAAGCAAGCGCGTTGGGACGCCTACGTGACTTCAGCGTTGTGAATCGGGTTGCTATCCGCTAAACCGATAGCAATCCGATTATCAAGCCAAACAAAAACAAATTATGATCATTGTCTAAACATGACTATGGTGTGTTGGTGCTGGTGTGGCGCGGCCTGTTCGCCGCCTCGAAATCTCGAAACTAAACGAACAACCAACGAGCAGAAGATTCGAGCGGAAACAGCGTGCAAGTAAGTAGTACACGAGGACACCAGCAACAACACCACTTCATGAAGCTTGAGTACTTCGTGATGATGTTGCTGCTGCTGCTGCCAGATGCTATAATTGAGCAAAGAGGAATCGATCGAATGCTGCTGGCTGGTTGGCTGACGTCGTCGCCGTCAATGTCATGTCAATGTGACGTCATGTCGTCTTTGTCAAAGAAAGCTATCTATCTGCCTATATCCTATCCAAATATGGATGACGAAACGAAGTGGCACGGAACCAAAGCAACGACTCTCACCATCATCATCATCATCATTATCATCATCATCATCATCGGGCGTATCAGTCAGTTATGAATTAGCCACGATTTGAGTGTAGACGTATGTATACGTACTATGATGTATCGCTGGCGTGTATCGCTAGCTAGTCGCTAGGCAAACGGGCAGGCGAGTGTGACTTGTTGTATCGTGTTAACGTAATTGTTACCTCAACGACATCCGACGATGATGACGCCAATGATGACGCTGACACCGATGATGATGATGATGGCATATAACAATCATAATAGGAATCATTCCACCCACTGCCAAGGGACAGGTGCCATTTTATGCCCAAGTGCTTGTTGACAACAAATACCTAATCGGGAGAAACACCGGCTGGCAGAAACCACCGCCGCCGTTCTTGTTGTTGTTGTTGTTGGCTGGCTGTGCGGAAGTGCTAATAGTGTAAGAGAAGAACAATCTTGTAATCGATGCAAAGAAGCACTACGCGTTAGGACTAAACAAACTACGCGCGTGGAATCAACCGCTGCTCATAATGTAAGCTTAACAATGCTTCTTTAAGCTGAGCTCTTAATGTTATGATGTCTGTGTTGTTGTTGCTGTTGTAATTGATTTTTTATTCGCTTGGTAAGTGTGTGTACACATATCACCCTTTTAAAACAGGGGCGTATAATGTTGCAGCTATATTGTTGCAATGTAATGCTGCACATTTTGCTGCTGCTGCCTAAACATTTGCAACTATTTTGAACCTGTCGATTGTGCCTGCAAGAGGCGTGCCAAGTACCATGCAGTGCAATATTACAGCTCTGAAGTAAAATCGTTTCACTTTCTCTCTTGCAGGTCGGAGAGGTTCAACACCATAAGGGACTATGAAGACAACGTTAAACACGTACTGTTATTATATTATACCGCATTTAATAGTGAAATAAACGCAATAGATTGAATACGTATATTGAGAACGTAACAGAAACGTAATAGAATAATTGCTGAAAATTTGCCTTATCGCTCAGCTCTATTACTCATGGCTGGCCGGGGGCTTTCAGGCCGATGATGCTCGATTAGCGGGCGGCTGCAGCACGTCACGATGTCTACTGATTTGCGAGCAGTGTGACATTCATATGTGACCAAGTACACAAAACGTGACACCAGCATCCCAGATAATCCACACACCATTCTACCTGCCAAATAAAGACAGACGTTTGGCTTTCATTTGGACACTCGGCCCGTAGTTGTGCCTGGAGTTGTAGTAGGTAGCTGTTGTAGGAGGTTGCTCAGCGTAAGGGTGACGCGTCGCATTTGTTGCGAGACCGTGTCATTTCGAGTCGGCGTTTCGAAAACAGAGTAAGAAGTGAGCAGAATACCTATCTACGGCGGGACCAGAAGAGATCTCCGGAGCTATTCTACTACTCGCCTCTGTTCACGAGGCATGGCGTTGGCTAGGTATAGCAACGTACTCTGCAAATCTGAATCGGACAATTTCATTGCTCGACGTCGCGAGATCGGTGCCGCCCGGAGAAATTGCATCGTTGTTGTCATCGTTCAGACAAAATGGTTGAGATTTGTTTACGCCCGCCCAAAAACAACCGAGCGGAATATTCATAAACAATGCTCGAAATGGGGCAACTAATTTTCAAATGTTGAACACAATATATATTTCATATTTTTTTTTCAGCAACAACATTAAACATACCACAAATAATGCACCGTATTTTTGTCCCTTATAGACAACATTTGTGACGAAAACAACAACAAAAACAAATGATGATCATGATAATAAGAAAATAATAATAACTGCGAAGGTCACCGATTTCCGAGATGCACAACTTAGTGGTTAAAATTAACAAAAAAAGATCCTTGCGACGTTAGCATCCACAATTTGATTAACACGGTAAACAGCTCTAGTAATCCAAAGGAAAATTGGCGAAAATTCACCGTTGTCGTAAATACGGTGCGTGCTCTACTACTGCTGCTAATGTAGCTGTTATTTCTGTTGCTTTCCCCTGTTCTACGGGGCAGTAAATAGAAGGAAGAAGTCGAAGGTTTGATCCCAGCGCGGCCTACGACCTTCCTAAGCGACGATATCTCGTTTCGAAGATTTGCGATTTAGCTGGCTTGACGTTATAATAAACATCAACGAGATAAATAAGCATACAATAACACAACAGAACTGATCTGTTGATTAATGCATATCAAATAATTGAAGACACATCTGTAAAAACGAATTCGATTCTTTTAAATGTCGGCCGATAGACAAATAAAGAATGCAAAAGCACGCAAAAAGTTAACGGCTAACAACGGCT
This sequence comes from Dermanyssus gallinae, assembly GCA_003439945.1. Lineage (NCBI taxonomy): Eukaryota > Metazoa > Arthropoda > Arachnida > Mesostigmata > Dermanyssidae > Dermanyssus > Dermanyssus gallinae. The sequence goes on along the minus strand of QVRM01005427.1, from coordinate 485,477 downwards.
CAGAGACGCTGTTCGATAATAATGATGATAATTATAGTAATATTAATGAAGTTTACGTCGCAGACAGACCACGTCACGCAGGATTCAGCACAGCGTCTTCTGGTCGGTTGTCGCACGCGACGTCGATGAGATGATGCGAATCAGCAAACGCGTACACTTACATCACATGCGATATGAGGCGTCGAAACATTTTGATCCATTCATACACATCCGGCACTAGTGGAGCGCAAGAGTGTGGAGAGCGAGGGAAACTCGAATTCAGTATTTAACAGGCCTTTAATTACTTCTACCCGACATAACAACAACCACCTGCTTTAACAAGCGAGGACGCAGCGACCAGAGTTTTTCGCCCATCCGCTAGCTATACGATGGCTATACATCTCTGCTCTTGCATGCACCACCAGCGGTTCACCACACACGATTATGATGTGACGCGTGGGATCAAATCTAGTAAGTTCGGTGCCAAGTGTCTGGTTGATTTGGCTTAGTAGGTAGCCAATGCCTTGGGCTAGCCTGGTTATGATGATGCTGATGACGACGACGACGATAATGATAATAATCAAAGTGATTATTGTCATCATCATCACAAAGGTTTTTCAGATGTCATCCCTGAAAAACCTCTGTAAAAGAAGCAAGACAACCTCTGACACATGGTGGCTGGTCTTCATTCTGATGGGTTGCGGTCAAAGTCCGCGACGGCTGGTAGAGTTCGCAAACGGCAAGGCAGCATTTTGGCTCCAACGACTGAACGAACCAATGGCTTGGCCTATCACGCTCGCCCAATCATACGGACACAGCACATTCAAGCCGACGAGTTACGCGTCTCCTCGTGTAACCTGAAGTGGTGAGCTGAGGTCGATTTTTGGCCGTGCTGCGTCGGACTGCCTCAACAGCGTTGGCATCTATGGTGCCCCCCCACCCCCCCGCTTTCGAAAAGTCTTTAAAATGAATGCTCTCTGCTGCTGTTGCAGCTGCTGCCAGAACCGTTACAGCAAGGTCCCCTTCTGTATCCGCGACTCACTGATGATAGCTGCTGCTGCTAATCTTCATCTGTCTTCTCTTCGGGTCTGCCTCTCATGTACGAGCCTACATCTACTTCAAGAAGTCCATGCCAAATTTCTCTCTTACTCTGCCCTCTCTTTGTGTCTCTCCATCTCTCCTAGCTTTGTTCTATTTCGGATGAGCGGTAAATTGTTGTCGGCGGCGTTCGACGACTTCATCAGTCGACTCCGTTAAATCTACAGCAAGAAGAAAAGCAACAACAACAACAATAACAACAATGACAGCAACAACAACAACATCAGTGATAAGAGTAACAACAATCGCTGTCGTATGATGGCACTTTGCCATTCGCACAGATTCTCCCTTTTGGCCTGATCAGAGAGTCAGCCTCGACATCGACAGACAGATCTGGCCGATTCAGCCGATCTGTTTGTTGTTTGGCCTTTGTCCTCGACCTCGGTTCACCAAGCCATCCCGCTTAACAACAACAGTTACACGGCCAAACAATCTTTGAGTTTCTCGACGCTTCACGCTCACATCATCATGATCATCATCATCATCATCTGCACCGTCATCATCTCATCATCATTATCTTGTCTACAGGCACAGCTACCGTCAGTTAATTGCCAGAGATTGCTCCTGAAAACGTCTACTGTAGCAATACCATGTCTTCTTCTATTGAGACAAAGAGGGCGCGGATGCCAGTTCTACAATACTGCAGCTGCAGCAGAAGCAACAGTGTTTCGGCGGCGGTTGGTACGGAGCCCGCATGTGCTCCGACAACGACAGACGACATAATATAAACACTATAATAACACTAGAATTAAAAACATATTTTTTTAACAAAATTGTCTTTAAATTCAAGACTATTCTCCGTCCCCTACGGGCTTGGTACTTAACCTGAGGTATATATATCTTCAATGCATCGAGGGCCGGACACGTTAAGATATTTTGGGTTTCCCCAACAGTTCTTGTGGCAGCATGGCCGCTGACTCTCAGCGGTGTGGTTCAGCATCTATTCTCAATGAGCATCGCTCAAAGAAAATTCGATCAACAACAGGGATCAAACCGGCGACACTCCGGTAGATGACAACCATGACTAGCGCCGCTACACTGGTAATGGTAATACTAATATTAAAAACAATAAAACAAAAATTATTAACAGAATCCATATATTATCACTACCATTATTCATTTTTCTTAATTACATCAAATTACAGGGTGTGAAAATGTGCTAGCATTTCCTCGTACGTTGGCTCCGCCCATGGCGCCCACTGCGATGGAGGAAGCTGGTTTGCCATTTTACAGACAGCCAAAGATATCATTAACATCTGTTTTTGCAAACCGCTATGCCTCGGTTGCTTCGTCGCTCGCTCACCCGTGATTGCGTGTGTTACTCTTAAGTGAATTGTGGTAGTCCATTTATTTTGGTTTGTTCTTGTTAGAATACCAATCTTGCCTCGAAGGGTTTTTGCGAAGGCCAAAAGTGACAGCAGAAAAATGCGCAAAAATGACAAAGAAACAGAAAGCGTCTGTAAAATAATAACAACACCAAAACATAAACGCTACTGTTAGATAAAAAAATAAATAATAAAAAAAAATATATATATATATATATATATGGCTATTGCTTTTTCTGATTACTACTTCGAACTCCATTAATACCGCTAAAGTATCCTAAGATTCTGTACTATACTGTGAGTGTGGTATTAACATGTATAATGTGGCCATGAATGATACATACAAAAAAATATGCCTTCTGAGATTAATTGGATATACAACGAGTTTTGTAATTGTTTAACAAATTTATTTAACATGTTTAAACAAAATTAACAAATCCGCCCATACCATCAATATTATTGACATTCCACGCCAAAAGTAATAAATGGCGTCTGCCCGCAACCCTGTGACGCGGCAAGACTACAGCTGAGGCAAAACGTGAGGTTTGCCCCGCTAAGCTGCCTTGCGTTCGTTCTACTCAATTGGCTTCGGCAGATAAAAATGTCTGTAGTGGCCAACCGCTGGACTTTGTCAACTTTTCCAAATTTAGGGCTCATAGAGGTGACTATAAGAGGACGATACACATCGCGGAGAGGTACCCATACCCATGCACACGGAGGTGAGAAATGCTCAAAGGCTGGCCGTCTCTGGATGTTGCAATCTAACTCTTTGAGCTTAAAGTTGGACTTATGTTGACGTATAGCCATGGTCTGGGGGATATCTCTCACCGACCAATGTTGTATAACTCGAGGGATGTCTTTCACTACACATAAAACGTTGCAACGCGCTAAATATCACGCCACAAACTGCTAGACACATCGGTGGTCTTTTGATTTTCTGGCCCAGTAAGACGGTCGCTGAGACGCCTCGAGAAAATACATATATATATATATATATACATATATATACATACATATATACTCGAGCCTCTAGTTGCCTCTGATGTACATGATTATGTTTTACTCGGGTGTTAATAAACTATTATATATATATAAGAGACACACATATTGTCAACCAAACTTCGATTGCGGTCACTCACTAGTTATGTAGGTACTTATTGTTGTTTGTTTCTCAGCGTTTAAGTAGAGTGGGTCAAATGATAAACTTAGTCCTCAACAATTACCGCTAACTGTAGTGGCAGACATCAGTCACACAGTGGCAGCAACCGCAGCTGGACAATGCTCGATAGTAGACACAAGAGCTTCTCGAACCAACAAACGCACTCCACAAGAAATAACGTTCGAGCCGCATAAGAACATACATAGAAACGCGCACATATTCACACACGCAGACACACACATGTACAGCCCCTACATACATGTGCACAAATGTCAAAGCACAACTAAACGTCGATCGATACAATGACCCACTAAACAACCTACAAAAAGGCTGGTTCAGCTTTTTTCGACTCTAGAAAAACCCTCACACTTGGTGATAACATCAACAACAACAACAACAACGACGACGACAACAACGACTGCCGTAATAACAACAACAACAATAACATGAATAACAACGGAGACTACAACGTCGACAATACCAGCGACGCTTGTAAACTTGAACGCGTGTCGCTTGGCCGGTGGACGATTATCGCTCGTCCAGCTCTCCCTTGCTCCCCCTCCCCTCTCTCTTCCTCCCTCTCTCTGTATGAGTAGCGCTTACGGGTAGAGACCATACTCTCCAGCGGGCAGGAGGACGTCGAGAGGAAAAAAGAGAACACAATCGAAATTAACCAGACGACGGCGGGTCGGATGGTGCGCGCGTTCAAACTGGATGTTGTTCTCGGTGACCTCGTCTCGTTATGTTCTGTTCTGGTTATCTGTGCGTATTTGACCTTGCGCGCGCCTATGTGTACGATCACCGATCACCGTGGTGGGCCAGTTCTTCATTATGCCTCACCTTGTCGACCACGATATCTACTCCTATCTACTGGGGTAACATTAGAAAAGCGGGGGTGGAGGAGAAGGCTATATCCAGAGTTACATCCCTACAATCGTCGTCGTCGTCCATATGCCGTTGTTGTTGTTCTTGTTGTTGTTGTTGTTGTTGTCGTCGTCGTCGTCGTCGTCGTCGCCGATGCTGTCGCTGACACTGTAGTTAGCAAATCGTAGAGTACTAGTAGTAGAACTAATAGTCATAGGATTAAGAGTAATTAGTAAATAGCAGTGACGGTAGTAGGAGTAGGAGAGAAGGGAGAGGTACCTGCAGTTGCAGAAGTACCTAAGTAGTATAAGCCACTAATCAATATTATCAGCGGGTGTTGTTAATTGCATTATTTGTTCCCCTGAAACAACCCCCACCCACCTGCCAAACGCACGTTCGAGAACTAGACTAACCTCCTATCACAGTGGATGAAATGAGGAATGTCATCAAGAAATAATGGACAGCGAAACGCAACGGGCGCGGACCGTACCCCGGAGGAGCAGATATTCAAGTGCAAACTCATTTGTAGTCACCCTACATCCCCCCGGCTTAACGAAAGCGGTAGTGCGACCGGATCTCTTTTTCCCGACTGCTGGAAGTCGGCCCACCTAGTTCTGATTCCTGAGATAGGATCCTCTCAAAATTGCCCCACCCTCGACCATTTCCGACTCATTACCAGTCTACCTAGTCCCTCTACCAAGGCGGTCGAGCGTTTTCTCCATATGCGACTGACAAAGCAACTGAAACAACAAGAACAAGCGAACTCGGAAAACCAACATGGCTATCAACGCATGACACAGCTCAGCCTTTTTATCTTAGCCGCCGCCGCAACCCTGGAGAGGTAGTCGCTCACAAACAAGATCGTACTGCCTGGCAACATCCTACTGTACATTTACAACCAAAATGCTCTTAACTCGATCTCATGGAACTCCATAAATGACGTACTGGAACGCCTTTATACACCGCCGTGTCTCGGAAACATACTAGTTAGAAGAGCGACAACAGGAGGCTTTAAACGTTAACCATGTGCTGCCACTGCCGCTGTTGTTGCTTTGGTTATCTTCTACTAGCTAGTAATTTTACGAAAACTGCTCCTACGGCAGTTACAATGGTATCGCCACAATTGTTCTTGCGAAGCCAACACAAAACAATGCTGGCCGTAGAAAGAAGAAGTAGAACGACTTAAGGGTGATTCGTATGGAGATAGATCGTCCTAGGCAGGGGGTATCGCAGCGCGCACTTTACGAAGACGTGAGCTACCCGTGAGACAGCACAACAGCCCGACTGCGTGTCGGATCTGAAGCGCACCACTACGATCGTCTAGACTCGCAGCCGGAATCCAGGCCAGGAACAGGTGACCGAGACATCAATCACAGACGCCTATTCCGAACACACGAACGAGGAATTCTTCCGGGAATTGTCCTATCAGCATGATACTGACCCAACCAACACATCATCATTATCATCGCCATATGATCCTCATCATCTGAAGCTGTTGCCCTCGTTCAGACCTCCGCTCCTGCTACCGTCGGCCGGGTCAAATGCGACGCCGTGTGATAACTGAGATGACAGCTAACCGTTAGCCACATCGCTTCCTAGTTGACAGATCACTTCACATAAATATATCAATAGCTCATGTGCTAATGATTTAGGGACTTAGTGTATATATATATATATATATACTCTATGAAAACGTTTTAGCCGTCCTCCGTCCGTTGTCTATGCATACTGCAGGGCCACCGGTAACGACAGGTATGAAAACAACGGCCAACTTCTTCTTCGCTGAATCGGAAGGCAGCCTCAGATTTGACTCAGTGCTTTGGTCTACCGGCTAATATATATATATATATATATATATATATATATATATACATATATGTGAAGGGAGAATAATTATTAGCGAAAAAAGACGAAGTCGAGTGCGTTTTGCTCTAGCAGTTATGAAAAGGTGCCAAAACTGGTGATGTCCATGGAGACACTTTCGCCATCTTCCAGAATTCTGTAGACAAACGCAGCTGGTTCGACGGTCGACGGTCTTCTGTAGTGGATATCTTAAACGTTCCTTGGCTGAAGCAAGACTCGACATTTACCACTTCATAACTCGCGGAGAAATGTAGGATGCTGTGTGACCTTGTCAGAGTATTCTATATTATAATTCAATAGACTTGGAATCCGTTTAAAGCTATGTAAATGAATCTCTCTCCTCACACACTACCTGACGCCAACAAATTGAATGCTTGAGCATATGTGCTTCGCGACCTGCCCGCTCCAAAATGCAAACAGCAAAGATTGTGCCTTTTACCATTTCAACGTATGCTCTAATGTGAGCCACCCCCAGCTTCAAAAGCGACTGGCCTGTACTGCAAACTGAGCACCTATCACGCTTTCACAACTGACTGAAATATGGCCGCTTAATTAATGATTAAAAATACGCATTCAATCAGAAGCAACTCAATGCCGTTCAGTTTTATAAAGTGGCCCAATGCTACCCATCACCACAGAAATAGCTGTAACGTTTCTAAACCATCGCCGGACAATCTTCCTTACATCAGACTGAAAACTACATTATTATATTACCTAATCATCATCATCATTAGCATACGCGAGTCACGTCGTGAGTGAGTCCTGTTTAGTGAAAAAAAGAGCGGCACTAAGATCGATACTGAAACAATATACGTTCAGTGATCTGTGTGACGTTTATTTATTATCGCAATATTAATAGCCTAAAAACGATATATATATATATATATATATATATATATAGCCCAATAAAGTAGACTATGTAAAGCTAATGCGCAGACGAAGCGAGAGATTGTTGTACTCGCATCGATGATGATGATAATTGCGTGTGGCGCTTGGCCGGTTGCCAATGGGCTGCTCGAGCCTACGAGAGGAGAAACACGTGTGTTCGCTAGATAGCAACCTTATATATATATATATATATATATATATATATATATAATCCGCCATTTAAGACAATGTCACTGTTTTGTCTGAATGAATGCCAAAAAACAACCGAAAACAAAGCGGCACAACACATGTGCATTGAACGCAGAAAGCCACTGAAGCTCGAATGAGACGAATGGAGTGATGATACATACATCCATCCATTCGGTGCAAGCACCAACAGTACCTCGCGAATGATCATAATTTTTTCATCATAAAGAACATAATAAAATGTGTCATTAATATCGTAATAATAATAAATAATAATAATAATATAATAATAATAATAATAATAATAATAATAATAATAATAATAATACGCTTATTTGCTTAGAATTATTCGTCAATTCACAAACAGAATAAGTCCACAGCATGCACACGTTGAGCGTCGTGGTGGGTTAACCGTTGTGGCATAATTCGTCATAGTAGCGGGACAAATATAGTACCATAAAAATAGATGTAGATATATGCTAACAACGGCTTCTGTTGTATCTGTCGGCTAGCCCGTTTGGAGTAACGCTCGGAGCAGCGCTTAACACACTTGAGAGTAAAGCAGCTTCGATTCAACGTGAATCATTCAATGATATGTTGCTAACCATGCCCATAACGAAAGCAACAATAATCAATCAATGGCGACAACCATGTAGAAGAGTACAACAGCCAGCATTGTAGCAGCAGCAATAGCAACAATATCAACAATAACAACGACAGCAACAATATATAATGATATGAAGATATTGGTACTACCTGGCTGCTATTGTGCTTCTAATGTGCGGCAGTAACAACAATTGCAGTACCAACAGCATTCAAACATCGACTACAAAAACACCACTACTTTGCTCTCTGTTTCTGTTGTCCAGTGTCAACAATTACAAACTTGTTGAAATTGCTGACAATTTTTGTAGCCCTCATCATAGCCGCAATGACGAAGGCGACAACAGTCTAAAATGCCGGTGGATGTCAAAACGACAGTGACGTGCTTATTTATTATAAACATATCACCGTATCTGAAAGCTGCTATGATACTTTGTTCTTGTTGTTTTTGCTGCTGCTGCTGTTGTTGTTGCTATTGTTTTCTTCGTTTGTAAATAATTGTTGTTGTTCTACGTTATCATTTTCTCGTCTTCATGTCGTTACCTTTCTCACCAAAGTGGTGCTTTCACACCAATGCAACATCTTTGCCCCAACACGTGCTGCCGGCCAACTGACCAACCTAAATAAAGTATACTTTGGACTCCCTCAGAGACCTGCCCGGTTATAGGATGTCACTTGTGCAATTGGCAGCGTCGAGTGATCAAACAATCCCAGAAAGTAATCCGCGATACAGTACCAGAACTTGCACCAGATGTTGGTGATGTCCTTCGCATCAGCGACAAATTATTGGCCGCGAGTCAAAACAAAAGCGATGTTCCTCACGAGGCGATTCTGCCTTCGAAGTCCTGGACCGATTGCGTTATTCAGTGTAATAATTAATGTATATATATATATAAAAGTCACTTTAATCAACAAACAAAACTCATAGATAGTAATAAGAGCACAATACAAAACACGCGTACTATGAATACAAAGCAGCGCACCCCTCGTATGAGCATTACGTTTCCTTGACGGCCCACACACCTGGCTACGGCCCTGAAGAGGGCTTCGATAAGCGCGCGGGTGCATGTGCCAAAGTCCCCACCCTCTCTGCTCTATAATCTTACGCGAACAAGGTTTCCCTTTTCACATATATATATATATATATATATATATAAAGCTAGAGCCCTAGAGTATATTTTCGTCACTATACATACGGCATGCACGTGTGTGAAGAAGACCACGTCTTCTTCATTTGTCAACGATTTCATTTACGGCAGAAAATCATATTCCGCTATATATATATATATATATATATATCGGAGCAACTTTCGAATAGATGTTGAATGAAAAGGAAGATCCGCGTGGCTACGTTTCAGTATGTTATTACAAATAAATGTATATACTATAAATAAACAAACAAAAAACAAGCATATACATAAACATACAACACATACAACATAATAATAATAATAGAGTAATGACTGATTTATTCTCGTCATCATTAAAAAAGAAACGTCACTTTAATCAACAAACAAATATTGACTGTATTATTATTACTATCTACTAATATTAGTTTTTTTTATTATTATTATTATTCTCTTAACGACTATAGGTTAGTTTAGTATTTATTCTTACGCTCTACTTAATCTGTATTGTTACCCTTGTATTATCTCATGTGTCTCTGTGTGTGTTAGCCATTTCTGTTAGTTAGCGCCTGGCACGCGGATTGCTTTATATGTCCTTCTAGTTGTCTCACTGCTTCTCTGTGTTTCTCCGGGATGTGCGAGCGGTCGTTTGACGAGGGGTGCGTTGTTTTTCTACGTGCGGCGTCTACTTGTCTACTTGAAGTGCGAGACCATCGCAGTTAGAGCAAGAGAATCATAAGCTGTCCCTACTGTATGGCCACTTTTCTTTCAGCCGCGGCAGCGAAACCGACAGAGGAAAAACAGGGATCGATACAGGGCGGGAGAGGGGGGATACGGCACCGCCAACATCTAAGCTTCTAGTCGGGTCCAGCCGAGTTCGCGATTCCATATTACGGACACAGGTCTTGGTTGGTTTGGTCAGTCGAGTAGCTCGGTTTTGCGGCGTAGCCTGCCACCCACCCAGCCATCCAGTCAGAGAGGAACAGATTGAAAGTGAGTGCGAGATTCGTCGTCAAGAGATTCTGCTTCCAACTCTCCACCCGCTCCCCCTTCCCCGAACCATGGATGACGTTCGTCACGTCGTATCGTACCACCACGTGCTTAAAGATCCATATCTTCGCATTGTTGCGGAAGCGGGGCAACTCCAAGCACAACAACAGCAGCAGTAGCAGCTAACAAGGATTGTAAGGATACCAACAACACCTAAAAACGACCCTCGCCACAACGACCTATACACCACATGATTGGGCATAATCGCTACACTGAAGAGCTTATATATATATATATAAATATATATATTCTCGATCTACCCAAGTAATCGCGCAAAATGTGTAAGAATCAACTCAAGTATATATACATGGAGGTAATCCCTGCACATTTCGCACGACCACTCGGGTACATCGACCCATGAATTGAGCAGGAAAAGTAGCAGCTTTTTCAAAGTGCTGTATAGAATCCGCAAAATTTCTCTTTTTCACTTTTCTCTGCTCTACACAATAGTAGCAATACGGTGATTCGCAACGTTCACTAGCTCACTCTGTTCTCCTCTTCGCACCTCGAACGTCGTAGTTGAGGCAGCGCGGGATTATGGGCCACGCAGCAAACATCACGAATATATATATATATATATATATATATATATATTCATATGTATACATTCGAGTATATATATATATATATATATATATATACATATATATATATATTCATATGTATACATTCGAATCTGTTTTGAGGCGGTAGGATCAAGTTCTTATCAAGATCCAGTGTTCACCAAGCTAAGCCTGCTAGCCTACAAGACGTGAGACGGCTGTTGTCTGTCTGTCGCATTAATCCAGTCGTCGATAATAATTGCCCCTTGGATTTGCTGCCGTGAACAGATGACGCTACGACTCGGCCAGCCTCGGCCTTGAGATGGCCCTGACAGGTGTGCACTACAAAACCGTAATCACCGTCATCATCGTCATAATCTTCTTTCTTCGTCGTCGTCGTCGTCAACATGAGTTAAGCCCCAGTGGTTGGTAAACATGATAACGTGCCGAAAATCCCCTTGCCCTCTCATCAGCCTACAACGTACATGGTTAGCAGCAAGCTTGGTCGACTGCGTAAGTCGGCGACCATCGGTCGGAGTCAAACAAAGATATTTATTACCAATTTTTTAATTGGAAAATAAAACTTGGGTTTGTGCCCCGTAGACCAAAGGCCCCGTGGGGGTCATCATATCTGAAAGACTAGATTCAACCTGGTGCTAAACCTGAACTTGCACACAACGTCAACAGAGTTCGGGTGTGTCTGAGGCAGCTTTCTACTTTCCGGAGACACACAGTTAATCAATGTAGGTCAACTACTACGTGTGTGCTGCCCAAGCTCGGTGGTTTCGTCTGCAAAACCTCGACGGAACAAACAAATTAGCCACGTTCAGGACGTCGTGCCGAAACCCAGCGCTCATTGCACATACTAAATAGTATGGACAAAAATCTGCTATTTACAGAGATAACTATTACTATGTCTACTACAATTTTACGACTGCAGGGTTTTAGAATTGATTTCTTTCATCAACGCCTACCTGGTGAAGCGCTCGTTTAAAACAACAGAAAAAAAGCGTCATTGACCGCCATTGCTCGCCAGCAGCTCTTTAATGCCTTATAAACTTAGCGTTAAATAATTTTCTTTACTAAGAGTTAGGCGATTAAATCCTTGTTGAAACTCTGGATTGATATCCGGGAATTTCTGTCTGCTATTGCGTAGCGCAATTGCATGGCGCACGTTATCCAAAAATATATATATATATATATATATATATATATATATATATATATATCTGTGTGTATACATATAAGAAACGGTACTTGTCCCAGTAAAAATAAGTAGAAATAAACTATGAGAAAAAACACTCCGAAATGACCTATGCCCACAGTTATGGCGGTCGGCCAGGAGCTGACGACGCTGAAATGATCTGAAATGATGTGTCTCTTCCGCGACAGCAACGATGGAAACGATGATGCCTCTCTTCCGCAATGGGAAACAGTCATCCGCCGACCGCGGCACTGACCCAAAAGTGGCTCAACGATTCACTCGAATGGCTGGCGAAATGTCACATGAGACAGATTTCTAAGTAGCCACATGGTTAACACTCACTCCATACACAGTTATATATATATATATATATATATATATATATATACATATATATATATATATATATATACATATATATATATATACATATATATATATATATATATACACGTGGAAAAGTGGATGCGCACATACATGCATGCCTACACAGTTGCTCTATTTGTGTGTCGTTTATCGCTGACCGTTGGGCACGCACGACACACGGCTCCGTTTGCCAGCATTCACGAAAATGGCAAACTCCATCCCTTGATCGTCTCACCATACAGGAAATAAAAATAATAATAATAATAATAATAATAATAACGGCAGATCCTTCTTAGCGTCTAACGAATCTATTTAATACGTTCCTATAACAAAGATATAATCAAATATGAAAATAAAACAGCAGGAATTAATGTCAACAACACGAGCAGTTACAGCAACAGTAACAACGACAAGGCCAACAAAATTTACAATAACCGATAACAACAACGGAAATATCCCCAGTGACTATCACACGGTTACCTAACGAGTATTCGGTACAACAAGATACATTTGTCGATTCAACAGATTCTAACGATCGTAAACCGTGTTTACGCAGTAGTTAGTAGACGTAATCATAGTAGTAATAGTAGTAACCGCAATAAGATCAGCGTAAACAAGTAAAATAAAATAAGTTTTGATGTAAATGATTGTACTGTATATTCAATAGCCTGGAATAGGCGTATTCCACCTAATAAGTCAAATGATCGAAGATGATTTGACTCATTACGCAAGCTGTTAATTGGAACGATGATGGAGTCATGATGACAGCCATAACGTCATGACAAAGAGGGCCACGTGGTTGTTTACAGTACAGTTTGTTTCTCCTATGCGACTAAGAGGGAAGACTCTACCTTCGTATTCGCATAGGAGAAACTTCGTAGGGGGACGCAGTAGCAGAAGCGTTGCGAGCAGAGAGGTGAGAGTGTTGGCGGAGAACGCGAAGCGTGGCACGAGATGAGAGATTCTTGGTACCTGTACTTGGACCATCAATATTGCCAAACCGTACGTCTCGTAAGGAGATTCCGTCTCCAGACAACTGAGCTTTCTGGGGGGTCTGTATGTATGTCTATCTAAATATATGTATGTATGTCTATCTAAATATATGTATGTATGTATGTGTGTAAAATATATATATATATATATATATATATCGGTGCTCTCATATCGCCGCGCTGGCAGCGAAGGCAGACAGGGGGAGTCACTGCCTTTGTCGCTGCGATTATGTCATGCATACTCGACGACATGCGGGACTCTCGAGTAACGCCGACGATGACGATGGCGATGATCTGTCCAGCTAGCGCCAGACTGCGATGCGTCATGAGCACGCAGCGATGAGATCGCTTACCACCGCAACAACAAACCTGTTGCAGGCGAACGTCGTCTTCCCTCCATGCAGTGGCAAACGCAACAATCACGGTGCCCGCAGCGGCATCAACAATAGCAATAGCAACAGCAGCTTTAACAACAACAAGAACAACAACAACAGCAAGAACAACAACAAGAACAACCTCAACAACAACAACCTCTACAACAAGTAGTAGTAGTAGTAGTAGTAGTAGTAGTAGTAGTGGCACGTCTGTGCTGCTAATCTGAACCAGCTGCGCGATCATAGCGCGAACATCTGTTTTCACTCACTCCCCTGCCACGATGTTCGATGTTCGATATCGGTAACTAGAAGGTTGGTTGGCTTACGACGACCTAGACCAAATATGGTGGTGTCCCCTCGCAGTGATCTCGCAGTTTGGCATCGTCATCGGCGTAACGCAACGTCGGGAGAGAGAGAGAGAGAGAGAGACGTTAAAATCGGCACAGCGTTCAAATGCTCTCTCACTGCTGCTACGCTGATTACCTAAGCTCTCGGATCATCATCGCGCGATTGTCCCTCGCCGACGACCGGCGGCTTTTATGAGGCGGCGGCGACGGCGGCATCGTTATCTGAGTGCATCTACGAATGATTTACCAGTTAGTTACGACCGAGCCTAAAGCTGTACGCATATCGGGATCCATTTCGTTCCGCGCCATGGACAATAGCAAATACATATATGGCCGCATTTACTAACTCGGACAAACGTGCCTAACGACAAGAAGTAACCAAGCAACCAACTAACCAGCTGTCGATTCGACTTGTTCACATCGGATAAAGGAAATTCCATTGCTTGTGTCTAGTGTAAGCGTGTGTTCGGCAGTAGTTAGGTCTCGTATGTATATATATATATATGTATATATATATATATGGATAGATACTCGTATTTATATATATACACACCTTCATAATTACACAATGCGTGTTTACCAGAGGTACGATATTTCCCATTCACGGCTAGTTAAATTGCAACAGCAAAAGCCGATTAGAAAGCGCCAAGAAAGAAAAGCCTGAGGCGCCAATATTTCTGTATGTCGGCCAACGACCGCAACAGGAGCAGCTGGAACGAGTAACGATGTCCGCTACCCACGACTTATCGCGTGGTCTAATCCGTTGCACATACAGTGAACACATCTAAGCTAGCAGCCGCACTTGCAAGTTCTGTTATATATATATATATATATATATATATTTATATAGGTAGATATATATATATATATATATATATATATATATATATTATATATATATATTATATATATATATATATATATATATATATATATATATATATATAGGTAGATATATGCGTGGCAGCGCGGCAATGCGGCAGCAATAATGGGCACTATGAGGAGCTGTCTCGAGAATAAGCTCGACTGGTAGCACTCCTCATAAGCCCTTGTGTAATTAGTTGACAACATATCCCTGTAAGCCTATAATGGAATAAAGAGGGTCATATATATATATATATATATATATATATATATACATATATTTATATATATGTATAGACAGCAGGATATGTGGCACACACACGCGCGCATACGAGAACATATTGCACAAACCTCAGCGCCGGCAGGCCGATAGAGAGACAGGTCTCTCACGGAAGATGTTCGGCGGCGATGTTCGGTGGTATCGGCTTTCCAACCATGTTTCTATCGACTGGCACTGCTACGGACTTTTGGCTTGTATAGTTGTTGGTCGTGGTGACTGAGTCGTTTTGTTCGAACGGGCGCCGGTCGGTCTCTCCGCGATAAACGGCGCATCACTACTGATGCGCTGATTTCGTCGCTCGAAACGCCGCCTTCATTTCTCAACTTTCATCAACGCCGATGATGTTGTGTACATTGTCGGTCGATGTAGTCGATGTAGTTGCATCATAGCAGTTCCTCGTCTGCTCGTCGATATTTGTCGATAGGCCACACATCTCTCTTTCAACGCTCTAAGCCCACCCTATCTCTCTCTCTCTCTCTCTCTCTCTCTCTCTATATATATATATATATATATATATATATATATATATATCTCTACCTGTATATACAGTCTTTCTCGGCCTTTCTCTGTGTCTCTCGACTTCTGCTTCTAATTAATCTCTCAACCTGTGGAAGCAGCAGCAGCGTATGAAAATGAGGATGAGACGTCAACACCAGCAGAACACTAACACAATGTCATCTTCTTTTTAGAGATAGAGAGAAAGTAACTCTTTGTCGCCAGCCTCTCAACCAGTTTTTAAATTGCTGCTGCCACAATAACCGTCCAAGCGCGACCAGTAACAGATTTATCAGGCGCGACCACGATCACGATCAGATATCAGATCAGTGGCTATCGCGACCTGAACAACAGTAACTAACGGTAGCCATGCTATAATGATAACGATGATGACGACGACGACGACGACGACGATGATGATGATGATGATGATGCTAGGTTCAGATTCTCAACGTTCGAGAGAGGACGTAGGGTCGTCATGTGTCAAGATTCCGATTCCTCGTCGCCAGGTCCAGTTCAACAGTCCAGTGCAGGTGGGTCAAACCTCGGAACTCGCACAGTGCAGCGGCGGCGTTTGTCGTACTGACGTCTCGTCGGATCGAACAGGTTCCATCCCATGGACAGTGCGCGAGCGCAAGCGAACAAGCGAGGCAAGTTCAGTGGAAGCACAAACACGGCATCGAACCGAACCAAACGCAGTCAGTCTACACAACACTCGCTCACGTAATGATCGCAGTGGCCACACGCAAAGCCACGTAACTGCTATAAGAACTAGTGCATCTTTCTATTGGTCTATCTGTCTGTCGGTCCGTCTGTCTGCCTGCTTGTTTATATGTATGTTTGTACGCAAGTGCGAAAAACAAAGAGAGAGAGAGAGAGAGAGGGGGGAGAGAGAGCGCGCATAATTGAAAGTGAGAGAAACGAACCCGCGGCGAGATTAGACACGACGCTTGATTAGATAATAGATGTGTGCCGCCACCAACCCGAAAGCATGGGTAGTGTACCACGACCACCACTAGTATAGTACTATTTAGTTCGTTTTTCTACTGCTGCTGCTGCCGATGCTGCCGCTGCTGCTACCGTAACTGGGAAACTCCATTCGACGTGAACACGCTTGTTTACTCATTCATGTCAGCGGCTGACTGTGGCGATCTCGACTGTCGAAACTGGCCCTCCTGAAACGAGGACGAAATGAGGGGAGGAGGAGGAAGAGAAGGTGGAAAAGGGAAACAGGGGACGCCGCGCGTGTTGTCGAAGAAAGAGGGCAGGATCGAACGAGGGCGAATACAGGGC
The DNA here is from genome assembly GCA_003439945.1 of Dermanyssus gallinae. Lineage (NCBI taxonomy): Eukaryota > Metazoa > Arthropoda > Arachnida > Mesostigmata > Dermanyssidae > Dermanyssus > Dermanyssus gallinae. Next base: position 468,578 of record QVRM01005427.1, on the reverse strand, counting down.
GAGAACAGACTCAGCGACCTTAGTGGTCAGCACTAAGCCAAATCCAACAGCTCCAGTCGGTCAGGTCAATCTGCAGTTGACGTCGGCGCTAGTTGGCCATGCTGAACTACCACGGGGGGGCTGGTTAGGATATTGGCAACAACAATGCGTTACTTTGAAAGCGTGACGAAGGCAACAACAACAACAACAACAATAATAATATTATAACATTTTTAACAAGAATTTATTGTTATGAATATGCACAGGTGTCACAGTTACTAATATACGAATTATAGACAATTTGCAATTATGTTTTTATGTTTTTTACATGTGTGTCAATGACCATTCAACATCATACTTTTGTCTCTTTCTCTCTCTCTCTCGCTGCTCCTCTGCAAGCAAGACAAGAAGACACGTGTCACAGTCAACAACCTATCGGTATATCTATCTGTCTATCTATCTATCTATCAGCAGACTCCATCTACTATTGCTGTTACTTCTTACTCTGCACTAACTTGCGATTTTTCCTTATTTTATTCTCACTGTCGGCACGCGCTTTCTACGCTTCGACACGGTTTCCTCTGGCGACATCATTCCGCGTTGTTGTGCCCTGTTGTTGTCGTTGTTGTTGTTGTTGTTGTTGTTTTCAGTTGTCTTTTTTGTCGCCGTTGTTGTTGTTGTCGCTGCTGTTGTTGTTGTTGTTGTTGGCGTTCTGCCTAAACGCGTGTCTACCTAACCTGTTTGATGTGTCTGAAGTTACCAAAATGCTTGTTCGCTGGCGCTGCCTGTTTAGTCGGTTGGTAGCCTAGTTGACTGGTGTGGGACCGTGATGGGCGCGTTTCAGATAAACGCGTCGCTCGTTTTTCCGAGTGGTCTCCATTGATATTGAACAGCGAAGGCCGTTGAGGAAGCCTTAAATTAATTACGCTACAGAAATCGTACGCAGGCCTCTAGGCGGCAGCAGAGAGGCTTCCATGTTGGCTAGCTATTACAGCTTGGCTGGCTGCGTTGGCTCATTGGATTGGTCGTAAAAAGCCCAAGATAGAGGATGCAGACGGATTAATGAACAACAACAGCAAAAACAAAACAACAACAACAACATCACCAACAACAACAACAGTCGAACAGATTAATCGACGGACAGAGACAGACAGACAAAGGGATAAGAGTCTGCTGCTGCTGCAGCCCGCATGGTTCCTCACCCCGACATCAGAAAGACTATGATAGCCTTACATTTGCTGTCATGGTGTTGAAGATCACACATAGAAGCTGATGTCATAGATGCCATCAGCTTCATGGACTATGTTGTTGACAGCAACAACAACAACAACAATATCACATCACTACCGTCATCAATAATAATGTATATATATATATATATATATGTGTGTGTGTGTATATATATATATATATATATATATATATATATATATAGACTCAATCTTATCACCAAAATAATAATAATAATAACTATTATTATTATCATTATTATTATTATTACGCTGTCGTCAGCAAGAACAACACAACCGACAACTCCAACACCAAGAAGGCCATACTGTTTAACAATATCACAATTTACATTGTGGCCGTCCTTCCGCGCGCACATCACACCGGCAGACACATGCCCGTCTGGGTTGTAACAGAGAAAACGGCAACAACAATAGTCGCACACAGACACTGCAATAACGACCAACAACGCCCGCGACAACAATAACAACAATTGCCACTCTTCCGCCACTGGCCAAGCATCGAGTGACTATGACTACTATTTGGCTTTACTACTACGACGAGTACTGCTACTGTCTAACTAGTAACAAAAAAAACGCGCCCCGGAAATACAGCAGCTCCCAAAACCCCAACAAAAGAACCATTCAATAATGTGTGTGTGTGTGTGTGTGGGCGTGCGTATTTGTCATCATAGTATTCAAAATCGAGGCCAACTCAAAAATATGTCGTGTTCTCATTGTTATCTTGCATATTTATACTTACTTGGCGGCGTCATGTATATATGTATATATATATATATATATATATATATATATATATATATATATATATATATATATATATATATATATATATATATATATATATATATATATATATATATGTATATATATATATATGTTGCAGATCATTGCTAATCAAATTAATAAACTATAATGCTAACAGACGCGCCTAAACCCTGTAGCAAACAATCGACCCAAACGAACAAATATAGACGCAGATGTACATGGACTAAATAACTAACCCAACAAACGATCAATACATATATACTATATATATATATATATATATATATATAGAACGGCCTCGTATACACGGCCGACGTTATCATCATCGCCAACGACAACAACAACGGCCACACGAACGACAATAACAATAACGTCCATAACAGCAACGACGACAACAACCGTGCAACAAATAACGCATGTGTGTATATAAGGTTTGCACATGTGTTTGTGTCTACGTATATATATATATATATATATATATATATACATATATATACGCGTATACGCATCTCGGTATACCGTCTTCCTTCCTCCAGCTCGTCACTGCTTCGGCGGGGCGTATTCGTTGTATATTGCCATTGGGTGTTATGCTGGGTGCTGCTGTTGTTGTTGATAAGTTACGTCAATGCTGGCCTGGTAGCCAACTTCAGAGCTTATCACTGGTGTGTGTGTGTGTAGATATATATATATATATATATATACAAAAAAGAAAGCGACAGTGGGAGAGGACCCGCGTTAAATATATACCCAGACACAGAAACATTTCAACAGAGCGACAAACACATTCGGCAAATTCTGGCATATACAAGTATGTGTGTGAATATATATATATATATGTGCCTACATTCGTTGACGAAAAACGTTCCGGTAATCGAACTGTCCGTAGCACCCCAGCATCAGTGAGTTTCTTGCCATATGTGTTGCTCCATGTATATATATATATATATATATATACAACGGAGCACAGGCAGCTAATACAAGTGGATAACTGTTCGTATAAGGAGTGACCGGTCGATCCCACACACACTTGTATATATATATATATATACATATATATATATATATATATATATATATATACTCTTGAATATGTGCAAAAAGAATAGACACCGCCAGTCAAATGTGTTATTAAAAATTGCAGTTGAAAGGAAAGCTCGATCAACTCGACATTATGGCGACATTATACATATATAGGTAAACTTTACTCGACATGATACATAGGTAAACTTTAGAAAACGCTTTGCACATGTGCAAAGAGACGTGCCATCGGACTTTAGGATTTCTCAGCAAGTCGATTTGCTATGAATGCCTATCGTGCTAGCGAAATATATAGAGGGATCTTTGAGTTGGCTTTGTGTATAGTGGGGACGTATATATATATATATATATTTCTCCGTGGCGATTCTATATACAAGGTAGCAGTGTGATAAACATATGCACCTATATGCGTAATGCAGTAGCTATAATCTATGCATGTATAACGCAGTAGTGTTCTGATGTATTTTTATATCATATATATATATATATATATATATATATATATATATATATATACATATTGAGCTATAATCTATGCATATGCAATGCAGTAGTATTCTGATGTATTTTTATATCATACATAAATATATATATATATATATATATAGATATTGAGCTATATTCTATGCATATGTAATGCAGTAGTATTCTGATATAGTTTTTATATCATATAAATATATATATATATATATATATATATATATCGAGTCGTTACACGGAAAGAGCGCCAGTGGTTGACTGACGTCACTAGAACGTGGCGTGTTCGCGATCAGGTGAACCACCACATGGCGTCAAAACAGACCACCTTATAGATTAGCCACCCGCAGGTCAAGGCTCACCACATTGGTGAGAGAAAGAGTGTGACTGTGCGTCGAGCAGCGTCGGTGGCCAACAGCTGCGGGGATTACGCAATATCGATAATAATAATAATAAGAATAATAATATTAATACTAATAAAATCATTGTCCTTAAGCGGCTGATCGGTAGTTTCCTTACACCGGCCTTTCTACGCTCTACACAACAGCAGCAGCAGCCGCAGCAAAGGCGGCCAATAATGCGAATGATCTCAATGACAAATTGTGTCACTACCGTCAACCCAGAAAGTCGGGTTGTGCCATCAGCAGCCACCTCCTGACAACTCCATTCGACTAGAGTCAACGCCCGCAACACTGCAGCAACCATCTAAGCAGTTTCTTTACCACACGCTTTACCTCTCCTTTATATGGTTCGATTACCTAGGAAATACGTTTTTTTGAGTATATACATATATATATATATATATATATATACACATCAGCTTAGCTAATAGTGGGCGATCAAGAAGTTCTCAGCACAGATTAGTAGATGTTTGAAGACTGGCGCTACGCACATAGTTCACGCGTAGTCTTGGTAAAAGGCTACCTCTGTAAACGAGTGGCAGACGTGTTTGGGTCGTCTTTTCTTGAACTTGCTGCAGATGTTGACAGCAGAGACCCGTGTTAATTGTGTGGTTCCTTCTCAGAAGTTTGCAACGATGTGCACACCAAAGTGCACGATGCCTGTGATATCCTACCAATAACACATCATAATATTTCTATTTTTAGCGTTTCGCTTGGGTTCGCGTGAGGAACTGCCTGCGCCCTCCGACCAGAAAATATTTCTGCTTACATGATCGCGGAAAGCTTATTTTTCATCCCAGTTTATCAAACGATCCGAGAACGAAGCTTGGTAGTGGCGGTTGAAGAAAGAAGTTCACATGCCTTATTCCGTCGGCGTTGCCCAGTGTTTTACGCATAATCCTAACAGTAGTAGGTACTGGGTCAAGTTCAACTGCTTCCGCAAGTTCTGGAGTGATAACCGTTGGATTTGTTGCATATTTAAGTGCCGAATGGCTGATGCAGTAATGTCTGATGCTCTATCATAGTCAGTCTAGTTCTTTCCCGTACTAGTGTTGTTTCGGGGACGCTGCAAGCCTTCGAAATGGGCGAATAGCAAAACGGCAAGACCGTTTGAACCTTATATAAATAAAAGTAGCTGAAAACTAGATACACATGGGATACAAGCAAAATAGCTGATTAATGGCGAGGAATGATGGCGAACGGGATGCGCAAAGCGCTCGTTGAATACCTGATGAAGTCCATCATACTTTGACCATACGCATACCCGATCTCACTCTCTCGCACCCCGCTCGCGGTGTTAACAAGTTATCAACGCAATACGTTTATACACAATATACAATAAAGCGTTCAATAAATTCAACTGAGTCCAGATACAACAACAAAATCAACAACATCATCGATGATAACGACAGCTTCAGCAGCAGCAGTGCTAACAGAAAATCAGGAAGAATCAAAATGAATCGAAACAAAAATGACAATAGAAATAACAACAACAACCAAATCGACAACAGCGCAAATGATGGCAGCAGCGTCGGCAGCAAGAGCAACAAGAACAATAAAAACACACAATAACCGCAGCAACAATAACAAGAGAAACAGCAACAACAACAGCAAAAACAACAACAACAGCAAAAACAACAACAACAACAACAACAACAGCAAAAACAACAACAACAACAACAACAACAGCAAAAACAACGACAACAACAACAACAACAACAACATAACACCACTGACAGTGGCAGTAATGACGGCGGAACGACGGACTGCTCGCCTGCCCGTGACGGCTATCAGGGCCAAACGACTTCCGAACGACCGAGGACCAGGGTCGGCCGCCGTCACCGTCACCGACGTCGTAGTCGTCGTCGTCTCTGCCTGCCGCCACACTGAATGAAGTCGAATGAAGACCGGTGAATGGGTGAAGTCGGTTGAGGCCGCTAGTAGCTAGTAGTTACCTGAAGCTGAACGGACGGCAGCAAAAAGACCGACTCAGCGGGGCATCCCCCCGCGCCACACTGACGTTATTGCTGTTGTTGTTGTTGTTTCTGTTGATATTGTTGTTGTTGCTGTTTTTGTTGCTACGGCTGGCGTTTTTGTTATTCTGCTGCCGCTGGTTTTTAAGGTCGTCATCCGCAACAACAACAACAACAACAGCAGCAGCAGCAACAGCGGCAACAACAACAACAGAAGCAGCAACAACAGCAAAAGCAACAGCAGCACCGCGCTGCTTGAATATGCTGTTCCTCACCATATGGCGAAGAACCAGTTACACGAATCACAATCGGTGTAGTTGTGGTAGCAAATTAATCGAGCGGCTATGCTATAGCAGTATGATGTACTGTTACGCCACTAGTCTGTACCGCTTCCATATATTAAAAAAGTTGTATATATTGCAGGGATATTTCATATATATATATATATATATATATATATATATATATATGAAAAGAGACATGAGCTAGCCCTAACCTTAAGCAAATGTATCAAATGTCAAACGTTCAACTGTGAACGCCACAACAGTAGCGTATGTGTACAGTTGAACACAAAGTACCAACGAATGTTTGGCTGCTCAATAATCTATAATATATAAGACCTTACTAGACTTTTTACCTTACTCAGTGATATATAATACCTTACTAGACACGTTTGTTTGCAAGATTGTTTACATCTGTCTTTAGCGCTTTACTCGTACCTCTATGTGAAGCCGCATATGAGGCGTACGTTGCGCTGGGGACAAAACAGCATATTGCGTATCGCTTAATGATTTGTCGAATAGCCACCCCATCAACGTACAAGGCAATCGCTCTCTGCGAGCGACCTTGCGACCGACACTGAGTGAAGAGACGTTTACACACAGCCGGAAACACTGCCATTGTGATGCCAATGTTACCGACACAATTACAACTATTATTTAACTCAACCACTTAAACACCTTAACAGAAACGAAGCAGAATAACAGAAGCAGACAGAAGCAAATTGTTACTTCGTTCGTAGTAAATACGCTTAGAACGGCGGTTAGACGCGGTTGATGTGACAATCTTCACACAGTGGTTGGCGCACTAATTAACATCCAACACCATTATTGGTCTACCTATGTTTATGCGATGACAACGGCCACGATCCGCACTCGTTATGTCAATACCGTCATAGTGAATATACAAATGTCATTTTTGTTCAAATTTCCTACGCCAAGATACAACGTGTGGGAGCCCTTCTCTGGGAATATCGAGTCTCGTACAATATCCGCAGAAGTCTTTAATGATGATACTGAGGAGCTGATGATTCGCTACTTTAGCAGTCATATGTCAAATTTGTGGTTATCCAACACACACCCAGATTTAAATCTTAATAATACTTTTAGTGCACTATGCCTGAGGCTTTCATCATGTACAATGTAACATAGCAAATACGAGTTTACATACATATTTCAATGCCTTTCGGCTCTACGTGGCGCAGAACTTCCGTTTGCGAAAGCTCACTAGGTATCGCTGAGCAAATGAGCTCACACAATGACTCTGTTCTATGACAACACACTGTAAAGTATAGATAGCTGTCTATTGTTTGTCGAGTGAGCTCTATACCAATACACAATCCCTCGCGTTACGGCACTTCGGCGCTGCAAGGCTGCAAAGGCTATCGCGTTGAACCATGAAATACGCTATCATTTGAGAAATGAAATCATTATTATGATTAGTATTATTACAAAGCCAATAGAGTAAACGGGCTATGCGGCTTACTCAAAGCAGAACAAAGCACACCTAATCCGAAGCCGAAAACCGAACAACATCGAATCTCATTGATTTTTGGAATTGTGTCGTGCGTCGAACTGCCGGTTGACTCCTGCATCAGTGAAAGCACTGCCTCAGCAGTGTACGTATGTGTATGTCTTTTTTAATAGTTTAGCCGCTGCTCACAGCACACAGACTAATTAATCAGTAAGAATTATACACCTCAGTCATTATCAAAAATCATATGCCCCTACAAACAATGCTCAATAAAAATTACTATCAAAGATAAGAGTTCTCCCTTCGCGGCATAATCCGCTCGCCCTCTCTCTCTCTCTCTATATATATTTCTCTTTTGTTCCTTAGAGTCGAGCCAATTATATATATATATTACACCATATGCTGTTCAACCATCTGCTCTTTGAATAAAGATATTCGTGATAAGTCGACGAACGACAACGGTGGATTTCCTCTCGGCGGAGAGTTTGTCCTTATGCAGGACCCACATGGAGGAACCAGCAACGCGTGTAGTAAGTAGATCCGTATAGGACGGACTCACCACACGACCGTGATCGCGCTGCCAAGGACAAACACCAACACCACTACTATTAATACGCAGCTGTATAGTAATAAGCGGCTATGGCAATAAAACCAAACGAGCGAGCATCAACAGCAGTGGCGTATCACATCGTATCACATCTGCTCCATAACGAATTTTACATCATCAACAACAACAGCAATATACTACCTACCTATCAATGAGGTCAAAAGAGAGCAAGAGTGAAAACAGCTTTTGAAACATTAACAGTGTACGCAAAATTCAAATTTCTACGTGGACAGTGTCACCAAAACGGCAATGTTGTCGCGTTAACTCGTAACAGCCACAGTATAATGCAGTCGATATGCTTAGCCGAGGAAGTACAAATGCCGTTCGGCACATGCCAGACTACAACAATGATGGTGATAATAATAATAATAATAATAATAATAATAATAATAATAATAATAATAATAATAATAATAATAATAATAATAATAATAATAATAATAATAATAATAATAACAACAACAAAAACAACAACAATGTTAAGAGCCATAAGCCATAAGAGCCCCACAGCATCAGAGGTAGAGAGCACGGATCCGTACGCACACTGGCCTCAAGGTTGTCGCCCGCAGATCTGAACTAGGCCAAAAGCGATAGAGTGGGAAAGAGAGAGAAAGAGAGGGGGGGGGTAGACACAGAGAGCGACAGACAGCACGTTGGGCGGGGGGGTAATGCAGTGAGTCACCACGTCAATAGTGGGTTGGCCGGGGGTTCGTGTATTGTGCTCACTCCTAGTTTGACGTGACTCCTGACGCTATCTCATACTCGAGGCACATTCCTTCTCTATGCAAGTAGAACCGTCCACTGCCGTCAATCTATTCATGCATGTTCCACCCCGTCTAGCCCTATCTCCGCAGCAGCAGCAGTAGCGACAGTCGAACTCTTGAATGGATGGCAGCTGGCTCGGACGTCGAGGTCGCCGTTTCATTGCCACAGCCGCTACACTGTCGTGCAGTTAATATTGGCAAGTAAAACTTCGTATGTGTCGTACGGTCGCACAAGCACCGGTCGCATGAAGACATAAGTCATCTCCGCAGAAAGTGCCCCTTTCGAACAGATTTAACTCGAAACGGTTCGAGTAGAAATGAATCACTTCAATGGCCAAACATTGCGCACATTTGCTCATGTGTGTTTCTGCAGACACGCTCGAAGACGGATATTTTCCTTGATTTCTTGCCCCAAGTGACAAAACAGCGCTGCGTAATACTTCTGTCATAAATAAAGAGCAAACGAAGGACTGCGTATATATATATATATATATATATATATAATAGTGACGGTAGTAACGGTGGTAATATTGTGACAAATAGTGGTATTAAGGACAATAAAAGTCATGTAGTTGCTTCTACTGCCGATAATACCCTGCTCTCAAGTGGCAAAGGTGCAACAGACAAGGTGATACCTCATATAACACTCTAAGATTTCCGTTAATTCAAAAGGTCTTCTTCCGTTAATTCAGGCAGGAAAATTCCAGGATATTTTCAAACCGAACAACCTATAAATTCTCAATATGTCTGCATTTGGCCTTTAAAATCTGGTGCAACCAGTCAACGACCTCCTTCCTTGCGGCTGAAACGATACTCTCCGGAATGTTCCCTGCTCACTCTGAATGGTTGACTTAAAACATTTGGACTTGTTGTATATATTTTACAGCACATAATGAACTTAAAAATGAAAAAAAATCCATGGCGTTGGAATCGGGAGAGTATGGGGGCCATTGTTCTGAAGAATGTACCTTGGCATGTATTCGGGGAACCACCGTTGAGTTTGCTTTGCTCTGAGAAAATGAGCGGAGTCCTGTCTAAGTGGGCTCACGCCCAAGGCTTCATACAGCCATCCAGTACAGACTGGCAGTAAAGGGGGGCTATTCAGTTTTGTTCCATGAGAGGTAAGTAAGAGTGTTTTACCAACCGGCAGCAACGACGTGACATTGGGTGGTGTCATCTGTCGATGACAAATGATGGTAATTATCATTCCTCTTCGTGAAACAACCCTCATTCCTGTTTAGCTAATCTGACTAGTTCCACCGCTGGCTACGATGGCGGTCAACAGTAGATGCAGAAGTATAATGCAGAGGTCCGCTTGCAAAGCAACAGCAGAAAGCCTGTGCATTTAGAACTATTAACAATAAACGTTTCAAAGCAACTCTCGAGTACATTATCAAAAACAACAACAACAATTATGGCGATAACAACTTCAAAACCAAAATAAAATAAAAACATTACGTTTAGTTAAATATATATATATATATATATATATATATATATATATACATATATATATATATATATATATATATATATATACGGAGGTAACTATATTACCACTGCTTAATTTACTACTATGAACCACGCATTTTCCGTTGTATTACAACTGAACTACCATTACAGTAGCTACAACTACAGAGGACAAACGTTAGAGGTAGAGGTCGTCTACAGATGACAGGACCTCAACCACCGCCAACACTGATAATCATTGCCATAGAGGAAACGTGGAGCGGTGAAGGCCAATTCAGAATCCTGTCGGACTCACCTCATCACTCACCAAGGTCTGACCGCAAACGTTAGGCGGCTGCGTTTTCGAACTTTGTTGAGTGGTCGTTTTGCTAATTACCAAGGTCACATCATACAACGCAAACAAGTAAAAAGCGTGTTACACCTGTGTTTGTAACATGCTACGTTCTGAAAACTATCTCATTGTATAAGCATCGCATACTACTACTACTATTAATACAAATAATACTAATAATAATATCACGTATAATGCAACTCATAACTGAGAAACTGCAAACGCACTAGATATTTCTACTTTCAAGACACCCCATGCGTAAAATACACCCCTCCACCCAAAAAAAACAGCCCAAAACAAATTAACTTGATAATATTAGATATACATGATTTGTGCCCCGTTACTCAACCTCGGTAGTTTCATGTGCTGCTCTTAGTTAATTGGGCCGTAAGCCAGAGTTACGCTACAGTAATAAATACGCGGCCCGCACTAATAAACGCACAGGAACAACCACTGCTGAACGGGAGCTATCTATACGGCTAGATAGCAAATCAGCAGCCGGTGGTGCGTCATGATCTGCTTATTGTTGTTCATGTTGCTATTTGATTTGTTATTGTTGCTGTCGTCGCCGTCATCGTCATTGTTATTGTTGCTATATCGAGTTGACCCCTTGATGTCCGCGTTTCTGCATTTACAAGTCGCTGCCGCCCGGTAGGCTGTCCAGCGTTACTGGAGCAACTAAGAGTTGCCCAGTCAAAATCAGCTGTACCACAATAGGATATCATTACAACCCTTTCTTCCCCGTGCCTCCTTGTCAACGAAAAGGCGGTCAAAGATTGTTTTACAATGTGTGTCTTTGCCTGTAGAGAAAGCCTAGAAGAAGTTTAAGCAGTCACTGGGGCTGACTATCGGTATATTTATGTCTCTCTGTGTGTCTATCGTAAAACTGTGGCCAATGATAATTGCTCGGTCTCCAGGCGCCTGTCATGTCTGCTAGTATCGCTGTTATTATTGCTGTTGACGTCGTCGTCGTTATCGTTGTTTTGTTGTTTTATTGCCGTCGTCGTCGTTCGTTTCGTTGTTGCTGCTGCTGCTGCGGCTGCTGTTGTTGTTGTTGTTGTTGTTGTTGTTGTTGTTGTTGTCGTCGTCGTTAATATAGCTCACTCTTGAGACGTTCATATGCACGAACACCGAGTACCGCCAGCATCCCATCGTTACAGATAAGACGAAGACGCATCATTATCAGCAACAACAACAGCAGCATCATCATCATACGCATGCATATATAGCCGCCATAACCAGCTAAGATGACATGCGTTAACCGTTGCTTAGACCGACGCGGACAATGCGGACAATGTGACAATAGTGACGCCGGTGGAACCAACAGCGGCGTGCCGGCGAAAACGCGGCCGGCTGCAGATGTAGCTGCTATGGCCTCACTGGTCTCACCGCAATAACTTTCCACAATGGAAAGTGAGCATGAATGGGGCTACAACTGATGGTTGCCCCCCCTGCACAATGTGTAACAATGTGCCCCCGCCCTGCACACATTCTTTCATTTGAGGAATATCAAGGGAACGGGGGGCGGGGGGGGGGTAAGAGAATGAAGGCATCAAAGAACCATTAGCTTGCATCGCATCCAATTGCAGTGCAGGTTCTTCGACGATGTCGTCGTCATCGTGGTGTCACCGTTCTGTATTCACCACTTCGCACTTCACGGACCCAAGATGGTCCAGAGTGGTACTGATGACACTGAGGGGTGGCTGGTGGTGGGGGTGGTCGTCGTAATGATGATGAGGATACGGAGAGTAACAGCGCTCGCCGCCTCCACCGCCGCGTCCCCAACCACTATTGGGGTCGCTACACTCGATGAAAAATAGATGTTGAGGGGCACAACCGGTGCAATCGGCTGCTGAACGCGTGCGGCTTAAGAATCAATCCTCCCAGCACACGCAGGGGGATGACGATTGAGGCAGTACCTATGAGCTAGGAGGGCATGTGTAAACATACACAAAAATATATGTATCAATATTTAAGGTTACTAGGCTAAGATTGTAACATAAGTATCAATTAAATACTTATGACATAAGTATATGGCATACGTATATTGTTGATGTGGGAGTTCACGTCTAGTAAATTTACGGAACCACGCCGTCGACGATGATAATGATGCTCGGATGATCGGACATAAAGATATACACAAGCAATAAACAGAAGGCTTATTTCTGTTCATTGCTTTGGTCGAGGCGGCGGAAAAGGAGAGAAGAGAAAGAGATAGATTATCTTCCAGATGTTTAGGTGCGCGCTAGATGATGGCCTGACATGGAAGTTGCTATCCAAATCAATCCTTGGATCCCCGGATGTGATGAAAGAAATGGGAGAAATTCTCTGACACAAACAGTGACGTGGGTTCAACTCCGATACGACACATCTGACCGCGTTTCGAAACGCTCTTTGATCGATAGCTTGTTGCATATTTAGGAAAGTTAATCTAACCAGACATTAAGGGATCTATGTATATGCCGCCCACTCGTTATTATGTATGATGTAATATTATGTATTATTAAAGTATTTATGTTATTAAGCCACTGGAAGGATTATCAGCTAGTAGCGTTTAAACCCACGAAGTAGTATATATATATATACAGTCGGAATTTATATATGGAAATTGACGTTTTCTTGTAATATATCTGTGTAACTCGTCTCTCCTCCTTTTTCCCTTTGCCCCTATCACTGAATCCTCTATAGGTCGGCCGGCCTCCTTGCTATAATCAACCATCCAGTCCCGTGCCTCTTTGTATTTCCGGCGCCATCGTTCGTCCCAATGTTACTATTGCAAGTACTACTAGAACTACTGCTACCAGTAACTATTTCTATAAAACTCTCCTAACACGACTACTGATGATCCTAGTGCTGCAGTCCCCGCTAGTAACGCCCAATCGATACGTCTGAAACGTCCGAACGTAAACTGACGACACAGTTCAGTCATGCGTTGTTAATGCTGCGCAATTCAACTTTCCGCTACATAATATATATATATATATATATATATATATATATATATATATATATATATATAAATATATTACTCTATCAAATCAATTCATGGCGAGGCACTGTTCGTGATATTTAAATTTAGCAAAGCTAACGTTTTTGTTTCCCAGATATAGGACAACAGTCGTACATTTATGCCAAGATTAAATGTAAATTTGCATAAAATGGAAATTAGGCATTACATCTTATCAATTCAAACATGACCCATAAACACAATCGCTGGTGGACTGCTTTCCGTAATCGACTGGACTTCCTTACTCGAGACGATGGTACTTACTATTATATAGACCTTTATATAAGGGAACAACGTCGAACAATAAAAAAAATATATATTAATTCAATTCAAATGCACCTTTATTTTGTCAAAGGGGGATGCTTTTTTACCTTTATTCTTATTAATTGTACCTCGCTTATTGAATGATGAACGGGTATATATATATATATATATATATATGTGTGTGTGCGTTTATTCCAAACAACCAGATTATCTGCTCTATGAAGTAATCTATTCATATACCAAATAGACCACTGACAAGGGCCCCTCCCTGCCTCATGAGGGCTGCGGACGACAGAAAAGTTTTTAACGTGACAGTGGAAATGACTTACAAGTGTCGATTTTTCTGTTCTAGAACATACCATATCATGACGCCCTGAGACAGAAAGATCTCCCATAAGGAATGGAGATGATTGCGCACGCTGACAAACTGGCCGTCATAACTCAATCAAAGGAGGACAGAGGAAGAACTCGAACAAACATGGCTCTCCGGTCGGCGAAAAGATGATATATGTGAGCTGGGTCACAGCCTGCCCAGGAGAAGAGCGAGACCATTCTCTTGACTGGGAGGAAAAAGGAGGCAGCATGAAGCAAGTATTGACAGGCCAGGAATAAGGCCGAATGACTATTAATAGCGGTTACCAAAGCAATTGCACTCTTCGGAGCCACAGTCCGGTTGCAGAACACCCTGAAAGCGAAGACGCCAAGAAAGCGACGGTAAAAAGCACGCAGAAAATAGCGGCGCTTAGGATCCTGCAAGCCTATCGCACGGTTAGGCTCGAGCGCAGCGCTGATACTGGCTGGTGTCCCGTGGGATCTAAAAATAACGAGAAGAGAAGGATGTGGGAAGCAGGGCCGGAGGCCAACAAAGAAACGGAAAGGGAAGAACGATGAGGTCGTGGCATGAAGAGTAGAATGCCATCCCCGCAGGGTCGCGCGGTCAATCACTTCGCCTGCCTATCCCGGACACCAAAATAGACGGGAATAGGCGGAGGGAAATGAACTTTTCCTTACGCGGTGTCGCACTGGCCGCAGTGATTTCCAAAGCTATCTCCTTCGTATAGGCAAATCTTCCGAGGAAACCTAGGCGTGCACTGTGCGGAGGGTATCGACGATGACCCCGAACACACTCTCCTAAAATATAACGACGTAGAGCAAGTAAGGACAACCGCCCTAGGGCTAGATGGGCCCGGGATAAAGAAAAACGGAGAGAAGTCGGATCACCAGGCCCACCGAGAAGTAACATGAGGATGTTTGTGGGTGTACATATGCGGCACAACATCAGCATGGAAGCTAGTCGAGAAAATGGCAACTGCAGCGATGAAAGAGAAAGCCGAGCTCGGTAGGCCCGGAAGAGAACGGATTGCGCTTACGACATCAACAGATGACGTGGCTCATAATCAAACGGGTTTGTAGGTATTGGGAGAAGCACGTCGGATCGGTGGGGACCCCGTGAGTGATCTCGACCACATGATCCGTTAGGCGCTCGCCACTCTTTCTAATGGCCCATAGTACTGTTCTATGGATATCTGGGCCATTAGAGAGTAAAGCTTACAGGGGGAGGTGTGTTTAATGGGTAGCGGTCTTGGCTGACTAACATTAACCGCTGGGGTCGGGTTCCGCGGGGAACATGCCCGCTCTCGCAGCAACAGTGCGTGACTGCATTCACCCTCATTTACAAAAAAAAGCTGCAGCTATATATGGATGTAAATTCATATGTACATCAGCAACTTTGCGGCACTAACGTCGGTCATCTTCAACCACAAACAGATTATCTGTTGCCGCAGACAGGGTGGCCACCAAAATCAGCTGCCACCATTAGAACATCAGTATTGCACACGCATGCCACGTATAAATACCATACATAGCCATATATGAATAACACTAAATATATTTAAAAAATCCCAGCGATAGAGTCAGTAATCACAATCATATTTTTTTCTTAATTTTAAAATAGTGTTTATAATTTATAATGATATATACATAAAGAGAGACAGCGCTTATGACCTAATTTATTTAACAAGCACGCGCGGGGGGTAAGAGCAACCACCACCTAGAGCCTAAACGCATGTCTGCTAAACTAATAAAATATCATCAGCAAACAGTCTGTTAAATTTAATTTATTCATTTGCTTCGTATTGTGGCGCACCGCTTTCACTCCACCATATGACAATGACATGGGTACCGTCATTGTTGAATGAGTTAATCGAATTTTCTTTGGGCGATGCTCATTGAGAAGTTATGACAAACCACACCGTTGCTGAGAGTCAGCGACCATGCTGCCACAACGACTGTTGGGGAAACCCTAGCTATCCTAAACATGTCTGCTTATGCTGTTTGTCTAAGTGCCCCTAATATAAAGGGATGACATGTGTATCTAGGTATACAAGTAAAGCGTATAAGTAATCCATCCACACATATACATCTATATAACTAATAATAGTATTACCTAGAGTACGAATTATACTGTTTAAGACTACTACAGTGTTGTCTGAATAATTATCCCGCTGTTATAGCAGGGTTGTAGCCATTAAAGCTACCTGAAATTGTCAGTGAACTGCTCTTTTGTGCAACACTGTCGCGATACAAATCGCCAACCCGCCAATGCGCCGAAGAACATGCGGCGACCATGGACCATCATGATTATATTCAAAGCTAACGTTCGTCGCTAGTGCGTTACAAACAAAGTCAATGTTCAAAAAAACAATTTGTCCCAATAGGGTTGATCTTGATCGGCCCCACGTTTCAGCCTAAACCGCAACAGGGAACTGCCAGCGTTCCCACAAAAACCAGAAGGCAAAGGCGACAATATCGAGGACATTTCGAGCAAACCCTGTCTAGCGCGTTATGCTGCCGGTGTCGCACGAGATTTTGACTTACCAGAATCCGAATGGAGGAGGCCAAAGGCCGAGAAGGAGTTGCGACACTATATTCCAATTGCAGTAAGTTGCAATCCAATTTTCCGCCAGCGCGTTGTCGTGTTGGTTGTTCTTGATGTTCCTTGTTTGTTGTTGTGGTTGACGTATTTGTTGTTCTTGATCTTGTTGTCGTTGTTTTTGATCTTGTTGTCGTTGTAGTTATTGTAGTTTTCGTCGTCGTCGTTGTTGTCAGTCAAACAGAAGAGGGCGAATACGACATAGACGGACAAGCGGAAGAAGCAGAAGGAGAAGAACAGGAACAAAGAAGGAAAGGATAGAAACTCGCCGTCCTCCAAAACAACCGCGTCATCTACACCATCGTCGCGACCGGTCCGTCGTTGGTCCGGCCTTGCGCACATAGACGCACACGCAATGCACAACGTGCACAGGAACGTTCATCCACGCACAGAGATCACTGCACTGGAGCGAGAGAGAGAGAGATAGAGAGCCAGTGTCGTCCCGAATAGAATGCTGAACCAGAACACACACGCACAGACACAGAAACACTTTTGACTTTTGACGAGAGCGACGTAACGAGGACGGACGATGACCCGAGCGGTGCTGACTGCCACAGCACACACGACACGACGCGACGCGACCCGACTCGAACTGGGCCAACACGGCTGGCCAGATGAGAGTGGATACACGCCACTGGAGGAGAAAGGGTCAGCCAGATAAACGGAGACACATTGATGGCGTGTGGAGTGAGCGTAGTGCGTTCTCGTGCGCCCTCGAAAGCACGTCTCCTGGGAGAGAGAGAGAAAGAGAGAAAAAATAACTGTCACTAGCGATTCCTCGAACACGCGAACCTGCGAACTTTGAGGAAGAGGCAGCAACGAAACCGCCAGAGCCTCCAATCGGATCAGACTGTTGAGTTAGTATTACTTTTAGTTGCTTCTGGTGGATTTCTAGTGCGTTTTTGTTTCTAGTTAGCCGCTGACTATTGCTACTACTACTACTATAATACGAGTGTTATAACTGCAAGCGTTAACAAAAGCAACAAAATAGAGGTTATAACCCCAGGCGTTAACAAAACTAACAACAAAGACGATCACATCAATATAGGCAGTAGCAACAACAACAACAACAGTGACTAAAGCCATGACAAGTATTGTCTAGAAACTAACAAATGTCATATCTCTACTTTCGCCATACGCTACCCCCTCGACGGTAATCATCAACGGGGGTTGTGTAGGGCGAAGGTAAAGATAAATCATCGACGATCGATGTAAGTGCATACAGTATGTACATAAACAAATCAACCGCCCACTTAACAGTCAGGGATGAGGCTGTACTTCGTCGTGGGTTGTGGTTGGTTTAACACTCACACCAGCAAAAGCAGCAATGTGTGTCCAGACTTAACAGCAACAATACCAAGCAATGAACTCGAGGCAAAACTACATCAGTTCAGTTGCAGTCGTACAAACGAGCTGGCAACAGCAATCAACATCGTGCCGCGGCGCTATTCGAAGTTTTTGTTCGCAGGTATGTTTAGTCGTTATTGTGATTGTAACAACAACAACAACAACAAAACCTGCCGTCGCGACTGCAGTTCAGGGGTTTAATAAGTGTGGCGGGAAAAACGCCCGAAGTGTCGTTTGTTATGTATCGTAGCACATATTATGCTGCAGGTGGATTAGTGGCAATCCAGCAGGTGGATTAGTTGCAATCCTGCAGGTGGCTTAGTGGCAATTCAACAGGTGAGTTAATAGCAATGCTATGCATTGGGACGGTCGTGGGTTCCAATTCAGAGCCGGTCACGCCTGCATTGGTTTTGATGACAAAATGGACATCGGAGTCGAACTTCGACAAGATGAACGATGGTGCATTAACACTTCACCTCCCCCTTATTATTATTATTATTATTATTATTATTATCGGTTAGGAAGTGCACACCGTCTGGTCATAATCACGCTAGTGGTATCATGCAAAGACGTACTAACTCCATTACAAAAATCGAATGCGTAATAGTAGCAGGAACAGAAAAAAGAGCTGCACTCGACTACAACTGGCCGATAATAAACAACACTGACAACTAAAGGCGGCTATGGGAGAAAAGGCGGCTCGCTGCTACTGATATATGATATCGACCAATCGAGCTCTATGCCACTGATCTCGACTTTTTGAGAGACGATTGCTTATATGGTCATGGCCGGGGCCGATCGAAAACACGAGGATCGGCAACAGAAACAACGGATAATAAAAGCAACAGTAGCAGCAGCCGCAGCAACAGCCACAACAACAATAATCCCTTACTCCTATCTTGGTGCCATAATGCCTCTGTACGATGGTGGTGACCCTGCACCCACGCAGATAGACTAATATTAATACAAAAATAACACAACAACAACAACAACAACGGGATTCCAGCACTAACGGACCTATGATGCTCTCAGTTATGGATCGAACTAGTACGAGACCGTTAGCTGGATCGCGGATGATGATGATTTAGAGGATGTTCTCCATCAAACACACGAAGCAGCATCAGATACAACAACGACAACAATACGGTCATTCACTGCAAGCATGCATCTTGCAGCCTTTGGGGCAAGCTTTCTGACGAAACTGCTCCTTTCATTCGTTCTCATTTCGTGTACGACGTTCGCACACCAACACATGTGTACATATGCGTGTAAGATATATATATATTGGGTCTACAAAAAGGTGTTTTCGGTGTTTTTAATGATTCTCTACGGACAAAACCGAAAAAACTTTTTTGTAGCCCTATATAATATATATATATATATATATATATAAAGCACGCATACTGTTATTCAGCTGACCAGCACGGCTTGTTATTTGCGATGCACGCTTATTATTGCTGACGAACTCTTCGCAGCGAGTCACTCGCGGTCGTGCTAGGGCTATGGGTCGGATGTCCTCGCCGATGAGTGCCGTATGTCTTCGGTATCGTACCTCATCAGATACTTCTATAGCGGGGAAGATGTGTTCAGGTAGGAGGACATCGTAAAGCACTGCGTGCCAGAATTATGCTGATTGACAATTGCTCTTTGTCGTAGTAGTAGTAATAGTCGTAGTAGCGATACGGGTTGACATCGGCATCGACGTCGCTATGGCAGAACTTTGGTGAACTTGGACGAGCGAGTTTCGACTTGGGAGTCTTCATCCGGGTGTGAAGGTTCTTTTCCGACGAGCATGGATTGATGACTTAGTAGAAGAAGCACGTTTTGACTAAAACCCAGCTAAAGGCGTGGAACTGGGAACTGTTTTACGCAGCAGCAGCGGCAGCATCAGTACTATAAGGACAGTCGTAGTGAGTCTAATGACGCGCTAGTTGTTAAGTATTCACAAGAGCAGTAGCACTGTTTGTAATGCTAGTTGCTATAGCTCTGGACTTGAAAATTCGACACTTCTGTTGTTGCTTGGTGGTGGTCGTCGTCGTCGTTGTTGTTGTTGCTGTTGTTTAGATATTTTGTTGTTGTTGTTATTGTTGTTGTATATGTTGTTAGTGCCCTACGAATACGAAACAACATCATCTGACAATATTTTCGATTTCCATCAACAGATCGAATGATCACTATCGTATCCATATATACCCACACACAAACACTGAACTGTGTCGATGTTCCTTCCATTTATCATGTGTTTCGACCAACTCATGGCTGATGAGTGAGATTGTTGTTGCAAAGATGGAATGATGAGTGCATCTTCCATCCACGTAGTTACGCATACTATATGTATCTCTACAGACTAATGTGTATATAAACGTATTCATACATGCATCCTATATGCATGTATGCATTTATATATGTCAGTGTATGTCTGTGATATGCATCTGTATATCAGCATGTGTCGGTGATATACATATGTATGCATGTCAATGTTTCTGCACGTCCACAGCCAGGCAAGCAGGCATAGATAGGAAGACATGTACAATAAAAATAACGTTGTGCTACAGCGCAGATTAACTATGTGAGACAAGATTCGTCGCCACTAGAGGGAGACGGGAAACAAAACAGGTACATACATTGGAGCACGCATTCACACTTGTACAGAGAGGCTCCACTCACAGGCCCACAACACACTTAAACACGCGCGACCACTCATTGCGTCACGGTAAAAATCGAACACAGTCAGATAGATAAATAAACTGATAGATAGATAGATATACAGTGAGCTACTGTAGCTTGACAGATAGTAAGATACGGTACCTTGAGATAGATCGAGAGAAATTCTGTATCTTGATAGCGAGAGAGAGAGAGAGGTGTACTATGTCTTCATAGATAGAAGAGAAAGAGATACTGTAGCTTGACAGAGAAATAGATTGAAAAACTGTAGTTTGATTATTGCCGTAACTTGATTCATAGATAGAGAGAGAGACAGATACTGTAGCTTGATACGTAGATAGTTAAATACTGTAGCTTGATTGATAGATAAATACTGTAGCTTGATAGATAAATAAATAGTGTAATTTGATAGATACATAAATACTGTAGCTTGATAGATAGATAAATACTGTAGCTTGATAGATAAATAAATACTGTAGTTTGATAGATACATAAATACTGTAGCTTGATAGATAGATAAATACTGTAGCTTGATAGATAGATCAATAAATACTGTAGCTTGATAGATAGATAAATAAATACTGTAGCTTGATAGATAGATAAATACAAACTGTAGCTTGATAGATAGATAAATACAAACTGTAGCTTGATTGATAGATAAATAAATACTGTAGCTTGATGAATAGAAAAATAAATACTGTAGCTTGATAGATAGATAGATAGATAGAGAAATACTGTAGCGTGACAGATAGAGAATTACTGAAGCTTGATAAATAATGAGATATTGTAACTGGAGATTGGCGTGGGACGGAGCATGCTACCACACTCTGGCAGTAAGTTGGCTAACCTGTTGTTGTTGTTGTTGTTGTTGTTAGCGCGCAGTCAACACCTCTGATACAGCAAGCAGGTAGATTCGTTCGATCATTGATTGGTTCGTTTTGCTTAGCTAAGCTTAGCTTAACCTAGCGCCTAGCTCGAGGATCAGCCAGCCGACAACCGACCAACTCTTCTTCATTGCGATCTTCATGCGGCGGGCTGGCTATCTATCCGAGTCGAATCGAGTGATGCTGTTCGCCGGCTTGGATGATGTTGTTGTTGTTGTTGCTGCTGCTGCTGTTGTTATTGTTGTTGTTGCTGCTGCTTCTGAGCTAACTCGAGAGATTGCTTGTCGAGAGATCTATGTCTTCAGAACATCAATAACAACGCCGAGGAGCTTAGTCTTTCAAGCTCAGTCTCTTCTTTTTCATCTTCATCTTCTTCGCATCATCACCATCACCACCGCCACCATCACAACCCCAACCACCACCACCACCATCACCACCATCCGAGTGTTGTCTGATCTCGTCCGAAGTCTTGAGACAACTGACTGAGTTCGTGCAGCCGCTGCTTCTGTGTTGTTGTTGTTGTTGTTATTATTATTGATATTGTTGGTGTTCCAGCAGTAAAGTAGTAGTAGTCGTAGTAATAATAGTAATAGTAGTACTAGTGGTTGTTATTGTTGATGTTGCTGTTCTTATTGATGGTGCTGTTGTTGTCGTTGTTGTTGTGGTTGTGGACGCTGCCGCCTCAGAGCAAGTCTATTGCGACTGGACGGGTGACCCGATCATAATGATGACGACGACGGCGACGACGACGACGACAACTCAGATACAACAGGCAGGTGAAAATCATCACATGGTGGTAGGGGTAAATTATCTATACTTTAGCATTACATGATGGTGCTCCCACAACAGCAGCAGCAGCAGCAGTACCAGATGTACCAGCAGAGGCGGCAGCGACAGCAGCAGCAATAGCAGTAACCCGGGCGGGTGGGCCATTTGGCGAGTGAACGGGCCATCGAGCGGTGGTAGGAAAGGGCAAATCTCCTGCCGATTCAGCGGTACACTTGAAAGTGCGCGGACATGGCGCGAACCAGCCAGCCAGACAGCGCGGACGACTGCAGCATGATGTTGTCACACACCTATAAGACATTTCGGGGCTGAACCTCAGCCTAGATTTTGACGTGCACGAGACTGCTTTTCGCATTGCTTCATAGACGGACCATACCCATAAATACAAATGTACAGGTACAATGTGTGTGGGGCTCGATCCCGCGCACCTATGTATCTGCTCCGGTCGCGAGGCGCAAGCGAATGCACCACGCAAAGAGCTCGACGCTATTGTCACCTACCTGCCCGCATTTCCGAGCTGATTTTTTCCGAACAAATCACACCAAGCTTGCAAGTCTGCGAGAGAGGCGAGCTCCGGGTTTAGTGCAAGCTTGCAAGTCTTGCGAGAGGGACGAGCTCCGGGTTTAGTGCAAGCTTGCAAGTCTGCGAGAGAGGCGAGCTCCGGACATAGTGCAAGCTTGCAGGTCCCTGGTCACTGGTCAGAGGCTGGAGAAGACTTCTAGCGTCGTAGGTGCGAGCTCATGCATCATTCCAGGGCGTCGTAAGCAAATAAAAACACACTTTTCTAGTGTAGTAGTAGTTGCCGGTGCGAATCGTGTGCCTGGCTGTCTGTCCAACTAAGTCAACATCAGAAAATTAGTAGTCGTTCGAACAGGTAGGTTTGCTGTGGAACCTTTTGTTGCTCTTTGTCGACACCAATGTCGCTACGCGACAAATAAAATGTGCCTGTCGCCCTACGCTACCTAACTGGGTTGTTTCTGCCGGCGGCTGCCGTTCCGTGTAGCTTCGCACAAATTGCAGGCAAGATATATATAAATATATATAAAAAAAAAAATATATATATATATATATATATATATATATTTATATACATGTATATATATATATATATATATATATCATATTAAAAAAACGACGTCGAAGCAATGAGGAACAGCTCGTAAAATTGAGATATAGGATGACCTACATCGGCCTGTTGTTCTACAACATGCGGACGATCTGGACCTCAGAGTAGTTTGACACGAGCAGAGATCGCACATTGTATGCGATTTACGTTGATCGGTGTTTTTTATTTGTGAAAAAGACATCACAAGCCTTTTCCAATTGCAAAACAATGACGACGAAACATTTAGGCATATGAATGCGTTTACCATGCACGCCAGGGTCGTGTTCCTGCGAGACGTTTGCCAAACATTTCCGGTTATTTAGCGACCGATGTCATCGAGTTGTCTGTCTGTCGGCTGTTAAACAAATATTCTACGGTATGTGCCTTGTGAGTTAGGCCTCGATTACACTTTCAAATTAATTAATTAATTAATGATGCTGTAACCTAAATAGAAACTAAACTCATTGACTTCTACGCCCATGTAATAATAATCATTAGTATATTGTACATATCGAGCATCTCCAGAGGAAGTCAAGTTCCATCTTGCCGAACGTTTCGAACAGTATGACCCGGAGTGCATGTGCATACATAAGTGAACTTGCGATCTGTACTACTCACCTCGTAAGCTGACCTCGGCTACGTCGGCAACTCAATTAAGTTATAGCGCGAGTCCAATTTGCCTAACTATCAGAATCTAGACAGTGAGCTGAGCAAAAAGGGGCAAGATTTGCGCTCGACTAAGCCGCTGTTTTAGCGGGTTTATGCGTCTGTCTCCCTTTCTCTGACAAGGCGAGGGAAATTTCGCACGCGATCAGGTGTATTGTTGCAACTCGCCCAATTCGGAAAGCCCCAGATTCGCGATTGTGATGAGCACATTGTCGGCGTTGTTGTTCATGTTGTTATGGTTACAAGACACGATTCGAACGTTTCGGTGACCATTCAGTGTATAAACATTAAGATGCCGTAAACAACAGCGAAAAGAAACCAAGAGAGAAACGTGCGGGCATTCGTATTTATTATTTATCTGTAGACGATCTTGCGCGATTCGGTCTCGGCTGCCTGCAGCGATGCACTCCGGCCTTTCAAGTTTAAAACGTTGCAAGCTTGGACCAACCGATTGCCTGATTCTTCCGAACCAGGCGGCCAAAAACAACTTCTTTCCTCACACCAATCCGCATTACGTAGGTTTTATTTCACAGTATTTCGTGTTACGTTATGTGACGTAAATGCTCTACTACCGTTACGTCATAGTAGTTACGCTACAGAAATCGACTACCACTAGTCATACTTTAGAGCGAACACCTCGTGCTGTAATGATGACTAAGCCGACTAATTAGTCGATTACAGCTCGTGGACAAAGGCAACGTATATACATACACGTAGACATATATATATATATATATATATATATATATATAAAGAAAGCGAGCCCTGCCGCGAGTGTTATTGTAAATTATTAATAACAATCACAATATTTTCCAAATCTATATATTAATAATCACAATATTTTCTATATATATATATATATATATATATATATATATATATATATATATATATAGAATAATAATAATAATAATCACAATATTTTCTATATATATATATATATATATTTACATAACCCGCCCAGACTTGGAGGATATGTGACGTTTTCACTTAATTTACCCCGTGTACACGTTCATAAGGAGACAATTGTTACCTCTTACACGTAAGCAAATATATATATATATATATATTTACAGGCAGACGGTATTTATTAAACAATCACTTAAGATTGTCTCAATATACGATGCTACGCACACTGGAAACAAAACACTCCTACAGGAGTACACGTTTTTTGCAGTAAGGCCATTGAAAGTAGAACGAGGATGCGGAGGTAAACTAGATTTCACAAGCAGTAACCTTTTTTAATGACTGGCTATTTCTCCATATATATATATATATATATATATATATATATATATATATCGTGCCAGAATAAAATACTTTCTGCTTCCATATTGTAACGAACGATTTGAGCTAACTAAAAAATAAGAGACTAAGCGCTGATAGCTGTAAGAAATATGCTCTTTCACGGTAATCACGGTACCGTCACTAATATTATCAAAAGCAAACATGAATTCATATAGTTTGAAAGAAGCGACTAGCCTAATTCTGGCCCCTGTTTATCCTTCGATTTGAATCGTTTATCTAGTTTTTTCTTCTTTCCCTTTGCATCGTAAAATACTTCTTAATTTAAAACGGATTGAGATGACATACAGTAGTGGCTATTTTAGCTTGTCTTAAAACGTACACCTTAAAATATTACTGCCTCGCTACCCAGTAATCACGTAGTTTACGATGGTTTTCCTACTGGTCGAGCTATGCCTAGGTCGGTGGTCCAACCGACAAGGTACGGAGCGTATATACGATACCATAAAATATACATATATCGTTTTTAACGCTTGTTTTGCTTAAGAATCACGTCTATCATCGTTGAAACTATTCATTATGTTTTCCAAAACAAAGTCATCCGTACGGAACCGCCTATACAGCGAGCTCTATCTTTAATGAGTTTACTGGCGAAATAAATAAACATCTAATAAAAAGCTGACAGAAGAAGCCGGCATTATCCTGCTGGATGACAAAAACCCATTTAACAGCCTTTCCTGAAAAACTGTCCTTAGCGCATTGGGAAGAACAAAATGTCCCCGCCCTATCTCTGCGCAGTAGTTGCTTACTTACACACAGAACAGAAGTGCCACAGGGCTCACTGCCGGGCCCTCTTCTCTGGAGCCTGGACTGCGCCGACGTACTGCATCTTCAGAAGCTACCGGCGGACGCTAAACTGCTGGCCTACTGGGATGATTTGGTCGTCTCCGTCCACGCCAAAACGCTGGGACGCTCAGGAATATCTCTTTGTGGTTGCTTTGAGCTGCCTCGCGCTCACACCTGTCAAAATTGAGGCCACCTTTCCAGTAGGGAGGAGGCACTGCCCTCCGGCCCGTTTGACACTGGTTGGCGACAGGATTCGAGGAGTAACCACCCCTCGTTATCTGGGGTTCCATCTGGATAGTGGCTCGAGGGGCACGTCACACTTTTCGCCGTCAAGGCCTTTAAAGTGGCCATCGCCCGCCTCCAGGCGGGGAGGTCAAAGCTTACCTGCACTAGCATGTGCAAGCGCGCCCTGCGCCCACTGCAGCATGGCGGCGGAGGGCCCACCACCTTGGGCTGTCCCGCGCGACTTCCTAACGACGAGCCATGTTGAGCCCAGCCCTAGCAAATCTAGTCATTCTAGTCACACATACCTCTTCAACCCTGCTCAACCGGATCTACTGGTTTTCTTTAAAGCCATCTTAACAACAAAAAGTCAGTTTTACGGCCACATTTGATGACATCCTCCCTGGCGCCAGAAGACTGCTAGAGTTTCCAGCGGCCGACTCACACCCCCTTAAGTGTTAGAAAGAAAACGAAAGAAGCTCTCGGTTAGGTAAGTGATGAGGTGACGAAAACTTTTTAGCGGGTTGAAGCCATGAACTTTTGGCCCACAGTCATGCGCTGCCTAGCTGCCGGAGTGCGTGCGTACTGCATTTTCCAGAAATGTCTTTAAAAACGTGTAACTAACATTAGTGCTTACGTGAAATTACTAACTAATACTTTTATTGGCAGAAAATTGGAATCAGCCAAATCAATAAAGAGCCCGCGCAATTCGCACAGTACAGTGTCGCCAACCTTTATTTGTAGCAAGTTAAAACAATAATTTTAAAATATACTGTTTTTTATTTACCTTTACTTTTTTTTTGATTCGAAGTTGTACAAAGAAGATTTTTAAAGAGACTCCTGTGAAGATGTGACCTCAAAACGAACGATATTGTACTACCGCCCTTAATAGACACACCCAGAAAAATGGCAGACGGGTTTTAGCTCAACTTATGGGCGCTGGTCTTATTGATCATTTCTTTTATGTAAGGCTTGCGGCCAGTCATTCCTTACCCTTTATTATATGAATAAAGGTGCTTTCTACTCTATAAGTTTAAGATCCTAACTCCTAATTATTCAATTAGGTGTTAGGATCTTAAAAATAAAATACTTTGAAGTGAAAGCCCGTTTCAAAACGGGGTGTTTTGCCGGTCTCTCGTTTTAAAGTTTTAAGGCAATGTTCACGGATCCGTGCTGACTAGAGGCAGCGCGAAAAACAAAGACAGTTTTGGCTATACACAATAGCGCTAACGTACAACACTGCTAGAGTCGACCCGCCAACTATATTAATATACATTCAGTCAGTTGACAGATACGTCAAGTCAAATGTACAGGTATGTCACGTCAAAGGTATTTTTTGTTACGCGTGTATGCTGAAAAGATGTACGTACAGGAGGCGACCGACTTGACGTTCCGTCACTTAGCGGACTTAAATTTTTTTTTTGTTTTTTGAGAGAGAGGTTCAGGAAAAATGCGTTACGCACACCCAGTTGATGGAAGTACTGGATGCAATAAGCAGCACCCGATGGTCTGGGTAGTGTGGGACGACAGGAAGGTATTTTAGCAAAAGCAAACACACCCATCGATGTTGTTCCGCAGCTTAACGCTGCCGATCCGCGCATTTACCTTCTCTGCTCGGCCCTCTCGGAGACACAGACGACAGTGGCAATGGACAAGACTGGCTATTTCCATTGGAGCTCGTCGTCGACATTGCCTATTGGTTCTGTTGTTGTTCTTGTTGTTGTTGCTGTTGATGGTGGTGGTGATGGTCGTGGTAAGGGTGCCAAAGCTTGCCAAAGTCAACAACAAAGATGTCAGCGCCCTTGAATTCGTAGTAAGTACCAGGTGAGGTGCACTGGTTGGACTGATAGTAAACACAGACACAGTTGATATATACATACAAATATATATAATTCGTAGTAGTGTGGGCCATCTAGGTGGTGGTGGTGGTGGTGGTGGTCGTGATGGTGATGGTCGTGGGTTGGGGTGGAATGGGTCCGCCTCGGACTGTCCCAGCGTTGTGAAAGGTTTTCCGTCTCTAACCGGTTGGTTTGTAGGCCGGCTGAGTAGGCGAATTGATGGGTCAGTCTTTCCGTCCGTCTGGCTGTGTGTATGTATGCCATGTGTATCTATTTATCTATCTATCTATCTATCTATCTACCAATCTATCTATCTATCTATCTGAGCGCTGAGTATTGACACTCGTGCGTGACTGCTGCTCCTGTTTTGTCATTTGTTCCGCCTGCGGTGTCATGCATATGGCCGAAGGGCCAACGGGAAGAAGCGGGGGAGTGAGTGTGGTAGTAGTACATCAGCTGCCGGTAGCAAGTGAGTGTAGAGTACTTCAGTCTGTCTGTGTCGAATATATTCAGCCATTCGTAGGTAGATATGTGACGAAAACAACGACGGTCATATTGCAATGATGATGATGATGATGCTGAGAGTGATGGTGGTGGCGGTGGCTGTGCTGGTGCTGGTGGATGATACTATATAGATGGACGTCGACGTCAAAGTGCTCTGCTTCGTCCTAGCAGCAGCATCATCATCATCATTATCATCGCCGCGCCCTTGGAGTAGTGTATGGTAGGTCAGATAGCTACTAATTTACTAATCAGCCGCAATACTGGCCGCAAATGATGGTGACGACGATGCGATGATGATGATGATGATGATTGTCTCACCATCACGCTGACCGATTCGATCGAATCGACACAAGGAAGCAGGTGCGTCCGTCAAAGCACAACAACAACAACAACAGCAACGACGACAACAACAACAACAGCAACAACGACGA
The DNA here is from genome assembly GCA_003439945.1 of Dermanyssus gallinae. Classification (NCBI taxonomy): domain Eukaryota; kingdom Metazoa; phylum Arthropoda; class Arachnida; order Mesostigmata; family Dermanyssidae; genus Dermanyssus; species Dermanyssus gallinae. The sequence continues at coordinate 439,030 of QVRM01005427.1, read as the reverse complement.
GAACAACAACAACGACGAGAACAACGACAACAAATCAAACACAGCGAACCGGCCACACCACAGTGAAAGCTTCCGAGTTCAGCAGTCGACGGAGTGCCAATCCGGTGCCAGGGCGGTCGGCGCGACTGCGGCCGGCCCGGCGTGGACCAAGGCGCGCGATCCGAAATGCCGCCTCCTTTCGAACGTCAAGCAACTGGAACAACAAAAACGTCACCAGCCAGGCTCATACGAGTAGCCATAGTCGTAGTGAAAAAAAGAAAAAGAACAGCAACAGTAACAACAAGACGATCATCGGCCACAGCAACACGATCGGCGACAGCCGACGGTCGGACAAGAAGAAAACGATTTCACATTGCCATTGCTTGATGTGAACGTCGTCCAGCCACCAGCAGTTGTTCGCCAGCAGGGTAGGTCTTGCGCACGCGCGTAACAATAATAATAATAATAATAATAATGATAATAATAATGAATATATACGTAGATTTATTTCATTATAATTTAGAAGAATATATAAAATGCTTCACGGCGTTGCTGCTCGTCGACCTAGTTGCTCCTTCTGCGAGCGATGATAATAATAATAATAATAATGATTATTATTATTACTTACCAAGGGTTTAGCATTAATCATACAAATACAGGTATCACCATTACAATCCTATTAATGACATAATATTTACAATACTGTTTGGATGATTACTGTTGCTTGACGTGTGCTGGTGACCACTCAACCAACCTCGCTCTCTCTGTAGTTCCAACGACACACGATATTAGTAAGAATTATAATAAGAATCATGATAATAAGAAGAAGAAGTATAGCTAATAACATTGATACTAGTCTCCGACTTTTCCCTATCTTGTCATCAGTCTAATATCAGTAGCAACCGTACCAGTGCACTACCAGTTAACTAATTGTTCATGACCGTATCGGTCATGAACATCTTAGTTAAGCGTAGTCAAGTCATTCGTTGGTTTATTCGAAATGGCTCTGGTGGAGACGATCTGACGGTTGCTGCTGTTGTTACTGTGGTTGGTAGATCTGTGTCTGTTCTTATCCTTGAACGAATTGACAGGCGGAAGTGCCATCATCACGTGGCGGCACGGGTGAAATGTTTGCTTTTGATGAGGGCTCGCTTTTGCCAGAACTGTTCGTACAATAGTAACTGTAGAGTAATAGTAATAATCGTGTAAGCGTGGCGCGTCCCTCTTTTTTTTCTTCCTCGTCCCGTCTTTCTCTTGCCGGGGGTCGACTTCGGTCGATCTTGGTTGTATTCTCTTTTGCTGTCTTCCCAGTAGAAAAGCAATAAAAGTTTTTCTTGTTCTTTTTCGTTTGCTGCTGCTTGTTTATGTCTTATTTAAATCATTATTGTTTTATTTAAATCATCCAAAATAAATATTGCATAAAGTACGCAAATGATCTCGCAAGCGTGTGCTCGCATTCACCTGATCTATCATCACGTGTGCTTTCGCCGCCGAATCCGTTGATACTTAAACTGGTTCACCGCCTCGTCTTCAACTACATCAATAATCTCGTTCCTTAGTTAGGTGCTTAATTATTTAAGATGTCAACTATACAAATATATATATATATATATATATTATACACTGCTAATAATTTCTAAAACAGACGTCATTGTACTTAGCATAACTTGGGCAGTCGAGACGACGCTGTCGGCGACATCGGCCGCATTATCTTTACGCGTCAAGTCGAGCCGTCTATTGAACCGTCAGCTACTACGCGTAGACGCGCAACTCTATTATCGGATATTAGATAAGAGAATATTGTCGCGCTCCTGAAGGAGGTGAGGGCCGTTGGAAGATGCGCTTTGCGGAATTCGCAAGGGGCGACTAGACAAGGGCAATCTAAAGTTGCAGACGGAGCACTCGCCACGATGTAGACTAGGCTAAAGCTGTTAATTAAAACAAATATGGATTTTTAATTCAGATGTATATATATATATATATATATATATATATACATATAGTGATGATTTATCAATCATTTACATTACGCTTGCACACTCGGCAGTGCTCGCCTTCCTAGCCAAGTTACTTGCAAGGACATCCCAACGGGATAACTGCTTTCCACTTTGGGAGACCATGCAGATATATATATTAAAAAAAAAAAAAATATATATATATATATATATAATAAGAATGCTTGAGCTTGGAAAGGATGAGCTTAATACGCTACATAGCAGAACCTAATTAGGTGGTCTAGCCAAATTAATATATATATATATATATATATATACCCGATGGAACTGAAGCAAGTATGGTAATGTTTATCAGATGGAGTATATAGGGACTATATGGAGCATGCATATATATATATATATATATATATATATATATATATTAGTATAAATTACATTTTAGTATTATATAGAACGTGGTCAGTTCACTAGAAACTCTTCATTTTGTGCCGCGATGCGTTATTCACGGCTTCCGTTGCTTATGCTGAAACAGCTGGAAGAGGCTGGAATGCTACTAGAGCAAATCACGGCGTAGTACAATCTTCACAGGCCTGCAATCTCTTCTTTCGGCGAGTTGAAACGTGTTTGCGATCGGCGTACACTCTCGTTCTTTGACACCGGCCGCGACCCTCGACGATTCGCCGACTGCAGTTGTCTTTGATTGAGACTCTTTCCTGTGCAGGATAACAGGCTGTCACAGACGCGACGACAGACGGGGACATATTTGCAGCGTGCTTTAAGTGAAGTGAAGCGGCAAACCTGTTTGGAACAACACGAAATAATTGAAGACGAAATCGTCAGCAATGAATGCTCTATTAGGTGATGGTCCTCGATTGAGGCCCGGTGAGACCGTGGGGGGATGCCCCTATATAGTTGCCCCCCGCCCTCCCTCCATATAGCCTCTATATGTCAGCTAACGAAAATAGTTCACGAATAGCCACAGAATATGTTGCATGAAAAGTCGGATTTGATGAGAGCTAATGGCGGGTTACACTTGATTACTTCTAATCGAATTGATTTACCCGAATGAAAAATTTACAGATGGGATTGGTCTTGGTTTGCCAACACCCAGAGGAAAATTCCACGACGCTTGCCATCATTTCGTACCCAATTGCGGGGAGGGGGGGGCAGGCAATGATGCGCCAAGATTAAGACCGGAATAGCTTCGATTGTATTACATTGTATTGGATTATTGGATTATATTTGATTCTCTCAGAAAGTGTTACAGGATTGCGCGAGATAAGTACACGTTTAACTAAAGGCATTCCACCTAGAACATTTTGAGAGCTGTGGCCGTAAAATATGTGCTTGTAGGATAACATCGATCGCATCGAGCTATATAGTCAGGATAAGTAAGGGTATCATCACATTACCAGCCATTCCTGCAGAGACGGCATTTCTATTCGGACATCGAGGAAATGTACGTTACGCTCTATCCATCACCAACTCATAAGCTTGGAAATGTATTTATATTATTTCACACATTTTGGGACAACTCGTATGAAACATAATTCTGAAGTTGCAAAGTTCGGGGAGCATGATGATGTGACCCAGTGACTTTCCAACTCAGGTTATTGAAGAATTGACTATTTCTGCTAATGCACTGCGGGAGCAGTTTTATTTTGATCTCGCTAGGAAACGGTTCTGCTACAAACTTACTATGCTGGATATTCCAGTATAGTGCGCATTAGCAGCTTTGGCAATCTTATGCGACTCATACGACATGATACTTCAAATGCGATCTGTTTGTCGTTTCTGTTCGCATTATGGTGATATCATTTATACTTATGTGCATACCATATGAACTATTATATATATATATATATATATGATAGGTATACATCGCCGTGAGGTTACGTTATCCCTGTGGAATTTCCCCTGCACTACGAGCCATATAGCTTATATGTATACTCGGGTTCTTGAATTTCTCATAGCAGGTAACCTGTTGCTATCCAATGCACGCGCTTTGTCTAGAATAGAATCCGTTATCTCCTCGAGAGTGCCACTTGGCTTTAATGACTGAGCGTTTACTGTTGCACAGTAACGGAGACGAAGAGCATAACGTTACACTTCGGTTTGAGCCAAAAATTCTCGGTATAGAGTAGGTGCACTGTTCGTGTAAGTAAGTCAGTTCGACGCTGACGGAACAGCCGAGAAGTAACAAGAGGATGTTTGTGGAGTACATATGTAGCACAGCATCAGCATGGAAGATGGGCGAGGAAATGGCAACTTCAGTCGAGACAAAATAAAGTCGAGCTTGGCGGATACAGAAGAGAACGAATAGCGCGTATGACATCGACAGATTACGCGACTTGTAATCAAACAGGTTCGCAGGAGTTGGGACAGGCACATCGGACCGGTGGGGGAACCTGTGAAAGACCTCGGCCACATGAACCGTTAGGCGCTTGCCACTTCTCTTAATGGCTCGTAGTACTGCCCTATGGATATATGGGCCATTCGAGAGAGAAGCTTAAGGGGGAGGTGTGTTTAGTGGGTAGGCGTCTTGGCGGACCAACATCCAACCGCTAGGGTCGAGTCCCACACAGCACCCCCCATTTGTAGCAACAGTGCGTAACAGCATTCACCCTCCTCCACCAAATAATAATAATAATTTTTTTTAACAGGGGTTTATTATTATCATTATGCACATGTATCACAATTACTAATATATTAATTAAATAACATCATTTTTATTGCTCGAGTATCGCCGACCACTCAACATCATCTTGGCGTTGTCTCTCTGATAATAATAGTAATAATAATAATAATAATAATAATAATAATAATAATAATAATCCCGTCCGCTTGGCACCATGCTGGACCCAAACTCCTTCCGCATCAGCCCTTAGAATAAGCGCCCCCGTCTGCCAGCCTTTCTCATGTCTGCGATGCGGCCAACCTGTTGACTCTGACGGTCTACACCCGTTAAGCTATCTGAAAAGTCCCGGCAGAATAACAAGACACGCTGAACTTAACGCCATAGTTAGAAGAGCTCTTAGAAGGGCAGGGATACCATCTACACCCGAGCCGAATGGTCTTAATGGCAGCAGTGAGCTGCGGCCTGACCCACACGGAAAAAGCCTTGTATAGGATGTAACGGTGTCATGCACGGCGGCCTTATTATATTTACGCCGCAGCGCAGTTGAATCGGGATGGGTAGTAGAGCGCACGGATTCTGAAAAACGAAGGAAGTATCTCGAGCTATCTAGAAGCTACCACTTTGTACCCATTAAATTAGAGACGCTCGGTCCCATCAGCTCAGGTACAGCGAAAATCCTGAAAGATATCGGAAAGCGAATAGAAGACGTTACGGGCGATCGACGCGAGGCCATGTTTTTAAGACAGATGATGTCTTTGGCCGTTTGTAGAGGAAACGTGACTTCCATCATAGACGCCATGAATTGACAGAAAGCGACCAGAGCAGGATGAACCTGGCATAAAATGTATACCCCACAATTGTAATAATAATAACTGAGGATGGGCTTCACCCTCTTAGCTGCATCAAAAATCATGGTAGAGTTTCTAGACTCGCTGATTCAATGCAAATATAAGAAGAGCCTTACGCAGCTCTGGTATACCAAGCACACTCAAGCCCAGATTAGGACTTCATGACGACAAATACCCTACGGTGTAACAATCCCGCTATGGGCTAACGGCAGATGCTTAGTATGGGATGCTACAGTGTCCTGTACAGTGGCTCCCTCTTATATACCCCACAGTTCACTAAGAAGCGGGATGGGTTGCCGAGCGCGTAGAAGATGGGAAAAGATAATAATAATAATAATCTGCAGCAAGAAAACTACGACAAGCGGAAAGAAACATGCATTTAGCGTTCATCAAATGCCGCGGGCGCAATTTGCACTTTAGTGCTATTGATCTTGAAGAAGTCAACCAGTTCATTGCAATTGTGCAATTGGGTTCGATAACCAGCAGAGATTCAGGAGGTATGAAGCCCTGCAAAACCGACCTAAAAGTGTGCCCCAAAACTATCAAAAAGAAAGCTACAGTTCCAAATCCGAACGCCTGCGATGCCCTGTCCTTCTCGTTGTTGAAGTACGAAGCGCACCCTGATTGGCCATGCACTGGAGAACGAGCCTCCTCATCATTATTTCAGGGGGGAAAGAGTGACTTTTTGGCTCCGTAGCAGAACAATCGGTTGCAGTTTCGCTTCCGGGTACGGGGATCTATTTCTTGTGTTCGAACAGATCAAGAGTCTATAGTTAACGCATTAGAAAACATGACATACTTGGCTTTTGCGCTTAGCCAATTGACGCTCTCTTGAGGTTTGTCTGTTGTAAATAAAAAAAATACAAAAATGCATTCTGGACTCTTGAACAAATAGCCGTATGGGCAAAATCCGAAAAAAATGTATTTGGTTCTCCCAAGTACTTTCCTAAGATGCAGTTCCGGAGGTCACACACAAAGACACATTGGAAGCTGTCTGTTTTGCATATCAGCGTATAGTTGCCATATAAAGTGTCGCACAAGCCTTATGGGCGTGTATATATACTTATATATCAAACAATACGGCTACAAGCTGCTCTAGTCGGCTATTGATGACGAGACCTAGCCCAAGGACGAGCAAATGGCGCACAACTAATTATACAAAAGTGTACTTCTCTTAGGATAGGTCTATCGATTTTAATTTTACTACAGACGGACAAGTGAAATTCCTTTGCACGATTAATGACCCAAGTGTACTTGTGCCCAATACTATCAAGGTTCGAGAGCTCAATGCTGAACTAGTATAAGCTTCGACTGTGTGCAATTTGACACAATTGCCAGAATGCACTATTGTTAGAGCGGCTAACTCCTGCGCCCGGCTGTGTAACGCCCTCATAATCCCAAAGTAGTCTCACTGCACACTTTAGCTTCAAGTGTTGGTTCTACTTGGTTCAAGTGAATATTTTTTTGCGGAAAATGTACACTTTACTTAAGTGGGTGGTGCAAACTGTGCAGACGCCACCTGACGTGTATCGGCTTTAATGATGTGTCGGTGTTCTTACGTCGTGTATAAGATTACCAAAGTAGAGGCGCTATGTAATCCTCTCTAAGCAAGTTGTAGCAGAAATTATCAGCGGTAGTTACAAATAGCAGTCTGCACCACATTGTAGCTAATCATTTGCGAATGTAAAAGCTGAATTTAATAGCACGAACGATAATGCGAATAATGACAGCTGTCCAATTTATGTAGTTTTCTTCTTCTTGGTGAGCTGTTCGGAAAGATTGGCCGTTTATTATTCATGATAATACGACATTGAATTGTATGGGGTTTGGACAGTTCGCCAAATCCTATTGAGCAAACGCAAGTATGTTCTGATGCTGTTATCAATGAATCAAGCTCGCGCTAGCTGAGTGTCATACTGTTCTTTAAAAGTTAAGCACACACAATATATATATATATATATATATATATATATATATATATATATATATATATATATATATATATATATATGCAATTCATAAAGTGCCAGGTTACACATTTACTTTCCCTGTAATACTAATAACTACTACATAATGTCGAGCAGGTGTGCTAGTGAATGAATTAATCGAATGCAAATACTCCGTAGGTATTGATGGGTACATTGATTATATGAATGGGTACATAACATATATGCGGCTGCTCTAAGCGCCCCTGATATAAAAGGGTCACATTTAGGTATACATGTCAGTCGACTATTAAGTCAATCATATATATATATATAGGGCGTTCCAGCATTAGCGAGACAAGTTTTGGACGAAAAAATAATTATTTTCCAGTAGAACCTGAAGGCAATGCTTATATTTTGGCCCTCACTTTCAATTATTCTTTTTTTACACTATGATAATACTACACTATATTTATTTATATGTAATCCAACGAATGTTCTTCCAAACACGCAGGTGTGATTGGTTTCTCTATAGGATGACTGAAACTCCGGCAATCGTAGATTTGATGAAGATATGTCCCTAGGCTCCGAAGTTTGTCGCACTAATTCTGGAATTTCCTGGATATATATATATATATATATATATATATAACAATTAAATTCATGTATCAACTGACGTAATAGTTCCATTTGATCTGCTTCGACATTTTGTAGCTCAAACTGACATTTGTTGTGGGACCTGGCTGTGATTCGTCTCTGTCGCCTCTCGTCTCTGTGGTCTCTATCGTCAGGTGTGGTGTCTATGGGGCCGGAATGCTTTTTCGGTGGCGTAGTTAAACGGGCCCTGTTCGGCCCTTATCTGCGTGCCCTTGGATAGCACCCCAGAAAGGCAGTTCTCCATCATCGTGTTTGTCCACGTGATCTCCGACAAACATTACGGTTATCACGATGCAGGGCGCTGCTGCAGTAACAACAACAGCAGCAGCATCGACAGTAGCGACAACGACAACGACGACAACAACAACAACAACAACGACAACAACGACGACGCCCTCTATGCTGGCCAGCCAACATGACGCCCAGTGTCGTTTGCTTATCGAGGATGAACGCGGTGACTTCCTGGCAGGAGCAATGGCTGCCTTGGTTAATATTTCCTTCACCTTCCCTATCAACAAGATCATGTTCCGTCAGATGGTCCATGGTGTCAGGACACCTGCCGCCGTGAGTCAAGTAAGTAGATATATGAATAATATAAATAAAAAAAAGCTACGAGAGCTAGTGAAGTGTCTTCCGTTGTGCAGAATTTTCCTCCGAACACGCCGGTGTAATCGGTTCCTTCATGCGTTGACGGGTTCTCCCGCAAACGTAGATTTCGCACAACTATGTAGGAGAAAAAAAGCTGAATAACAATTTTTATAAACTTCACTCTCTCTCCTAAACAAGACGTTTCCGCGTCCTCCCTCCATAGGGAAAAATTATTTTCTTGCCGAGCTCTATCAAACCTCGAAAGAAGTACAATACTCCCTGAATGACCCTGTATATATAGCCAAGGCAGCAGACATCCCGACCGGTACCCCTGGTTGATTAGCCCCGGGGCGTTCACCAGTCGGTTCGGAATCTACGGCTGTGACCTATCCGTACAGTGATTGGCCATGACCGTCCTAAAATGTATTAGGACATTATATATATATATATATATATATAAATTAATCACTAACGGTGGGAACATGATGTATATATATATATATATATATATATATATAACAGTCAGCAGAGGTACAGCGACAATTCGGAGGGATATTGAAAAGCGTACAGAAGACGTTACAAGCGATCGACACGAGGCCATGTTTTTTAGACAGTTGAGGTTTTTGGCTGTAAGGGGAACGTGGCTTCTATCATAGGCGCCATTAATTAAGGAAACTGAACACAATAATAACAATAATATCACGTGCGCCATCTGGCAGCACGAGACACATTTAGTGGAGGCTTTCTAAAGTGTCTCTTTTCCCCGCAGCTGGACCATGGTGGACAACACCACATTCCGCATGGTAACAGCTCTTCGAATACGTGCCCCAATTTGCAACCCCTACAGTTGCAACGCATGTGGTACCACAGTAACTGAGGATGGACTTCACCCTCTTTGTTGCATCATATGCTATGGTAGACTTTATAGACACGCGGAAATCATGCAATTATAAGAAGAGCCTTACGCAGGGCTGGCATATCAAGCACGCTCGAGTTTAGATTAGGACTGATGACGACAAAAGACCTAAGGGCGTAGCAATCCCGCTATGGGCTAACGGCAAATGCTTATTATGGGATGCTACAGTGTTCTGCACAGTGGCTACCTCCAATATACGCCATAGGTCACTACAGGCGGGATGGCTTGCCGAGCGTGCAGAAAATGGGAATAACGGGAGTACAAAGAACTGGAGACGGGCTCCATCGTAGTGCCAATATATATGGAAACAATGGGTGCGGTAAGCAAGGCAACGTGAGCTGGGCAGACGGATTACAGATATCAGAGGCAATCGGCGCGAAGGCGAGTTTTTACGGCAACTGCTGTCGCTTGCAGTGTGCCGAGAAAAGCAGTCCGGTGGACGTTAAATCTTGGCTGAGGGTCACCCGAAAAATTTACTTACTGTTGTGTCGAGGAAACGCCGGTTGTATTGTCGGTTCCATGGAATAATAATTAGAAGCTAGGAGCAACAGGGAGTACACGTCCACACCTTACAATTGTAACGTTTAAAAATATTTATAATAATAATAGATTCGCTGGAGCATCTTAAACGCTCAACAGATATATATATATATATATATATATATATATATATAATGCATTGACTAACGAAAGCTATCCCTGTGGTCTTCGCCACGGTCTCTTGCCTGCAGCTGAAGAACGAGGGTCTTAGTGCGCTGTACAAGGGATGTTTCCCGCCGCTCATCCAGAAGACGATTGCGACGTCAATCATGTTCGGCACGTATGCCAGCTACCAGCGGTGGCTGGGCACCAACTTTCCCCAGCTGGACTCGCCGAGCCAGTTGACGATAGCCGCCCTGCTGGCAGGCACAACCGAGGCCGTGCTGTGTCCGTTCGAGCGAGCTCAATGCCTGCTGCAGGACGTTGAGCACGCGCAGCGCTTCAAGAACACCGCGCACGTCTTCACCGCGATGCGAGCGCACGGCCTCACCGAGTACTATCGTGGGCTGAGCGCCGTTCTGCTGCGCAATGGACCGAGCACCATGATGTTCTTTGGCCTGCGGGACATCGTCCGAGGGATGCTGCCCGTCGAGCCCCCCGACAAGCTCGGCCTGAAAGGACTCGAAGTCAAGCAGCTACTGGCCGACTTCGTGAGCGGCGCACTCGTGGGTGCCTTCGTATCCACCGTCTTCTACCCACTTAACGTCATCAAAATTCGCATGCAGGTTAGTTGTTGTTGTAGCCGTCTATATATATATACCGAGCACGGTGGCTCAGTGGTAAAGCATACAGGAGGTCGTTGGTTGGAAGACCTGGACCGGCCACTCTTAAATTTGCTTTCATGGTTTCCAATTAAGACAAGGTGTATGCCGGAGTGGATTATTATTGTTAGCCATGAGTGGACCAAATCTATATGTTTATATATAAATATTTTTTTTGCTGTAAACATGAATTGGTGTTTGACGGCATGGAGTGACGGTGCCTATGCCCGGCAACTCTGGCGTTAGGCGTCGCAGGTTTGATCCCAGCGTATCACATATTCTTCTTATGAAGCAAGCTTGTCTAAGATTTGCAGATTGGGGCTGGAGATATGGTAAATACGGTAATGAATGATTATTGCAATAGTTTACTGCTTATATGAATCTTGGCATATGTATATACGGGTGCTATACACCGTTTTTTATTTCGACAATTGCGCTTTGGATTCCAAGTATATTATATAGCGAGGAAGAATACTACAAAAATACACATATTCATTGCACACACCACAAAGTAATTATCCCTAATCAGTCGATTATAGACTAGTCTATATATCACTCGATCAAACAAATCAAATACATAACTAATGCCTTGCGCTATCATGAATTGAATGTATATATGGAATATATATATATATACACCACTAATGAGAAGTCTGGAACAAATCTTCTGATCCATGTGTCAAATCATGTGATAGGCCATTTTCATTTGCTTTCTTGTTCTACTGATGCCGATGGTGTTGCTTGTCTAGGTGGAGTACGGGACACCACATTTGTCGATGCGAGCTGCACTTCGGTTGGCATTTGAGGCTCGAGATCGCAGACTTCGAAAGTTGTTTTACGGTGTGCATCTCAATTATTCCCGAGCCTTGCTATCATGGGGCATCACGAATGCCGCATACGAGTTCTTCAAACACCAGTACGAAATGTACAACAGGTAAAAGAGACGAATCCGTTAATTTTACTTATCGCTATTTCATGACAAATGTCGCATGCGCTGCGCATGCACAAGGCGTCTACAAAGTTTTAGGACTGGTCATTTTGTGCGCTATCGGCGCAGAGCAGACAATATTTTCCTTACGTGATTTTTCTTATGTTCCTGCCGTATTCGATTTAACTAAATTGCGTAACATGTGGTCACGTATTTCGACAATGCTTCGGTTCACAACGTGCATATTAGGAAGCTGTTTTCGGAGACAAAAAGTTAACTGTTTTCAACTAGACTGCTTATTCCCTTCAATTAGCACATGCAGACCATTTTTTGTTTTCAAAATTGATATACCCATCAGTGGGTCGTGGTCTCGACTCGGTTCCAGACACTCAGTAGGGCGCGACGCGTACGCTAAAGACGATTTCAAAGGACAACTTCCATCAAGCCATCCAGAGACTTTACGACCGTGAAAACAAGTGGGTGAGCTTAGACTGAAGAATAGAAGAGTTTATCGTGCCAGTCCTGAGAATCAGTGGTGTCAGAGCAAGTGTATACAAATGCTATTGCGCGCTTAAATACGCACGCTTATATTAGTTAGGCATATTTATGTGCATTTGTTGTGTATGTAATTAATTTGGGGATATATATATATATATATATATATTTGTTGTGCAGCTTAGTGGATACAAGACTAGTGCTATAGAAAACACATGTTTGATAACACATCCTAATTTTAAAGAAAGCTTGACGACCTTGTTGGATATTTTTGTGGTCACAAGGACGCAGTCATGCCAGATGCTTATTTAAGCATATTACGAGCGCTTAAAGTGATGCCCTTTGGTCAAAAAGAAACAGATTCACGTGGCCTTTTGTCTAACAAAAATATGCAATGGATTCAATAATTTCGGCAGCTATATTTGAGCTTCAATTCAAAAATTTCGGCAGCTATATAACTGTAGTTGAGCGTTTTATAGCCCTCGTTAATCAATCTAACCTGCAAATAATGGGAAATATTAGCTTTATCCCGTGTATATAGTGAAATTCGTGAACGCGGAGTCTTTATCTGTGTATTTAATATAACACCGCTATATGCGTTTGTCGTGGTTGTATGTAGGCAATCCTCTATAGAGTCAATGCAAGCTAGTTTTTTTAAGCGTGCTACTTGTTAGGTATTAGATCTACTGCTCTAGTAGCTATCTATTCAGTTAAGGTATAGTTAGTAGGTATGCCCACTTAAATTTTTATCGCCTATCATTGGGCGTGTAATTTTGAGGCATACTTAATTATATATATATATATATATATATATATATATACATACAGGGGATTCCATAACCGTATGTAATTATATATAAGAAAGTTAGTTTTCCCAATGGATGGAGGGGGCTAAAACGTCTTGTTTAAGAGTGAGAGTGTAATTTACAAAGCAGTAGCTATCCTGTTTTTTTTCTCCTACATAGTTGTGCGACACGATTGGCATTTTACAGGAGCCTTTGTGACTGTGGACACCACCTTGCGGAAACATCGGATTGCCAAAGATGATTGACCCATTGATCACCTCAGGAAAGCTTATTTTCAACGAGACTCAAGAAAGAGTGTGGGCCATGTGCAATTGTCAGCTGGCAGCATGACACTTGAAGCTTGCTAGAGACGCGGGCTACGCGTCCAGAACAACGAGCAATAGACGATTTGTCTACACTCATGGTGTCGTTGTTACTACTGCAATTCGCTTCGACATTGGCATCGACAATTCGACAAGGCTCGCCGTCGCTGCCGCCTGTGCCTTTTCAAACAATGCCATGACTGGGAGAGCGCGACTAATATTAACAGAAACAATGAACCACGTACAAACAATAACAACCAGCGATAACATATATCAAACCACAAGCATCTTACGACAGTAGTAGTAGTAGTAGCAGTAATAGTCATAATAATAATACTTTTAATAATTACTAGACACAGATACACAAATATGTTGTAGCAACAAAAGCAAGGAAACGCAGGATTAGCTAAATAAACACATAAGTAAATCGCGACACAACAACAACCACAACAAAAGATGAGAGGTGCGGCAACCAGTCATTTATACACCATCCAACCTCCCACTTAAACAGCAGCAGCAGCACCACCGCCTCCAGCATTACGTCCACGATCACGGCCAACCAGATAATAAAACAACGACAAGCCAACAAGCAAAACTTGTGGCAACGGCATTCTAACTATCGCAGCTAATCTGCGCGCCATCAGGGACTGTAGGGATGCAAACTTGTGCCCACTGTGTGGATTTCCGATGCGTTAAGCGTGCGCGATTTCTGTAAAGGTGACAAGATGTGAGGACAGAGTGAGATGGCCAAACGAAATACTTGGTGACCACCTAACTGTTGCCGTCGTTTAGTGGCCGCCCGATAAGTATGCCTCTATGCCTCCCTCTGCATACATACATACATACACATACATACAAACATACATGCATGCATGCATTCATACGTATTCGATTTCGCAGAGCGATATGCATGTGTGTGGCGAAAAATTCGATGCAAGATGCGCGTCGATATTAGATGATCCAGTAAACCGGTGACTGAGACTAGAACATCAAATATGCTGCGTGGTGGATGCACCGTCGAACAGAGTAGCCGGCCGCCACGAGTCTGGTGTAAAAAGGGGCAATTACGATAATGGTGTCGAACATTCGTTCGAGGGAGGGTTCCGCCTGGGAAACGCCTCGAAGATCGTCCGGCTGCTACTGAACTATAGGCGCTGCTGGTGGTGCTGCTGCTGCCGCCGTCTCGGCTACTTCTGTGTGAGCTTTGAAACCCAGGTGGTGATCCTAGTGAGGTGAAAGAGCTGCAAAGAATGACGGCTAGTTAGACAAACATGTCTACTATGTAAATATGTTAAGCGTATCCGGGTGACTCTGTGTGATCGCCATAGCGCAGAGTCCAACCGTCGTCAGAATGCCTGGCGCAGTGGTCCCGATGTTAGTATGGCAAATTAGGAAATAAGCTAGAAGCACTACAACGAGCAATATATATATATATATATATATATATATATATACATATAAATGTGTGAGTGTACGTGTGGGAGTAAAACTGTTGTGACGAGCTTTGATGAATATCGGGTTGTTTTCAATAAATCGTTCATGCTAAAAGCATGTTGCTGTTTTACGATGCAACGAAACGTCAAGGTGGCCCCAAACATTCATGTCATACAGGCACACCTAACGTGATAGTCATCATAGAATAGAATAAAGGTGTGATGAAGTCGGTTTACAATGATGTTGTTGCATTCTTTTCGATGGCTTGTTCTATAGTGTATTAGGTATGCATGAGCAGGAGTGCACACGCATAGGAGCAAATTGCGTGTGCAATTTGCGGTCTGGGCCTGCAATAACACTAGGCGCTAGTTAAGGACGGAGGTGGCTACAGAACTTTGACTAAGTGTTTAAAATCTAGCTATATTTTCTTCTGATGTTAGGAAATATCAGTCGTCGCGTGCTTTGCAAAAGCAACTGATGCTTGCAAAACAATCATTCAATTTTGAGGCCGCACAATTCCGAGTCCGAGAAATAGGATAAATGAGTACCTGAGGAGCACGTGTTTAGCGAATTCGAGAGGCCCACACAAACCACTGCTATCTGCCAGTGACGCACGTTCAGTTCCGACTTCTTCTCTATCTAAAAACCGTCGCGGCGTGTCTTGCAGTAGTTTTTGAGCACCGCTTATTTGTCTTACGCTCAATATATTTGTATGAGTTTACATTTCTACTCCGTATACAATACTCCGGTCTTAATTTGCAAATGTTTGAGGTCTTGTTGAATAGTTACGTTGAAAACTAGGACGTTGGGCGCAAGCCAGATATTCATACATTTTTCCAAAAACGGCACGGTCATATATGTTTCCGTGCATAATGACGCTGTAAACTTCTGTAAACTAAGAAATCATAACTAAGGCAGACAATTTAAATCCTAACAAGGCAACCTGTTAGGATTTAAATTCGAAGTAGTCTCCGACCACTATAACAGTAGCCGTAGTCACCGAAGTTTTACCGTGACTACAGTGCGCCCCGCGGGACGGAATTGCAGTGGAATTGTGAGACCAAAACCGCGTTCACAGAAATATGGTGCGTTCCAACTTTAAGCGAAGGTTTGGAGTATCTTGAAAGCTAGCTTTTGTGGGCCTATTTGGGTGTAATAAGCCTAGCAAGTTTCAGCAGTGAAGCATCATCTAATATTACTGTGTATTGCTACTGTCAAAGATGTTTGTTGTGGATATTTTTGTCCATATAGGAGGACAACAACAGTACAAGTGCATTGCTGGGGAAGACACTGAATCTGGCTGCTCATTCGCTGCATAAGATTCTGCACTAGCACGCAGTAGTTCCTCTACAACGACAACGCTTCTGTTCATACGGTAACAAATGCCGCGGCTAGCTTATAGAGATATGGATAACCACCCCCTAATATAGAGTATGCTTGTGGCCTTTCGGTCCGACTTCAGTTAACTGTACCGCCACGCCGCGCATATATATGCCTCTTGATAGTATACTTGGTGACATCATATGTTGACTTCTTTAGGTAGCACGTCATTGACATGCAACATATTTATCATATCTAAGACTCCAACAAAATTACTTCGGCGGCGCTGAATGCTAAACACTTTGGATCGGAGGTCTCGTGCGCAACACCCTGCTCCCGGAGAGATATATAGATGGTACAAAACATATTGAATTGCGCATTTGAATCAGTGCGACAAATGCCCTGTAGGACGTCCAAAAACAGCAATGTGGCTCGTGTGAATGTTTCAATGAACAAAAGCTTATAACATATGCATCATTAGAGGAAACCTTGGTCTTGGGTGCCAAATGGTACTGCTCAGTGGGTATCTTGTGATATGTCACAGGACGGAAGAGAGGCGCGAGCATTTCGAGTTAGTTCGAGAATTTGTAATAGAATTCGACGCAGGCCGGTTATCTATGTTTCCTTGACTTGAACTTTGGTTCATTCCTATGGACCCCCTACGCAGGTTCCAAAGCGCTCGCAGTATTCCGAAATTGGTCTGCCTCCACCCACAAAAGTGAAGCGCCAACGGATGGCGAGGTGATGGTTGGAGTGGATCATGCTAACAGTAAACTTGCGACGATAGTCGAATTGGAAGAATGTTACACAGTGGCAAGCTATTAGAATACCACAGAATGCTTACCAAAGATTTTGACTCCGTTCACCAGAAACAGCTCCAAACGCCTCGAGCTCCACAACTTCAACACGCCAGCCTGTAGAACTGAAAATACTGACGCTAACTCGCCGCCCCCGGAGTCACGCTGTTGAGGGTGGTGATTATGAGGATGACCCAAATTACTCATTCGACTTGGTGCTGCGCGATTTCTCCCTTTTCGGAGATATAAAAGAAAATGATAGGATGACGTAAAACGCAAATTTGACGCGTGCTTCGATGCATGGATCAATACGTAAATAGAAGTTGGTAGAGCTTACCTTGCTTTAAATCATGCATTTACTTTCAGAAAACATGTGTACGCTATCGAATATATTGTATGCGCTCTGCCAAATATTAATGTGTATATATGGATAGAGAAAGAGAGCAAGACAAAAGACATAGGTCGTTTGATATGAACAATTGTTTATTCAGTGTAGTGTCTGACCTATTCACAGGATGGTAACTAAGCATTGTTTACACGCCTCCTTCTCCGCCTGCGCACCGTACTGTCTGTCAAATGGCAATTCTTTTTACATGGTTTAAGTACAACAAGGTTTCTCCGAGCCAAATTATCCGCCGTCGATGTCGTCTGTGAACCAGTCACACTTCCCCGAACACGCCCGACGAGACATGGAGCTCAGATAGTTATAATAAAGACTGTATACACGGCATCACCTGAGCAAGTTTATTCCCGCTCTTTCTGACACAATTATATATAAGGCGACAAACTCACCAAGAAATACGCAAGTTCTCCTACGAACTTGTTCAGGAAATAAGACTTTCAACTGCGCAACTAGCCAGGATTGCTTGGTCTACACATACGTATGCGTATATATGCGCGTCTATTTATATATATATATTCAAATTCGAATATGGCTCCTCCCGTATCGGCCGTTATCACTATAGAAGCACACATTATTCTCAATATACAATTCGCCTTCTGCTCTGGGCTAAAATCATGAGCACGATTTCTCATTATTCACTATTCCCCATAATATTACTCCAAATGCTCAGCATACTATATACGATTGCGCAATATATCGATTTACAATACATCATGTTTAAATTATCTTATTTTAACATGAAACCGACTAATAGGTTAATCAGCTGGACTCCCGACGAGCGAACAGACAGCACGCTTTCTACACGAAACCTACCTAGGTCAACGTGCGGCCGGACTCTTTGTTCATTCTACAATAGGCAGATTAGATATTTTACATGCCTTTTAGTCAGCTGTCGGAGCGATAGAAATAATTAGGTCTATCAAACATAAATTAAATACATTCGCTGTAAACCCCATTCATTATGTATATACCTTTTATCCACATCCGCACAGACCTAACGTCACACGCACTTATATTTATATCAAGCAAATCCACATTATATATTTGCTGTATCACGCTAATTACATACTTCCGCCAACAGCGTCGAGTTAAACCCTAATTAATAAGAAGCCCTCGTAAAATAAATTCATCAAAACGTAAAACGATGACTCACATTTTCGCCGCTAACGGATAGTTACTTCAACTAACCAATTTCACACACTTAACTATATATATATATATACGCTGGGCAGTATCTTTAGAAGGTAGTCGCTGATCGAAGACCATTAATAAATGCGTCGAGTCCTTAACGACTCGCCCCGCTGTGATCATTCGGTGTTACCCTTCCCCTCAGAAAATAAAACAAGCATAAAAATCTCTACTTTTCTAACAGAACCTCTGGCAACCAAATTTCAGCTCAGAATTTTTGACAGCTCGGTGCCGCTCAGTCTTTAGTAGTAATCTCGGAACGACCGTGGTGTCCTCCTTTCTCTGAGCAACATAGCGACTTCAGCGCTCCGAAGCCTTCGCTGCGGAACAACGACGATTTTCCGTGGAGAGGCTCTAACAAACGGCTTTTTTGAAATTGCAGTAGCAATAGCTGTAGGAGGCCCTACGGTGTGCAGAATGCCGCGCCCCCTGTCCGGATGGCCGATGAGACTGCAGCACCCATTGTTATGTCACCTGGCGTCGCGAAGCGCACGCGTGAAGCCGCCTTTGAGCTTGACAAGTCGGCCCCTCGAAGAGGTGACCACTGTCTCCTCCTCGTCCTCATTGTCCTCATCAACGTCTTCTTCGTCGTCGGACTGGTCCTCTCGGTAGTCGACTTTTTGAGATCTCCCGTTGGTTCGGGTTGTGCGGCCTACATAAAAAAAAAAATCAAAATACATATAACAGTAAGACACGAGACACTCGATATGAATACGACAGTGCCGACTGCCATGGGAATATGAATAGAGTATAAACCTTTAATGCAGTTCTGAATTGTTCCGCGGTGGCAATCAATATGAAGTGTCGTGTAAGGATTTTTTTGAGAAAATAATATGTTCGGCCAAACCATATCAAGTAAACAACTCAATTGGTACATGGTATCAACAGCTTTCCCTTCTAAACATTCAAAGGGGTGGAGTGGAGGAAATTACTAGCAATTCTGGCAAATTTGGGTTAAGCCTTTTCTTGTCATGTTCTGATTACAGCTGCATTGATTACTACTGTGTATGAGACATGTTTTCATGACTAACCCGCGTCGGAAGTTTTGTCAGCGGCTGTTTTAGACGCTGACTCTTCTCTCCGCGAAGAGTTTGAACCGGCAGAACCAGATTCAGAGCTGCGACCACTTGTCCTGGACGCTCCGTCTGACTGTGGTGAAGAGTGCCGCTTTACTCCTTTTCCTGCTTGAAAATCCACAAACCCAACAAGATGTATGAGAGACTGTAGAGTTCGATTCACACATCCAAAGGCGCCAAAACATGAAACCACGTATCCTACTAACACGCCCATAACGAACACATGATAAATCTAGTTGCACAATAGGTTAAGAAAAAAGGCGTTCTCTCCCCTTATCTGCTTAAGTGGGCCAGTTGTTCAAAGTCACCATGTACGCTTACAAGAGATGGGCTAGCCTATAGAGAACGTATGACCTATCAAATAATTCCACATATATATATGTATATATATATCGACGCAATGGAATGGCGGAAATGGCCACCATTTTGCATGGGAGTCGCGGGTTTGATTCCAGCGCAACAACTTCGGTGTGAGCTTTCTTAAGAATTCGGATTTGGGTTAATGTTATGATTCAAACACATATGTATATATAAATATATAACACGTACCATTTCCATTGGCAACATGCTGCTTTTCTCTAGCGGTGTCCTGGTGGGTCTTCGATGTTCTTTGACGTTTGGCCGGACTGTGCCAGCCTTCTTCGTTATCAAGAGCATCTTCGTCTAGCTCACTGTCGTCGTTCATCATGAAGGCGGCTGCTCGCTTGCCTCGCTCTGTTTGTACACCGGAGCGTTCACCATGTACCGACGTGCTGTTGGCCTTCAGCCGCACCGAGCTTCGCTGTTGTCTCGACGACCGTCTTGTCGAGGGCGAAACGTCTAAGCCTTCAGCGTCTAGACCTTCGCTCGATACCTCGTAGTCGTCTGCTTGGTCGCCGTGTGCCTCGCCACCGTCATCGTTCTCGTCCTCGTCCTCATTCGACTCTGCGGCCTTATGTATTTGTCGTTTGTCAAATCTCGAAGTGGTCGGTTTCGTGGGCGGGGCTTTTTTGGTGGCAGGTCGCCGACGGTCCGTGGCTTCTCTCTGTATAGTACCCCGATTCCCACCCCGACCTCCCCGAGTCACGGGCGACTCCTCTGTTGTGATCTCTTCAGAAGTGCCCTCTTCTTCCTCATCCTCCTCATCTTCCTCATCTTCTTCGTCGTCAAGGTCATCTTCGTCCTCACCTTCATGGTGCTCGAGAAGCTCGAGGACTTCGTATTCGTCCGGAAGGAGCTCCCGTCGGGTACTACTAGAGCCGCCACTTCTCCTCGAGGGTTTTGCCCTTTTGGCTGGTGGAGATCGATGCCGGCGGCGCAATGAAGACGAACTTTTGCCTTGAGAAATCGCTGCCGTTTTTGTTTGCACGACTTGCCTAGGGCGAGGTGAGAGTCCCGACTCGTCCGAAGTGACAACGCTCGACCCGCCGCTGTGTGATCCCGACGCTGATGGGGACGAAGCTGTCGATGATGACGCCGATCCGCTAGTACCCACCACTAAGCCAGCCAATACGGTAAACAACAAAGTAACAATTAGTGGACACTGCGGTACACCAGAATTCGTCAAACATGAGCAAAGAATAAACTAACAAAGTGGGGACTGGCGCAAACGATTTTTCACAATACAAACTAAGCAAAATATATAGCACACGCGGTGCAATTAACACGTCCACTACTACTGCTACTACTACACTAAGCAATTGCAATTAGCAAAGCTAAGAAAAAAATAGGCAAAATATGCTGGCTTAGATCTGATTCGACACTCGAGTTGTCCATATGTCAGACATAGCTTATCGCCTGGAAAGTATCGCTGCCGAGTGAGGGACTCACGTTTAACCGTTCTTCCGCTGCGAGTCTTTAACAGCCTGGTAGGAGTGCTCGCCCTCCGACCACCACCACTTGCCGGTGAATGAGTTTCGCCGGAACTCAGCGGCTCCTCCTCATCCTCAGTCGACGTCGCCAAAACGACACGCCGCTTTCGCTGCTCGCGTTGACTGAGCGACGCGCCCGCCGCCGCCGCCGTTGATGATGACAAACTCGACGCCGGTCGACCCGCCGCTGAAGTGCGCGGCTTTCTCCGATGATCGGGCCCGTCGTGCCGTGACGACTTGCCAGCTCGCCTGGCGCGTTCGGCGCCTTCCATGTCGCTGATCGACACCATGTCCTGGAACCGCGTGGGTCGCACAACTCGGCCCGACCTGGTGCTCGTGCTCCCGCCCTTGGCCCCTGAGCCCGCCTTCACCGCGTCTTCATCGTCTTCTTCATCGTCGTCGTCGTCGTCGTGCTGATGATCATCGTCGAATTCTTCTACCTCGTCTTCGCCGTCGTCCTCGTCCTCGCCGCCGCTCTCCCTGGCGACGAGCGCAGCTCGATGTCGTCGTGAAGACGATCGATGGCCACCGCTGCTGTGGGCGACCTGTGCTACGGTGGTGGCCGCTGTGGACGTGCCCGAACCTCCGGCCACGGCAGCACTAGTGGCCGAATGGTGTCGACTATTGCTGAGTCCGTTGAGCATGACTGAAGCAGAATTGGCAGTCGTGCGCCGGTTGTAGCCCCCGCTGCTGCCGCCGCCGTCATTGTTATTCGCCGCTGTAGCCTCATTCCCGTCCCGTCGTTGGCCATGACTGCTGCCGTGTTGGTGTCGTCGTCGATGGCTGTCATGCAGTCGATGGTGTTTCTGCTGCTGTTGCTGCTGCGACGGCTGTTGTTGCTGCTGTTGGCGCTGCTTGTGACGGGGTCGGATCTCGTCCGACGCATCGTCGTCAGCATCTTCATTGTCGTCCTCGATCTCGCTGTCTTCGTCGCCGTACGACTTACGACCTTGGGCTCGCTTAAGGGCCGCTCGATGCTCAAGCATGATAGCGCGCATCTGGTTGTCGAACATCGCCGACAGCCGAATGGTCATCGAGTAGATTCGCGAACGCTTGTTCGTGTTGTAGTTACGCGAATTACTGAAGATCAGCTGCATGTCGTGTGCAAACTCCTCAGGACTAGCGTAGTCCGCGTTCGTGAGCTTCTCGCTGACGGTCGCTGAAAGTCAGAAGCCGCAGGGAGAGTATAGTAGTTGTAGTAGAATTTGTGGTAGTATCCAAAAAGCCACCATTAATAGCACAACAATGGTGAATTTTAGAAATAATTCCTACATACGTGCAGCGAAAAGCAGCAAAATATTAAATGATTTCGATGGGCAGCTACCCGACATGTCGTTCTTAGGAAACGTATCGTATCTTTGACTCTCGAACTAACCTAGATCCATCGGTTCTTCGATGACTTCCGTGTAGTCGGGGAATTCCTCCAGGTCGACTGGAGCACGGAATGGTTGAGAGTCCTCCCTTAGATTTAGCATGGCTATTAGATAGGCACAACGCTCACGCCAATCCGAGGTAGTTCGCGTTGTTGGCCGCCGCACGTGCTCCTGAGCCTTCTTTGGACTTGTCCGTGATGCCGAATACAAAGCACCATTTAGGTATAGCCTGAAGTACAGAACATAATTGATTTAGAAGGGCATGGTCAACTAAAATTAATTGCCTCAAGCTATTTGCTCATAAAATAATCAAAATCTACGTGTACTTTATGGTTAACTGCCCTTGCTGTCATTGTGTCCAGACCAAGGATGGACGCCCAGGGCATCTTCACTAGGTTAAACATACTGTCATTTGCTATGAATCTGAATAAACTACAAACATTAAGCCATTGTCTTTTTGGCCCTTAGTTTAATCATCGGTAGAAGCAAGATGTCTTACCTTCGATTTGGTCCAGCGCCGCCAGAGTCATCGGAGCTAATGTCGCCCTTTGCCGGTGAGGTTTCGTTGCTCAAGCGCTGATATATTGTAATCGGATCGTCACAGGTCATGTCATTGACGAATGTTAGGAGTAACCGAGTTAGCAACGACGCTTGCTTTACAATGACCGAGTTGGGTTCGTTAAAGTTTCTGGCATTGAACTCAATGTAGGATATATCAAACTTAATGCCCTCTTTTCGCCGGTAGAAGTTGTTCTCGAGGCGGGAACGAATCGTCGACAAATCGATCGGATATGCCACAACCATCGCATACGCCGGGTAGGCATTTAGATCTACGGGTACGAGAAATGGTTCAGCTATAGACAGCCCCATTATTTTGCTCAGGCCAGCCATCATTCGGGCCCTAAACGCATCTCGCGATTCGGTGTTGAAGTCTTCCTGTGAGGGGACGTACTGCATCGCCTCGCGTTCCTCCGGGCTGATATCCACACCAGTTCCTTCGACCGCTGGCAAGCGCGTGTGGTCGATTTGTTCGAAGTCCCACGGGGACATGCGCTCCTCTTCGCCGTTGTCCCAGCGAACAGTGAAGCACTGAAACATCGAGTCCGGAAACTCCGATTGGATGGGCTCGTGCTGAGTGATCGTTCCCAGCCACCACTGATCCTCGATGATCGACCGAAACCGGTCGTTCGGTTTCCAGTCGCGTTCCATGGCCGTCTGGAAGCTCTGATACAGCACCAGGAAGTCGATCACGTCCGACGTGTCGTGGTAACGAATCCAGAACGGCTCCGCACAGCTTGCATCCACCGGGTCCGTGCATTCGACCTGTACGCAGCAGAGACGCGGCGGCAGCAGCTCGAAGCGGACGTCCAATACGCGCACCTTCTCCTGCTCACGTAGGCGTTTGTTCCACACGAACTGGTGGTGCTTCTTCATCTTGTACAGCCGCAAGCGGCGCACCGCGTCGCTGTACAGCTGATGGCCCTGCTGAAAGTACATGACGACGTCTCCAACCTGCGGCAGGTACGGCGTTCGTCGGGGCATCGTGTCCGTGAGCCAGTCGGGCGGGCGGAACTTCTCGGGCAGCTCGGATGCCGTCGTCCGCCGACGGGCGACGCTCGTCGACGTCGACAATCGACCGCCCTCGCCGCCGTCATCGGCCTCGCTGTCGTGATGACCCAAGCTGTCGTCTTCTTCGTCTTCGTCATCCTCATCATCGTCTTCATCGTAGTCGTCGTCGGCAGCCGCCCCTCCGTCTCGCTTTTCATTCGCGCTCCGATGCCCGCTGTTCTTGCCACCCTGTTGCTGCTTCCTGCGCTTGCTGCTACTGCAGCTGCTGCTATTTCCGCCGCCGGCATCGGTTGGACCGCGCCCCGCCGAGCTCTGTGGTTGGCGTTCGTCACGACGCCGACGCTCCTGTGAGCGTTTGCTCGGCGGTTGACGTTGGCGAACAGAGCGTCGTACGGTGCCGCTACTGCCACTGCTGGCCGCGCCATCTTGATTTCGATTGCTGCTGCTGCTGGCGCCGGCCGCTGAGGTGGTGTTCTGATGATGACCGGTGGCGACCGTTCCACTTGAGTTGTGGCCCGTCGTGGTCGTGTCGTCGTGGTCGTCCGAATGATCGTCGCTATCTTCGCTGCTGCTGTTGGTGCTGCTGAGTCTTGCCAAAGGTGGCACGGCGGCGCTGGCTGGCGGCGCCTCCCGAAGGGCGGCGTTTCGCCCACTTCGGGTAGCTGCAAACACGGTGCAATCGCAGGCGTAAGACGCGTTAGAGAACACATCAGCGTGGCAACAGCTACACAACAACGCAACGACACGTAGGGCAGAAGCAGCAACAATAGCAGCTATAATTAAATGGCATCAATGCTGCTGCTGCTGATCCTGCTGCCACCGCTATACGGGGTTAGATCACTCGTCGGTCGGAGGACAGCACAGCATGAGGGTTACGTGACGATTATACCTGCTGCTGTGCCAGAACATGCACCTACAACAGTAGTACAACGGATAGTGCTTTGCTGCTTTGCGAGCAGTCGCATGCATTCTCTATCGTCATACATTTGTGTACGTGTACAGTTTCATCTGCAACTCTTGCTCGTGTAGCTCTCTTCCTCTCTCTCTCTCTCGTTTTATCTCTGTCTATCTGTGTGTCAGGTGCACACTGAAAATACTCTGTACTCACTGCTTTTTCGTTGTCTGCTCGAAGAGGCGCCACTCGACGTGGGAGCATGGTTGCCGCTGTCCCTGCTAGTGCCAGCTGCGTTTCGGCTCCCGCCGGCATTAGCATGACCGTTCCTGCTGGTCCCAGCGCCGTTATGGGTGCCACTATTGTGGCTATTGTTGCCACCGTTGCTGTTTCGATTTCGCGCTCGATCTCTGCCCGATGAATCTTGTTCGTAATCCGAGTCGCTTTCACCGACCTCGTCAAACTCCTCGTCGTCGATCTCAATATCTTCGTCGGCAACCGAAGCCGCTGCTGCCGACGCCGAATGGGACCCTGCACGTCATAGTAGTTAGTCATTAGGCACCGGAGCACGGTAAGACAAGGAAAAACATAGTAGAATGACCGAAAACGAACAACAATATCCGCCGCCTACCTGAAGCTCGAAAAGCGCGTTTGCGGATTAGAACTATGTGACAACCAAACAGTTAAGATCTTGCATTCGCATTTCTGAGTAGACGATTTATTTTCGGTATGTAAGTATAAAGCTGAGATAAGAATAAAATTTGCGGTAAATAAGAATTTAAAAAAGCCAACCAACCTCTTGAGTTGTTTGGTAGCATGTTTAGTGTCGCAAATCGCCGACTCCGGCTAGTACCATTCACAACAGGCTTGTTATCCTTCTGTCGTAAACCGTAACTGCGCTGGTTTGTGGTATCGGCTGGTTGCTCCTTACGCTTCTCCTTGTAGAATTCGATAATCTCAGTGTCGGCCAGAAGGCGCATACGCGTCATTTCGCGTTCAATTTCGGAATCCTTAAGCTGCTCTACAACACATCGTTTACTTCGTGCCGAGGTTGCCTGTGGTTGTTGCCAGTTGTTACTACCCTGTCGCACACCTTCGACTTCACCGTCAAGCCGCAATCCACCACGACTTGACGGAGTGCCTGGGGGACCCCGCTCTCCGGGTCGCAGACCATCATTCGACGTTCCTGCAGCTCCTGGTATATCTGCTTGCTGCTGCTGTTGCTGTTGCTGCAGTTGTAGTCGTCGTTGTTGCTGTTGTTGTTGTTGCTGCTGCTGCTGTTGCTGCTGCAGTCGCTGAATCATATCGTCGATATTTAAACGCCTGTTGATCACCCCTATGCCTGCCGGTTCCTGTTCAGGTCCGTCCGCAGGATTGTCTCGAACAATTTCCGCCATAACAGGAACAAGCAGGTCGTCCGGGCAATTTTCGCGGCCAGGTACAAGACGCTGCATAGCAGCAGGATACGGGTTTCCGTCGATATCGACGAGGAACGGTGGAGGTAGCAGGTGGGGCGCCAACTGGCTTTGTTCGTCAAGCACATGGTGGTTGTTGTCGCGAATCAACGGGCGGTAATCTGTATGGAAGAACTGTTCAGAAGGCACCTTCTGGTACGCCTCGCCGCTGCCGATGCCATAAACAGATAAATGACCATGTGAATCGGTTGCGCAAAACGTCGATCCGTTGGGCGATACCTTCAGGTCAAACATTGCACCAAATCCTTGACCCTCGAAAAAATTAAAGAAGGTTTTGATTGGCTTCGATGTTGTCATATCCCAAATAATGACACGGCCGTCGTGTCCACCCGTGTAGAGGATGCGGCGATCCGTCGGATGGCACTCGAGCGCATAGACGTCGTCCTCGTGCCCTTTAAGAACGGCCAGGAGCGCTCCAGTGTGACTATTCCAGATCTTGATGGACTGATCACGCACCGTTGTGAGCACCTTGGAGTCATCACGTGTCCAGGCCACCATGTTCACCTTCATCGTGTGGCTGGAAGCGGAACCTGCCTGCGGTTCGAGGACTGTCGTCATCTTGAGTGTAATCGCCGTCCAACGGTTGGCTTTAAACGACCAAATATTTGCCGTTCCGTCCTTCGATCCACTGATGAGGCGAATGTCGTTATTAGCGAACTGAATCGAGTCCACACGATCGGTGTGACCCGGCAGTTCGGCGATCATCTCCGGCTCCTGCCGACAGCTTAGGGACTCGTTCGGCTTGAACACTTGGTAGATGCGCACCATGTGGTCCGTTGAGCCGGTCGCAAGCAACGTGCCGCCCGGACTGAACGACTGGCATAGAACCTGGGCATGAGATCTCGAACGGTCAACGAAGCGCCGAGGCTCGCTCTGGAACGTCCGCTTACGCCGATCGTACTCCCAGAAGCATAGGCCATCCTGGGCCGTCGACGACAGGTACGATTTGTCTTGCCGGGTCGATGGGCAGAACTTGAGCGACGTCACCATGGACGCGTGGCCCATGAGTACGGCAACAGGCCGCAGCGTACGCAGACACCACACCCGAATGGTCTTATCGAGCGAGCCCGATGCCAGCAAGCTATTGTCCGGACTCAGCGACAAGTCGGTGATCTCGGAGGCGTGGCCTCGTAGAGTCGCTCGAAGGCGGCCATCGGTGGCGCTCCAGATCTTGACTAGATGATCGTCGGCTCCCGTGAAAATGTACATGCCGGTGTGATCATACAGCACACAGTAGACGGCCTGCAGGTGGCCCATGATGCGGCGGAACAGCGTCGATCCGCTGTACCAGCTAACCGGTACCATGCTCAGCATGTTGCGGTGCGGATTCACCTGTGACGAGCGCACCAGCAGCGCCAACGACGGGCATTGCGTCGTCGACATATTGATTGCGCGACGACCAAGTCGGCCGTGCAACAATTCCGCCGTGCGCAAAGGACGCTTCGACGCCACGGACTCCCGGGTGCGTAGCACCGAGTGACGCCCGTGCGCCAGCAGACTTCGCGGCGCATTGGGTAGGGTCGTAGGCACAGCAATCTCAAGCGATGTCCACAGATTTTCGCAGAGACGCAGCAAGTGGTCCGGTTGAACCGGCCACCGCTCCACCTAAGCAAGACACGGCCGAGGGAAAAAGCATGCTGTTAGAACTTGGCGCGCACATATGTTCGTTTCATTCTATCTAAGTGCGTAGATGTGTATAGCATAGCGGTGATGCAAATACGAATAATCGCCGAATATTGGGGCCTGACTACGCTGGGTACTTCACCAGCGTGAGTCCGAGAAAAGTCTCATTACTTTCGCCCGGTAGGCTCGCGCGTTTTCGTGGAGACCATCGCCTAAAAGACGTTTTAGAGCTTTTCTTGGTGGGTGCAGTGAAAACTGTTGGTAGGAATTCTGCAGTGTAACAATCGTCACTGTATAACCTTTTTCCACTTCGCTGGAGAAGAAGTTGGCTACCATCACCCAGCCGACGATTGCCGCTTCACTTTTTGGGCTTGGGTGGCGCTCCAACGCCTAATCACGGTGAGCTTTGGGACTTGAGTAGAAAGTACTACAAATGTACCCAAGTCGCATCATTTGTGACGAGTCTCGAGAACAAATAAGACCGACCCTCGTAGAGTTTTATCCAAAATTATTGAGCCAGAAAGATCCACGCTCCCTTTTCCTGCGATAAATCGCGAGAAGTTGATTCTAGAGGTGCATATGTTAAGCTTGAGTTTTCATCAATCGCAGCTTTCCACAAGCCACATTTTCGACGTACTTTTCTATTTTTGAACGTCCCTCACGGGGTGCTATGATAAAGATTAAAATGTGCAATTGATATTTTTATACCACGAACACACATTCCCCAAAGATGGCTTCTGATAACCAATGGTCGATCGAAGTCTTGAAAAACTCTTGTTCACTTTATCCTCGCTAAATTGCTCAAAAGAACAGTTTTGCAACCCGATTTGGGTATGACTCTTGTGGCATTGACGTTCTTGTGCTCGCTAATTCGCTGTCTGGTGGAGAATCGACCCAAATTCAAACGAGGCAATTCTCCATATACCTTTAAGGCAAATATAGAATCTATGTGACGGTTTATAACAAACAGGTAAATAACCAGAGCCACTACAAGGCGCTAGAAAGTTCAAACACTTATCCCAAGTAAAGAACGCATACCATTTCCTCGATCGTCACATCGTGGCGTCCGTTTTCCCAATCTGTCCGCTGAGGCAGGAGCTGAAATAAAATCAATCAAATTAGGCATGCTTCGCCGAGTGGGTCTTTCTTCTGACTGTGTCAATATAAAAACATTTATATGTTCATGCGAATATTGATGTTCTTCTTGCGACTACCTTAACTTAGCTCATTGCTCCGATAACTTATTGGTGTACGTTTGAATTTGCACCCTATGTCATATGCCATACGTGAAGAGATGGAAGCTTGAATAATTTCCACATAAACAAACTGTAGTACATCTGAGTTTAGAGTGCGCTTTAAACGGAATGAATCTAGTGAATGCTAGGAAGAAAAAGAGGCCATGGTGGTCAGTGAATTCATTGACGGCGACACAGGCTGGTCTAGCTTTAGGGCCAAGAAAGCTCAAGGTAAAGATGCTACTTCACAAGAGATCTTGCAAATGTGAGCATGGATGGCTGAAAGCCAAAGTCGCTTGCGCGAGTATATATGGAGAAACTCGTTAAACGGAATATGCGTGTGTGGACGACAGGCCAGCGGTCGGGAGGTCGATAATATTACGTTCAATTACGTAGCCTAGTCGTTAAAATAATACGCGAGGGCACACCTGGCTGACTTTAGCATACCTAGCCTCAGCAGATCCCAAAACACCAGAAAGAGGGGGTGAGGGGAGGTGGAGAGGCACAGAAGTACCAAAACATAAATATCTATATGTAGAGTACGACGTATACTACATAGCAGAAGTTACAGACTTGGTTTTTGGAGCTGAACTTATAGATATAATAATACACAGAAAAATAAAATAGAACACGACATTTTTCGTAGTTGTGGGAGAAGACAAGCAGAGTAAGACTTCAACCGAGCTAAGAAACTCTTGGAGCACTGGCAGGACTAAACAGGACACATCCGCGGAACCCTGCTCAAATCTAAAGAATATATATAACAACACGTTAGAACGTTTTTTTTTTCGATTTCTTACAGAAAAGGGTATTTACTGACCAAAATAAAGCAGGAAATAACTTAAGGGCATGTATACATGTGATTATAAATAGGTACATAGGCGATGTGCTTACCTTATACTGGTTGATTTCCTGGCGCAAGGCCCTGGCGGCATTTTCGCACGGCCCTGTCTCGAGAAATCTCGCTATTAAATAGTAGAGCTCTGTAAAAGAGGCAATTTGTAGCAACACGAAAAAATAATAAATATTAGGCCGTTAGTTGACAAATTCAGCTAGCTAATCAGTGGGGAAGTCGAGCAAAGAATCGACCATCATTCGTAGCATTAACAACTAGTACAACGAGTACGTACAGCTCTACGGTGGGGCGAAACGCTCCCCAATCACGTCATTATTACGCACAGATCCGCGTCACGATAGTAATTGTGCGTGATTAATTATATATATATATATATATATATATATATAGCTACAGCTTTTCCTAATCACTGCCGCACGGACAAGAAAACCTTATAACCGAACAATATCGCAAGACCACATATAACTTGCATAAGCCAAATATTAGTTAATAAACAATACATTCAATCGCAAGACCACAACAGGCTCGTAGAGTAGCATTGAAAACAAGCTAGCATAACAAAATAAACAAGCAAACATAATCACAAACAACAGCTTGATTATGTCCGCTCAAATATTGCCTGTTAACAAACAATACCTTTTCACAAATACAACGTCCCGCGTCGTTTAACACATTCGTCCAATTCAATTAAAAATGAATAAATAGCAAATGGATGCGAATAGAAAAACACCTCATGTGCGAGTACGTACACGTAAACATATACACATTTGTATGTGCTTATGTCTATACAGGTATCGTATATTGGCCCTTAAACTTCTGTGAACGCGGGATGATTGTTGTTGTTGTTGCAAATGATCGCTTCGGCCTATATTGACTGCATCTCCTCGAGACTAGAAGCTAGTTTCCTTTCTTCACCTAGACATATTTCGTGCGGTTTCGATTTGCGTACGGACGCTTGCTTAATGGACGCTGCAACCGTTGGCGATTCGAGGGCATTTCAGCATAGTCACAGCAACAAAAACAACATTAAGAGTATGCAGTGCTACTCTACAACTGATACTCTTGCTTCTTGGTACTACTCAACAAGCACTATGGGCTCGACTAACGAACGTTGCGTCCGTGTGTGTGTGTATATATATTCTCTTTTCGTTTTTGTTCGTTTTGGTGTATTGTACTTTGTGGTGACGGCAGCTACAACCTCATCATGTCTAGCGGCCAGCCCGAGGAGCATATTTATCGTCTATATATATATATATATAATGCTCTCTCTATGGCAGCGCTGCAGGAAGAACGCCTTGTCCGAGCCGTTACCCGATCGCCTAGCGATACATACTAACACACAATCACACAGAGATACATACAGATAGATATGCATATACAACCAACGGCCCTACCTTGCTCCAGTCTGTCCCGGGAAGACATGGTGACTTCCCCTTCACGTATGCCAGGACATATTTATCGTTCGTCACACACACTTGTACGATGTCGCCTCGCACACAACGTTCAACAACAGCAGACTCTCACACCCGAACACACGAACACACTCAAACAACGCACGACGCGAAATTCGCCCACCACTGAAATAGGCAAAAGCGCCTCCCAAATGCACAACAGTCTAATGGCCACAGCACGGTTGAACGGTCGTTGGCGTTTCTCCTCGTTCGTCGCTTGGCTTCAACACTCGCCGCCTCTACACGACAGTAGTTCTATTATTATTGCTGCTGTTTCTACTGATGCTGCTGCTGCAGTTGCTGCAGTTGCAAACTACTTCACTCAACGCGACTCATTCTAATACAAGCTATTACTACTACGACTATGACTACTATAACTACGACTGCTAATGCTGCTGCTACAGAACTCTCTCGCAGACGCCAACTAGATGTCGCATTGCGTCCACGCCGCTTCACATAGGGGCGGGCAGTCAGTCCCCTTCGCTGCGGCCACCACCACCACCACCACCACCATCTAGATCCGGCCTTTAGGCAGTATTCGAGCCGTTTGAAGCATTTGTTCGGCTCGTTCAGACCGAGTCGCATGTCGTGGTCGCGTTTCGGATAACCGGTACCGGCTGATACCACCCGTCTGGAGACGGAACGGTTGCGAACGTCGCCTCCAAAAAACACCGTCCGTAACTGACCCATAGGGCCCTCTCTATAATAACGCTGTTGTTGCCGTTGTTGTTGTTGCTGCTGCTGCCGTAGTTGCCTACATTGGTCGCCGGGGCCGTTGGAAAAGCACGTGCGTTTGTTTATGAACCTCCGACGTGAGGGGCGCGTTTCGACGCTACATCGTCGACTTGAGCCTGTCGGACTCGTGCTGACCCGATCAGCAGCGGGCCGTGATCAGGCCTGGCAAAAGGTCGGTCGCAATTTGACGTACTTTCAGTTTTCGGCCGAAATCCGTCATTTCGTTCACCCTTTCCCCCCGGGGCCCTCGGGGGGTCAATGACCCTGGAGAGTACAAAATAGATGTACTAGCGGATCGTCGATCGTAGGACAAAGAATGATGACAGGTGAGCGGGGGGCGGCATTCGACCCCTCAAACTTCATCGCATCTCGCCCACAGGCGTCCCATCAGGCCAATTGATATGTAGGCAGAATTTGCTCGAAAAAGAGGCGATTTACCGAGTGCCATCAATCTGCGCTCGTTGGACGGCCGACATGCTATATGCTGCGAGACAGGCGCCGTCATCCAGCGAATCCAGCAACTAGCTCTCTTCATATCGCGCTCTGTTGGGCGGTGTGCGCGCGGCAAGCATCCGATTCACGTGCGCCAGATGTGAATGCGCGATTCCCATCGAAACGCATCAAACAAGCCCAAACGAAGAAATCCAACATTATGTATGTATCTACGCCGCCATTTCGCTGCATACTGCTGCATGAATGGTGGGCCAATCAATGACGTCGGTTGTCTACCATAGAGTTGCCACACATTGATAGGCTTTTGACGTTTATCGTCCAGCCTATCTTTGACCTGCTTCTGGAAGGCGATGCGACGCGTTACGTGCAGTCGCACAACAGCATCTTCCAGGAACGTCTCCCCACCGACCGCCGCCCCGCTCGCTCCGCCACTTCTGGCCTCTGGCCGGCGGACTGATATATGACCGAGCTCAATTTGAGGCCAGCCGGACGTCGTTCTGCATCTAGTCGCCAGCCGCCAATTACTGGCGTCTATGACAGAGCCAGCCGAGCGATGGTGGCGGGAAGAGCCGCACTGCTGCACCCGGAAGTCGGGCCTGCTGCGACCGTTCACCGACCACCCGAAACCCAAACAAACCGTTTGAATCGTTTGGACGGATAGCCAGCCGCCTCACACACACAAACGCCTCAGAACAGTCAGCAGACACTACGAGATGCGATGTATGAATGACCGCATAAACTAATTGTCCTTTGTCGTTAGACTCGCCCCGAACTCGCAGTTAATCCTCCAAGTTACCTCGCTTCTACCTCGCTCGCCTGCAAATCTACCTAGCGACTTTGCTACTCATCGTCTCGTCGACGATGAGTAGGTAGCGATCAGCGAGCCGTTCTCGTTAGTATAGCCAAGAACGCAGATTATGAATGATGCGCAGAACGCGAATGCACTGCCAAGCTGCCAAATTTGCGGCAACAACAACAATCATCGACAAACACACACATACACCCATCGTAATAGAGCGGGAAAAGACGGAGATTGACGTATAAGGAGATTAAATGGGATGGAAATAGATAGAGAAATGAAAAGAGACGACGTTTTGTTGTTACAACTCGGGTATAAGCAATATTGTTGTTGTTGTTGTTGTTATCGTTGGTATTATTGGTTGCTGCCGAGTTTTGCACGTATATCAGCAGTAGCCGAAGCAGTAGAGGTTGCATGCATGTAAATGCTTGCCCCTTGCTCTCTCTCCATCTCTGGAAAGAGCCAAGAAATGCCAGCAGGAGCGAGTTCCGGGTGCGGCGACTGTCCTGCACTGTCCCTAGCGTACGCCCTGGCCGACGATGTTCTATTTGGAACAGCAGCTCCGTAGATCTGGCTGGCTCTGGATGCTGCTGCCAGCAGAGGGATGATGGAACACAAGCCAAGAGGGAGAGGAAGAGAAGGGAGATAGAGGGCGAGCCGTTTGTTTGGTTCTAGTATTTCTGTCCGGCGCTCTGTGTGCATGTCTATCTATCTGCTGGTGGCCGGTACGCAGCGCTGTAGTTCGGAAGTTGTACCGCGCACGCAGGTAGGCAGGCATGCATGTATATCTTGCGTGTTTGGGGCTCTGCACATGTGAGAGCAGCTTCTGGTGACGACCTGCGGCAGCGACGGCATCTATAGTAGACGGCCAGGCTCGGCCAGATTCGATTGGCGACCGTGGCTTGCTTTGGCGTGTTATTAAGGCGCTGTCGTCTTATGGACTGATGTTATGAATCAGCAGCGGCAGCAACAATAGCAAGAACCGAAACAGCAACAACAACAACAGAAACTGAATAGCCGTTCAAACGCCGCACACGACCTGCTACGAACGCCGCTGCTGGCGTGTTCGATGTTGTTGTTGTTGGTGGTTGCAGTCGGTTCATAACAAAAACAACAACAGCAGCAACAATAACAACAACAACAACAACAACAACAACCACAACAAAGAAAGCCAGAGAAAGCAAGATCGCGACAAAATCAGTAGATTAACGAACACACGCGCTGAGGTTTGCGCCGAGGCGTCTGGCGTTTGTGAGTCGTTGTGCTCGATCTCGCGCCGCTCATTGTCGTATGTCGTAAGTATTGTATTCGTCGATTCGTGCTGCTAACTGTCTCTTCTACAAACAAACGTTATTGGTTTAGTTGTCTCAGTCGCTGACCGACCAGCCAACTGACTGATTGAATGAATGAATGAAGTCGTCGTAGTCTGAAGCGTAGTCTGGCTTACTTTGCAGAGCTGCCTTATTGACTTCATAATATGCCGTTCGGTGCATCCTCAAATTCAATGCCACTATAGCTACTAGCACTATTGCTGCACGTGTGCCTGCGTATCCGCGCATAGTGTTCGACCGCGCATAATTCAGCACATATCTCAATACCGCCAACTGGAAGGTTGTTTTTTGGTTCTATATGTTTAATCTATTACTACTATTCACAGCATAAAGCATAGCCCCTGTATGTATGACAATCAAGTATATATATATATATATTTTTTTTTATGGGACCGTCTTCTCCGGACAGCAAATTTATTTAAGTTCAATAACTGTTCATTGAGCTTGAAATTTGCATTATTACATACATTCAAACAATTATAACTATTCAGGTAATTTTGCAGAAAAGGCTATCGCCCGTGTCTGCCATCGTATATATATATATATATTTATATGCAGAAAATAAATCAATTTGTTTAAGTATCTATGACCTTTATCAACACACGAATTTTGTACGAAACAATTTCCGATAATATATATTTTTTTAACAGGGGTATTTTTTATTAATAATAATGATGATGATGGTAATAATAATAGTGACATGATGATCGCGACTTTGAGCCATTTAGATGAGATCTGTATTATTTATTACGTTTGCTAGGCAGCTAGATGCAGGATTCGATCCAGCAATAGCCGTTACTACCGGTGCTACACTACTAGATCAAAGCGTGCGCGTGTTTGAAATCGTTCATCATCTTTGGCCTATTGGATCTCCGGCCGGGATCTCTTCTGGAGAAGGTTTATATGCTGCCACAAGGACGATTGGGAAATCCTAGATATTTCAACAAGTCCGTTTATACTGCCGCTTCAAGCTCCCCTGATATCAAATGGTGACCTGTGTTCTGGGTCAAGCTAATAATAAATCAGTGCATCCATATAAGAAGATAATGGAATGAGAATGCCTTATTGAAGGTGTAGAGGCTGAGATCTCTGCCGCGCGTCTGAGAAAACCTTGAGTGGCGTCGTGCTTACACTGTCACTATATAGTTACCCTTAGGTATTGCTAAGAAGATTGCCGCCGTTCAGTTTTACTTGGCAAGCGCTGTCTCCCCACTAAAATCGTTCGTTGTGTCGAACCATTTTACTTGCAAATGCCTGTATGTCTATCGGTGGCAGCCTACCTAACTTGTTGATTCGTTTAATAATAATCATCACCAAAATAATATGAGCATGGTTGCTATTTGTTTAGTAATAATTATTATCATTATTATGTGAGAATGCTTTATTTTTTTCATCTTGTATAGGAAGTACAAAAAATTGTGTAGGAAGTACAAAAAATTATATCATAACACGTCCATATTTCCGTACTGTGCATTTATCTGTATTGACTTGTTGATTCTCGTGTATTTCGCTTTCTGTGTGACGATGATGATGTTCTCGAAAGAACTCTTGGCAGAAAAGAGGGCTAGTCTCCGGAATCACGCTAGCCTCTGTGGGATACCTTCTGCGATAGGCAGTGATTTGTTACAGCCCACTGAGAGGCATACTTTTAGGGATCTATTCACCTAATTTTATCGCATTGGCATCCCAGAAACTGACCGCATCTGGATGCTAGAGGATAAACTTCGAAAGCGTCGTCTACGAGCCAAAATGACGAAAGTAAAGTAGGGAGTACAATACGCAATTTAGCACAATGGTTCTTAAGTAAAGTGGCACACTTTCTGCATCCTTTAGCTCTGACTAATATGGATGGGGCAATGGCTGTAAGATGTATTAGGTTTAGATCTAAAGCTGAATAATGTGTTATGTGAGGGCCCCGCGTCGATTGGCACCTTAGTAAACAATAATAATGTTCTAGCGTATATAAAACTTGCTGTCGAGCACACATATACTTAGCGTACAAGTGTATATGTGCACTACTAGATTCGCCTATTGAGTAGGTGCGGAATTTCGTGCCGTATAAGCGCAGGCTGTTTCCCGAGATACGCCCATGTTAACGCGACCTTAGCCAGAGCACTACGCGTATCATTGGTTTCCCCAGGGAGACTTCCGACTTTAACCGCAAGAATTTCCGTAGCCTGGCCAACTCCTATTGGCGTCATATCGTAAAGGCAAAACCAGATTAGGACGGCACTGTGGTGGATACTTTGACCGCCTCTCCTATTTGCCACGGTACCTCGAAACCCGACTTTGCCGCCTCCCAGACCAAGTAAAACAAATGAAAGAAACACGCTTGTTGTGGTTGAAAACTCTGATTTCTTATTTGATCGTGCGTTCTAGACTTAATGCGGTCAGGTTCCCTCACATCCGATTATCTGTAAGAGGAACGGATCTATGGAAGAGAATCGTTGCGACACTGATGGGCGCAATAGCTGTAATCGTTACATTGGCTTTTGCCTTCTATGGACAAACAATTGCACAAAGCTGTACGTTGTACGGCCTTACGTACGCTGTACGTGAGATGGTGACTTACACGTTCGATAATGATAATGTTCATTATCAATCGTATTTTTATAATATATATATATATATATATATATTTTTTTTTTTGTTCTTGTTTAACATATTATTGTGTATAGTGGGTGGTTCCTCAACGAATAAATAATGTGTCAGCTGATTACTGGCAGTGTTGTGTTGCGACAGTCACGTGGCACTTACATCTTAAAAAATGTCTCTCTTATCTATAAACATGTGTTTTATTACAATGATGTATATATACATACATACCATACATATGGTGCAATAAATAAATGATGATGATTAAAAAGTTTCTAACCATCTTACAGTATCAGTGTTGCTACCTGCCAAACACGTATTATAACAGGAATCAATTAAGTCCATGTCTTTCCGTCTGATCTCCATAGATATTAGCGTCTCGTGCATGTTTCGTGTGCACCCGAAGACAGAAAATGCCAAGACCGGTTTGTTTGACGCTCGTGCTCAAGGGGTGCGCCAACCGCCCCTTCTACCACATCATCGCAGGTTATCCTGGACGGGGTGACTATCAGAAAACGCTCGAACAGATCGGTAGTTACGATCCAATGCCAAATGAGCGAAACGAAAAACTCGTCAGCATTAACTATGACAGGTAACTGGTAACACACATATCCATATATAGATTTCTTAGTAACGTGTATGCAGCAATCTCGAAAAAAAAAGCAGAAAGCTCATATATATATATATATTCATATAGAGTGTATATACTCATACATACAGAGGAAACCAAATGGGCAATGCTGATAGGAGGGGAGTACTGACAGTATAGCCACGTAGAATAACGCATACTATTTATGTCTATTTAAATACTAACAAATGTCAAGTGAAGTTCCGTCGTTAATTAAAAAACAACATGATTACAGATTGAATTATTGGGTGGGCCAAGGCGCTGTCCTGAGCCGCGGGACGGGAATGTTACTGGGCATGGCGGGCTGGAGCATGGTTCATCCGTACAGCTACCGGCGTGCTTGGAGGAAACGGAAAGAGAAGATGGAGTCGACAGACCCCTCGGCTTCTAAAGACGCTGACCACACCTCCGAGGCTCCAGCGGTGTCGCCTAACGCCAGTAATTAGCAACACGAAACATGAATGATAGTAATAGTAGTAGTAATAGTACTCGTACTTGCCAAACGACAATGTTTCTTATATGTAAATGATATAATAATAAATTAATCGATTGTTCTAAGTTTTTAATTTGTGCATCTTCCTGCGTATCATCTTTGTTCTATTGTAGTAAGCTTATTGTCACACCTGGCCCACGTAGTGGTCAGTAACGATGGTTCTAGTTCCCGTCTGATGATTAGATGACATAAGGCTAAAGTAAGTTAAAATAATTGTTTTGACCACAAGATCTAGAATAAGTGTCGTCGCTCCGGCAGCTAACGCGTGTCTCAATCGTCAGTTTATGGACATCGGTGGGGTCAAGAAATTTGGTCCTGGCTCGAAGACCCTTCGTAGTGCGAGCGAGGCTTCTATGCATAGATACATACACGCTAGACGACTATAACAGGCGTTGTATGTAGTCCTTTGCGGCAGTCCCTTGTCCAGTGTTGTTTGAGCCATCTCAAATAATGATCTCCTAAATCTTTCGTGGTATTGTGACGGCCAAAAATGTATTTTCTTTAGTTTTGTTATGGAGGAAGTTATATATATATAATGTTTTTAAGTATTGAAATACATCCAGGATGCTTTTCTGTAGAAAACGCAGTTTAGAAAACCAAGTCTTTATTTTATATACAGCTGAACATACCGTTTTCACCGGCTATACGTGTTTTATTGAACCCGTAGTGTACACACCAGTTACTAAAATCGTTCGTTCAATTGGCCTGAGATGGTGAGTTGGACTGTAGATGATCGCAGCTAACAGGTGGCGTTAACTTGGACTGCGCCACCTTAGTACAAGACTTAGAAACGGCAGTAAGTACAATACAAACATTTATCTCCGATGCATCATATCTCTATTAGCATAGGTATGACTTTACAGAGATGATTGGAACTTTTACGTACATTATTCCAAATAAAGACTAGCCGCAAACACAATGTCTCTACGAATAAGTGTAGAGGCCTGTTCGACGTTTTTATGTAGCTCCGGATTGCCAATAACCTTTGCCGCATCCTTGACGTGTCCAAGCAAGTCGTCGAGTCGCTGAATGCATCGCACGATTGTCCCCTCTTGTTGATCGGCGGCAATCTGCATGATCTGGCCGAATGTCATTCCACTGGCCCAGTGATACACAACGTTCACGAGGCCGCGATTGTACTCGTCGCAAAATGTGGCCGGGTCCTCTTCGAAACCACACTCACGGCGGACCTGACCAATCTCCTTAGCGAGAGCCAAAAACTGCTCCATGACTTCCTGAAGCGGCTCGGGAATGTCAGCCGACTCGTTCTCCTCCGCCTTGCCCTGATACACGAACACAGAGAGCAGGGCCGCCATCTCGTTGGGCTTGCACTTGTAGAGTATGTCTCCGACGAGAAGCTCTGTTAGCAGCACTTCGTGTGAACTCATCGTACGAGCGA
Source organism: Dermanyssus gallinae (assembly GCA_003439945.1). NCBI lineage: Eukaryota > Metazoa > Arthropoda > Arachnida > Mesostigmata > Dermanyssidae > Dermanyssus > Dermanyssus gallinae. The sequence goes on along the minus strand of QVRM01005427.1, from coordinate 398,717 downwards.
TGCGACCCTTAAACTTTAGCGGCCCGTTCGGTTCAACGTAGCCGAGTCTCTCTAACACAGCCAGGTGCTTGTGGTAGTCGGGCATCATGGTCATGCCTTCGTCCGACAGCATCAACGACATGTGACGAAGTTCGTGTTGTACGGCTTGTTCCTTCTGAGCGGTTTCGGAGTGACTCTCGAAGAGTGGACAGCTGGAACATGAAGAGTAGAGGATCCGCTGTTCCAGGCGATTGGTATTTTGAAGATGTTCGGCAAAATCTAGATCAGTCCCCTTTATTATCTTCGACAGGTTGACCTTCTTGAATGTCCATGACTCCGCCATTTCGAAGACGATTTGGCCGGCTTCGCGAAGGCCTTTCGGGGTGTTTACATTCTTGGCATCGATTCGCACTTCAGTGTCCGAAAGGTCAAGAATGTCTTGCGGACCCAAGGTGATTAACTCGCATCTTGGATTGCTTGCTTTTTGAATTTTACGTGATGCTGGCCAATAGCAGCGCCCCTCCGTTTTCCCAGCTAAACTAACGACATTAAGCTGATTTTGTTTGGCGTTGAATGACGTGATCACGCCAAGACGGGCTGGCTCCCTCTCTTTAGAAAACACTACAACCTTTCCAGGGCAGAAGACTTTTCCTGATGACGCGAACTCGAATACTCTCGTCCACAGCATCAACCTGTGTACGTTTAGCTCTTCGAGGAGCTCGAGGCACGGCGTTATATCGCGGCAAGAGTCGCACTTCACTGATTCCATGCTCTCAAATTGTGCTATCAATTCGTCCCGCTTCTTAGTGAGCGCGTAGAGATTCGATTGTTTCGAGTCTTCGACAAAGGAGTCTCGCATAACATCTTCCACTCGACGTTGCACTCCGGCTTTTAGATTCAGAATCATAGTATCGGTGACCTTGAACTTCGACTGCAAACACTGTGGCCGGCCCATCATCATGACCTGGAGCGAGCTGGAGTCAGGCACATCCCCTTTAACCATGATGAGTACGGTGCCGACAGTATCTTTCCCACGTCTCCCCGCTCTACCAGCCATCTGTATGTATTCGGCAGGAAGCAAATCGCGAAACTGGTAACCGTCATACTTGCGGATGCTGTCGAACACCACCGTACGGGCAGGCATGTTGACGCCCATGGCAAACGTTTCGGTGGCGAAGAGCAATTTCGTAAGGCCTCTCTGAAACAGCATCTCGACAACCTCTTTCATGATGGGCAGGATGCCGCTATGATGAATACCTACGCCATTCTTGAGTAGCTGCTTAAGCATTTCGACCTGCGGCAGTCTGCTATCTTCCGTAGAAAGTCGCGCGACACAGTGCTTGATGAACTGATGAATCTGCGATTTCTCCGTGGCCGTCGTCATGTCAACGTTGCCGAGCGACATGGCGTTTTCGTCGCACCGCTTACGCGACAGCGTAAACACAATAGCCGGACAGTGGTCGTTTTTTTGCAAGTACTGTACGAGGCCAAGATAGCGACTTCGCTCATCTATCCCCTTCCATTGGCTGCTGGAGCCTCTCTTTGCTGCGCAGACCTGAAAACAGAACATTAATGACCCATCCAGCATCTGTTTACAGAAAAACCTAATAAACGGATACATCGAAACGACGCTCCCACCTCAGGCTAACCAGACATAGGCAGACAAACGTATACTAGAATTTCAGTTGTATTAACCAACTACTAAAAATAAAAGTGTCACGAAGCATTTTTCTTTGTTTGCCGAAAAATGTCCTAGGTAAATATAGTAGAAACAGCACTGTTATTTCTGTGCATATTTGCATCTTATAAACTACATGAACCCAAAATCTTGAAGAGAGAGAAGTGTGTTTGAGCCGTCGAAGGATAAGTCTGAAATATTACCTTCAAAAAGTTTTGCGTTTTAAACTGGTTAGTGGAATCGAGGATTACTACAGCTTGATCGGGCAGTTTCACCGGCTCAGGCATTGCCTTCGCTTTCAGGGCGGCCTTCTGCTCCTTCGACACACCAATTCTTCCAACGTAAAGATAGTGAACAAGAGGTACGGGCCGTTTCAATGTAGAAATAACGTGAATTTTTCTCTGCTTTATGCGGCCAATCCAGTCAGCCAGATCGATGGCGTTTGGAACTGTCGCCGACAGCAGCACGAGATGAACATGCGGTGGAAGCATGATCAGTACCTGGGACGTTCATAAAGGAGAGATAAAGATATATGTTAATTCAAACTTTCCTTGACGTTGACCAAGCAAGGTGACTTAGTGGCAAGATCATTCATTGCCTTGCATTCGGGAGGCCGTAAGTTTAAGACCTGAACCAGCTACTCTTAAATTGGTTTTCATGGTTTACTACTTAAACAAGGTGAATGTCGGAGTGGACTATAATCGGCCATGATGGCACAAAAAGAGTAAAAAAAGGGGAGCACAATTGTCAATCAATAAAATAGATGGTACATTACCATCCACCCCATGATTATTATAGGTACACATTAATAAAAAGACTGATCGGTCACAAACTAGTTAGTAAGGTGGCGGTTCGATTTGTTTACAACCTTGACAAGTTGGAACAAATGTATGTTTCATAAATATTAAGCCAACAGCACGATACGCTGATTATATATATATATATATATATATATACACACATTTCATTAGGTTCCATATCTCAAAATCTAACACACGACACACAGTTTATATATGCATGTATATACAGAAACAGATCGAGATAAAGAGAAAAAGAGCCAGCAAAACACGGACCTCCTCCCAGACGACGCCACGTTCAACGTCGTTTATGTAGTGGCACTCGTCGAAGATCACCCACTCAAGGTCATCGATAATCGACGCCTTATTGTAGAGCATCGAGCGAAGAATCTCGGTAGTCATAATGAGCGTTGGCGCATCGCGTTTGATCTGGACGTCGCCCGTGATGATACCGACCTCGTCGAACGTCTCCCGAAAGTCGCGAAACTTTTCGTTGCTGAGAGTTTTTATCGGCGACGTGTAAATCGCCTTGGTTAGATGCCGCCGTGCGAGCGCAATGGCGTACTCGGCTACGACAGTCTTACCTGCAAGCATTGTTGTGCGATCGATCTGTTCATTCATCGGATTCATTGACATAGACTGCGTGGCAAGTCATGTTAGTAAGCTACGCCAAATGAGCCCAATTACTGGGTAATATCCATTCCCCACTGGAAGCACTGCTGGCCCGCAGGCCGTTAACGGTTGCTCAGTTAACGGTCAATTTCGCTCTCGACCGAGTTGAAGCGCACCTTGGCGTCGATCACTCACTAAGCACATACAATAGGAACAAATAACCTAGACCACTTGACATATATATATATATATATATATATATATTTCATAATATTATTATATATACATTCGGTGTTCGCAGTGAGAGAGTGTGTGAACTGGCTCTGACTTCAAAACGCTAGAACCTTTAGAAGCGTTGACCAACCACCACTAACCAGCCGAAGTGTGGGCAGCGACAAATACGTTCTCGCCCTTCTCCATGAGCAGGACCGCTTTTTTCTGGAACGTATCGAGTTCAAACGGCCACGTATACGCAGGGTCGGGATTAAGCTCGGCGTAGTTGGTCACATCTTCGGTGATGTTCACCATCTCGGCCCATTTGCGTCGGCCCGTCTGTAGTCCAGCGTCTGCTGGCCCGCTCTTGCTGATCTGGAGCACCTCGGTCAGCTCAACGTGCGGCAGCTGATCATCTAAGCTGTCCTCTCCGGGCACCGCTGCTCCACCGCAGGGCACAGCGTCTACAGTCGCCGAGGTTGCGACGTCTCCCTCGAGGCGAATGGCTGACGACGAAGACGCCGAGGCGTCCGACCCCACCATGTCCTCGAGGGCCGGTAGGGACTCCAAAAAGTCATCCTCTTGTATGCCGGTGTCCAACGGGCCTTGGTTCGGGCTTCGGACTTCGGCCGAAGATGCCTCGGCCACCACTGCAGTGGCCGCCGACCCAGAGCCGGAGCCTCGATCCAAGTCGAAGTCAAGCTCGAAATTCGTCGGTTCCCTAAGCAGCTGGTCGACGTCAACGACGTTACCAGATACCTGCTCGATCTCTGGAACAATCTCCTGTACGCCCTTCACCTCGCCTGTTGCTAGATCGCGGACGGCCCGCAGCCTCGCCATTTGCGGCTGAGGGTCCGTTCTAGAGATCAAAGAAGTGCACATTTGCATGTACGAATATATATACACAAAATTACAATTGTGACTGTATATATACGTACATATATCAGGGTTCATCCCTTCGTGAGCTTCCAGAGCGTGCAGAATAAAGAGTGCCACAAGATTGACTTCGAGTTGCACCTATTCGCGGGTGCCTTTTGAAATCACCAGAAACAAAGATGTCATATAAAGCTAACAATTAATCGCTATGCTGAGAGATAGATCGCAGAACTTTCCGAATGAGGTTGTATTACTAGCAAGATTCCAGCGTATATATATATCCACAGTTATCATTTTGTGTAAATAGCATAGAAAAGAGATCTGTGCTAATGTCATACGGGCCTATGATAAGTGTATGTGCTGCTGACCGAAGTAGCGTAAAGACATCGGTGATGACGCGAGGCAGGTCGAGCTTCGGTGGCTTCAACAGGAACTCGGTGAGGCACCGTTCCAGGTCTGCTCGCTCCGACATTTTGCGTAGCGGAGGTGGGCTGAACGGACAATGGCTTAACCCAAAAGGTCGCGGTCCTTCGCCAGGCTCGTAGAGGAGGTCGGCCGTACCCGGACAGTTGGGTATAGGCACGACGCATAAGTCGGCCGGGTCAAAGACTAGCTCCATTTTGTCCTGATCGGCGGCTGTACAGAAGTTGCCAGAACCAACAAAGGCATCGATAGTGAACACAGTACAGCTAGATCGGCAGATCAACCTGGTTGGTAATAATATTTTTTTGACAACGGGCTTTAGTTGATATGTAAAGGTATGACAATTACTAATATCCTAATTATATGATATTCACAATATTGCTTGTACTATTATTGCTTGAGTGTCGGTGACCACTAAACATAGTATTGGCGTTGCCTCTCTGCAGTTCCAATGACACTCTCTGTCAGAGGAATGATAATAATGAATTCAATAACATCATAGATATCCCTATGCGTTTGCTATGTTGAATTTTCTCTATTTACCTAGTACGACAAGTTTAGGGTACAGAAAATAATTTATCTGGTAATCTTATCTGTGTATAGAGGCAAATTGTGTAAGTTGCAACATTAAGAAAATAAACTGCTTAACCAACTACTTTTCCGCGCGTTTCTGCAAGGAAAATGAGCTTAATATCGATGCCAACTTCAACGACTAAAAATACAGAATTACGACCGACAAATAAACCTCAACGTGTAATTCCAAGCAGAAATTCAATTTGCCAAAAAAATATTGTTCGAATTGACACAATTTTCACGTTTTATCATTGAGCATTTTATCATATCATATATGAAGCAAAACAGATGTGTAGACCCATTCGATTACGTACGCATCCTCAAGAAAGCGCCTCTTATTGTACATACATTACAAATTATTAAAGCTATTATAAGAAAAAGCAATTTTGGTGTATATTGTTTCCTGTACTCAGTATATATATATATATATATATATATATATATATATATATATGCCCTGTTTGTGACAGCATGTGTAAAACACACAACATAGATTTTGTTCTACCTTACGGCGCCAACAAGCCACGATAGCGGCCGATACGTTCGATGATTGTTCGATGGCTCGAGAGGACGGAGAGAATCACAACGAGACCGACCGTGACAGATTTCAACGCAGGCTTCACTGGCGCTGTGAGTTGAAATTCAACACACAGCTCTGGACTTCATGCATGCAACTGAACATTACATAGTGCGACTCAAGATGCAGACCGAGGTGAAAACGACGCCGTCCTAGAGAAACTGTTCATTGTATACGACAGGGGAGGACGGTAACGCGGGAGCACTCATCAGCCAGTACACCATTAGTCATAACCATACCGGCAACATCGCCTATCGAACACTTACTTACCCTACAGCATATTGTTGTGATGGTGAACTAGCAGCTGATCGAAAATCGCAACTTTCGTTGGCGCCAAATTTTGAATTCTAGCAGCGACGACAGTAGTAACCAAGTATCACTATTGGTACGCTAGAATTAAACATTTTTAAGGAAGTTTTTTAATGTAATTCTAGACTATCCTCCGTCCCCTACGGGCTTGGCACTTAACCTGAGGTGTATCTTCAATGCATCGAGGGCCGGACATGTTAAGATATTTAGGGTTTCCCCAACAGTTCTTGTGGTAGCATGGCCGCTGACTCTCAGCGGTATGGTTTAACATCTATTCTCAATGAGCATCGCTTAAAGAAACTTCGACCAACGGCGGGGATCAAACCGGCGACACCTCGGCAGATGAACTTTTTTTAAACGGGGAAGTGCATTTGTGAGCGGGAAAGTACGCACACTTCGAAAATCACAATTAAGTTTGGAACTTGGCCTGGTCGATGCTGGTCTCCATATTATCTAGATTATCTATTAAAACCTAATTCCACCTTGCTTCTTGTCGAACAAGATCCCCTCCATCAGAAAACCGGCACTTAAAAAGCCACATTCTAGTTAAAATAATGTATTTTTTTAGTTGATTTAATAAAGAAAGCATAGCTTCAGTAAACGTCCTATTAAAATAAAGCAGCTCACATGTTGGATAAAGCATCTCACATATTGCTATGCTTGGTATGGCAAATATTTAAAAAGCGTTTTAAAACGGAATATTTTCTCTGGAAATAATGCCCTTTATCAAAGCCTAAATATAATTTATTTTAGTTTTATATGAGGTGAAAATGTGTTAAGCCGTTCCTTCCCAATAAGTCGGTATGTACACCTACGTATATATATATATATATATATATATATATATATATATATATATACATATATAATCTATGCAGAATTGGTGCCGTAAGGGACGGTGGATGGATCCATGCTTCTGTGTATTCAATTTCCTAAGAAATCGCTGAGTTGGTGATTCAATTATAAAGAGGAGGGCGCTTTTGATGACTCTGAGCTTTCTCCGGATCACCAATGCAATCAAATATGACACTTGACGAAAAAGTTCATGCAATGGTATTCATACGCCAAATTTGATAAAGTTACAGCTATATAGCCATGGGAAGACAGTCATTCAATGTTTTGTTTTCTTTGTTCGCTGTTACATTTTGTAAGTAAAACTGCAGGCATGATTTAGTAACGTTATCCTGTTTTCGTACACCCTTTGACGTAGTCGTTTTATGTTTGACAAAAATGCCTATAATTACCATGGCTTTCTATGAACCCCAGTTAAGTAAATACTTCTAAGGTAGTTTACCTAGAAGCATCAAGCACTGAATTCCGGAACACACGAGATTGTCGCTGTAATTACATTAGCATAGAAGGTTATCTTATATTGCTATAAATTTTATTTTTATCAATCTTCTGCACTTGCCGGTTGCTTGCAAAATTAATTAAAGACTCGCCAATCTTTTTCGAAAAATACTTCGATTTTCTGTCATTTATTCATCTCGTAATCACGCCAACGTTTCGTATAAATCCATAGCGTACCTACCATACTGGTCTCTCTGTCCACAAAGTCTCAATTTCCTTTTGAAATAGATCACTAAAACGACTAATCTAGCTAGCACAGCGGCCCAAAGTCGTATGAACATGTTCAATATGTCCAGCTTGTCGCATTACACAATAATATGAACTATTATGTTATTATTAATATTATACGTTTTTGGTATTAAGTATTCGCCCTTCGACTTAGTAAGATTCCTCTGTCTGTCCGTGTTGTCTTACGCATTGTAGACACACGGTAAGACACATGCTTGTTCTCTCTCTCTTTTGTTAGCTCAAGCTGTCTTCACTCAGCGTTCTTTTTATTTACTGGAGCTGTGCAGGATAGGTATTAATATAAATTTCTACATATCTCGCATGCCGGATAGATATTCTGCAAGTACGCTTGATACTCGCAAGCCAAAATTCTGCCGCTATAAGTATATTTGTGCGGCGTTGGTCATGCTGATGTATTATACATTGAGGTCTTAGTTCTTTATCTCTCTTTCCATCTTTCTCTCTTGCTCTCTCTCTCTATCTATATATATATATATATATATATATATCTGCGTACTAACAAAAACTATTGTGGTATGGTACAATGATATTTTCCTCCTTCTTTCCTTATATATAAATATAGGAATTAGATAAGAACAAACCGTATAGGGGTAGACGTAATGTCGTGAGTATGATTGTAATCACTGCTATTGAATAACCGTACATTCATATATAATCGCTAGGTGATTAGTGTGATGTTAGTACTAATGAAGTGGCGTAATACTACGTACTAGAACCTCACTGTGGTAGCAATCAGGTGCAAAACGTGTTCGTAACCTTCCACGACTAAGCTTGCTACCTTGAACCAAGGCTCCATATATATATATATATATATATATATATATATATATATATATATAAAATCTGACGAGGCTGTAGAATATATACGACAAAATTTTAAATATACTGAATGCTGATATGTTTTCTGCGATTTTGCTCTGCTTGTTTTTGGGTGAAGTGGCTACATGTACCAATTATATTTCGACCCCAAGACGAAGCATGCGTAATGCTAATTAAACATCAATTTTCTACGCCTCACCTCAGATTTGTAGTATACACATTTCTCTTTCTAACTGAGAGTACTGTGAAGTACACCGGAGTGCACCGCGTTTGTACTATTTTAGCCCAATCGGCTGATCTTAAGAAAGCCTGTATCGAGAATGGGTATGCCTCTGGCCAGGATCCGAACCGGCGACCGCTTCTCTTAACGTTGCCGGCATACATCACACCCATTCCATCCCGCCGAAGGTTTACCGAAAAAAAAACAGACCATATAGGACAGTCTCGGCGTAAAAAATTACTCTGACGTCATATCATGTGCGAAGCAGGTATTTGCTGCTTTTGCCATTAAGCATCCACGTTAAAGCAATCGCGATCGCTGCTGCTGTTGTGTTGTCGACTGCTGCTGTCGTTCGTTTTGTTGCTGCCATTACGAGTGTGACTGTTACTGTTATATATTATTGACAATGGTCATCACCACTATATAGTAAACAAACAGTTACTGATTTAAAAAACAAAAACGAATGTATCTGTAGGGTATAGAACCACAAATAATTTGGTTAAAATTACACTTCTATTATTGTAAAACATTCGCTCTATGTCAGAGAAAACAACAACAGTGACGACGAGGACAACAACGACAAAAGCAACAACAATACTGATAACAGGGACAACAACGGCAGCACGACCGAAGGCATTATTAGCAGCCGTTGACGATAACAACGGGCAACCGATCAACATTTGTATGGAGATGTTACTTTGGGCGATTTCACCTCACCACAGCTTAGCGTAATAACACTGTAATATGTGCTATGTGCGTTTCGCACAGACGCGTATCAGGATCGCGTATGGTTCAATGTGTCTGGTATGCTGTCTTTGGTTGCAACCTGAGTGAGGAATTAAACGACGCACATTCAGGTGATACATATACTAGAAGTCGATGAGCCGTGGCACCGTAGCCATCGTTCAACGCGAGCGTAAAGTGCCAGATCGGTTCGAGTGCGGCGACAACCTGCGCTGTACGTGCAAACACTACGCGCCAAAGGCAATCGTCTGCCAGTCGTTGTAACAAAATGATGAAACAGAACAAATACCAAAGTGCAAATTGGTGAAAAATCACACACATGAAAAAATAAAACTTGTTAGCATTTTTATCGGAGTTGAAAACGAGGCTGACTAGCTTTTTATTACATAAACGCGATGTATTTATATGAAGGTTTCTCAAGAACAACTCGTTGTCTTTGGATGCGCGATCAAATATACAATAATTGATTTAAAAACTAAGTTTACTCAGATGTGATGAATAGTACGAACGTATTTATAGTTATAATAGCTACTGAGATTACTCGCCCCGTTAGATCGCCCGATATGAGAGTGATTCCCGTTAGCGCGGAAGTCAGCATAGACATGAAATGTATCATGAAGATGATTATATATATATATATACGATACTTTGGTCAACACGTAAATCACATTCTCTGGGTAAGCAAAAATAGCGTCTGCAACGTGCATAATATCAGCGCTTCAATCCCTCGAGACTACCTTTCATGCTGAAATGTGATTGTACAAATACTATCTATTTAACAATTTGCTTAGCTGGATCTCTTTGGTCTATTTCGTAGTACTCATTGCCTGGAGTCTAAAGAAGGGCATACAGAAAAAGGCAGGTGGGGAATCTGCCTCCATTATAGGGAGGCGTATTTTAATGTAATTTGAAACACGATGGCGGATATAGAGAATAGTCGTGGTAGGAGGCTAGCGTTACAAGGAGCTTTTAAATCTTCCCAGTCGCAAAATCACGGTAAATTAGACCGTTCCGATCATGACTTGAATTCAAAATGAGCTTTGAATATACAACACTAGCTGTCATTGTGGCAATCAAGCCTCGACTACGCGGCATACGGCCAGCCATGCTACCTACGCCACAATTAGTTAGCAAAAAAACGGTCGTTAAGTAGAGGACAACATGATTCTTTACATGACTTAAAACAGTAGAGAAACAGTGTCTCTTCCCTGTGTTAGCCCCCGGAAGAGCAACTCTTAAGATAAAGTTGTGTTTGGGACATTATACTCGACCCGTAAAACGATACAATTCCGGGACAACCATCGATTTCACTATTAGTCACTCCGACTTTCAAAACGATTAACAATCCATAACCTTAACGTCTAATCAAGTTTTCATTCAAGCCATCCATTCTAACGCCCAATCAAATCTTCTGCCATCCATTCTCAACGATGCTGGCAATTTTGTACCATAAATTACTCATCGACGTCGCGGTCACCATCACGATAGCCATCATTAACGCAAGCAAACCAAGTAATCTTTCTTGACTTGAAGCAGACTGTGTTGGCTACGCCATTTCTCAGAAAATGTCCTCCTCTTTATAGTGAGACAAACGCTATATCAAGCCAGTTCATCTCAAATTCGTACAGAATAAAAACGTTTGTGTTTAGACACGAAAACTGGTAGGTTCCCAGTGATGGAAAGCTCTAACAACTCTTTGGTAACATAACACAATTTGGGCAAAAAGTTCGACTTTCGATTATATATAACACACATAACGAAATTCACTAAGTTCATTCACACTAATACGTCCCAAAAGGTGCAATCATACGCCAGTACTGTAGATTCGATACTTTTGTGCCGCTTCTCATTTCCACGTACTCATGACGTGAATGTGTAGAAGCAAAAAAAAATATATATATATATATATAGAATGGCAGTAAAGTATGCGTTTCATGCTCATTGAGTCGATCATGCGGTGGTTAGGTCTGTAGGATTCAGTCAACAAGTCATCAGCGCTCACTATACACCGATCACTCACACGTTGTCTACTATGAAGAGTTCGAATATAATCTGTGCATATGAGTCCAGCAGCAGGTTTCGTACCTGTTGTTGCTGATTTTGCGGCGTCAGCTGTTGTCGCTGCCTGAAACACCATGAAAGCGGCGACCGCTGCAGCTTAGCCAAACCAACAACTATCGGTTCGAAATATGATCCCTCTTGTTCTGACCGTGTAGTCTTCACAGCCGTGCATGAGACGATTGAAATTTGCTACAAGTTGCCAACCATGTAGATACATACACAATGATCATATCGGATCTTAAGGAGCGAAACTACAAACTCCACGCCTCGATCTTTGGTGTGGCTGCGGTCAGTGCGAAGCGATTGGCACTCCGAAGAAGTCACTGTCCCTCTCAATTTTCGTTTTCCTTTATCACCCTCTTCCTCCTCCTCCTCTCTCTCTCTCTGTATTTATGTTGTCTTTCGCGTAACTCGATTATATTGTTTGTTTCCCATTGTTTGCGTGGGTTCCGAGAGGCCATCGGCTTCAGGTTTTCGCCGCTGGAAGTTGTCCGAGCATCATCAAGAGTCCGTCGTGGTGATAGTCCTGTCGATTTCGCTGGCGTCTCACGGTCAGACAGATGGGCGGACCAACGGGCGGGCAACCTCATTCTTTCGAAGGCGTCCGAAGCTTTCACTAAACTGGTTGTCTCTATTTTTTGTTGTCTTGGTTTCTGTTTGCCGTTACAGCGACCAAAAGGGTTCGACGCAATTCGTTAGCAATGATGGTTCGTACCTCCTCACCAGCTGTCTCGGGGATCGTGCTGCTCTGCATCATCACGGGGGGATTTTGCTTATCCTCATTCTTCTTATCTTCAAATGGCCCAAAATGTAGATAGTTACTCCGGTCCTAATATTCGAGTTATTACCGGAATCGTTTCGAGCAAAACGCGCGTTAGTGGTGGTGGTTGGTGACGCACGTTGGGCTATCGTGAGCGTGCTTTAGGATCCTCCAGCAAGCCGAAGGGAAAAATCGGGAGATACTCCGGTTTTCTTTAAAGAGTGGGCATTTTTGCGATGAAAATTCCTCGTTCCCGCCTGGGCAAATGCCTTATGGCAAACGTCGCAACGGAACGGCTTTTCGCCTGTAGAAAGCGGACATGAAGCGGTTAGCATTGAGAATGATATGGCCATAGACATACATGTAGAATTGACGTCTACCTAGCTTAATCTCTGTCATTTGTAAACACAAGTCGAATTTAGTTCGCAATCCTTGACAAGCGCTTGAGCTAGTACACTTGTAGGGAAAAAATGGCTAGAGTAACCCCTGCAAAATGTACGGACAAGATATATGCTTTTTACAATCTAGCATGTCCAGCGGTCGAATACGAACTTAACATTAGAACCTGTGACAAGTTAATCAATACACTATTCAGCCAATACGTTCAAGCACGATAGCTGGGATAGTAATCGTCTGTAATTATTATATATATATATATATATATATATATATACGGGCTGCCTAGATGACTTTGTTTATTAATGGTTAAAATACGCCATGAGTATTAGGTGAGACCACATCTTAAACATACCGGTATGCGTTCGCATGTGTTCGGTAAGATGGTGCTTCATGCTGAAGCCCTTGTGGCACACCTCACACCGATGGATCCGACCCTCGGAACCACGCGGATTACGGGGTGCCACAGCGGCAATCACCTCGGACACCGGATACAGCTGTTGAAATGCAGACACACAACACCATAGGCGTTTGCCAGTAAGTAGGAATGTATGTCATAGAGAACTTCAATATATACATAGTTTCTACATAGAGAATTGTAGCTATATTTTCCCAGGTTTTACATAATTACATACATCAGAAAGACAGCTAAAGCAACTGTAAGAAGCAAACAACATGACGGAATAAGTAAACATTCGTGATATATTTATACGTTGATTATATAATGTATTACATTACACGCATATTTAGGCTGGTCTTGGATGCATTAAAATAACCTTTTGTAACTGCACATGTTTTGTGTACCTTTGTTATATTCCGATACGTGAAATCATCTGAAATGGACCCTGAGTATGATTCATTTATGTTAAGATTCATAAGATGCCGTTATGGTTGGAGCAGTGGATTGAAACGAGAACAGCAATCACAAAAAAGAAACAAGGTCAAATATCTGCGGCCGTACTCAAGTGACTCATCGTGAGATTACGTCTTTGCCGACAAAAGCTCGCAAGGGCCCAGACATGAATTAATTTACAAGGTTCTTCAGCTTAACCGGATCTGCCATTTATGCGGATTAGCCTATTCTGACTTTCTCTGGGTAAAGGGATCGATTACACTTCAGTAATACGGTGTCCACCAAAAATCATCCGGATCTGTATCGATAGAGCACACAGAATCATGCGCCAAATTTAAAGCCACCCTCTACCACATCGGCCGATTTATCAGCTCAAGTGAAGATCGCGTAGTATTCAGTTCGTGTCATCGTGAATTGCTAAATTAAATCGCTCAAAAATTAGCACATACATCTCTGGCGACAACGACACGATCCTCGTTGCGACATGTGCGAAATTCCTCTCCGTTGAAGTTCACGAAGGAATTGGTCGTCGACTCGATGTACAGATGACCCGCCACCCCTGTACGCAATGAACACGCATAAACAGACGAATATAGCAAAGGGAATTCATACACACACTTATATATTTATATATACACAGCAATATAGATTCGGCCAATGAACATAATTTAAACACCGCCAAATATGTGTACGCGAGTAAAATACACAAATAAAGCATCAGGTGCGACGTCCCGTTTTATTTACTAAACTGACAACAACGACCAGCAAGTGATACAAGATTGTTGCTTAACGATGTCGACTTCGATTCGACGTCTGATATGATCTATATCAGGTGAGCGCACACTCGGCAAAACAGGGAACTAACGCCAGGAGGTTGCGCTGGTGGAAACGCGGAGTCACCGAACTAAATCTGCAAGAAACAAAACTGTGAGCAACCTGCACTTGATTTATATTTCAAATATTGACTAGTATGGCTATTATGGTTAGAAAGTATTCTCTTTATATATATATATATATACAATTCAAATATTGACTAGTATGGCTATTATGGTTAGAAAGTATTATCTTTATATATATATATATATATATATATATATATATGTATATATATATACTGAGAGAGTACTTCTCAACTATCATAACTAAAAATTATTACGACTAAGATACGCTAAGCGCTATTACGGCTGCAATCTTTAGGAGAGGCTATATATAAACGTGAGTATGTTTTTGTGGCGACTAAAACTGCGCGCCGAAAACTCGCAGGTTGACAGTCAAACGCAAAACTGCACCAAGCGATAATAGCGAAAACACAACAAACTGAGATCAGGCACCAAAATAAACAATAAAAACTGTGACGAAAATAGTGATCATCATTCTGGTTGTCGTCATCGTCCCTGTCGTCGTTATCACTGTATTTATTCATAAAAAAAGAACACCAATCACGAAAAAAAAACAAGGCCATAACTCTGCAGCGGTTATGGCCACCTTGCTTTGCATTTAGCTGCGTGAGTCTGACGCTGACCCTTGTCGAACAGGTCAAACCAGACTAGGCAAGCATGCCTTACTAGCAAAACGAAAAACGTCTATAAATTTAGGCGTACGTCAAGCGAATGCAGCACCTGCAATAGAGAGACATGTTTTTAAATGTTTTATGCAATGCTTAATTGAAATCTTGGGGCATCCCTAAAAGCTACACTAGCTATGCCAAAGTCAACGACGAAACAAATAAATCTAAATGACGATTTGACATCTTAGCTAACTAGTCATTTACAACATGTACCACTAAACATATATGTATGTGATGAATGTCTGTACAAAATGCAACATTATGTGTCGTGTACTGTTCATTCACGTATCCCTATTTAAGTATAGGAAGAGAAGGAAAAGAGGAAAGAAACATGAAGAAGTGCGCTACGCAAGGTCGCGGCAGTGAATATTTACCTCTGCTCTAGAGACGTGCACAATAGATAAAGAGATAGAGAGAATGGAAAAGAAGGAGCGCGATTAAATATCAGCACATAATAACTACTTTAACTAGCACGTATGAGTTGCTAGTGTAGAAAGAAAATGGACGATTTGGGAACAAGCGGGTAGTGCAGCTGCCAGTTGATTTTGCACCCGCTTACACAGCTAACTGCTGCACTAAGCAGATCACACGTGACAAGCTTTCCTCTCCCGAACAATGCTATTCACAACAGCGAAGCCGGCCGTCGATGTTGTTGTTGCCGTGGCTGTTCTTGTGATTGTTGCTGCTGTTGTTGTTGTTGTCGTTGCCGTCGTCGTCCTGTTTCGCACTCCTGATGCCCATTTCCTGAAGCAGGTCGTACTCATTTATAAGATGGGACGGGTGCCTTTAAGCACTGCTTCAGCGTGCGCGCGTAACTTTTGCCTGCGGATCGCACCCAGATAGAAAACGGTACCCTTTGCGTGAAAACTGCCGATCATCAGCTCTATTCCGCTCCCTAATGGCAAGTACTACTAATTAAGCGCCGTATTGCGGAATGGCCACGATGGGCCACAACTGGCCGTTTATGTATGACATCTTACAAAAACACAAGGTCCTGGAGAGTACTAATCTCCACTCACCGGTCATCATGAACACTATTGTAGCTAGCAAAGTGCTGCGAAATGACCAGGCCAGACGGATATATTTTTTTTTCTTGACGATTTAAAAACAACGCGTACAGAACATCTTTCGGATACTTGCTTGTTTACCGGCTACTAGTAACAGAACCCTACTATGATATGGGTCACTTGAGGAAAGGCGGCGGATGAGAAGAACGAGGAGGCCAAGTTCCTAATCCTGACTCGCCTCGTTATGTCTCGACTTGACTACTACTATGACTACTATTACAACTACTACTGACCGAGCAAGATGGCTTAGTGGCAAAGCCTTTGCCTTGCATTCGGGAGGACTGGGTTCAGACCCAGACCGGCCACTACTAAATTGGTTTGCATGGTTTCCAATTTAGACAAGGTAAATACCGGAATGGATTAAAATTAGCCATGACATGAAAAAACCGTACACGGGCATTTGCCTTACGAAAAAAAAAAAAAACATATCAGACATCGCACGGATGGATGGACGAACGGGCGGACACACAGATCCGCATACCGACCACATAGCCAGCCAAACAACAGCACAACGACACACATATCAAACCGTTCATCGAACACCTCCTTCGGCTCGTCTCTGCCGTTTTCGCATTCTTCGTGAGCCAAGCTCTCTGCCTAGCGTGCGCACTTTAGTCCGATGGTGCGTGCACCTATGTGTCTCTCCATGTCAATTTATATATATATATATTTATTTATTCGCGTACAGGTATGTCCGATTGTCACACGCTCACTTGGTCTATTGCTAATCGCTAGGCGCTCTTTAATCCGATGGTGCGTGCACTTATGAGTCTCTACATGTCTATATATATATATATATATATATATATATATATATATATATATATATATATATATATATATATGTATGTATATATATATACATATATATATATATATATTTATCTTTATTGGCGTACAGGCTTGTCCGACTGTCATACGTTAACTTAATCTACTGCTCATCACTAGGTGTTAACAACGTATCAGTCTGTACCTACAGACATTGAAGATGGACATGAGGTGAACTTCCACCTTCCGATATTAGTCTGACTTTAGGCAAAGACAGCTAGAACAAACAAAAAACTCGGTCACAATAACGTGAGTTCTTCCAATTCAGCAGATTTTCTTTGGGTTAATGATTTAGGTGTTCAAAAATAAGATCACATATTTTGATATTTCTTTGGGTCGTATATGTGAACCTATCCTAACTTTGGTGCTGGTAGCTGCTTGTTATTCTTCGATGATGATTGTAACATATCGTTTTACTCTATCATTTATAATAATAGTTCGACTGGTCGATTACCCTTTGTACATGTACAGCAATAAGTATGCAGAGTGACTCCGTCCCCGGTGGTGTTTCTTAGAGCAAAATATTTGCATGCGATTTTTGTTTTTTCAATCTCAGTTTATATATATATATATATTGCGCGCGCGACAGAACGATGATGCCAGAAAAGACAATGTTTGAATACAATGTTTTGACCTTTCGCTGTGTAAGCATTTTTTTGCCACTAACGTTGTTAGTGCTAGATAAAATAATATTCATATTACAAAAAGATACAACAAAAAATTGCATTAAGGGATTTGTGTGAACCTAAAATTCTGGAAAGCAGAACTTTCAGACAAAAACGTCCTCGTTCGCTCGTAATACTAAAGCTTTATGAACGCGTGGCCACCAAATGATGAGTACCTGAAGCACAAACGATTAGCTGAGGCGTACCTTGTGTTCGCCGAAAAGCACTTGCGGCATAGGCCGCCGCGTGACCGAACCCGCTTAAAGATGATATCTTTTTGCTTCGTGAGAATTGAATTGCCATTCTTCTCGAGCAGACACACGTTTGCCGACATCTCCGCTGTCGTGCCGTGCAACGATTACCCCCTTTTGCTAGTTCAAATACTTCGCCTAAAAGGGTAGTGATCTCTATCGTAGCAGTAGTATTTACCTTCAACCAGAATCTAGAATTAAAAACATTTTTTAAAGAGGTTGTTTTTAACTTTTAGTCATCTGGTAGTTCTAAACATCACAGTTTCATCCAATTGGAGCGGAATTGCTGCCATTGTTGTTGTCAATAAGTGTTTCGTCAGCACTTATCGAAAGAAACGTCTAACCTTGGTTTAAATACCACCACGCATCGTACGGTTGTGCTGTTGTTGTCACTGTCGTCGTTACTTAGAGTGTCTTCTGCACTCTTTCACCTTGAATTGACGGCCTCAAGGGTCGTAAAACGAAGTATTTAGTTGCTTCTTGTCTTTAGGTGGCTGTCCTGCTATCCTGTTTCACACGATGTGAATTGCTCCGCTGTAGAAACGGCTGGGCAACAAACGCCTCTCTTAGCACTGCAATACACCGTCACACCTCAATCAGATAATTGGCTCTCCCTACTAAGAACTAACGTATCGCTGCACAACGACTTTTGTTCAGCGACAGCGCATAAACTGCATCGTCTGCCTGCAGGTAAACAGGACATCCATCCACTTGAGGACAGGAATCTAGTAAACACCTCGTTTTGCGGCGTTTAAGGGCATTCATTCAAGGTAAGATGCAGACATTTAAGTAACGACATGAGCGACAACAACGTAGTCACATAACTGTGCTGTTTAGTACTACCAAAGGATTCAAGGCTATTACTACCAACGGATTCAAGACTGCCCTTTTAGCCGAGGTATTTACACTAGCAAAAGGGGGTCATCTTTGGACGACACGGAAACGGAAATGAAGGCCACCGTCTGCCTGTCTGTCCGTCTGCCCAAGGAAAAGTCTTTAATCCTCGCGCCGCTGCTGCTGCTGTTGCTGTGTGCAGCTACTATCCCCTTTGAACGTCTCTGCATGTAACTCGGTCACGCGGCGGACTCATCGTCGGTCGCAGGCCCCGCAGGCCTGACTAGGCTCGTTAGGTACGTGTGTGACTAAGTGCCAATTTATTCTGTACATGCGCGTCTATAGACACGTATAGAGAGGCACGCCGACGTGCACGTGCCGCTTCGATAATGGGGAAGCGCAACTAGCGACGGAGCATCTGGCGAGGCCAGGCATAGTGAGGATGATGATGATACTGATGCTAATTAACGGGGTAGAGAAGACGACTATACGGATACCGCAGTGGACTGCTGCTGCTGCTAAACCGATATCCCCCGCTTTATCAGAGACGGGCCGCCGCATAGAACCCAGTCAATGTAGAGCAATCACAGGTATTTAATCGTAAGTTGCGCGCCTCGTGCTCCCCCCCCCCCCACCGACTCCCCTGACCCCACGTGGCACGTGGTGGTAACAAATCTGCGTGCAAAAACGTGCACACGGCAAAACAGCGGCAGCAATAACAAGAGCAATGCTCGGCCGAAAGTTATCTTCATCCTCATTAGTCTCGCCGCCATCATCGTCATCATCATCATTGTCACTACCATGGTCATTTGTATATACAAAAGGGCATTTAACGACAGCTTGGGGGTATACGTGGTGGTTGTTTCCACCGAGACCGAGCAACCCCGCCGGGTGCTGCCAAAGACTCGCACGATTGGTGGCAAACAGAGCAAGCAGCCTGTGCCAACAACGTGCACGCGGACACAGATATGACCCAATTAGACAAGCCCCCCCCCCCTAGGAGTTCCCCCGGGGGGAATAGAGGTGCCGATCCGTCGCGTCACAACAGCGCACACATAGTATAGTGGAGTGCTGCGACATGACGATTGAGTCACGTGTGGCACTACGCGAAGAGGTGTTTGGCGACAGATGAGACACGTAAGATGATGCATTCCACACGTAAGTATTGGTGCCGAAACAATGTTACAATAAGCTATGCGCAAAAACAAACAACACGGTTAGTGCTGTCTGTGCGTTTGCTCAAGCTAAGAAAAAATGGTGAAGCAGAAAAATAACAACAACAGCAACAACAACAATTGAAAACGAAACAGTGAAGTTGAGGCAGGGCAGTAAAAATCCAGCACAATGAAGCCGGAAATCATAAATGTGCTCTCAGAGAAGTAGTAACACAATTTTGGATATATATATACGGGGGTTAGTTGAATTTTAATGATTGAACTATACTAAAACCTCATCAAGGTTATCCGGTTTATTTTGCTCAGAGGCGCCATTCATCAGCTACACACAGACTTATCGGTGGCCGCGTTTATTTATATATATTTCCGCAACCTTCCTATTCGTTGGACCCGGCTCTGTGCGACTTTTTCTTGTTTCAATGGATAAAAGATGAAGAACGAAACAGCATTCTGAGAGATACTAAATAAGAGATATGGAAAATTTCGCAAGAGTAATTCAATTCGATTTCGAAAGAGGCGTTTAAAAAATGTTTCAAAAAGTTGGAGAAAATAGGTGGCACAAATGTACGGCAGTGGACGGGAGCAGTTTTGAAGGGAACAAAACACTTAAGAAAATTAAACAAATATATCAAGAATTTGCGATCCGTCCTCGTAGAACGACTTATACGTACATCATACGTAAATGATTAGCCCTACTGAAATAATTATTTGACATAATGAAATACTATAGTATGTGCACTTAAAACATGCATACATTGATACACATTTTGACTCTATAATGGAGTTCGTTGGCGCAATGCATGACGGTCAGGGTAGGTGTGCAGCAACTGAAACGACATACATCGCTAGCACAGTAGCGTAACACGAGGTCAACGCGCCGAGAAGAAGGCCATTATACCCAGCTAATGATTGGGCTGCGACCACCGCAACGGCGTATATATATATATATATATATATATATATATATATATATATATATATATCGTCAGTTTGATCCCTGTCGTTGATCGAATGTTTCGCCCATAG
Source organism: Dermanyssus gallinae (assembly GCA_003439945.1). NCBI lineage: Eukaryota > Metazoa > Arthropoda > Arachnida > Mesostigmata > Dermanyssidae > Dermanyssus > Dermanyssus gallinae. The sequence continues at coordinate 377,815 of QVRM01005427.1, read as the reverse complement.
AAATTAGATGATAAACCATACCTGAGTCAAGTGTCAGCGGCCATGCTGCCAGGACTGTTCGGGCCACCCTAGATATCTCAACATGTCCGCTTATGCTGCCGCTGTAAGCGCCCCTGATATAAAGGGTGACATGTGTATTCGGGTATACATGCGCAGAGGAAGCATAAGGGGTTCAGTATATAAATAAATAAGCATCAGGCTATTCTATATGTGCATGGTAACTTAGCAAACTACCGCATTGATCCAGAAGCCACAGAGGCTAAGACAGCAGGACAGACATAAGTATATATATATATATATATATACATCCATAATATTCAAGATTTAGCAGACACGCCGGTTATGTTTGGATATCGATGGCACAATATTGAGCAGTCAGATAAGAGGTCGTAGTAAACGACGGCAGAAGAGGTCGTCCCGTCCGTCCTGGATCCGTGGAAGACATGTTCCCGCGACGACGACGACGACGATTCATCCACCTCGTTCACGCATTTCGTCGCCAGTAGAATGGCTACTAACATGGCGACATTGCGTTCAGTTGTTTCCTACATATCGCTTGTGATCCACACTGCAGTAATAGAACTACTAACGACTACTACTACTAATAATAATAATAATCGTCACAGCATTTCTGCCACTCGTCATCACAGCGATGGTGCAATAACGCCATCAGTACGAGGTCACACGCATATAAACGACGTTACATCTTTGCAAATATCTGTGTAGATATCGATATTTCTTTGTTTTTCTTCTTGTTCATTTGGGTGGTGTACTAGTGCGTGTGAAAGGCCAACACTGGGTATGTATGGGTACCGCATGGGTACCCTCTTACTGCACATACACGCACAAACACACCAACATAGGTATATAGGTAGAGAGAGAGAGAGAGAGAGATGTACATTATATATATATTTTTTTATTTATAAATGTATATATATAATGTACATAAAAGCCACGTTTTACGGCAACGTGTCAATCATGCAAAATCAAACACAGCATCCAGTACAAATGCTACTGCAGGGATAAAGGCGAAAGTGGTGATGACCACGATAGTAACGGTAGTTAACGACGGCGGAAACCGTAATTGCAGCAGCAACAGCAGCTGCAAGTGCAGCAGAAGCAACGAGCGAACGAGCGATTTAAAAAAATTGCCGTACGAATAGGCGCTTTTACAGTATGGGCGTCGAGCGACCACAGCCATTTGCGGCGTGACGGTCACCTCTTGACTCGGCGGCACCGTAGTTGAATGGCGCTTCTCGTCGACGACGCCGATGCCGAGGACGCCTCCGATCGCCTACAATTCGCAACAGTGCCGCGAGATGCATCAGTAAACACTGGCGACCTAACTAACTAACGAATGTAAGACTGACGTCATTGGTCTCTCGCTGGTCGGCAGATGTCGCACACTAACGCCCAGACACAGACATCATCCAAGCACTGATAGCACTGAAGTGCAGCCGCGGTACTGCTCTGCTACTACACCAGCATAACCCGTTGTGGTCAAGATACCCCCGCCAAAACACTTCACATCCACACACACACACTCACACACAAATACCAATCACCCGCTGGCAGTACAATGAAAAACCTTATATCTCATATATATATAGCCACTTTGCTGGAAAAGGATCTGCAATTTATATATATATATATATATATATCCGAACGGCCAAATAAGGTCACATAGCCATACGATGACGTTTCGGTAAAAAAACAAACCATTAGATCAAAAAGATTACAAATGCTAATGATGCAGCAAAGAAAATACAGCTTGTTATAAAAAAGTTGAAAATGGTTCAACAGCTGTAACGGCTAAGTTAGATCAATCTCGACGCTCGGGAGCGGCTCGGACCCGACAATGTAAACATACATTCAATAGAAGGGGAGGCTATTCTTATTGAATAATAATAATAATAATAATGAAACTGAAAATGACGCCTGAAATCAGAGATATCGTCACAGAGAACAACACAACGAATGGAGACATTCGAAGTACAGGCACACACACGTAAGGAAGAAATAGCCGTTATGTTTTCATCTCAAGGAGAAGGAGGAGGAGGCCTTGTAATGTATACAAACAACAATGGAGCGACGTGTAGTATAGGCGGCTGCGGTTTTTATACGTCGACAGAGCATAGTGTAGACCACACGCAGTCCCCGTGAGACGACAGCGACCGCAAGGCTAACGGAGAACGCGACCCGCGTGCGTATGAGTGTTCGCTCGTGTGGAGATCATATGAGTCGGACGGAATACAGCCCGTTACGATGCACGTATGCATCTCAGCCAGTCAACTTTATCGTCATCATCATCATCATGCGAAAGAAGTCACGTGAGCGGAGCGTGAGCTCATACCAACCGCCCAGAAGCCGGCCCTTTCGCTACCGTTGATGAGTCTCACGAAAATGGTGGTTTAAGATGAAAGCGAGAGAAATGGAGACATACACTGAACGAAGGGGCAAGGTAAAATAAAGGTTCATATATATATATATATATATATATATATATATATATATATATATATATATATATAGATATATATATATATGCATATATCTATTAAGAGAGATAGATAGGAAACATGTAGGAAAAGTGGTGATCATGTAGTGGCTCTCGCTGATCACATTCAGTGACACCGAGAGGTGTTTCATAAGCATCTCGTCAGACTAACAGAAAGCATTTATGTCATGTGACTAATGATGATAGCAACAATGAGAACAACGACGACGACGACGATGATGGTGATGATGATGATGGGGGAACATGGCCACCCCCCCGTCCGTCGCAAGTCACAAGACCGTGATAAGAAGATGCTACTGTTGACGCTGTTGTTTCTGACATTGTTGCTATTGTTATTGTTGTCGATGTGATTATTGCTGCTGTCAATGTTATTATTATTATTACTGGTGATGTTGTTATCGACAGACGTCGCCTGTCTCGACAACGTGGTAGTCAACGCCGTAACCGCAGCAGCAGCAGCAGCTGCAGCAAACAAGTAGCCCTGGCGAAAGAATCCAAGATCCATCAGTCGCATAGTTCGGCGTCTGGAAAGACGACAACGACGACAACGGCAACGCATGGTCAACACTGACCCTGGCGAGCCCAGTCCGTCCCTATCCAAGGGCCGTGCCTGTACCAACCGTCAAGCGACGTCAGATGCACCAACGGCGGCGCTACCAAGCGAGAGATCAAAACTGTTTTGGCGCACATCGACGCGGACAGCGCCGGAATAGCGAGAGAAAACCGCGTCGAGCAGCGTCGACGACTTCGACATCGTCATCGTCAACAACCGATCATAAACAGATCAGCAAACAATGACGTTTATTCAAGTCAATCAAAAATAACACCGCTTAATCCGCGCGTTATGATGTTGTTATTGCTGTTGTTGTTTTTGTTGCTGCTGCTGCTGTTGTTGCTGCTGCTGCTGTTGTTGTTGTTGCTGCTGCTGCTGTTGTTGTTGTTGTTGTTGTTGTTGTTGTTGTTGTTGTTGTTGTTGTTGTTGTTGTTGTTGTTGTTGTTGTTGTTGTTGTTGCTGTTGTTGCTATTACTACTGTTGACAATCTGGTTATTGTTGTTTTTGTGGTCATCTGTCGATCTACCCCTCCGTCCCTCACCCCGGTTCTCTTTGTCGCTCTCTTTCTACGTTTTAAAACGTAGAAATTCGCCACATAAAAATAGAAAAAGTCTTCGAATAACGCATTGCGTCGCTTGCTTTTTAGTAACGCCTCATCGATGCGTATGGTTATGAAAATGTACGCCGAAACGTGTCAAACTGACAAGCGTCAAGCTAAAAAAGAAAAAACGATTCACAAACGATTTCGCATTGTAGACGTGTGAAACAAAGCTGCCACAATAAAGGCAACCTTGAAAAAAAAGCGGGGAGCGGGTGGCTGTCAAGTCAAATCAGTTGACAGGGATGTTTTCGCCGCCGCATTGAATGTTTGATACTGAACACCTTTGTGACTGTCATTGATTTCGTAATAAAAGTTCGCTGCATCATGTAATGGCGAGCAGTAAGTAGTAAGCTCAATGAATAGCAACGCGTATCTAACAACATAAGAACATGAACAAAGGGTTAGATCGCTTCATAGAATACACTTAAGTGCTTCGTCTCCTTCTTCTTCTTCTGCTTGCATACTATGATGCTGTGCCGTATCACGGCGGTTCGCTCAACAATTTGAATAGAGGCCTATCGCAAAGATAGAGAGAAAGAGAGGGACTAAGAGTGTGTGTGTTATCAATGCAATTTAGTGTGAAACCTCGTCTTTTTGCTTAAACGTTTGATGAGATTCAATATTAGGAGGAGCCGAACGTATCATTACGTGTGCTTTTCACTTTCCAACGCTTCACTGGAGCCGACGCTTTGCAGCTTTTGCAAAACTGCATTTAAAGATCTTTAAAATATCCTTAAGAGCAGTCCGTATTTGTAAAATGCTGCATGCAAATTTGTGTGTACTTGATAGTTCCTTCACTACACGATCGAGTTCGCTTATTATAAACGTTACAAAAAAAAACAAGAGAAGGGGTTCCAGAGAGCACTAGAAGCTTCAAGCTACTATTAATGTGCACAAGTAAAATGATTCATCAATGAGTGCGCAAATACACGCGCAATACGTTTATAAGACGTTATTGTTGCTTGGTTGTAGTGTAGAAGCACAGCAATTCTATTAATGGTTAAAATTATAGTTTAGTTTATATCTAAAAAAACTTTTTTTAGACAGGAAACCAAACTAAAAATACTTTTTTTACATAGGATATTCAACTCCAATGAGCTTCGTAAATCTCACGGAAACAGGCAAGGCTGCGTTCAGTGCGAATAACTATCATTGTTATTCTCGGAGAGATAACGAGAGCATTACATGTTAGGTCGGCTGTGCCCCCCCCCCCTGGCAGATAGACCTGGTCCCTGCTCGTGTCTGATATGTATAAGGCAAACAACACCCCAACGGGGGATAAAGGCGCAGCGGACAAACGATTCCGATTTCAGTGCACGTGCACTATGCATAAAGCAGACGTGACATATTGTGCCTTGTTATCTTCGACTCTGTCATACAGTGGACGCACTATGAAAAGAGCAATATATGCAAATACGGAGACATATCTCACAGCTAAGTCACCGCCCAGCATGAAACAACAACAACAATAATACCAACAAAAGCATATACAACCAGCAGTGTTTACCAGGTTACACGTTGTTTTCTATATAGGAAGAGGGGTAGTTATCCAAATATTGAAGGTGCGCGAGGTGACTTATTCGAGAGACTGCATTCGTATACGAATCCGTTCTGTTTGACAGTCTCACTCGACGCATAGCCACACCCAATAATGGTAGGGTCCTATATTAGTTGCATCGGTTATGTCAAACTAGTTTTGATTTCCAATTATCCGAGAGAGGAAAGTGTGTCTGCACAAAATGTGCTGCCGTGACCCAACTGCTTTAGCGATTTTTTAATCGTGTAATATTATTCTTACTATTACTATCGTATATTTTCCAGATAATTAGACATACGTATTTCTTGGGGCCAACTGTAAGAACACTGCAACACTGACCAGATAGATACTGCCCTTAAGGTAGGTCTAAAGCTAGAACGAGATCTGTCAACCTGCCAGAGTTCACCTCGCCATCCCGTGCATGTTAAAATAAGGTGGCGTGGGATGGGACGCTTTGATGGCAGAAAAGAAGAACAATCAAAGTAGAATATTTTTATAATCATTGTGCGAATCTATAATAATTGGTGCCGCAACGCGGAGGAATGGCCCTGGCCAATACAGGCCGGCCAGTGCATCTCTTTTTTAGCGTTTGCTTGGCATCAACTTGGCTCCTATATGTGTGTTTGTGTTTTATTGTATACGTGCGTCGTTCTGCTCCGTACCGGCTCTGTCCATCAAAAGTTGTCGCTCTTGTTGTTGTCATTAATACTATTGTTGTTGTTTTTGTTGGTCTGGCCGCTTCTACGGTTGTTGTTGTTGTCGTCGTCGTCGTCGATATTGTTGTTGTTGTTGTGGTCGTCGTCGATGCTGTTGTTGTTGTGGTCGTCGTCGATGCTGTTGTTGCTGCGGCTGTTGCTGTTGTTGTTGTATCTGTTGTGCCTGTTGCAGCTGGCGGCAAACAGGAACGCCTCGTAGGCAGACTGTCAGACAAGCCATCGTCGAGTCACGTCTCCTTTTCTCTCGAGTTGAATTGAGCAAGCATGCACGTCTATTCCGTCCGTTGTCAGACCGGCAGACCAAGGCTACGAGGGGCTAAGGGCCGCGGGATGCGTGGTGGGGCGGCCGGTGGTGCCCAAACTAGTCGGCAGCTGCATGCCTTCTTTGCGTATATGTACGTGTGTGTCCAATTCTCCACACACACGAGCGAGTTAGGCCGTAGACGCAATGGCTACTGCTCACAGTGCGCTGACAGAGGAGCTTGTACTTATATATATATATATATATATATATATATATATATATATATATATATATATATATATATATATCTTATTTATCTTATTATATATAGCCAGACGGCATTAGACGGCCAAATACCTCACTCGATGTGGTTGTCAAGCGGCGATAGTAGGAGTAGTAGTAGTAGTGTCGAGCCCGGTGGCGTGGTGGCTTAAGTCTGCGCCTCGCAACTGGAGGGGACACATAGCAGGTGCGCGGGTTCGAGTCCCGCCGTTGCACCGATTTGTATTTATGGGGCATGTCCGTCTATGAAGCAATGTGAAAAACAGTTCCGTGGACGTTAAATCTTGGCTGAGGGTCAGCCCGAAAACTCTACTTTTCAGTAGTACTACAGTGGCCTACAGCGATAGGAGCTCTAGTGGTGGCGACCAATACGGCTACAGGGGGCAGCAGAAGCACCAGAACCAGCGGCGGAGGCGCCGGCAACTATCCTATATTATGTATGCCCTGTGCACGATGGACTGCGACTACTACTACTACCGAAACGACAAGGCGACCTCTTACTCCTGTTACTTCGATTGTCGGCAGTCCTACTGCCACAACTGAATTTTTACATTTTTCGGGCTGACCCTCAGCCAACGCTTAACGTAAGACAGACCCTATAAATACAGGTGTGCAACGGGGGCACTCGAACCCGTGCCTATGTGCTAACTATGTGCCTCCTCCGAGGTCGCGAGGCGCACGCGATTGCACCACGCCACCACGCTCGGAAACTACTGCCACTACTACTGCTAGGCTACTACTACTGTAGGAGCGCACGACCTCGCGACCTCACGACAGCATCGGGCGTCTAACAACAATAACCTCGCTAGCCGAGGGACGACGAGGAAGCGGACGACGTGCGGCAGGGGTTCGAATGTTGCTTCGTTTGTTTCTGCTAGCTATTTGAGCATGCTATAATCGTTCAGTGCAGTGTCTGTTTCGAACATTACCTTTCGGTTGTTGTTCTTGTTGTTATTGGGGGGGGGTATTGTTTGATACTGTCGGGGGACATTGATGTGGGAACCGTCCGGCAGTTTCGTCTGTCCTTGTTTCAACGGACAGAGAAAAAAGAGAGAGACTGCGCCTAGCCTAACATCCAGACCCAGTCTGTCTGACTGTATATTTGCCTAACCTGCAGTAAAGCAACTATAAAAGCAGCCTCTGCAGCTGTGTTTGTTGCCTCTGCTGCAGCAGCTGTTGTTCCTGCTGTCGCTGCAGAGGCAACAAACACTGTAAACCCCAAGAGCAAACCCCCGACGACGACACGCCTCTTACCCAATCTCCGCCCCCTCTATCACTGGTTCCGTTCGCGCCGCTCAGCAGAGACACGCGCTCCATAATGACGCCGCTTGCCGCGGTCGATCGTTCTGTCATGACAGGACTATACTGGTAGCCACGCTGCTGCTGCTGCCGCTTAGATGTAGCTGTTACGCTGAGGTAGATGGCAGCAAATCGTCGACAGCGCCAAAGCCGCTCCCGTCGTGGCCTGCTGTCCGCAAAGGTGACGGCACCTGGAGCGTCGTGGGCACAAGAGAAGCGAAACAGCGACGAGAACCTGCAAGCCGGCCGATTTGCTTGCCTGGCTAACCTGGGAATCTACCTGCATCTTGCAACGTGCTGCAAAGGTTCATACGCGGCTTGTATGGTCATGGATAGTAGCACGATGCACCGCCATGTTTTACTACTAGCCAGCAGGTTTAACTCACATAGCTGTCCGATAACAAGACGACACAAAAAACAAAGCCAGTTGGCGAGCACAGGAGGAAAAAACTCGAGCGCCTACCCAGCTTATAATTTCTATATATATATATATATATATATATTTATATGGACGCTATAGCGCTAAGGCAGAGATCCGATAAGCCAACGGGATGCCTGGAGAGAAACGCTACGAGCGAGAGGGGCTAGCAGTAATTTCATCCATAGCAATCAAACGCCAGTCACACGTACTCTCATAACACCTGATGCAATTATCCACGCTGCTGATTGTTCAGTATATATATATATATATATATATTCATATATATGCAGGTCACATGTGTACTTTTATATCACACGGTCATCACTAGACATTAGCCACACCTCTCACAAACAGAGAAACAACCTGCACGTGGGAGTGAGTTACGTCCGTAGCCTGTGACAGATGTCCAGCTGCGCTCGGCTCGGCTCGCCTCTTGTGTCAGTTGCGCAGTTCGATTTGCATTTGTAATCTAATTATATACACGTACATCGAATCCATTTACTGTACTGCCGCTCGATGATCAAATTGAATCGCTAAGTTAGCCAAACGAAGTGGAGCGAAGAAAGTCCAATTTCAACGTGGGCTTTCAAGCTTTCGCCCTGTAGATGCGATTACGTTAGCGGATTGTCTGTACGGGTTTCGGTGTTTTGGAACACAAATAGAGAAAACGGACACGGAGAAAGAGAAAGAGATAACTGCCACGCTGCTCGGGAAATTGGCTCCCATGCGATGATGAGTGTCTTATTTTTCTCTTTATTTTTCTTTTTTTCTTCCAGTCTTTTTTCTTCCGGTCTTTATTTTTCTCTTCCATTGACATTCCTATAGGCATTACACCCACCCTATAATGATCAATGAGTTGACCGAGCTCTGCCAGCCTCTGGCTGCCAGCCCACATGTAGATCCCAGCAGCCACATACGTACTGTACGGCGTACCACGTTAATTCCAAAACGTTGGGTGACTATGTGGGTGAGTGACAGGTTCAGTCAAAGCGGCTCGGATGAAATCGACAGAATCGGGTTTTAATTATGGTAGGTGCTTCGTTTTAACTGATCGTGTGTTCGGCGATACGGTGACCGCCAATTAGTTGCAAAAACATTTCGGCCAATCTCCGGGAAACTGGCATAGTACAGTAGCGTTATCTGCATCCCAAGAGGTACGGAAGAGAGAGGGAATGAAATACTAAACCAGAGGGAGACGTCGTCTTTTCGGCGACTTCGTTAGACGAATCTATATAGACCGATATGCGTCTATGAGCAAACGTGTTCGGTCACGTCAGTCGTCCGCGTGCTTCTACAGAACACGAGAAACATTGGAACACTCTTACGAAAGTACAAACGTTATTCTTTGTCGTATACATCTATCTGTACGTACGCATCTGCGGTATCGGCGATTGCATCAGGCATTGACCACAAATCGCAAACATACGAATCCTCACAACTGCCTCAATTGCTCGAATAAGATCAACATCAGCATCATAATCATGCATACAGCAGTAACAAACGCAACAACAACAACAGCAACAACAATAACAAAGGCGGTATAATAAGATATAGGTGAGCTGGTGAGTTCACCGTAGTAATTGCTTGCGTCGTCTAGTAAATCATGTACCGCGCTGTTAGTATTGGTCTTAAATGATTAATTAGTATTGGGTACCCTTTCCAAAGGAAGACGACAGTACGGCCCTAATACGCCCACCTAGGTACGGCGCTTGGTAGGGTGAAAGGTGCGCACACATGACTGCACCCCTAAGAAACACAGCGAAAGTACCAATCAGCGACAGTGCCAACATGAAATAATCACAGCTGATCTTATGCCGACACATACTTTCAGGTGCTATTGCTACGTAATGTACGTCGAACGTCGACGTATAACGTGACGTGAACGTACGATACCTCGATGATTGAAACCCAACGATACCAATCGTAAGAAAAGTAGTACCAACTGTAAGAGCATCAATTAATCATTAAGCGTGCTGGGCGGCGATTTCGGTCGAGTCAGCCTGACTCGACCTCCAGACGAACGATAGATACAGACATAGATAGACCCTATCGAATGGACGTCACGTGCAGACGAACCCATAGGCCACCGTGACGATAGTGGAGGTGGCGGCGATGTTAATGATGCTGATGATGATGCCGATGATGGCAATAACTATGATGATGATGATTTATCGTCGGTACGCTCATGCCAATCGTCATGCCGATACGATTGGAAAAAGGTTCCCCCTCTGGCTTGTGTGCAGCAACAGAACATATCGACACATATCGAAGAAGAACATCACTTACACACCAGGGAGAGGGGCGGTTTGTTTATCCACGGGCATCGTTGACGAGTGGATCAACCAGTGCATGTAATATATGTAAATATATATATATATATATATATATATACACATACATAAATGCACGTGAAATAACGCTGCATGACGCCACGGGCAGCAGCAGTGACACGGCACATACAATGATCGTGCCCTTTCGGTCACGAAAACATGACATATATCGTTGGGCGTAACTTGTCGCATTGGCGTGACACGAGCCAACGCCGAAGACGCGCCAACAGCACGACGAAAGGAGGGACGCACGGATGCCGGCACGTCAAGAAGTTGTAAGAAGAACAACACTTGGTCGTGTAAAGTAGAACTAAGCGCGTGCACAACGTCCTCCAACAAGGCAAGGCGGCCCTTTGATCGCTGTGGTGGGTTGACCGCCCATGGGATAGATGAACACATAGATGCACAGACATAAACAGTCACGCTGCGTCAGTAGTGGCATACACACCTCAGCACAGAGACGTCATCGTCGTCGCGAGGTTCGAGCTTCGTCATGAAGTTTCGCCACAGAGCTGTTTAGTTGAGGTGGTGAGGTGGCGAGGCGTTCCGAAACGAGACGCACAGGCGGTGGTAGTGACGAGACGGTATTGGCAGCTCTCTGTTCAGTTGTACTCATTTCAACGAGCTTGATGTACTTATGCCATGCTTTTGGTACATGGTTGATTTGTAGGTAACGTGTGTGTGTGTGTGTATCGGTCATGGGGCAATTTATTGACTCATTCTTCTACCTCGATGATTGATTGATTCGATTCCATTGCTTCGATTTGTGCCGGACGATGTCAACAATGTTGGTGGCGATGTGGATGTTATGCAACATGCAACAATTAAATTGACAACGAAGACGACGACGACAACAACAATAGCAACAACATTGATATGGAAACAATGTTGCGACCCGGCGTTGCAAATTTGAAAATCCCAGCAGCAGCAGCAGCATCATCACCACCACCACCACCAACAACATCATCCAACAAAGGCAGCAGACAAACAACAAATAAACACTGAGCCGGGCAGAGATATTCCCCGGACCATGTACTTTGCATTATTGTCGTTGTTGTTTTTGTTGTTGCCGTTGTTGTCATTGGTGGTGTCTTGCTTGCGAACTCCTTCAACTTCGTACGATTCGAATTCCTTGTTGTTGAGTTCTCCTAATGTCGAGTCGCCACCTCGCAACCTCACCCCCCCCCCCTCCGGGCCGCTTGTCTGTCATCGTTTGGCCGTGCGACCCGAGACCGATGCCCTTACTGAGAAGCGCATCGAATGGTGCCAATCGATGAGCCTCACTGCAACGCCGCAAAGTGGTTGGTCACAGCACGGTAGAGCGCGGTCATCTTACGAAGCGAGAGCCGAAGTTGTCGAAGAAAAACGACACCGGCTCAGATAGTCGACAAGAGTACGAGAGATACGGACGTGCCTGACACGTGCATTCATGAATGACCCGTATGATCGAAAAGTCATCATTGACGTCATGATCGTCCTCGAAAACTCCCTCACACGATGAGCGCTGTAAAGCTGTTTGTTGGTGGTAACTACGGTGGTGCTCGGGGGTTGTGGGTGAGACGGGGGTCGTAGGTGGTGGTGGTGGTGGTCGTGGTCTTCGGGGATGATGATGATGACACCTTGGCGGATAGACAACAAACATTGAGGTGTTTGTCTGACGCTCTGACGGCGCACATGGTCACATGGGCGACGGTCATGAACTTGCAGAGCAGGGCCGGGGTGATATAGACAGCGAGACGACATATAAACATGCGCAGCAGCAGCATCAACAGTATTTGCAACATCAGCTACAATACCGACGACAACGGCGAACTCATCACCATGAGATGAGCACACCGATGAGAATCACGCCGATAATGACGTCAACCAAATGTGCGGTCAAAATGCTTGTTGTTGTTGTTGTTGACGTTGGTTCAAATTGTTCTTGTTGGTCCAAACTGTTGTTGTTGTGGTTGTTGTTGACGTCCGTCAAGATACTTGTTGTTGTTGTCGTTGTTGTTGTTGTTGAAATACACGTGAGCGTATTTCTGTTCTAAACGTTACACACACACACACGCGCGCAGCATGACAAAGACACAATATATTAGCATCCTGTTCACGTATTCACCGCACACAACTTCAGACACCTCTTGGACACAAAATCTCACAAACACACACCACATAGAGATACACATATGGATCACTTAACACCACAAAACACTCGCAGAAGCAGTAAGCACAACCACCGACCACATTCAACCAACCGCCAACCCCAGCGAGAACGAGAGAGAGAAAGCGACATGGAGAAGACGCGTCTGTCTACGTGCATAGTTTTGTTTTGAAGCGCATGACCGCTGCTGCTGGTTGTCTACAATGTCTACAGTCCGTTCCCTTGACGGACAAATCGAATGAACACGGGCGTAGTTGAGTAGAGAAGTGAAACCGTAAACCGGGCGGGCTTGATTGCAGACTGTCTCAGTGAGTGAGTGAGTGACTGATTGGTAGACAAATCGATAGATAGATAGATAGATAGATACATGTGGCTGGTGTATGCGAATACGCTACCGGCGTGATGCGTTAGGCGCGCAGGCTGTTTGTATTACAGAGGCATGCCACGATGGTGACATGTCTTGTCCCTCACATACAAACAGAAGCGATCAGACAACAATCATGACCCACCACTGATCAGTCATGGAAGGCACGCTACATCGACCACCGGCCATCGAACGAACGTGACAACAAAGTCGAAAAAAAAACAACAACAATAACATCAGCTACAACAACAACAACAACACCGCGTTGTTGTTCCTGCTACAACCGCAGAAGCAACAACAACACAAGAACGGCAACGATGACGACGACGACAACAAAAACAAAATTCACCACAGCAACATCAAACGGTCGCGGAGTCGTCTGTCATCCATGAGTATAATATGTATATATATATATATATATATATATATATATGTGCATGTAGAAGAGATGCGTGCGTTAGCCGAACGAACTACACTGTGTCTGAGTATGAGTTCGTAGAGCGTGCGAATGCTGTCACTGTATGCATGTTTCCTCACTCTTCGTTGTATGTATGCACATACGAAAATGCACTAGCTTAGTATGCATGTGTTCGCCGAGTACCAGCAAAAAAGTAGTATAGATGATATAAAGTCAGTTAGTTGACTAGAGTTAACTAGGCTACGGGGGGGAGAGGGCGCAGAAGTGAATAAGAACGTCAGAAGAAGCAGGAGGCTACGAAGCTGGTGTCGTCGTCGTTGTTGTTGCTGTTGTTGCTGTCTTTGCTTGTTAACTACTAAAACTTTACGTCTACTTTTTTTTCTTCGTCGTCTTCTTCTTCCTCTTCTGCTAAGACTCAGAAGTCAGACTAAGCACTGGCACTATGCAGAAAACACATCATTGCCTCTCATCTCGCATGGACGGACGCACGCACTCATGACAACATGAGTGAGTATGTTGTAGATAGAGGTATGTCGTAAGGTAGATAGATGGTGAGCTGTTGTTGATGTTGTTGTTGTTGCTGTTGTTGTCGAGCGTCTTGACCCTCGCCCGCCTTCCTGTGTCCTGTGTCCCCTTCGCTCTCGGCCGGTCTGAATGACTCGCTGTGACTTCTGACTGTCAACTGCCATCGACAATGATGCTGCTGTTGGTGCTGATGGTTTTGTCGTCGTCATTGTTGTTCCTGTCGTTGCAGTGCTGGTGCTGTCCTCGTCGTTGTTGTTGTTGTTGTTGTTGTTGCTGGTGTTCCTGTCACTGTTGTTTTGTTGCTGGTTGTCCTGTAGTTGGTGTTGTTGTTGTTTCTGGTTGTCCTGTAGTTGGTGTTATTGTTGTTGCTGGTTGTCCTGTAGTTGATGTTGTTGCTGTTGCTGTTATCAAGATACGCGCTGCTTTCATGATTGGCGTGAGCACGTTAGTGAACTCCAACACAGTCCAACACGCGGCCCCGAACGATGGCGGCGACATAAAGCGACGAACAAAGACTTTCATCAAAAGAGTGTCATGAGAACTATTACTATTTTTCTTCTTATTGTTCGTGTTCTTCTTCGTCGTCGTCGTATACTTATTAGTATGGTTGTCAACAGCAACAACAAGATCGTGCAGTAGAAGTTGCGCCAAGTTAACAGACGGACGGCGGGCAGAACAACAACAGCAATAACAAAGCAACCAACCAACCACGCAAGTTGTCCTACTTGATGTAAGTAAGATGCATTCCGGCTGTTCTGTTACCACCGCCGCAACCGCCGGCTGCTACAGTTACGATGAGACTCCTAGCTTTTCTTACAGCCAGTACACACGGACTTCTTACAGTAAGTAGTACTAGTATAGCAAGCAATACTTTTGTTTGTTGTCGTCGATCGAGTGCGATTGTATGTAGTAGTCGTAGTAAACGCTCTCTGTCTGCTGTTGTAGCACTGTGTTCTAAGTCTGTGTATACGCAGTAGCGGTGGTAGCGGCGGCGGCGGCGGCGACTGCAGCGCCACCTGGCACGGAGTGCGATGTACGATCGTGTAGAGGAAGAGATGAGGGAATGGATCGAGCGTGCGTGACCGTTTCCTGCGTTACCTACTACGGCAACCGCTGCTCTCCTAGCTACCCCCGCTGCCTCTGCTGCTGCTGCTGCTGCGTATTCGGCAGTCGTGCATTCGTGCACGACCGACTCGTGCCTCAATCATCATCATCACTATCATCATCATCATTAGCATCATCATCATCACCACCATCATTATCATGATAATGGTGTCTAGCAGCAGCGACATTTCCTCTAGTCTAGCAGCGGCGGCCGCGGCAGCGCGCTCGACGCCGAGCAGCAAAGTATAGAGAACACCGAGGGCGGAGAGGGAGGGAACAAGGCGAAGTTGGTTGGACTCAGACACGACTGCTTGGCCGCCTTTGTTAGAGATTTGCTCTGCCTGTGCTCGAACCGCGGCGCGTCGGCCGAGAAGGGTTTGGACTGGTGGTCCGATGGTCGTTATGGTTGGACTGGACCACTATCGTCACCACGATGATGGCGGCTGCTAATGATGGTGCTGCTGCTGCTGATGCTGGTGCTAATGCTGCCCCGAGACCGACCAAAGCGAAGAAAAAACACGAAAAGCGAGCACGTATACTCGAGAGGCGGTTAACGAAAGCGAGTGTTGAGAGAGACGAGAGTGAGAGAGAAAGAGAGCATGCGGGAAAGCAAGAAAAGCAGCCCGAGGGAAAGAGGGAAAACAGCGGGCGATTCACCGAGAGTGGAGAGTGTAAGCGAGTGCACGCCGACTCGCCGCTTGGGAGGAGGGCAGGGGGGTCTAGTTTTTCTTTGGTCTGGCGTCGACTGCAGCAGCTGCGGCAGCGTCGGTGCTCAGGCTGTATCAGGCGTTTACTAAGGCTGGGGGTGGCGCGGCGAATGTCCCGAGTCCAGAGTCCTGTGTTCTGGTGCAGAGCTGAAGGAGACTGACTGACTCATCCACCGACTGACCTATTCATCTATACAGCCAGCCAGCCAACCATTCCTCTTTGGCGGCGGTGGGTGAACAATCACCGAAGCAAGGCAAGCAATAAGGAAACCCAAACAGTACCGAGAATAAGCGACAGTAAGTCAGAGGGTGGCGGCGTGGTCTAGGGGACTGCTACTGGGCGCTAGTCATGGTTGTCATCTCTACCGGGGCGTCGCCGGTTCGATCCCTGCTGTTGTTGATCGAATTTTTTCGAGCGATGCTCATTGAGAATAGATGAGAGATAAACCATACCGCCGAGAGTCAGCGGCCTTGCTGCCACAAGGATTGTTGGGGAAACCCTAGATATCTTAACATGTCCGGCCCAGTCGGTGCATTGAAGATATACCTCAGGTTAAGTTCCAAGCCCGTAGGGGACGGAGGATAGCCTACAATTAAAAACAAAATTCCTTAAAATGTGTTTTTATGCAAAGGACAGAGAGGGAAAGCGATGAAGAAGCAAAATAGAGCACACTGGGATGAGGATCTAGCTCGAGCTAGATCAGAACCGTGAATGCGGTCGGGGGAGGGTTGTTGGGGTGCGAAAACTTCGTCCTTCCTTTGTTATGTGAGCTTTCAGTTAGTTTTTCTTTAGTAATGTTGTTGTTGCAATGATGTTGCTGTTGTCAGTGTTGTTGATGATTATATTGTCATTGATGTTGTTTTTCCTGCTATTGTTTACCGATGCTGCTTACTGTTATAGTTATCGCTGATCTTGTTCTTGTTATTATTGCTATTGCCGACGGCGCTAGCAGTGATTATGACGCTGCTGCTGCTGATGGTGTTTATGTAGATTAATCATGATTCTTATTGATGATGGATGATGAAGATAGCAGAAGAGTCCGATTATAGTAGTAGTAATGGCTAGATGATTTAGCCGACAACCTATTCTTCTAAAGAGGAAAACTAAAGTGGACGAAAACGCGATACGAGAAGTGCGACGAATTCCACGATAGTAAAGTTTGCCTCGGGCTAGCAACAATAGTAGTAATAATAATAATAGTAATACCAACCCCGAGAGGCTGGCTAACGGCAGCAGTTTTTTGGCAGCGAGCCGGCTTCGAGAAATAGCCAGCCGAGGACAGCTTGGTTGGCGTGTTCGTTTGTTCGATCGCCCGCTGCCGGCGTCAAGCCGCCCGCACAGAACAGCAAGCCGGCCAGAGAATCCAACCAGGGTTTAGTCAGTGGCCGGCGTGGCTGCGTGTTTTGGTTGTTTCTCGGGGGTCGTGCGTACGTGCTTCGAGGCGGCTCGGCTGGGCAAAAGCAGTGCAGTCGGGACAGCAGCAGCTCGTGGTACCAGTAATAGCAGAGGGGTCGAAGTCCAGCCGACTCGTCGAAGTGCAGCACCGAGTCCCCAGGGAAGGCAAGCCAAAGCAAAAGAACTCTACACGTACACACATATATATATATATATATATATATAGAGAGAGAGATTTACAAAGGATAGCCGTAAGCACTTAGGGAAAGGGCTAGGGGGTGTAGTGCACGCGGACGTGCAACGTGCCGCCCCGCCGGCCTGGCGTGGTCGTCACCATCAGCACGGGGAAGGCACGTACAACTGGCTGCTGCACCTTCTGACGACCTTGCAGCGTCGCGTGCATTTCGGCGGCCAGTTCGTCTTGGACGAGACCGGCTAAAATCTCACGTCACAGAGCGTCGTGCAGAGTGCAGTGCCGCGAGTAGGCACTGCTTGGGGGTGAAGAGAACTCGAGAGAGTCCCGAGTTTGCAGGTTGCTCTGTACGAGCGTCACCAAGTAGATAGCGAGCCGAACTTCTTAACAATATATATATATATATATAACTAATTGATTTATATAACTTCGCTATGTGAAAAGCACTGGGTGGAGGGCTAGCGGGGTGAAAGATCGCCATTTAACAACGGCATTTGCAGCCCACGGATTTCATTACGTTCTATGCAACAAGGAGGGCTTCCATGAACCACAAGACGAATGTCGATGCAAAGAATGCTGGAGTAAATGTGATAAATACCACGCCGCGGTTTGTCCGGCGGTTCGGTCCATAGCAGAACTGGCAAAACGCTAGATCGATTGTTGTGTGGAAAACTGTGATGTAACATAAACACACTTACCCAGCCCGGGTGTTAATAAATAAATAATAACTTCGCTATGTTAGCCCTTTGGAGTGGACAATTGTCTCCGATTTATTATAATATAAATAATACAAATAAAAGTATATATATATATATATATATATATATATATATATATATATATATATATATATAAAGGGTCTATCAAAACTGTATGTACTTATTCTGAGATTGGGTAGAAATCGGCAACAAAATAATTTCCCCAATGGAAAGAGGCGGGGAGGCGTCTTGTTTAAGAGTGATAATGAAATTTATAAAAATAGCTATTCTGACTTTAGTCTCCTACATAGTTGTGCAAAATCTACGTTAGCTAGGGAACCAGTCAGCGCACGAAGGAATTCCGCGTGTTCTTTTTTTGCGTTTTGTCTCGTAAAGAAAGTCATACAAATATATTATGTTGTTATGTTGTACGTTAAAGCTTCGATCCACAGAAGCGTAAAATATTGCCCTTACGCCCAAAAAACGGCTATTCTCAGGTCATTTCCGTACCAAAGTGATGATGCTGCGTTACGTAGTTGCCGAGTAACTAAGCTTTTTTTCTATGGCCATATCGAACCTGAAGGCTTGCATACTTGCTAGCATTTTGACCTGCTTCAGCAAACGAACCACTCGCGCTCGTTCTGACATACACCAGTTTTTTTTTATTACAAGAAGCGCTCAAAGTTTTGTCCGCCAGCCATTAAACAGGTTTTGTAGCGATTACACAGCTTTTCTTGCACGCGTGTAAATATGTTAGGCATTGCCTAATATATTTACACGATACCATATATATATATATATATATATATTTACACGACTTATACTACAGGAAGCACAGGTCAAGGAAAGTATTGTCACCTGCCAAGACTACGTTATGTACCATGTCGATTAATAGTACTATTTTATTTTTATCTTAACCAACGATCCTGCCGAGGTACATTTTTTACCATCTTAAGAGTCGTCTCCCTGGCAGCGGTGACATGCAAGATTCTGGAGAGAATCGTCTGCTCTGCAATCCAGAGCAGTGCTGAGCAACAGAACCTGCTGAGCGGCACGCAATTTGCCTATCGCAAGAGCCGGTCGACTACCGATTGTGTGCTTATGTTCTTCAGCGACGTAGGCCGATGGATTAGTGAGGGACTCCCCGTGGACGTAATCTGCTGTGACTTCAAGAGTGCCTTCGAAACTATGCCTCACGTCTACTCATCTCCGTACTGCCATCAAAAGGAGTTGGCCCAAAAATCACTCAGTGAATTTGTGATTTCCTGAGAGATTGGACTTTCAGGCTGAAAGTAGGGGTGACATTATCGAGGAAGTGTATTGTATTTACTGGTTATCGGCGGGGTACTGTACAAGCTAGCCTCTTGTTTATGTTTTTATCAATCAGGTCAAACACATCATACCCAAATCGGTTAAATGTGTATTATACGCCAATGTTATCAGGCTTCACATGCCTATTCGGAATTATATTGATGCAAACGCGCTACAATGTGTACTAAACGACTTTATTGTGTGGTCGTCGAAGATGGGTCTAAAAGTATCCGTCCACAACTGTGGAGTACTGCATCTCGGTATTAAGAATAACAAGCAAACCTACATGTTAGACGGCCTAGCACTAACAAAAATCGAGTATACGAAAACCCTTAGAGTACGATTCTCGATGTCATTGACATTTACTGAGCAGGTTACACATTTTGCCGCAAAATGATCACTGTTGTGCAATTGGATACTTCATGCGTTTGTTGTAAGAAGCGCCTCTGCCTATTTAAAGCTGTACAAATCACATGTTGTGCCACTATTAATGTAAAAACCGAAGATTCGGCGATCTTGGAATAATAGAAAGAATGCAGCGTCGCTTTCTAAGAAGAGTTGAGAAACGGTGTCGGATGGAAATGCACGCTCTCGAGCTTAAATCAATCACCGAGACTAAAATTGTCAAAATAAGCCATCAAAATATTTTGTGCACATGACGTGAATGGTATTATATTCCTTTTATTATCAATAAAAAAGTGTTTCAAAAAAAAAATATATATATATATATAACTAGGCCACTGTTAACCATTCAGTAAACTAGGTAAGTTTAGATCATGTCCGGAATTTAACCACACCACTCAAGTGGACTTGAATGCAATTAAACATAGCATATTTTTGTCCTATATATACATATATTTTTTGGTCGATTTGAGTACCTTAATGGTACGGTACGACGCTCACAGCTAGTTGCCACTGCGCGTGCAGAACCTTTTTTCCCCCGTTGTTCTTCCTCTTTCGTCGAGGTGCAGGATTTTCAGGACCACCAGAAACGGGGGACGGGGTGCACGACGAGGCACGTGAGCTGCGTGTCCTGTCGCTAGGCCCGGTCGTCCTGGCTGCTCGTCCTGGACGTGCAGCATTGAACAGAGCGTGTCGGTCGAAAAACTCAGCTCGCCTTTCGCTCTCCTAGCCCAACAAACGAACAAGCTGGGCTGCCTACGTGACTCGAAGGCTGCCGCTCCATCTGAGGGGCCGCTCGCGCCTCGAACCACTTAGAGTGCCGGGAGATGACAGCGAGGACAAAGGAGGAAGAGACGAAGAGAGAGAGAGAAAGCTGTATATAAGGTTCAAGGGCTTAAGGGCTTCTTCTATTGGCGCTGACATTAAGAAGGCGAAGATGAAAGCACCACAGCATGGGCACAGAACGAATTCTCCGAGAGTCGATTTTGCTGCTGATGATGATGATGATAAAGACAATCAGGACAGGGGGAGCACAAATGGAGGTGGTTATCGAAGACGGCCAAGCGAATTGCAGTAACCTGCACTCTCTGAAAGAGCGCCCAATGCCCGGGTTACAGTAACGCATGGCCACACAGGCCTGTTGTCTTATATTCGAAAACACACACACGGAGCTAGGTTCATATAAAGGAAAACATCTACGCGAACAAAGATTGCATATACACGGTGTAAGTACATACATACTCACACATCGATAGCCACTTTATATATATATATATATATATATATATATATCATATTTATTTTACTCAAATAGAGTATGTACAAGATAGTTCATGCTATTAGTAAACATAAATATTTGTTGTATATATATAGGGTCTTCCAGAAATCCAACAAACTTTAGGGGCTAGTACAACTCGGCCCTATTTATAATATAACTATTTTTTTTTCAATAGAACAAGGGAGCGGAAATGTCTTCTTTTGGAATAAGAGCGAAATTGCCAAAAGTGGTTGTATCAAGCTTTTCCTACCAGCGTGTTTGGAGGAAAATTTTGCATCTGTTTGGATAATGGCATTCTATGTTAGCTCAAAGCAGAACAAATGTTGTGTTGAAGGTAATTCTCAATAAATTAAATTCTTTGCAATTCTTATATTTAGATTTTCATGCTCAATTCGAAAGGTTGTTGGACGAATTCTGGGGAACTTTGTATATGCGCAGGAAACGTCCATAGTTGACAGTTTGTCGGGTGTACCGCTGGTTATATACCGTTGGCAGAGGCATGTGCGTATTATCGCTTTCTACTAAAGCTTGTTTCAGCGTGAACATTCTATTTGTACACGTACCCTCTGTAGTGCTTTATGTAACAAAGGCTGCGAATGAACTTCGTGAGAATCCACTAGTACGTCTCACGATGGCTTTGAATAAAGGTACTTACTGTCGCCGAGGGCAAGCCCGCATTAGGTGCGCATTGACTGCAAATGCATCCATTTTATAATAATCAGAGGGAGCCATTCAACGTTTGAGTCGCGTGGAATGGCCGTATTACTCCGCTGAGCCTTCGCCTTCGGTTAAAAGTATGCTAGCTAACGCTTTAGCCGTTTGTACCTTTAACGGTGCCGTACATTCAGCAAATGCAACCAAATCAGTACACTATATTCGTGAATTTGTTTAGGATAATGTATTATATAAGAATATAATTGGCAGGTGCACACAGCGCAGTCACAGGTAGTGCGGGCCAAAACGGGCCCCAATGCTGTTCAATTTTCGTTAGGGGCCAGGGTAACGATGTCGTCAATATTTATTTTTTTACGTTTTCTACAATTGCACTGATCGGTTTTCTCAAAGCTTCTACATTTATAGGTTTAAAAAAGTCCCTTTTGTGATCGTTTTTGTCAGCAGATTGTGACATCTTGAGAAGGCCTCGTCGTGTTCGTACTCGAATAGTGTGCTATTGAGGAAGGGCAGGGGAAATGGCTGGAGAGTTTCGGGGCTGGAGAAATGACGCGGCTACCGTAGTATAAAAATGTGCTCTTCCGGTCGGCTGGAAGTTGAAGGTTTTTGAGAGGACGATAGGAAAGTGGAAGATAGCTATGTTTAGCCTTCGTTCCGTCAACCTCTATTGATACCTATAGCTTTAACATAAGTAATCAATGAAAGTAGTCAATCGTAAATATAGTAATCAATGTGCATGTTATCATGCATTCGCATATCATTCATTTAGAAAGAAAATTGAACGAAATCGCTGAACATCAGGAAAGACATACAGTGTATAATGATATACACGTCATTTGCGTCTAAATCAACGAAATAAAAAATACTTATGCAGAGTAAGTATTTAAGGGAATAGTTTACAATATTCTGTAGATGTTTTGATGTATTTAATATTAGCTGATAGACACATATAACACGCAATCATTACGTTGAAAATAAGGTAAAAACAAAATGGTTTATTTTTAGGTCTGGTAACCTAAGCCATCATTTTTAGGTCTGGTAACCTAATCACTTCTGGAAACTAATTTTGTAACGTGCCATGACAACACCTGTAATTTCTCTTAGGATAAAAGAAGATACCAATACACAAAAAGGTTAACAGGCAATATCCCTGTATTTACGTGGCCTAAATGTATTCATAATACGTTTGCTTCAGTAGCACAAATGCATACCGCAAACCAAACTCTGCACGTTGTGCGCAATTCCGGCAGATGCTTCTCTAGGAAATAGCACTTTTAAATACTACTCGCGACACAAAGTGGCATCTCGGCTAATTTCGAATCGTCAAAATACTAGATGCATGCAAGTTTGACACTGTTACAAAGATTTTATTAGGAGTAGGTAGTGTGGTTTTTGGTCTTCTTGTTTCGATGGTTGTTGTTGATGTCACTGTTGCTGAAATAGTAATAATATTGGCGGACGCGAAGAAGTGCGGACGTGCGCATATCGAGCTCCGAGGAAACACGTCTATTCATGTGTGTGCAGGATGGTAAATCCAGGAAGTAACATACCAGAGTGATGCCTGTAACTCGCTGATCAGTTTAGTGTACTGTGTGCGGCCATGCGACAGAGGCACGAGCAGCCATGAGGCTGTGAAGATCCACACGACATTGTGAAGCAAAACGAAACGACCCGCGTAACGGTCCGTAGGGTTCAAGCGGCATGCCGCTGCCATTCAAATTCTAACGGCTGCTCAACTAATATTCCATGTTAAAACATCTAATCTACAAAGTGGCGCCAACAGTTTTATCGACAACCCATCGCGCCGACAATGAAAACGACGTTTTCCTTTGGAAAGGCAAGGCATGAGAAGTTGGTAGCCACAGCCAAGCCAGCAACCACTTTGTTTCACTGGAGAAGTAGCACCAATTCGAAATAATAATAATAAGAGCACAAGTATCCTCCTCAAAGACCTAGGTGTCAAAATTAGTGCTAACACGGGTGACCAGCGCGAGGGCGAGTTTCTGCGTCAGCAACTCTCGCTCGCAGTGTGTAGGGGAAACGCCGCCGCTATCATCGGCTCTATGGATTGAGAAGGGGGGGGGGGGGTGAGCCTACGCGGGTACACGTTTGGGTCCCACAATTGTAGGGAACTACTGAAAAATTGAATAAATAATAATAAAAAAAAAATAATAATAATAATAATAATAATAATAGCCGTTTGTACCTCTAACGATGCCGTACATTCAGCAAATGCAACCAAATCAGAACACTATATTCGTGTATTTGTTTAGGAAAAATGAATATAATTGGCAGGTGCACACAGCGCAGTCACAGATAGTGCGGATAAAAACGGGCCCCAGTGCTGTTCAATTTTCGTTAGGGGCCAGGGTAACGATGTCGTCAATATTTATTTTTTTACGTTTTCTACAATTGCCGTTAAAGACTTAATCAACTCACTAGAGAGTCCTCTTAACCTTTGGTATTTAGACAACGGAGTCATCGGAGGAAACGTTGCTACGATCTGTGAGGACTTAAAGAAGATATTAAGTTTTGCAACATACAGTGGATTGGAGTTGAACCCAACTAAGTGTGAAGTTCACATCATCCGTTCAGGTACGGCCGAGATATCTGCTATACGGAATCTACTCCCGGGCTGCCGCGTAACAGGCGACAACCTGGATCTTCTTGGGGTAGCCCTGCTCACTCGCCACCTTGGACCGAAAATTGAGCGGGGAAGAGAAAAACTCGAGGTTGGTTTTAATCGCCTTCCCCAGCTGGGTGCCCACCGAGGGTTATACCTTCTACGCTCATGCTTCTCCGCCTCGAGGTTAAACAACCTGTTCAGGGGAATTAACTGCTCAGCCTTCTTGTCCCAGTTAGAGGAAATTAACTTAAAGCTGGGCCTTGCGTTGGAATCTATAATTAACCTGCGGTTGCGAAACGACCCCTTAGTCCAGGCCTTCTTACCGGTGGCCAGAGGTGGTCTGGGCCTGCCGGAAGCAGTTTCACTTTCAGTCGCAGCACACATTGCATCCTTGCATTCGGCGACTAGTGGCGTTGAGTCTATCCTGGACCCCCAGGCGGTTGCGAATTTCCGGGCTACGCTCGAACGGACTCAAGATGCCGCCATTGCATTTTGTGGGTTTCTACCGGAGACCCCTTCTCTTCAGAGCGCGTGGTCAGAACTGGCAAACGACGGTCGATGGAATGGCTGATGGGACCGAGCAACCACGTTCACTAACAAAGCGAGTTTACAGGAGGTTTCTTTACCGGGTTCAGGTGCATGGTTGCACGCCCTCCCGAGCCCTCAGCTGGGTACCCTCCTGGAGGACGAGTCTACACGAATACTAGTCGGGTTGAGGCTGGGAGCAGAGTTAGTCTCCCCACACCGGTGCAGATGCGGTGACGAGGTCGACTCCCTAAATCACCATGGACTCTCCTTTCTCCAGAGTTCAGGCAGAATCGCACGCCACTCTGCGTTGAACGAGACTTTTAGCAGAGGGCTTCGATCGGCAGGCTATCCACGCATTTTGGAGCCGTCCGGCTTAGTCAGAGACGATGTAAGGAGACCTGATGGAATGACCCTGACTTCCTTCGAGCGGGGCCAAATGCTGGTGTGGGACGCGACCGTAACCGACTATTTAGCCCCCTCAATGGTCGGTACGGGCGCAGCCCGTCCTGGACACGCGGTAGCCCTAGCGGAAGCAGCCAAGTGCAGAAAATATTCAAGCATCGGTTACCCACACTTGTTCTCACCGCTTGCATTCGAGACATTGGGTGGGCCTGGGTCGCTACAGGAGACAAGAGAACGGGCGAGTATTTACTGCAACGTCTGTCATTAGATGTTCAGAGGGGGAATGCCGATTCGGTGAGAGGTACCCTGGCTAGGTGGACCAGTCCAAGCCTGGACCTAGTGCCTTGAGTTATGCCCCAGCGGGCTGTGCACACGTTCTTACATCACAAATGTATATTTTGCTACACTTAAATAAATAATAATAATAATAATAATAATAATAATAATAATAATAATAATAATAATAATAATAATAATAATAATAATAATAATAATAATAATAATAATAATAATAATAATAAGGCTTGCCAGAATCATACCTCGTGGAGCTAGAGAAGTCTGTACTACAGCATATACGGCAGCATTAAGCAACTTTAATACAAAGCTCGATCTTGTAAGTTGGAATAATCTTATGGTGCTTCCATCATTGATGTTTACACTACCTCACCAAAAAAATCAGGAGAAAACACTTACTAAAATCATTAAAAGTAATGTAGCGGAAATAGACTTTCGAACATTTCAAAGTCTCGCTGATTCGACCATACCTAGCACGATCGGCAAGAGGTTTCACTTCACCAACGACCAATACAGCGTGCGCCAGCAGAGATGAAATTAGCAGAGGGCGATATTCGCTCTGCTGCTCGATCGCTACTCTCCTCAGACACATTGGCACCACAAAATGAACATACCGAGTCTGAACTACGTAGCAAACACCCAGTTAGTCCACCCGGGTGTCAAGAACAGTTAGACCTTCTACAACAGCCCGCCACTCTAGGCCTGGATAAAATTGAAGGACCTCTCGTTTTGGAGACCATTCCATCTTTCCCGTTTGCAAGTGGAGCCGGTTTAGACGGCCTACGGCCTCGACATCTTCGGGACATGCTTAGCCAAACGATTCCATCCTCAGAGCGTCTTCTGGAAGAGCTAGGCATTCTTATGGCTAGAGTGCTCAATGGGGCTTTGCCATCGTTCTGCCAACCCGTTTTTTATGGCGCAAGCTTAACTGCCCTCCGAAAGAAGGATAATTCCATCAGGCCCATAGCATGCGGACTAACTCTACGAAGAATGGCTTCAAAGATCGCGATGGCTATGAACAAACGGACCATAGTTGCTGCGGTTTCACCCCATCAAATGGGTGTTGCCATTAGAGGAGGAGCAGAGGCTACTGTACACGCTACACGCGCTTTTCTGGAAACAAAAGGTCCGACAAAAGTACTAGTCAAACTAGACTTCCAAAATGCGTTCAACACAATAAGAAGAGACAAAATGTTCGATGAAGTAAAGAGAAAAGCTCCACGACTCTATCCAATGACATGGCAGGGTTATAGAGATTTCTCAATCCTCGCTTGGAACGCAGACACGATCATAAAGTCGCAAACTGGCATTCAGCAGGGAGACCCATTGGGACCAGCTCTGTTCTGCCTCGGCATTTCTGATCTGGTATCTAGCTTACAGAGCCCTTTCAATGTCTGGTACCTAGACGACGCTGTCTTGGGAGGTCCCGCAAATGTCGTGGCGAGGGATTTGCAGGCCATACTGAATTTCGAGGAACCGGGAGGACTGACCTTCAACGCGGCCAAGTGCGAGGTTTTAGCTGTCGGAGGTACATCTGAAGATCAAGCGCAGGCCATACAAACAATTATGGAAGCACTTCCTGGGATATCTCGTGTAACTCAGGATAACCTAGATGTTCTAGGTTCTCCTGTAATGCCCGAAGGAATTCCACGCGCTCTTGATGCCAAACGAGAGACCCTGGTAAAGATTCGCCCACGTCTGACAAGTATGCACCCGCAGGTGGCTCTGTGCCTTTGGAGACACAGTCTTGGTTCACCAAGATTTGTCTACCTGCTACGAACTTGCCAGACTCTAAAACACATGGAAGGCCTTGCAGCCTACGACGAGACCACCAGAGACATTCTAAGCGAAATACTAAACATTGACTTAGAAGGAAACACGTGGAGCAGAGCTAGCCTTCCTATCGGAAACGGAGGCCTTGGAATAAGAAGAGCCACAGATCTAGCTGCAGTGTGCTATGCTGCATCCCTGAATCACTTTAGCTTCCTGGCAGAATCACTCATTGACGAGGAAGCAAAGATTGAACTGCAAAAGGCAGCAATAGTGGCGGATACCACAGTCAGAAGTCAACTGGACCCCGGTCCTCTGAGAGAACACGTGAGTCAAAATTTTCTCGACGCTTGCAAAACTAAGAAGTCCGCACGAGATATAACAGATAGCCTAACATCAGCAAGAGAGCGTGCCGTGTTTCTAGCGGCTCAACATCCCTTCAGCGGGGGCTGGCTTCAAGCGCTGCCCTCGTGTCAGCTTGGCACCATGCTGGACCCAAACTCTTTCCGCATGGTGTCAGCCCTTAGAATAGGCGCCCCCGTCTGCCAGTCCTTCTCATGTCTGCGATGCGGCCAACCTGTTGACTCTGACGGGTTACATCCGTTAAGCTGTCTGAAAAGTTCCGGCAGAATTACAAGACACGCTGAACTTAACGCCATAGTTAGAAGAGCTCTTAGAAGGGCAGGGATACCATCTACACCCGAGCCGAATGGCCTTAATGGCAGCAGTGAGCTGCGGTCTGACGGGGTCACCATCCCGCTGTGGTCACACGGAAAAAGCCTTGTATGGGATGTAACGGTTTCATGCACGGCGGCCTTATCGTATTTACACCACAGCGCCGTTGAGTCGGGATGGGTAGCCGAGCGCGCGGATTCTGAAAAAAGAAGGAAGTATCTCGAGCTATCTAGAAGCTATCACTTTGTACCCATTACATTAGAGACGCTCGGCCCCATCAGCTCAGGTACAGCGAAAATCCTGAAAGATATCGGTAAACGCATAGCAGAAGTTACGGGCGATCGACGCGAGGCCATGTTTTTGAGACAGATGATGTCTTTGGCCGTTTGTAGAGGAAATGTGGCTTCCATCATAGGCGCCATGAATTGACAGACCTGGCATAAACGTTCATACCCCACAATGATGATGATGATGATGATGATGATGATGATAATAATAATAATAATAATAATAATAATAATAATAATAATAATAATAATAATAATAATAATAATAATAATAATAATAATAATAATAATAATAATAAGTCGAATAATAATGGCGAAAATCATCGCCATCGCCAAACAGTGCGGACGTGTGCATGTCGAGCTCCGAGAAAACACGTCTATTCGTGTGTGTGCAGGATGGCAAACCTAGGAAGTGACATGCTGGAGTGATGCCTGTAACTCAGTGATCGGTTTGGTGTACTGTGTGTGACTATGCGACAGAAGCTCGAGCAGCCATGAGGCTGTTAAGATCCACACGAAATGGTGAAGCAAAACGAAACCATTCGCGTAACGGTCCGTAGGCTCCCAGCGGCACGCCGCTGCCATTTAAATTCGATTTCTAACGGCCGCTCAGCTAAATTTGGATGTTGGAACAGCTAATCTACAAAGTGGCGCCAACAGTGATTTCAACAACTCATCGCGCGACAGCCACAGCAACCACTTTGTCATCACTAGAGAAGCAGCAGCAATACCACATAATAATGTTAATTAATAAGATAGTGTTAACATATAATGTTATTGTTCGTAATAATGTAATTATAATGTCATGGAATATTAATGCAATAACCATGTCTATAATAGTAATGTTAACTAATTAATAATAATAATAATAATAATAATAATAATAATAGTAATAATAATAATAATAATAATAATAATAATAGTAATAATAATAATAATAATAATAATAATAATAATAATAATAATAATAATAATAATAATAATAATAATAATAATAATAATAATAATAATAATAATAATAATAATAATAATAATAATAATAATAAGAAAACTACGAGTTAACCATGAGCTCCCTACCTTCAGCCCATACAAACCCCGATCAACCCCAACTACGATCACAACAGTCATATACCTGCGAAATATGCAGGAAGTGCCTAAGGTCACTCCGGGGCTTGCGTATGCATACGACACGTCTCCATCCGGCAGATACCCGGCCTCCACTCAGTCAACCCTTGAGAAACACGTCGTCGCCTGCGTCGCTTTCGGCACAAGACGACCCGAACAGGCAACCGGATACGACCCTCGACTCAATTACGCTAATTCGTTCCCTGGCCCGGGTGCATCGAAACATTAAACTAGTCAAAGTGATACCCAGAGGAGTTAGAGAAATATGCTGCGCAGCATACGCTGAAGCACTTTCCAACTTCAACACAAGGAAGGACAACGCGTCTTGGGAGAAGCTTCTAATAATGCCAATACTCTTGCTACGCATCCCAGCACTGAGAAACAATGATCGGTCATTATGCCAAATAATCAGGAAGAACGTTACTGAATCGCGGTGGAAAACACTTGCAAGTCTTTTAGACGAGTGTAACCGTAACATTATACAGTACGACACATCACTTGATACAGATCACGACAGGGGGAAGATGGCAGAGCGCAAATTAGCTGAAGGTGATGTACGTTCCGCCGCACGGATCCTTCTTTCGACCGACTCTTTTGCACCATTTAACAATCACACGGAGCAGGAGTTAAGAAAGAAGCACCCCCCTCCATTGGCAGACGCAAGCGAACGCCTAGGATCCCTCCAGGCACCAGTAACAACAAGAGGACACACCGTACATCATAAATTGGTTGTTGACGCCGTCCGATCTTTCGCCGTAGCATCTGGACCTGGATTAGATGGGCTGCGTCCCCGACATCTCCGGGACATGCTTGACAACTCAGTACCCTCATCCGGAAGACTTCTGGAAGAAGTTTGCTCTCTGGTGGCGTCGGCACTAAACGGCAGCCTCCCTTCTTCTTGCCTGACGACCTTTTACGGGGCAAATCTTACGGCCCTAAAGAAGAAGGACGGTTCAATCAGACCTATAGCATGTGGCCTTACAATCCGAAGGCTTGTAGCAAAGGTGGCCATCGCGATCAGTAAGGGATCCATAGCAAAAGCTTTAGGACCAAGGCAAGTAGGGGTTTCTATAAAAGGAGGCGCGGAGGCAGCCGTTCACGCTGTACGAGCATACATCGAAACAGACGGTCCTGTGCGGGTTTTAGTGAAGCTAGATTTTAGCAATGCTTTTAACACAATACGACGCGACGTAATATTAGAAGAAGTAAGACTACACGTACCGGAACTCTTTCCACTTGTATGGCAATGCTACAGGGACCCGTCACTTCTATCCTGGTGTGACAAAGAGCCACTTAAATCAACAAATGGAGTGCAACAAGGGGACCCACTAGGCCCCGCCTTGTTCAGTCTGGGTATCTCCAGTCTAGTGGCACGAATGAGAAGCCCATTGAACATCTGGTACCTGGATGATGGTACATTAGGAGGACCGGCAGAAGTAGTGGCCGCTGACATACTTAAGGTAATAGAGTTTGCAAATGAAGGAGGGACAATCCTCAATCTTTCCAAGTGCGAAGTTATAACGGTTGGGGGGGACACCCAGGAACGAGACGAAGCACGCAAAACCATTGCTGCCGTTCTACCAGGCTGTAAGCAAGTTAACCCGGCCGAGTTAGAAGTTCTTGGGGCTCCACTTAGTCCACAAAGTATCTACAAGACCTTAACAGAAAAACGCCGGGCGTTGCTGCAGACACGGCCTCGTTTGTTGGCCATGCACTCACAAGCTGCACTATGTCTTTGGAGATATAGTTTAGGTTCCCCGAAATTCAACTACACATTGCGCACCTCACCGACAAGCCAATGTCCCGACGCCCTGCAAGCGTATGACGACTCTACGAGAGACATACTGAGTGAAGTCCTTAACATCGATTTCACGGACGATACGTGGCGAAGAGCAAGCCTCCCCATAAGAGAAGGTGGACTGGGTGTTCGATCAGCAGTAGAATTGGCACCCATATGTTACGCAGCGTCTGTGCTAGAATTCAGCCCGCTGGCAGAGGCGCTAGTCGACCCGAGTGCTCACCACCGGCTGCACATAGCTAAGCAGGAGGCAGAGTCGCTTGTCAAGCTGAAGTTGGATCCAGGTCCTTGGGAGAAACGTGTAACGCAGAGAGTGCTTGATAACTACAGATGTAAAGTTATAGCCCGTGAGATCACCGAAAGCCTTGAGTCTTCTACGGAGAAGGCAGTCTTCTTGGCCGCACGAGACACCTTCAGCGGTGGATTTCTTAGGGCTCTCCCGTCGCCACAGCTCGGCACCATGCTGGACAACGTCTCATTCCGCATGGTGTCGGCTCTCAGAATCGGCGGGTCGATATGCGAACCACACATTTGCAAGGCCTGTGGAAAACCAGTAGAGAAGAATGGCCTCCACCCGTTGAGCTGCATTAAGAGCCAAGGTCGGGCTCCCAGGCACACAGAAATAAATGCAGTGATTCAAAGAGCTCTCCGGAGGGCGGGAATACCTAGCATGCTGGAACCCAGACTAGGACTTCATGACGATAAAAGGCCCGACGGTGTCACTATTCCGCCGTGGAAAAAAGGCAAATGCCTGGTTTGGGATGCGACAGTCTCCTGCACAATCGCACCGTCTTATGTGTGCCACAGCGCTACCGAGGCGGGATGGGTGGCCGAACACGCAGAGAAAGAAAAGTGGCGTAAATACACAGAGTTAGAGTCTAGATACAATTTCGTGCCGATTGCAATGGAGACAATGGGCCCAGTCAGCAGAAGAACAAGGACATTTATTAAAGACTTAAGTGATCGAATACAAGCAAACACCGGAGATGCACGCGAAGGCGACTTTCTGAGGCAGCTGCTTTCATTGGCAGTTTGCAGAGGAAACGCCGCGTCGATATTAGGTGCGATGGGCTGACGACAGCAAGAAAGAAACTATAAAATAATGAGAATACACATTCACACCTCACAATTGTAATGTCCTAACACATATTAATGAAAATAAATAATAATAATAATAATAATAATAATAATAATAATAATAATAATAATAATAATAATAATAATAATAATAATAATAATAATAATAATAATAATAATAATAATAATAATAATAATAATAATAATAATAATAATAATAATAATAATAATAATAATAATAATAATAATAATAATGTGCACAGCCCGCTTGGGGCATAACTCAAGGCGTTAGGTCCAGGCTTGGGTTGGTCCACCTAGCCAGGGTGCCCCTCACCGAAGCGGCATTTCCTCTCTGAACATCCAATGGCAGACGTTGCTGTAAATATTCCCCCGCCCTCTTGTCTCCTTTAGCAAGCATCAATCTTCTTCCGACATCGTTAAACAGTTTCTTCGTTAGCAGCCCAGGCCCCTCCAGCGTCTTAAACGCAAGGGGATAATAATAATAATAATAATAATAATAATAATAATAATAAATAATAATAATAATAATAATAATAATAATAATAATAATAATAATAATAATAATAATAATAATAATAATAATAATATATTATTATTATTATTATTATTATTATTATTATTATTATTATCATCAAGTTTTTATTGCGATTAGCCATAACGTCGTCTTCGACAAGGCCCTCGTTGATTATCTAATGGCATTGGGAGCCGAATGGTGCTATGTCATCCGGGCGAGCGGGCGCGGCCAATGACGTTGACAGCTTCGACGGCGATGCTACTTACTCGCTTAGAGATGCCGCACCCACAAACAAACAGCAACAACATTGACAACAACAACAAAAACAACAACGTGGTCGACAACAATTCAAAAGGATTGCATACACACACTACAACAACAACAACGGCCTAAGACAGCGGCCGGGGCAGGGTGCCTGCAGGTGGGCTTTGACGACTTCGGTCGAAGCGACGAAGCCAGCAAGCCGACGTCCAGTCAGCGGCGTTTTTTCTCCGCGCTTTATGGTTAGCGGGGACCGGGGACCCATTAAAACGCAGATCGCTTGCGTACAGAAAAGTACCAATTACGACAATTGATTGGATTGTTTTGTATAGGCGAGCGACTGCGTACGGTGGTTATGTCTTTGGTTGGTTGGCGTGGCAGCGGCAGTCGCGACAACAATGACGAACAATATCTCAGCCAGCGTCCGTTGGACAATAGTTAGATGGGACATGACAGAAGGGAAGCGAGAGAGATCGATAAATATATAGATAGAGAGAGAAACACACAGACACAGAGAGAGAGATAATAATTGCCAGGATTGCTTGACAGATTAGCAAGTATTTGCAGGTACGGCGTGCACCTTCATCATGGTCAGGCAAGCTAAACAGATATTATAGATACAGACAGGCACATCTAGGTAGGAAGGCGGACAGAGATACCCCGAAAACGTAGCTAGCCGCCTATCTCCCCAGCATCCAGGGATAACGGAGGATTCTGGTGATCATCATATATATCAATCCGGCGTTACCTAAACTTACGATGGACGATGTATGTTAGCGGCAGCTGTAGCTCCAGTGTCAGCTGTAGCTCTACCAGCTCCAGTAAGACGGCCATCGCTAGCAAGACACTTAATTTCGTTATGATCTATGATTGTAGGTGCAACAAGTTTCCGGCCATAGGAATATCTTAGCTAATTCGCACGCCGGCCATTGAAACAACGTGCGAGTGTCTTGAGCTCGTTTGTTGTTTGCTCACCTACGCAGACAGACGACTATAGTCAGTCTGTCTGACCACTGAGCAAAGCATGAACAAGAACAACCTTAGCAACAACGACAGAACAATATTAACAAATACAACAAGAACAATAATAGCGAGAGCAACAAAAACAACAGCAGCAGTGGGAACAATACCAACATTTGCCTCAAGGCCTCAAACAGGGGGACAAGCGATAAGAGGTTGCCCCCGTGTACGAACATACTCCTGTTCATCTCTATAGTGCATATTGTCATGGCAATCGATGATGACCAGATACCGGATACAACTCGTGTGTATAATCCGATGGCATTTCTTTACACGAGTCAGTTAGCGTACTCTTGTAGGTGTGATCGCAGTTGGTTTTGGGACCCCAAATGGCATCTACTTTGATAACCTCCATTCGAGTTCTTCCAGTGCGTCCACTTACGCTAAGGACTTAAACGACGCTGTTAGAAGT
The DNA here is from genome assembly GCA_003439945.1 of Dermanyssus gallinae. Taxonomy (NCBI): domain Eukaryota; kingdom Metazoa; phylum Arthropoda; class Arachnida; order Mesostigmata; family Dermanyssidae; genus Dermanyssus; species Dermanyssus gallinae. Next base: position 343,286 of record QVRM01005427.1, on the reverse strand, counting down.
GTTTTAAATGTTTTTTTTGTGATGTCATTATATGCTTCGTCGATTCAGTAGTGCCATGTTAGGCGTCCGTGCAGATCTGACTGCTCATATGAACGTAACGGAAATCTCATCAAGCGCAGTACTACTTGCAACGCGCTTTGGCGCCACGTTTTTCAAAATGTTTCATATAGCAATCACAGCAGACTGTTTGCACGAGCAGTGAACTTGGTTATGTGTACTAATATTGGGGAAATGTAGTGCGAATGCGTTAATTGCGTCAGTCGCAAAACAAGAATCGAATGGTGAGGCCTAGGCAGTCACCTAATAAGTCAAAACGAATTTGTTGTTTCTCGATACTATATGTATACGTATCATAATTGTTTTATATATGTATATATATATATATATATATATATATATATATATATATATATATATATATATCTAAAGAGAGAGAGAGAGAGTTGCATTGAACAGTCGTACAATTTCTAAAATTGTCTAACATATTGATATGTATATGTACATATATATATAGAGAGAGAGAGACAAGAGGCTGATATTCACGGTGGCGCCAATGCTCCCACTAGGCGTCCGCTTTATTGATTTTCATTAAATGTACGTATTTGCGCATATCAGAAGCACGACATTTAACCGTAGGCCATCCGCCGTAGATCTGCATCATCTATTTAGTTTTGCAAGCAATATGAGAAAGGGTGGCGCTGACAGCTTCTGGATCGAATTCGACGACTCGCCACTGTCAACACTTTACGAGTCTTTTTCGCGCGTTTTTGTTTTTCGAGCGTTTTAGGCTTTCACTTGCTTTATGCAGAAGACCGGAATAATTATGTAAGGTGTATGTACGACTATGACCTGAATGCCCAAAAACGCCATCTTTACGCATACAACATTTGTGTGCATCACGTTTTGTTGTCATATGTCTCCAAAATAATAATACATCTCACTAAGTTACGAAAATAGTTCAGACTATGGCGCTATTAGTTCCCATATTTGTTTGTTAAACTAAAACTATATTCAAGCGACGAACATACAGAAAACAGATTGAAATTAAACGGGATTACTGTCAATAGAGAGACATTCGTGTGGGTAGTATATGTTAGTGGTGCAATAAACAATCCGCCTTTCTGATTATATTTTCTCAGCTCTCTCTCTTTATATATATATGTATATATAGTTTTAAAAGTGCAGCGGAAAAAGTCCAGGGACGTCGCGACGAACAAATGAGAACGTCTGCTTTCTGGGGGATCACGCATACACCAAATATTTATTAATCAAAATTTTTCATAGTGCAGCTTAATAAACGCCACTCTTTGAGAGATATCTTTGGTAAAATGGTATAGAACGACGATGTGTACAAACACCGTGCCGTCAACATTGCCTCTTTGGTATCGTGGCAAAATTCGAAAATAAATCTTAAGTGACTCTTACCACATCCTATATATAGTATGTGTATAAGTCTCATTCTTGTAAAACATCTCATTACTTTGCCACCGGCTGGAATAGGGCTTTTAGAAGCAATTTTTGACACGTTGCCTCTCTAGCGTCTTAATTTCAATTTATAATCCATAGCCTGTAAAACGTTTGTTTTGTTGATATTCTAAACGGTGTTTACACAAAAAATACGACAGACACTAAATTCAAACATTTACGTGAGAGAATTTGCAGCAGCGAAACTTACGTGGAATGCAAAAATAATCGAAAATTGATATGTGGAATATGACGAATGCAAAAGAATCAAAACGCAATATGTGCAAATGATCGTCACGTCCATGCTGGATTACAAAATCTTGGTTCGATCTACAGCTGCGTTTCTAAACGCAGGTGAATGAGCCCAGAATTAAAAAAAAAAACAATAGCACGGTGCGGATGCGGTTCAAAAATATTTGTAATAATACTAATTGTGTCTGTGAGTTGAATGACGAATAATTATTTCCTCATGATAGAAATCATAATCATAAATTACAGGCCAATTTTCAGGTGGATTCCACGACCATTAAGATAGTGGCTTTCAGTCATCGACAAAGCGGCTTTGACCAACTGACGTAAAGGGCCGCTTCCAGCAGCAATTGTGCCAATGCAACTACAAACGCGTTGTTAACGTTACACAACAGCACTTTTTGTTTGTTTTGTACTATCATTAAGATGTGTGAACTAACACGCATTGAGTCATAACTCTTAGCGTGTATATATATATAATGTTAAGTATATATATATATATATATATATATATATATATATATATATATGTGTATAATGTTAAGTATATGTACCAGGTGGGTCAAAAAGTTTGCATCATGTATTGTAGGCAATAGACGGACAAAGACCACGTACCTCTTATTGTTCAGTACATTCCCCCCAAAGCTCAACACATCTAGTCGGCAGCGATCCTCACTAGTCCTTATTCCACGATAAAAATACTCAGAATGTTTACAGCAAAAATATTCGTTTGCGGCGCATGCCACAATATTGTCGCTCTGACATATTGTTTTTCTGGAGAGATACTTCTTGAGCTTTCCAAACAGATAATCGTCGCACGGGGCCAGGTCAGGCGGATCTGGGGGATGCTCGACAATTTGGAACTTTTGTTCGCAATGATAAAAAAGGCGACACGGTGGGCGGGCGCATTGGTGGAACAGCACAGTCCTTTTCTGCATCGCGGACCCTCAGCTTGTTCAAGAGTGCCGCCTAAAACTCATCAGCTATAACATGCCCCGTAGAAATGTAATGAAATTATAAAGTATGGATATCATCCTAGAAAAAGAGCCGTCAAAACCTTTCGTGTCGAGTTGTGCCTCCTTATCCTGATGGGAGGCCTCTCGCCACGTGCGTTCCACTCCCTGGTGGCATCTTCACGTTCTGGAGTTAAGTGGTGGATTCAGATTTCGTTGGCGGTTACTAATTGGCCAAAGAATCATGCGGATTTTATCTCAAAAGTTTCCAAATTGCTCTCAGAAATTGCTTGACACGCGTGTCCGTTTTCCTCAATTATTAGCTCGTATAGTAGTCACTTCACTTGACTTGTTTCATTCGTTATTGCATGTAATTCGCATGCAATGTTGATGCAGTGCATCACAGCTAATGCCCATCGCTTCAGTTTCAATCGGCGGCCAGTTTACGCGCTTATAGATGTCCAGGGTGTTGCGTTATGACAGAAGCAAAATAGTTAATTGTAGAGCTTTGTGGAGCTTATACAGTTGGACATTCAATGACACATTCTGTGCTAAAAAAATATGTTGCGACTCTTACTAGAATAAAAGATAAAACCTCGTGTCTTATGTCGACTAGCTTATGATTAAACGTTTATTGAGCATTGTTCCTAGGTACACAGTTCTTAGCCTTCGCATTGTTGCTCTCATTGGTATCCAGTTCATCTGCTTCTGCGTCTCCTGTTAATTTTATATTTATCTTAATTGATCTTATCCTTGTTTATGTTGCATTTTGTGCACTAGCTATTTCTATATCTCGTTCATGGGGATGGCATGAAACGACAAACAACTAGGAAAATGCACCTATAGTCGAATTAAATCTTTGAGAGCAGACAACAGAATGCGCCTGCCTATGAAATCTTTCTGCGGGCGTAGGATCGTTGCAAATAGCGTACGACAAAACAAACGTTCTGCGCAAAGTTAGGGGGGCGTTCTGCCACCCACCACCTGGTGGCCGCCTGTAACCGTGGTGATGATTATGGAGATAATGTTGATGCAATACAGTTAAGTTAGGCGCAGTGTAAATTGCTGGCCATCGATCGATATTGCGGGTTGCTTCTAGGTCGCAGGTTATGGAAAAGCCTGAGTAGCAAGGATGTCTATCCTGCTTCCTAAGCCTCTCTTCTCGCTCTCTTTGCTGGCTGCGATCTAGAGAAATGTGCCCTTTTTGGCAAACGAGGATTAGGAACTACGGCATAAACCTGCGGGGCGTTGCGCGGCATTTTGCGCTTGTAGTAGAGGCATTTCTTGCATTTTCGGAATGCTCTATGTAGCTAACCCTGCTATGGCCGTGTTGCATGCAACGAGGGTAGCTCTGCAAGAGCGCAAACGTATGCCGAAAGCAACGAGGGATGGCTGAGCTTACTCACTGAACTCATAAATCTCGTTCTTCACTTTTTACGAGCATTCCTGTCGTACGAATTGTAGTACATCCTAGTAGAAGAAGGGCTCGTAGCGGTAAGGCCAAGAAGTTGCCGCTCGAACTGCCGCAGCGTTACCATCCGAAGCCGCCAGCCTTGCTTTGACCACCCCCGCTGGGCCATCCACCGCCGCCTCCACCACCCCCGCCTCCACTGGGCCATCCACCGCCACCACCGCCGCCACCGCCGCCTCCACTGGGCCATCCACCACCACCACCTCCTCCGTGACCTCCGGTCGAACCGCCGTAGGAGCCGGCCGGCACGTGCTCTATCGTGGCTTCCTTAATATCTTGCACAACAAAGACCTGAGACAAAGTCAAAGAGAGTCCAGTTATTAGATCAGATACCAACAGATTTAACGCACACAACAAGCGTCCAACAAGCTGTTAATATAATAATAATACAGGTAAGGTAAGTGGGTAATTGTAGGATTTTTTTACCTTGCCCTGCAATGTCCGGCCTCCGCCACCACCGTGGCCTCCGCCACTCCCATGGCCTCCGTGACCTCCGCCACCCCCATGGCCTCCGTGACCTCCGCCACCCCCATGGCCTCCATGACCTCCGCCACCCCCATGGCCTCCGTGACCTCCGCCACCACCATGGCCTCCGTGCCCTCCGCCACCCCCATGACCTCCGTGGCCCCCGGACTTCCCGTGGCCTCCGTGATGAGATCGGCCTCCGCCGCCGCTGGAACCTTGATGGTACTCGATAGTAGCATCTTTTACATCCTGTACGACAAGAACCTGCAACCGGACAAACAATAAGGTTGTCACGTCGGGTCCGCGCTAAAACCGATCCGGCACGATTTGCCACTACCTGGCTTGCTCTTAAGAGAGAGCTATGGCCCGTGACAAACCGTCATCAACGGAGCAAGGTTGATAGATATTTTAGTGACATCTGTACAGTTTGCACTAAACGGTAAATTAAAACTGAGTTGTTTGTCGACTTTGGTGCCTGTTTACTTCTCTCAAAGAAGGTAGGTGTCTGAAAACATCGTTAAGATAGACATTGTTGCATTGCAACAACAAAAACACGTCTTTATCTACCTTGTCTGAATTATATTTAGTAAAGCTTATTTTGAGTAAATTGAGTAAACATTATTTTGTCAAATCTAGCCTCGGGAACGTCAATTTTCTAAGATTATTTAAGAATTTTGTTTTGCCATTAAATTACATTGATTCACGCACCAATAGATTACAATTACTCAGTAGTAACTTGTGCCCACATGGGATCAGCTGCGATCTGTAAGGAATGACTTCTGTCTGTTACCTTAGCCTGCTGCCCGCCGAATCCCGAGGAACCACCATGATGACTCTTCTGAGGTGCAGGAGCGGGCCCCTGTGACCAGCCTTGACCTCCTCCGCTGGATACTTGGGGACTCGGGGCCCAACCCGACGACGCGTGACCGCCGTGCGACTGCTTCGAAGGACCAACCGATTGTTGCGGAACGCTCTGGATTGTAGCCTCCTTCACGTCCTGCACCACATATACCTAAACAAAAAGAAGCCAGCGTCAAGCTATTGGGTCTTGTAGTGGGGATAAAAAAAACATAAAGTAGAACACATTATGAGAGATACAGCTGAAATCTTTTCACGGCTACGAGGTAGCAGAAGCGGAAAGCTTTGCCACGTATGAACCGTACGTGGCAGGCAAAGGCCAATGCTGAGAGATAGCTTAGTTTACGCTATTGCTTCACGGGCTTTACGCCCTAACGGGGCTAATGCACGTTCCTGATCTTGCGTACTCGTATTATTAAGGATTATTATTATCATTTTAAATATTTTTATATACGAGAACTTAAGCATTGTGAAATTGCGGTTCCGTGAATAAACCTCAAATTGAAATGAAAAAATGAAATGAAATATTTAAGGCTTATCATTCACAAGGCAGTGAATAATGAATGACAGTAAAAAAGATAGGCGGAGACACAGATAAAGAGAGAAAGGAAGGGAATAGATCAAGGTGTAGGTATAGGTGTACGAGGTAAAGACATGACAAAGAAGTGATGTACTTCGCAAACCTTGGCTTGCTGTCCTCCAAATCCGGAACCGTGGCTTTTCTGGGGGGCCGGGCCCTGCTGCCAGCCTCCGCCTCCACCGAAGCTTTTCTGGGGCGCTGGCGCTGGACCCTGCTGCCAGCCTCCACCTCCACCGAAGCTTTTCTGGGGCGCTGGACCCTGCTGCCAGCCTCCGCCCCCACCGAAGCTTTTCTGGGGCGCTGGACTTTGCTGCCAGCCGCCGCCCCCACCGAAGCTTTTCTGGGGCGCTGGAGCCTGTTGCCAACCACCGCCTCCGCCGAAGCTCTTCTGGGGCGCGGGACTCTGTTGCCAGCCACCCCCTCCACCACCAAAGCTCTTCTGGGACGCAGGACCCTGTTGCCAGCCTCCGCCGCCACCGAAGCTTTTCTGAGGTCCTGGAGACGGTTGACTCCATCCGCCGCTCCCTCCTCCTCCGAAGCTTTTCTCAGGCTGGCTCCATCCGTCGATGCCGCCGCCACCGAACATCTTCTGAGGTTGGCTCCATCCTCCGTCGTTGCCGCCGCCGCCACCGCTACCAAAGTTGGCCTGCGGGGCCCATCCGCCGGAACCTCCACCGTGCGATTGGCTCTGCGGTGGATTATGAATGGTTCCCTCTTTCACAGCTTCGACAACGTATGTCTTAAAATAGTGTAGAATTGTGGCGTCGTACGCAAAAGGGAGTAAAAGTAACAGGAAAAAAAATCACGGGGAGCAGCACAAAACGCCGTTACTCGACTAAAGGTAGATAACCGTACAGAGCTCGCCGTCTAGGCTTAACAAAACGTTTATTAGAGTAACTGCTAAGCTCTCGTAGTGCAAGCGTTCTACTCAAAAATTGACAAAAAACAACGAAACATGATTTCATCTAACAGTACGCTGAAACAGTCAGATTGGTAAGTGTACATTACTACTCTAGACCCTATACGATACCCTGCTAACTTAACGTGGGGCACGCATCCCGACTTAAGTGTTGTTTTGTGACGTCTGCGCTAATCGTCCGGCTAGGTAGGCTGTAGCTAGCAAAACAACAAACGCGCACGTTTTCAGGCACGCGTGCGTGTTTGTGCACCCGTCGTACGCACAGACAGGCATTTCGAGCATGCTGAACGTGTTTTTTGTTTACCTTGACATTGCCATGTCCTCCAGCCGAAGATCCTCCACTTTTAGACAGAATCTTGCCGCCGATATCAAGTGTACGAACCTGATGCATGGTCTTAATGACGTGAGTCGGTCCGGAAACGGTCAGTGAACCGCCTGCGCCGTGGCCTCCAGCCCAGCCGCCTCCACCTCCGCCACCGCCGCCGCCGCCACTGCTTCCACCGTGTCCTCCTTTTACGACAAGTACCGTCCCTTTTTGGATACCACCACCAACCCCGCCGCCGCCTCCAGCATGACCTCCAGCATGGCCTCCAGCCGAATATCCTCCACCATGACCTTCTGAATATGCTCCGTGGCCTCCCCCACCCCCGTGACCACCCCCTCCGGTACCCCCGTGATGGCCATGGCCTCCGTAACCACCTCCATGATGACCTCCTCCATGGTGGCCACCGGGCGCGGGAGCCGGAGCAGGAGCTGGAGCTGGTCCGTACCCACCTCCATGACCTACATCAGCGTCATCAAGGTCAACACCAGCTGAGCCGCCTCCGTAGTAGCCGGCATGGGCGACTTCTACAAGAAGAAGAAGAGAAGCCGCCACTGCAAACTGCAATGAAATAAGTGTTTAATTTAATAATTTGCTCATATGATGTAATCGCACTGGAAGATTCTTAATATATATATAAAAAAAAATATATATATATATATATATATATATATATTAAGGACCTTCCAACATAGCTATGACAGCAAACTCAGTGCATCAAGCACTGATGACGCTGCCCGTTAGATTCACATCACGCACAAGTACGTAGGCAAGATTATCCTCAAGTTGCTGGGTCTTACACCCGGCAATGTAATAGACATCGCGCTTATATATTGTCACTGTGTTCGTGTGTCACTGTGTTCGTGTGTCACTGTGTCGTATGCCATGAGTGCAAGTCGTGGATTTACTATCCGACAACAGGAGGCCAACTTACAGAGCACTTCATGACTGAACTGAGTCGTTTGTGCACAACGAGCCATCAGTCTCGGCTGCTTCGAAGTACTTTGACGTTTATATAGCCTTCTTCCTCCCTTCACCCCCGTTCTGCAAGCAAGCAGCAGCGGCCGCGGTACCACCAGCCCCCAATTCCTCCTTGCCGCCGTCGCCGCCGCCGCCTCCCCCCTTCATCGATTCCCGTGCGATGTGCGATCGGGGGTGAGGTACCGGGGGTGAGGCAGTGACAAACCATCCGACATCCACATCCGACAGGGGAGTGTTGTTTTGGAAATATGAAGACGAAGACAACCACTACTGCAGCGGTAAGAGAAGCAGCAGCAGCAGCAGCTGGAGCAGCAACCTTGCAATGCCACCCGCTGACAAAGCTGTTGGCTGCCGATGTAACTGGTTGATAGCACTTAGGGCTTCCAGCGTCACCAATGCCATCGAGAAAGCCAGAAGTATGGGGAAGGGGATATATTCCGCCGCTGCCAACGGCCACGCCAGTAGTGAAGGTCCTGCTAAGGCAGCACACAGACAGCTTTTTCTTCTTCTTCTTCTTCTTCTTCAGCTTTCTGCGGATCCTTTCACAGGGCACCCCACGACCATGCCCTCCATTTACCCCGTCCGTCTTCTCTACTGGGGTAGATCAGTCGATGGAATAATACGTATGATGGCTTGGTATAGTCGTACCTGGCAAGGTGGCAGTGGAAATCGCATGGGGGAAATAAAGAAGGGGCGGAGAGATAACGAAATAAAGAGAGAGATCGCGCGATACAGACAGAAAGCTCGCGTGAGCAACAGTGAGAAACAGAGAGAGAGGGAGAGAGAGAGGTATAGGAATCATAGAGGAATGACAGCTACCAGCGATAGACTCCGATAGATGCCGATGCTATTGCCCTTGCGGTACTGCTCCCATGGACATGAGGCTGTGTATGTGTTTGTATGTGTGTATGTATGCATGTGCTGTTACTGTGTGTGTGTGTGTGTGTGTGTTTGTATGTGTGTGTCTTTGTGCGAGCGTTCATGTGTGTCGAAGCCATGCCATGATGCCACCGTCCATGATGCCGCCGGCCCGGCGGTGACCGGTGAGCCCGGCGGTCTGGTATCGGTATCGTTGTTGTTGGTGTCGTCGTCGTCATCATCGTCGATGTGACGGTATTGTATGGCATTGCGGCCAGCGTGCCATGTGAAGCATCAGCATCAGCAACCGTTGCCGCCACCGTCGCCGCTGCTGCTGCTGCTGCCGCGAGATTCACTGAAGGACCGATCGCCCACCCGCCCGACCGATCGGGTTGGTTGGTTGGCTAGAGCTGTCAGAAGACAAAGTGGACAGAAAAGATGCCCACCGCTTCCAGGGTGAAGGTCAGTCAGTTGGACGATCGTCGACCACGGCCACGCCGGGATCATCAAGCAACAATAACAACAACAATCACAACAAAAACAACAACAACAACAACAACAACAACGACATTAAACGCAGTAGCTGTTGTTCTTTTGTTTTGCTTTTCTTTCTTCTATAACGTGGCTCGACGACTGTCAATTTACTTCAGTAATTTGATTCGGATGATAGGATGAGATCCACCACCGGAAGCATAGTGGTCGGCTGTTCCAGCAAGCTATTACTACTACTGTTAATACAACGGTTACTCCTCCTAATAATTTACATGACTACGACTGAAAATAAGCAATTTCACGCTAATGGGGTATCACAGGTGGATGACGACGATTATACCAATGCGGTGGCGGATAAACGTGGACACAGAGCAACTGCGCGCAAAGCATGTGACGACGAGGAAGCCGATAACAATTCTGGTATATATATATATATATAGAGAGAGAGAGAGAGAGAGAGATATTAACAACATGTAATTAGAATTATCGTATTGAATTAATTGACAGCGTACGACATTTCAGCGCAGGAAAACCTCGTGTCATAAGGGAACCACATACATCACACAGGGTGCTCCGTTTGCGAGAACTCTTCCCTCATTGTTGTGAACGGCTGACTCGCTAAACGCTTTAGTCTCTTGTGGGGTAAATTCATTCGCTTCATCGGAGCGCTGGGAGTATAAAATAAACGCGACATTTCGACTGTTTTGGTGGTGCTGCATGTTGAGGTCAAGGGAACTCTCGCGTTTGGATCGTGTTTAGAAGCATTTGCGGCGAGGCGACCTTGAATTCCCCGTGGCTCACGTTGCTACAACCCCATTTGTAAATGGGGGCTTTTTATTTTGCACAAAGTGTTGGTTTTTGTTTATCTAGTATGTAAGTGCACTCAGGCTGATTACAGTCACCAGCAGTGTATCATGCTTTTAAATTTGGCAGCCGGCGAAGCCAACAGCAATTCAGTAGTTAAATACCGTAACTGTTTCAAATGGCGTTTAGATCCGTACGTTGAGAACTGAGCGATCCAATCGTGTGTCGAAATTTCGAACTGTCAAAACAGATAACAGCACTGGCGGATGGCGTCTCTCTATCAGGACCTGCGAATAGACAACTTGTATCTTGTGCTTGAACCTGTGCAGAGTTTGGGTGGACATTACCGAGCAAGATGGCTTAGTGGCAAAGCCTTTGCCTTGCATTCGGGAGGACTGGGTTTAAGACCCAGACCGGCCACTCTTAAAATGGTTTGCCCGGTTTCCAATTCAGACAAGGTGACAGCCGGAGTGGATTAAAAATTAGCCATGACATGAAAAAACCGTACATCTTACGGAAAATCGAAAAAAAAACATTGTCAACGAGATAGCTAGAGAGAGGGCGTCTTTGTCAGCGACAGTAAGACTGGCGACATCTTTCGTCATGAAGCATGCTACGAAATTTCATCGCCTGGTTGCAGCGGGATGATATAGCGCTGCTGGCTGATTTTACGTTGTCCGTCTAGACTATTTGCCAGTGAGTTGACAATCTGGTAGCTGAGTCAAGTCCCAAGACAAGACCCGTTATTGTCACGGGCAAAACCAACGACACCACCTGATTGGTGTGGCGTTGGTAATCCAAGGCCGTCGGAAGTAGCGCGATAAATTTTACAAAATCAATAATCGAGTTATCATTCCCATTGGTTCCACTGCGCTGCCGGTACGGTGGAACTGCCACAACCGCTCGTAGATCGGTGGCAGCCATTCGCTTTGGCTGTCATGACTTAAATATGTGTTTCTCTGCTAGTACGTTAGGAAACGCATAATCAAATCGGGATTCGACTGTGATTTTAGGGTGAGTGAAGTTGGAATACGAGATGAAATCTTAGACGAACAAGTTGAATAAATCTGTAAAGTCGGCGCCCGCTCGAGGTGTCGTCAGAATTCTTGATCTAAGCATCTAATACTAATGTCTTCCTTACAGCCCAATTTCCATAATCGCCGAAATGGGTCGACTTCGCAAGTCTGCTTCTATACAGCAGTACCTCAGCAATCTGTTCTTGTATATGTCTAATGGCTCCCTTAGCGTAATAAAGGTTGCGCGCAGATGTCGCATTTTAGTCTGCTGGTTTCTCTCTAATACGCAAATGGGAAACATAAGTACTTGTTAATACTTAAAAAAAACAAAAAAAACTTAAATTTGTCGAGGCTTTCACAAGCCTAAATAAAACTAATTATCCGGTCAGTCATTTATCAACGACCTAGAATTAAAATCATTTTTTTAAGGAGGTTGTTTTTTCTCCACGATCTAAGTCACGCTAGTCGAGCAAAACTCATAAACACATGGATATAATGGGTGCATACGTCTATGAGGTAAACGAAGCTACCTTGCTTTCCCCCGTATTTAGTGGCAACCTGGGCATTCAGGTATTTGAAAGTCTTATACTCAGTCACCACATCACGGTATTGATTAAGTTCTCAGCTAACCTCAATCGAGTACCAAACATTTATTTTAATAATCTCTGTACTACTTTTCAATGCTGCCGAGATGCTCGTGCGACGACACAAAGTATTAAAAATGTGTTTTGCTCAGAGCTACGCACTGCACCTCTGTTTAGAATACCAGCTTTACTAAATAACTAAACACAAAGAATTAGTTGAAAGTGTTCGAAACACGTTTTTGAGACGCCTTTATTGAAGATGCTTGTTAAGTGGCGTAAACGACTTGTCTACTCACCCTTGACGGCTTACTTTGTGTGTTACGTCAGTTAAGGCGCGCGCAATTGCAAGACCATTTTTTACATAAGGCCCAAAAGCCTTCAAAGTTAATAATCGTTCACTCATAAGGCTGTTGTCTGATCTAACAACGGCTTACTTACCAAATATTGCGCATTTAGGACGTGCTAAGCTATTCCTTTATATTCCGCTCGTTAAGGTTAACTGTTATCTGCCCATCGCACGTTTGGCCACGCAGTTAAGTTACATTGAACATGCATAAATACATTCCTCATTTCTTGCTTTACCGAGTATATACATATATATATATATATATATATATATATAAACTTACAAAAAAGGATACTGATGGTAGGTTGACCCACTTAACCTATTATAATTACCCTTTCTTTGTTAGGTTATATATATATATATATAAGATTCGATGTGTGGTTTATAACAGGAACTGCATAGTACAATGCTTTAGTTCTCATTGAACAGTCAGAAGTATTAGCCGAAGAAACACAATACAAGGAGCCCGTGTGCCTCAGCCATGAACGACAACCAGACGAAACGTACCTGTGAGAAGCCATTTCTGGACCCCCGTATAAAACAATACAGCGATCTGATACGACAAATCTTTTGTGGGATATCACCCCATGTCACGGGCAAACGAAAAGCAAGGAAAAAAACACATGCTGACCAGATTTGTGTAACCACAGATGGCCCCCAAACATCATACAAATGATAGAGTGATCTTCCGAGTGATTTATGGCTCAGTATGGCAACACTCAGCAGACAGAGCGAGTCGACCGAAATGTGACTCTAAACATCAGAGAGATCACTGACTCTGGCGTCTCTGTTTTGCCTGTTAAATATGATTCTAAGAGCGTCGTTTTGCATTACTCAGACCCGACCGAGGGCGACCTTAAACCCAATCTCCCATATAAGAATGCCGTACAGAAGGGCTGGCAGCAGCAGAGTTTTGTAAACCAAGATCAGGCCATCCACAAGAACGCCGCATGCGATAGAGAACAAAAGTGGTGGCAAAGCACTTGGGCTTGATGTAATTTAAACGTGCGTCGCCAGCATGCAATGACGCTCTCATGCAGTTTACGGCCAAGACATTTTGGTGGTATCTAGTAGGACCAATTTTCTCCCTTCTAGGAAGTTTCCTGCTGAGCCACAGCTCTAGCTAAGGAGTTTGGATCACAATAACGTTTGTCATGCTGACAATAACGACAATACCAAGTTTATTAAAGCTTTTAACGACAATTTCCACTTGTGAGAGGTGATGAGCAAATTCCGTTGAGCCGAAACGGCAGCGTTGTTAGCAAAGGCAATCTGCTTGTCTTCCTCTGGATGTGTAAGAAAACAAATTAATTAATAATTAATTCAGGCTGTGAGAGTTAAAACGGATCTCTATGAAAACTCGACCGGTTTTTTTAAGGTCAGATACGAGATGAACTATTTAACTGAACTCGTTGAACATCTCAACACCTGCAACCCTTGTAAGAGAAAGAAATGATTGAGCCAGTTGAAAACCGCGGTAACGCCTAGAAAGTCTCTGAGAAATATTTTTGTCAATTCCCAGCACAGACTGCCAGAACTGGGCGTTAGCGAACTCCGTAGATCGTTGCATTGAGTAGAACTGAGTGAACATTTGAGTCTTATCATGAACAACGTGTGAAAGAGCCGCCCTTGTTTGACCATGAGCCTGTAAAAGTGAAAAGTCACTTTCTGGACAGAGGAGTTGACATCGCCACACTGAGCCAGTTGGCAGACTGAACCAGAACGCTTTGCTAACACGGCTTAGAAAGAAGCCAATGGTAGCCGTTTCGTGCGCCCGAAAAAACACAGTTGATCCAAGCTGAAGTCCTCTACGTCGTCCTCAGGAATGGAGACAAAAACGGGAAGAAGGTCTGAAAATAGCAAGGTATCAAGAACCGCTGGCTAGACAACAGAAAAACTGGGCCAGTTACAAACTGCGGTCAGTGCGGTGCGGTATGAGATACGGGGCATGTAACACAATAATGTGGACCAGATTCTCCTCGAAAAGAGAGCAGAGATTGAGGACGGCGGATCAGCTAGTAGATTGACATTTCCAAAACTTAGGCTCGGTGCTGTCAGATTTCTGACTGAGAAAGGTGTTCAACCGATCAGTATTCATCGCCGGATAATGGCCGTATTCGGCGAAGCCTGCGAGGATAGTTGGGGTCAGCCCATTATTTGCCGGTGTGAGACACAAGTTTTGTGATAATTGCTGATTTCGCTTAGATACAACAACACTTTGAAGTAATTGATATAGCTTACATGTTTAGCAGCGGCTATTTGCATGCGACCATGTTGGTACGTTAGAAATTAAGGAAGTAGACATGAACAAATTGTGGCCACTTGGCAGAGGTTGCATGCCATACATATTTATGTGCGTATGTCTATACAATAATCTTATAAAAATATTGATTTGTTTGCGTACACCTATAAATATATGTAAATTTGACATTTCCTTTAATAGATTTATTCTTGTCACAATAATGCAACGTACAGTTTCGTAGTCAACAGAAAAGTATTAGGCTTTGTAATCCGCTAGTGGACAAGACGAGAAGGTCAGAGGACAAACAGTAAGCGTTTAGCAAAGACGAATCAGAAACTTTGATTATACATATATATATATATATATTCTTTGATGTCAATATATGGCTTTTACAATAAAGATCGGTGGTCACGCACGCCTATTCACTTTATCAGTATTTCCCTATAGAAAATAAACAAAGAAACACAGTATATGGGGGCAAAGGTGGGCTAAGAGGTTATTATTATTATTGAATTAATAGTAATATTAGTAGAGCTAATGCTAAGGTAAGGAATGGCCACACAGTACACTGTTATAGCAATGTTATACCTGTACTACTAATTGAGATTGACAGCTATCTAGGTATCTTCTTACAAATATGGTATGAAGGTAAAATAGTTGTATATTATATTTTTTTACCATAAGACCTAAATGCAGTCACCTACGGCAAACATCAGCGGCGTGGTCAAGTCAACATCTCTCGACACAGCTGTGTCAAGAATCTTGTCTAATCTCCTTCCGCCGACGTTTTTCTTTAGTGATCCATGTGGGATGCCCAAACAGGGGAGCAATAAATACCCCTAAAAAGTGAATTCAGTACTTGTAGTAGATCTTTAAGCGAGACTTAGTATCTTTACCAGCATAGAGTATGCATACCGTCGATCACCCAATGCTTTCAAAATTTTACACCAGTTAAGTGGTAAATTAAACTGAGTAGAAGACATACACTAAGCCCAAGCTAAATTCACTCAAATTAGATATGCACATACTGATCACTACCTCTGCGTCTTTTATTGAGACGCTATGCTGCTTGATATTGACTAACGGCTACTAGAAGGTATAGGAATATATAGACATTTGGCTCCTACAAATCAAGCCTCCATCAATTTGGTACAGAATAATCCTTATAGGGTGGACATTATCTTGAATGCCTGCCGTTGGTTACCATAATGGCAAATGCTTAAGGTAATTAAACGTAAAGGGTAAAAACTAGATATTAAATTGATCTGCAAAATCGATTTCTGTAAACTCTCCTTAGTACTACTATTATTAAAATATTTTAGAATTTAACTATTTTTATTTTTAGGCAGGTCAAATACATTACTAAAAAATAAACATTTTCTGCTGGCCTAAATCGATACAACAAACGTTAGAAATTTTACTAACACTCTTAAACAAACAAAAAAACGTTTCAGCCCTCACTCGTAGAAACAACATGCTTTATTTCAAAGATATCTACCACTATTAAAGTGATTGTCGAATTTAATGTCACTTAGCTGGTCCGGGCTCTCCGTGATTAAGAAGACGTCTTTATGAATATATATAAGACAAATTTATATTGACTTATTGTTGTGGTCCATTTGAGAACCACCAAGGGTAATGATTGTACTCGATAGGTGACTGTCACTGATTCCGGACCGACCGGTTAACGCCCTGGACAAGTCGGGATGCCTGCTGCCTGGGCTTAATATGCAAAATGAGATGGGAGTGCTACCACATGAAGTAGATCTCGCTGCAACAGAATCGTTCGCATATATTGGTGCTGTCCTTAGCAAACGTGGATGCGCTTCGTTTTAGTGTGGGTCGAAGTTTCCCGAAAGGTAGAGTGAGTAATCTGCTGGGATGTAACGCGGGTTTGCAGGGTGACAAATTCGATTGTTGGCGGTAGGAGTAGTGTGGTTGCCCCTTCTGGCCCGTACGTGATAGCGGATCGGGAGCCGGCTCCGCTGGTCTGTCTATATGGACCGGCGGCGCTTTGGTAGTACAGTGCAATTACATTGCCGCGGCGAGAGTCTAAGAATAGCTCTCTTTTGTTAGGCACTCATTTCTCCGAAGCTTTTGTACAAAATACTAAGTGATAATAATAGTGACGGTCGTGATGATCATAATGATAGTTAGTAATATATAAAGAAGAGTAAATAAATAATAGAGTAGCATTGTTGCTATGGTCACAACCCAGGCGCCAAAAAAAGTCTCTCAAAAAGACAGCAGTGCAAAGACAATGCTGTTTAACTTGAAGGTCGTCTTGGTGGCATCATACGGTGGTACACTCATCTGGGCATACCTATTCGCTCAGCAGTTGAACGCTCTCGACATGGTAAAGTCAAAGTTTCTCAAACGAGTTCTGGGTCTCCAAGAAACGCACAGGGAAGGTTAACACATAGTCTATCGAGAACGACGCCGTTCATCGAGGATCCGGTAGCCCGCTTTCAACTTCGCCCGATACGGCGTGACTTCGCAAATTCCGTAAGAGTTTTGAGCAGAAGATGAGAGAAATGTCGTTCTACAAGACGGCGGCAATGTTGAACAATGCATGGATGAAGCCGTTCTTCGAGCAGCGCCACATTCTTACCCGCGCTCTCCGTCCATGGGTTCCACCACAAACTGTGCCATCGCACTGGGTTCCATAATCCTTGCGATGAGTGACATAGTACATTTAGCGGCCTCATTTGCACCGAATGCCATCATGAGACACGTCGGTCTCAATTGTAGCTATACCGAAAGATGATGTGATAATTTATGAATAAATCTTTTTATTGGTGTTCATATTACATGGTATTCATTTGCGATTCGCTTTATTACTTGGACTTAATTGTGAGTGTAAATGAACGTACGCACAGTAATTGTTGTTACTAGTGTTATTAGTGCTCTGTGCCACTGTTGCCACCATTTATTTTAGCTTGTAGTGCTTGCGTTATAATATTGTAGACAGGGCTCTCGCACAAACGGCGACGACCGTTAAAACATTGGATGACATTGACTTCACAATTCAAACTGTCGCGCGTTTGTTTTATGCTGCAGCACAGGGCGCGTAAACGAAGGTCACCTGATCGTTCGGTGCACACAAGTCTCAGCTTCTGTCTACAAGCGTCCCTAGTTTCCAATTAAGAGACCAGCATCATGCATTAGTGCTCTAAGTCGTATACGGATGTTTGCGTCAAGTCGTATTTTCGAAACATGGGTGTGTAATAGCCCGAGCTTTGTGTACACAAGTATATGCCCGTGCAGATATATATATATATATACAACAGTCTGCTTCATTCTTGATTGACCCTATATATATACATATATATATATATATATATATATAATAGTTGTCTGTCAATGAAATAAAATAATTAATCATGAGCGGCTGTAAAGACGCGCGACGTCCAGCCAATTCGACGACATATTGCAACCCTGGGGAGCGTCATGCCAAACCCGAATGTTATTGCTATTGTTGCAATTTTTAGCGTTGTGGCTGTTGTTGTCTTGATGTTGTCGTCGTTGTCGTTTCTCATGTTCTTTTTAATTGACTTCTACTGATTCAACAGCGAGGGATAAGGCACTTCCCTAGCGGCATTCCAGCATACAGGGTATCGCACGTAGCGTGCCATAGGCAGCTGCTGGCTGCTTATAGGACTGTCCCACCTTCGAATTGTGCCGGTGCTCAAACTAGACGACACCATGTTGCAAACGAGCCAGTGACACGTTCGGCTTTAATTGAAAACAGCATGCCCTGTTGTTTGTTTTTGGTCGTTTCTCTATTACCCCCTTTTCTCTTTCCTCCTCATTTAAATTTTAAAAAAATCGTTGGGAGTCGGCGTCCGTACAGGCTTCCACTTAATGACTATTAGGGAAACCCTAAATACCTCAGCATGTCCATCTTCCAACAACAACAACAACGGGGCCTACCTGCGACAACTTCCAGAACCAGAACTAGCGCATCATTGATCACGCACATTTGCTGATGGTAGCGTGTTCGAGGACAGGCCCTAATCGGTTAAATTGGGTAGAGGAGGCCCCTTCTGCGTTCACTACGCTCTCACCACCGTTTATCGGATACCAAATAAAAAAGATGCCTTCTACTAAGGGATGCCCGTGTCATCATGCAGACGGCTACAGCGTCGATTTTATAATATAATGAAATGACAACAACGACAACGGTAGTAGCAACAACAGTAACAACAACAAGGTGACAACAATAACAACAAGACGACAACAACAACAACAAACGTTGCGAGAGATTGGGACGTGGCATGTGGCATTATGCCGCTATATCGCTGGACACAAATGCGCGTTCGACTGGTCAGAATCCTGACGAGTCAATCCCATAATCCAGCCAAAGAGCCTGCACACACCCATTGCACAAACAAATACATCATACATAGGTACATCATTTTCGGGTAATGCCATACTCATTTAGTACTCGTCCAATGGTACAAAATACTGCGTATGCAGAGTGAGAGGGGCATAAGTGACACGTATAAAACGTGTGACCTGCTGATGCCATTCTCACGCATGACGCATTAAGCAGCAATGACAGCGTGCGCTAAGAGCGAGAGAACAACGTTTTCTGTGTACGTGTCGTGGTTTTGAACGAAAGGAATTCACACACACACGAAGACACTATTTAACAAATGAAGTGTTTGAAGTAACTGGCCTTCTAAGTATGTCTTTTTGTCTGCCAGATATTAGATTATGGTTTTTAGTTTGACACCTATCTATCCTGTACACCGATCTATGGTGTGGTATCTATAGGTGGTACGCATAGCTATGCTTGTATAGATATCAGACAAAGGTTACTTCTTGATGAACCAATGTAGCTTTTATAGGATTGCGGTGAATGGATACTTTAAAAACGGAAGTTGCAATCCTAAGTTACTTGAATTGTGATTGTGACAGTCACACGCCCATACAGAACGAATCATCCAATCCAGCACCTTCAGACTTGTCGAAAAAAAGCGGTGGCTTATGACTAGCACCTACAGAAGAAATGACAGCATATGGCTCAAACTTGTTGATTTTTTTCTTTCTGTGCAATTACCATGAACTGCCAAGAAATACCGACTTTCTACATAAAAGATACTCGACATGGTTATGTCGAGTAGCATGAACGGGGGGGGGGGGGAGGGGGAGCTTCATAAGGTAGAAAAGTCATCTCCCCATAACTCGTATTTCACGCACTGAGTCTGCCATATGTTGGCCCGCTTGCTTCGTTTGTATCTTTCTCCAGTATTTACTTATCACGGTTTCCAGTATCTAGGCATCACGTTCGAATGCATGGCTTAGTTGTTACAAAGTTACCAATCATACCCCTTTAACATACCTACTACATATGATAGTGCATGTATATATACATAGTCTGTTTAAGTAGTTAAATGCAGGTGGTCTTGCATATCAATTGTTTTGGTCTGCGGTAAGTACGTCATACGCGGCGGCCAGGCACACGAAGTGGCCACTGACTATTACTAAACCACCTGATTGAATGTGTACATCAAATAGCGTTGCATATGTTATGCAATTGTTATAATTGTATAACGTCTCATCGACATGTGGCAACTGGTCGGTTGTTTTGCTTTTCATTCAAATGCATAGTTTACTATCTACCTGTATTAAACGTACCAGAAATTACGTAGGCACGTGTCCGCATGCGCTGTGGCGTGGGTAGGCTCGTGTCTAGTTATTGCGTTCGGTACACAGTAGAAGAAGAGAAGAGATTCTGTTTTCTAACGCATCCCTCCCTATGACAGTTGACGCAATGAGAGAGCTATTGCGTTAAAAGTGGTGTATTCTTTCAGAAATTGTAGAAAAAACCCTGTTACACGTTTGTTCCTCCGACGTGGAGTCCCCAGCGAAGAGTGGACTTTCTAGCAAAACTCTTCAGCGGTATCGCTTCAGTCGCTGCGTTCAAGTGTAAAGTGTATTCAAGCACCCACAGTTGATGCGTCTGAAGTGCTACTTCGGTCAACTTCGGCACGTTATGTAACCGATAAGGAAGCAAATGTTACGTTGGCCTCTTTCATTGACGGAGGAGGCCTGCTTGCAGTGCATTCGCTCGTCAAGGTTAAACTATATATATATATATATATATATATATATATATATATATATATATATATATATATATATATATATATATATATAATTTAAATAGAAAAGTAATAAAATCATTTAGCTCTCGGCTCTATTATGGTTCAAACCAACACTTTTCTCTATCAAGAGGGAAATCATTATTTTCATAGTTCTTAAGTGTGTTAATTTAGACCGATATCAGTAACAGAATAAAGCTTCATGAAAGAATTATATTATCAAGCTTAGAACTGCGTAACTAGGATAGTTTGTAGTATTGTTGTAGTCTGTTGGGCTTTATTAGCGCAAGGAATCATGGGTTGCGCCATACGTGACAGGATCAGCTCTAAATAATTCTCACCAAACAGTTTACATGGATGTCCTAGCCAATTTTCGATTCGTCCCAACGACAGAATTATACCGTAATAAATCTCACGCATGTCCTAGATGACGTAACGGGGGTCACAATAGCATACTATTACTGATCGGCTTATGTCATGCGTCTTTTGACCGTCGCTTTTTACGAAATCAAGAGTTTGAGAGATGCTTGTGGTAGCGGGAATCACTTGACAGGCCCCCATTGCGCTATATTTACGAGCTCAGTCATTACAGACCGGCTAAGAATTACTGGCTGATATTTGCTAAGACACAGTAAAGCTTGGTAGCGTGGCCGACAGTTCTTATTGCTTGCGTCAAGCTTTGTATGCCTTTTTTTGTTTGATGTACAATGAAGCTAAAACACGACAACTGTCCATTTCTGGTCCATTTCGTGGACCTTCTTCTATGAATTGCACGTTGTGCAATTTGAACTGTTCGCGAGCGCACAAGGCGAGTCCTTGATGACGGCTGATGAACGTGTCGGCGCCGAGCCAAGCCCATCACGGCTGCGACTCATCACAAGTAAATTAATTTTAATTGATTGGTATTCATATTGCTTAAATTGATACAGGCACGCGCTATATGGCTACCACAGTTTCATTTTCTGTGTCGTGTAATTGTAACTCTTCTAGGATTAGTTATGTAACATTAGGTTCTATAATGACGGCCTAATTGCATATTACAATGCCCTATTTGTACAAGTTGCTTCTTACGAAATCCGCATTTACTACATTTGGTCGGTCTAGACTATTCAGTGCGCCATACATAACGTTCTTTGAAATTTTGTTTTCATTTGAGCGTGCAACAGTTCTTCGTTTTGCGGTTGGCCTGTTTCATGTACAAGACTGCGGATGTAGTCTCTTATTTTGCCCTTCCCTGAGTCTTCCTCCAAGCTTCCCGGTCTAAAACGATCATCGGATCACAGAATTATCACAGAACACTGAGCGTGCTGGTTTAGGCGCGCGCTCACCCTTACTGTAACAAACTGGTTTATCTAAAACACGACACCGATCCTCATACGTGACGCTAACACACGCCGCGATAGTTTCGTAGACGAGTTGGGAAACATATTCTCTGTAAGATCGTTTCTATAGCAGTAAGCAATTGCCAATCAGCCGTAAGGCTCCCCTTCAACCGATGCCCGATGCAGCATCCTATTTGTTTTTGGGTTGAAGAAAGTTCTTCTTTTCGATTACATCACAGCTACAATAACGAGGTCGTATAAAGTTTCCTTATTCAGAAAAAAAAATCGTCCTACTGAACTCAGCACGTGTGACTCCACTAGCCCAGGCTGATGGGGACATTTTTAGTAGGCCTGCTCAGTTTAAGGTATGCGTAGCGTTTCTTCCGACATACTTCGAGACCTAAGCACGAGTAGAAGTAATCAGCTACCACCACCAGTTCCCTTAGATGTAGTAGTCGCGGTGCCAGTGCAGATTTTTAAGAAATTCACGTTGAATATCAGCAATGCTGAAGTGGCACTACTTCGACAACCAAGGTGTAGACGTTCTTCTCCTACGGATGTAATAAATATCGCTGTAACAAAAACCAATACTTATGGCTACGTAGTTAGTTTTTTTTTGTCCATGTTATCTCTAGAATGGCACCGATGTCGTAATAGTGCAGTGCCATTCGACCGCCTCGTCTCAAAGGAGGAACAACAACCCGTTCTTCAAATCGTACTGAAGCAGACCCCGGCATGTTGGTCTTTTCCGCTACGGACGCAGCACGTAAGCTGCTTAGTTGTTCCTGGGTCTGTGACACGTTTATATATGTATATATATAAAGGGAATGACAATGAATGTATATATATATATATATATATATATATATATATATTTAGAGAGAGAGAAAAAGGAAAAGCACAATAATTGTCAGTTTTAATTCACGCGGAGAGAACTCTCGTTTACTGACTGTGTCGGCCGGAAATACGTTCGTTTTCTAAAACGCATGGGCGTCATTGGATTGCCGCCAACTGTATTAGTGATCATCGCCGCTATTTATTGTCGAATAAGACTGAAGTCGTCCCGAAGCAACGAACATGATTCTCCTTTGTTCGTAGGTGGCACGTCTACAGCAAGTATCAAAGCGACTGACTTGGACCATGAGACATCATCGACTTGCCGGGGCGCCGTCTTTGCTTGTTGTTGTTGAAGTGGTCACTCACACTCACTTGTCATCGTCATCGTCGTAATAGTAAATATTAGTAGTAGTAATAATAATAACCATCATCATCATAATAGTTAAAATAATAATAATCATCATCATCATCATCATTATCGTCGTCATCATCAATAATGATAGTACTATTATTACAAGTAACTATAGAAATAACAACCGATGGTTGGCTGACTGTAAAATGACGTGCTGCCCAGCCACTTTAGCGGTGTCGCGATAGATGAGGTGACAATGATTCAAAAGGTGGCGACTGGAACGTAACCCCTTAGCACGGGAACAATGTCAACGGATCGGTACCACACGTTCTGCACGGCAGCCGTGTACGGCCCAGCCGGTAGCCATCTTTAGTGGCCTTTGTGAGGTAAAGACATGTCCTCCGTATGCCTCCTGCGTTCTTTCACTCAAGCGTGGCCACTCTCTTGTTTGATTTATGCCCCTCTTCCCCTCGCCCGCTCTCTCTTTGGCTTTGCTTGTCCCCACTTTACCCTAGTGAATTGAGTGTCTCCCAAAAACGTGTCGCCTACCGATATGTGAAAAGTTTACTTTTTTGTTTCTGTTCTAATTTATCCTTGATTTTCACTCATCAGCGATTTGTCTGCCGCTTCATGGCAGCAGCCGTTTATGGATTATTGCCTAATGACTCCGGTCTCTTTTTTGCTAAGCACCATCTTTTATCTTGTAGCCTGCAAATTGCAGCTTCTGACGCACATGTTCTGTCACATATGTGCGCTGTCCATAGTTTGTTTGGTTGGCCCTGATGTGGCTCTTCTTTTATTCGTATTGTTTTGTCTTCTTAACGTTTGTTTCTGCTCGTTTGCAAGTGTTAAAAAACGAGGTTTTAGCCTCTTGCGGTTTGCACACACAAATACAAATAAACAGACACGCAAACTTTCACATACAGACAGTCGTCAAGTAGGCGGCTTGCAATCTCTACTATACGCGCGCATATCTATCCGCAAATGAGCTATTTGGCTCATTGGCACCAGCAGTTGACACAGCAGTAGTGAGTATTGCTGTTCTTGCTTTTCGTCTTGTATTGTAATCAGCACTACACGCTGCGTTAACAGAAAATTAGCGAGCTAGCAACGTCCCCTGCAGTGCGGCTACTACCGTTAGATTACGGTACTTTATCCAATACATTCGACCCACCGCGTATTGTGTTGTAACGTGTGGTATCATCAATCTATAGGATCTCCGTAAGTATCTCGTCCGGCTCACTTCTGCCGTTGAAACAGACTGAAAATCTGCCTCCTTCCTCTACGGCGACAAGATGAGTCACCGACCGGTTCTACAGCGAACTATATCCCGAAGGGAATCACATGGAAGAGGATGCGAGACGAGGTGAAGTGGAAAAGATGGCTGATTTTGACACCAAGGACGAACGTTTGCATATGTGAGTTAAAGGTATTGTAAATAACACATATATACATAATAAACTATATACTCAATCTGCCTGCTACTATATACTCAATCGTATTCAGGGAGTGCTTCGGTCGTCCGATACTATTAGACCTATCTTGATTCCCCATCTCCCTCGGAAGCTCTTGATCTACCATATACTATCGACCTACTTGTTTACTTACTAAAAGTATTACATATTTTTCTTATTTTTTTTCTCCATCCTATCCTTCAAAGTAGGTCGAAGCCGTTAGAACATTGTAGTTGAGCATGGTATCTTCTGCCAATATATATACGTCACAACGCACGCACGTTATGAGTTGGAGCCTAGGCTCTACCACATAAGGAGTTTAATCGCCTGCTAGTAATGCGGATTAACTTCAAATCCCTGATACGGACTTTCGGCCTAGGTTTGTTTCTTTGTCCACAGATGTTCTTCTTCACGCTGCCTTTAATTGCTACGGTTGACAACATTAGAGCGTTGAACTTACTGTTACGTAGTATCAGTAATTGGTAATTTTCTTTTCGAGACCTCTTTCTTGATTTCCAGAGGCAGACACATCATTGACGACATCCGTTTACCTTTACATAAGTGCGCAATATCATCGCGTCAACGGAACGCGGTATTCTGCAGCAATTTGCTGCCCCTAATAAATAATCCGTCTTACTTACCCTTAGTCTGAAGACAAGAGCATTTTAGTTTGAAGTGATTATCCAGACTGTTTGTCTGGGATACAATGATGAATTGGATTAGTGTTATTTAAAAAAAATAACAGGAGCCCTGCTAAACGCAGGTGTCTGAACTTATGAAAGCCTTTCACCAATATTGCCAATATCACCAATATATTTACGTATGTAACCGATGGTGCGTCTATCGATTTTCGCTAACATGAAGATACTAACAATATGAGATTTATTGTGACTTCTGTGAGATCTGTGTGTCAATGTCGTCGTTGTTGTTGTTGTAGGCTCTTTCTCCTCACGTCTATCGATTGTCACGGTAAATGATAGGGCCCGTATTGTGTATTTCTACAGCACCACAACCACAGCAACTACTCATGGGCGTTGTTACATAGTACGTGCTTTGCGCAGCTATGCACGATTCTATACGGCACTCGCTGACGTAGGCAAGGCATATACGACAACGCAATTGCCTCCATGCTGCGAATATTTATACGTTGTATACGTTGTGCACTTCACATTGTGACCACAACGCGCATTCGCTCGGATCCGCTCACCAACAGCACGCATTTGTGAGTTCGTATACGACACGCAAAGACTACAATACCAGCATGGGATAGGTTGCGATGTATTAAATGTCAGATTTGTTTGTGATTTCGCACCACACGTCCAAATCCCATGTGGCTTTTCGTGGGGAGATTTTGTGTCTGTACGGTCGATTTCTACAGATGCTACTAATTACAGGTCATGCACACAATCGATGCACATGTTACATTGGGCGATATATATATATATATATATATATAAGGGCTGGGCTACCAAGTTAATACAAACACACAGCCATTCTTAGCCACCATGAACCGGTAAGTTGGCCCAGTTGACCTCTTGAGTATGTATATATATATATATATATATATATATATATATATATATATATATATTGACACTAAACAGTGCTGATGCACATTGCATTTATTTTGATTGTCGCGCTTTGTCGAAGCTGACAGCCGACGTGGGAGCGAAGCAAATACCCACCAAATTGAATACAGTCAGGACAATTTTCAACTGTTGCTCACGCGCGACACCTCATTGAAACTGCAAATTTGGCCTGCGGCTGCAATTCACCCTCATACTCATTATATATGAATAAGGCACAGTATTCGTAGTAGCACTAGTACTGTTAGTAGTCGCTTTAGTAGTAGTGGTAGTAAGCAATGCAGTCGTTGGAGGCATAATAGGAGGTAATAATTTGGCATCTGAATGCAATGCGCCTCATGTCGCACTTGACTCACTTCTTGTTTGAGGCACACCGCGAATGGCCGACCATTGATTTCGGTCGCCTTTTTCTTCGGGGAGCGACCATTCTACGACTACTGCGGCTACTATTACTACTGCTATAATAACTCCGTTTGCAGTAATCGCCTTGGCAACATCGAGCTGCTGGCAATGCCGCACGCTGTCTCTCTCGGCCTGTCCGTCTACTAACAGCTCACTTTGCATCTTATTCGTGCGAGGGACTGTCATCGCCGTTAAAGTGTGCGTGCAGTTCGTTTGCTTATGGCTTTTCCTTTATTTATATATTTATATATATATATATATATATATATATATATTTGTTCAAGCTACAACCAGGGCTTCGGGTGGGCTGAGGGGGTATAATATAGTCATGCTTTCTGCTTTCAAACCAACGACATGTTGAAGAGGATGAGCCGCTGTTGTGATAGCGATGGTGGCTGTGTCCGTCGGCGTCGTTAACAGCGGTGTCAACGTTGTCATAAATGCTAGTTGTTGTTGTTGTGGTTGTGGTTGTTGTTGTTGTTGCCGTTGTTGCTGTTGTTGTTGTTGTTGTGGTTGTTGTTGTTGATATTGCCGTTGTTGCTGTTGTTGTTGTTGTTGTTGTTTTGTTATCGTTTCCGTTGTTGTTATTGTTGTTGTTGCTGCTGCTGGTGTCGTTGTTCGCGGCTTCGGTGGGGTCAGAGCGATGGCTTCCTCGAGGGTCAGATGTCAGTAAGATAGTCGTTAGCAAACAAGGTCCCCCCCCCCCTGTAGCAGTTGTAGTGATTTCACCCTCCACTTAACTGCTCCCCTCCCTTCCCCTCTCCTTCCCTCGCGTCCTTTGCATTCTATCATCATTTGGTTTTTATCCGCTTGCTCGTTCCACACCGGCAATATACCACCACCATCACCACCGCTGCCGCCACCAGCAGCAGAAGCGACATTAAGCGAATCGAAATGAAAAGATTCGCCACACGTTTACCACGGTAGCCGTCGGGAAAAAGCGACCAAAACGGTTTTTGACTACCTAAAAATGCAAGTGTGTATATATATATATATATATATATATATATATCTATGAAAACAACATGTAGTGCTTCTATCATTATGTTGACGGCTTACAATATTTTCTCCTATACGGTTATCTAATATTTAATTACTGGTGGGTTATATATCTATCTTCTTGCCCATATAAACGCTAGGTACAATGCTTCAGGAAAGATGACTACTTCGTGATGCTCTCCTCTGGGAGAGTAAATGTTGCTATATTCTATTTTCCACCTTCGATTTTTCTTCTCAAAACATTTCCGCGCATTTTCATGACTCCGCGGAGGTTGCAGGACGGGAGACTTTGCACTTAGGGTTAGGCTTGACCATGCCAACTCTCTTCGGCGGCGATTTCACAACCAGAGTCGATAGTGAAGTCAACGATAATAACGGCGAGGTATTGTTTTGGTCTGGTCCTGCACGTGACAGTCGCCACGTCTACACCAGGTGCATAGTGCATGACTATCACTATTTGGCATGTTCAAACGCCGCTTTTGACTAGGAGTATGGGTTGTGCACCTGTCGGGTGTTACCTGCAGAAATGTGTCAAGTACGATGCAGTGGAAGGCACAGCACTGGAGCAAAAATCGTTTGTTGCTTCCTCCTTCTTTCGCCGGATGCGTGAAGAAGTTAAAGGATTATGATATAACCTTACTATGTGTACTTTTACTCGATTTAAATGAAATAAACATAATTGAAGAATCTTTAGTTATGTATTTATAGTCTGAATAGACTTATTAATACACAAAGACCATAATCAACTTTACAATTTATGATTACGAATATGTAATTACTATTAAAACGTTAATAACTTAAATACATTATATTGAATATAAAATGTATTTGTATTGTGTTGAAATTATTTAATTTTTAGTGTAATGGCAATTTTGATATTGACAGTAGACACTGTACAAAATTTTTTTGTTACTTTACAACTTAAATTAGGTTAAAGGTACTTATTCCCCGCATGAAGCGAAACTGTTCGGGGGGCAGTGTCCGGCTTACCACGTAAGTGACAGGCCCAATGACTAGCTTAAAGAAAATGTACTTGAGCGTCTGTTCAGATTCGGTTCCCCTATAATGGTTAGAGTCGTTTCTGTGGTCACTGAATCTTCCCTTCAATGATTGTGCGCTCAGGATCTCATTAAATGCAGAACTACTGAGTATCCCTCCCCAGATCAGCTTCGATTGCTACTAGTGCATATAATACACCTGACCAGGTCTGGAGATTTTCGCTTTAGGAAGTGCCCGTAAAGTGTCCCTGAAAGATCCTCTTCACCCCGAAGGAGGAGTTTATATCGTACTGCTCCGCTGTGAGCGGAAGTTACGAAAGGGATTAGGCTCATCGCATCAGTGTCAAACAGAAGATTTGTCAGGTGACGCTTAATTTGCTCTTCGTCAAGTGAGTAGGTTCCTTTCCCACGAAACCGTGCTATAAAGGCACTAAAGGGCTACTTGCAAGTAATCGAAGCTCCTCAACTACACCTAACAGCACTTTGCATCGCTATTTCGATGTTTTCATAGGTATTATCGACAGCACGGCCTAGAGGCATGCAGTTCACATCATCCCTTAGACGGGGGATCTCGTCAATCTGTTCCGCCATGGTGGATTGATCTCGCCAAAGATCAGCTAAGCTGACTTCCACTAGCACAAGGGGGTGCTTCTTTGCAGTGACCTCAACAACCCCTACGTTTCGAAACTCTTCATCAGCAGCACGCTTTCTAAACAACAGACCGATGGTGCTACATCAGCTTATGAGGACATATATACGAAAAGTCGTCACATGCGTTGGCACAGCGCGGACCAATCAACGGCTTCCATCAATTGGATAAACACTTCATCGCCTATACCGTCGTTTGCTCTACCGTCAATTAAAATAGCTCCATCAAGTGAGATGAAGTGTTACTAAGTCGGTTGCTTCAGCAGAATTAGGGGATGGGGGGCGGGATACGGCTAGATTCGCCAGCTCGCTTTGGCAGTACTATATGGTGAGTGTGCAAACAGTGTAATTCGTTCTTTTATTATTAACGTTACTTATACACATAATGGTGGTTGTAGCTAAAAGTGTGGCATATAACTGCACCATGCTGCAAATACAGTCTGTTTCGAATTTGGTTTTAAGTTCCGTTAAGCGGAAAACCAAGCTAAAGAAATCAGAGAAGGGTGCAGTACACCCAGAAGAACGCTAAGCTCTAGGTTTTTCTTGTAACGAATGATGTGCTATCCCGTCTTTCCAGTAAATGGATTTTGTTTACTTTCTTACGAATTTAACAATTTTCTATTAGTAGAAGTACTATTTTTATATATTGGAACTTGCGACCCCGCACTGCTTTGTGCTCATTATTAAAATGCTCTGTCAAGTAGTAATCACAATAAATACCGTCGTCGAGGTGTTGTAATTCGTTGGTAATGAATCATTAGGGAGACAGGTCTTAAGCAAGTTTTTACATTTTCTTTTGTGTTAAGCGGTTTCTTGCGCTCAGGGAGCGCGCGTTATCTATAAATATGGGACAGTTTCTTTGGCACAAGCGTCTCATCTTTAAGCTTTGATTTTTTTTCTGTATTCTGGAAAGTTACCTACATTCAAGACTTGTATTCCCGAGCCCAAGACAGTGGGGGCATTACGAATTTAGTAGATTCGTGAGTTCCACACTAGTCACTGCTATCTACCAGTGATGTATCTGCATAAGGCACTTCCGAGACCTCCCATATAAAAACTAAGCTAGGCGTAGAGGTGTTCATCAGACCAGATCTTTTCTATAACTTTATTTTACTAAAATCCCAATTTATCATCGTTGCTATTCTATCGAAAAAGTGTCTTATTGATATTTAGTGAGAAGGCTCACTTCACTCTTGACCCTTTATAACAAAACTATAGATGTTATTTGAATAGTTCGGGTAAATACATTTTACGGTATAGCTTCCACCGTCTCAAGCATCGAAAATGTAGCCAACAACGGATCCTTCTAGCCATGGTAAACAAGCATACATCATCATTTTTAATGACTTTCTAGTGACCAATGATGATTGCTGTGACTATGAAAGCAAATAACGGACATCACAAAAAGCTCGTGCTTACGGACGGAGCTCTTTGGTTGACCTAATAAATAGAATGTTCTTAAGCATTTCAGCATTTAGGCAAAACACTTTAGGAAAGCTTTTTTTTCGACACGCACATTACTTTGTGCAGTGCTAATTTAAGCACGCCTCAAGGTTATATTTTCAAAACATGTAAAATTCTGTAAGCTGGCGTCGCTTGAGACGTACTACTCCTCTTTGCTGTATCACTATTAGAAGATACCAGCGAGCCGGTTCAGCTTAGCAACGCCAGTCGTTGCAGGTATAATAAAAATAATAATAATAATAATAATAATAATAATAATAATAATAATAATAATAATAATAATAATAATAATAATAATAATAATAATAATAATAATAATAATAATAATAATAATAATAATAATAATAATAATAACAATGGTTCTGCTTAATCCATAGGGCAGCACTTTTCTGGCCGGAAGTGGAGATGAAGTCCTTCGGCCCCGGACGATCCCGGAGTACTGTGGGGACAAACCGACACTTCAGACCCGCTGCTCGCACAGTTATGCTGCGAAATCTGACGACGATGTGTTTTTACTGGCGTTTTTGTTGTTGTTGTTGATATTGTCGCGGGGACACGTTTTTGTTGTCTAGCTTGAAGCGTTTGCTGATAACAGTTAACCAACAGCTCCGTGTTTTTTGTTGGGACCTTCGTCTTGGCTAAAGCGACGTTCTTCCATTGCGTCTTTTCATTACCAAGTGATTGGCAATTTCGTCAATAACAGAATTCGACAAGAAGATGAAAAAGAAGATCATAAGAGGTGTTTGTGCTTTGGCACCGTGTCACTAGAATATCGGGTTAAGGGCATAACTAAACCACCTCGCTAGAGTTGTGCACAGAAACTTGCACAGGACGCTTGTACTTTGATCGAACTAACCGAACCTAAATGTTGATCCGTGTAATATATGCTTATAGCTACTCATACTGCAATTTTTGCTGGTTAAGAGCAGTTAAATTAAGTTAATCACGCCAATTTATAATGGGTGATTATAAGTTTCATATGTGCGCTCAAATATGTGTAGCGTAAGTGCTCTGTTGTTTTATCAAGAAAACCGTCTTATGCAAGCACAGACAACAGCGTCGCCTGAAAGCGCCCACAAGGAAGCTACATTACCGTTAAATTTGACTAAAGAATTAAAACGCCAAATAGCACTTAATATTGCAACAGGAAACAACTGGCACTTATTTTATTTTGTGTCAGCACCGTCGGAGTTGCAGTACAATTTAGTCTACACGACCCTTTAATATAGCGCGAAATGACAGGGAATAAAGGTCGTCTGATTACGCCTGAAGCGTTAAGGCGTCTCTAATTTGTCAGCACAAAAATCATAGGATTGTCCTGAGAATTGGTTTAATAGTTCTAATGAAGAAAAAAAATCCTTTCAAAAGGTGGATTTGACTACCACGTAATCATCCGATTTCTTTTTGCTTGCTCGAGACGTTCTGCGTTCTACGCTAGACGCGCGATTCTACTCGGCCGACCAAAACCGCTTCGCTAATATGCGCTTCTCTCTAGAGCTGACCATGCGATGCGCCCTGCGGACAGGAAGGCCACTGCAGCCGACGCAAAACTCGAAGCATACCGCTCCTGATATTTAGTCCTGATATTTGTATCGAATCTCAATTGTAGGATAGCAGCGTTAGAAGCTGGTTTGGCGCCAAAGAGTGCGGACATGTGCCTACGGAGCTCCGAGACGTTTTGCTTGCTCGTGTGTATACAGGCAGGTAAACCTAGAGAGTGACATACCGTAGTGGTGTGTGAAACTCAGTGGCCATTTTGGTGTATTGTGCGTGACCGTGCGACGAAGCGGTAAGGAGCCAGGCTGCTGTGAAGTTCAAACAAGTCCTTCTCGGCAGGCTGAAGCAAAACGAAACCACCCGCGCAGCGGTCGGAAGGCTCCGAGCGGTCCGCCGAGCATTCAAATTTGAATTCTAACGGCAGCTCAACTAACGCAGGGTAACACTGCATTATATAAAAAATGTCTGGCGTGGGTACAGATAGATAGCAAAAAAGCAAATTACTGTACCACGCTCTGTATATATATATATAGACTGGCGTGTAGATATTGTGTATTATATCTGGCGCATTATATATCGCAATATTGTATCACACAGTCTATAAACGCAGTACACTATATGTGGTAGTATTGCACCGAACAGTGTGTATTTATATGTGTATATGTATGCGTGATAGTGCTTCAGTACCGATATAGGTATATATAAGACACAGGTGGAGAAAACTCACCGCTGCTGCCTACCAGGCAACCTACGCCCGGACAAGGGGCTAAGGAGTGAATGAGCGTAACCTGACCATGGACGAAGATTCCATTACGGCCTGTATGGACGGAGAAAATCCTCCCCAAGGAAAGGCCCTAACAAGAGCCTCGGATGCTAGCCCAACGGGAGTTCAGATAGAAGAGACTTGCGGCGGACTGGAGACTGGCTCGGTGGCCACGACTAGGATCCCCATTGATCAAGAAACGGCAGGAGCTGGAGCTGACCGAATGATCCAGGACGCTCCAGAGAAGCCCGACGAAACGGGCCACAAGGAAGTGAAAAAGGCGACCGAAGCAACTTATAGACTGGACTCCATGATTGAAGCACTACTAGAAAGTGCGTCCGAATTGGAAGCACTTACCTTGAAGCGCACCAAGACCCAAACTGACATCAAAAGGGTTTCAGAGAAGCTCCACAGGGCTGCCAGGAGACTGCATGAAGATGGCTGTATCGAACTGGCAGAGCTGCGAAGTAAGCTAAAAGAGACTTTAAAGCTGGCGATGGAGCTTCAGCCAGCAGATGCTTCGGAGGCGATCCTAGTCACAAAGGCATCTGGAGATCCGCAAATCTGCAACAGATGTAAGACGGAGATCAGCGCCGAGGAGATTAGGAAAGAGAAAGAGGATCAGCGCGCAGCAGAGCTGCACAGGCGCATGAACGAGGCAACGACTGAGGAGGAGGTGGTCACGCTGGTCAAAGAGAATTGGCCTATACGACTCTATAGCAAGACAAAGAATGTTCACGATAGCATTTTGACAGAAAGAGAAGTAAGGGCGGTGGTCATACGCAAAGGGTCGGCCAAAGACTCAGAACTCCTTGCTCGCTTGACGCCGCAATTCCCGGCGGTAACCCGAGTAAAGGTCGTCAAACCTGGAAACGTGGCAGTATTTCGAACCCGTGTGGAAATGGTACCGGAAGACGGAGATTCCGCCGCAGAGGAATTACCAGAGATCACTAGAACTCTCGTGGTCGGAAAACTAGAGGAAGGAGAAGTTGAGGTCAAAAGCGTCGTAAGGCTCTTCCGACAAATGACCACGCATCTACAGCGAGCTGAACAAGACGCAGGGCCGCAGGAGCGAGACGCCGGTCAAACGAGCCAGAAGAGACGCCCGATAGCGGTCCACTTCCCGGAAGACCTGGACACGGTAATAGCCCGAAAGGCCGCAGAGGCATGTTGGGGAGGACAACTCGCCGCTTCAGTAGATTTCTGCCTCAAGAAAGGCCAGAAAAAGGAGAGAGAAAGAAAGAAAGCGTCAAAAGCACGCACAGAACCACCAGAACGAACACAGTGGTGGTCCGAACGGGAGGTGGCTCCTACGCCGACATCCTTAAAGAACTGCAAACCAAAGTCTGCCTGGACCAATTCGGAGTACAGGTTCAGGTCGAGGGAGCTGCTAACGGAGACATCCGGCTCAAAGTACAAGAAAGAGAGGCCGGGTGTGCGAAAAATTCGCAAACCAGCTAAAGGTCTCATCGAACGTTAGTGTCGAAACCTGGCAAAGGGACGCACAAATGAAGCTGATCCTCCACGGCTTTGAACAGGGCACCTCTAAGGAGGAACTGGAGCAAGCCGTCAAAAACCAGGTCCAGGAGGAGGGCGAGGTAACAGCAGAGGTCCCACGCAAAGCGGCAAATGGAGGCTGGATCTCTGCCCTGGTCATAAATAGAAGGATCGGCGAGGCCCTACTGAAGAGAGGACGACTTAGTGTGGGTTGGTCAACCTGCCGGGTGACCGAACGGATCGATCTCCCATGCTGCACAAGATGCCAGGGGATGGGCCATACGGTGAAGGATTGTGCTGAAGAAATGCCTCAAGACCGCAGATGCTATCGCTGCGGAGCCACTGGACATCTAGCGAGAAATTGCACTGCTGACATCAGAAAGTGCTACGTATGCTCTCTGCACTCAGCGAACTCAATGGCATGTCCTGCCTACAGAAAAGGGGTGGACGATCTGCGAAGGAAGAAGATAGGTCTACTACTCCGACTGGAGGGACCGCAGAAGAGTGCCAGTTGCCCGACAACAGAGGAGACTAGGGCAAACCACGAGACGGAGGAAAGTGGTTGGAAGAGACCAAGTAGGAGACACACGACGAAGTTTCCCACCTTAGCCAGAAATGCAACGGCAGATGCAGCTATGGCGGCAAGAACGGATCAGGAAATCTCGACAAGCTATGAAAATTAGGGTCTTGCAGGTTAATCTCAATAGATGCAGGGCCGCACATGACCTTCTTGCGGCAGCAGTAGACCGGTTGGGAGTTGGCCTATGTCTCTTGTCAGAGCCAAACGAGGCCCTCAAAAGGCAAAAGGCAGCGGACAAAAGGGTTTGGATAGTAGACGAAAGAACGGACACCGCGATCTGGTGGACAAACCGTCAAAAAGACATCGCAATCCGGGACAGGGGCCAGGGAAAGGGGTTCACCTGGATACAGATCGATGGGGGCGCAGTATTCTATAGCTGCTACTTCTCCCCCAACAGAGGCCAAGAGGAATTTGCAGAATACCTTGAGGCACTGGACGTCAGCGTCAGAACGCAGGATCATCGGGCCCAGATTATCACGGGAGACTTCAACGCGGCGTCTGTGCTTTGGAGTAGTAGGCGCACCAACTTTCGGGGACAGTCCCTGATGGAATGGTTGGCCGAACGGAACCTTCTGGTTATGAACAACCCAAAACGACGCGCCCGCAGACGTTCGCCCGCAGAGATCAGGAAGCCTTTATAGACCTGACGATCAGCGCCGCGAACACACCCTACAGAGTAATGAACTGGGATGTCCTCGAACACGAAGAGAACCTTAGTGACCACCGATATATTACATACACGGTGACAAACGACGGATCACTCAAAAGCACGGTGCCTGCCGCTAGATGCCACAGGCCCAGATGGTCGGCTCGCAGGATGAGGCAGGAGAAGCTCAAGGAGGAGATAGTTCGGGGCACGGCTCCAGGACCCGACGGCATACCCCCGGAGGCGATCAAATGCTAGGACCTACGCTATGGAA
This sequence comes from Dermanyssus gallinae, assembly GCA_003439945.1. Lineage (NCBI taxonomy): Eukaryota > Metazoa > Arthropoda > Arachnida > Mesostigmata > Dermanyssidae > Dermanyssus > Dermanyssus gallinae. The sequence continues at coordinate 307,253 of QVRM01005427.1, read as the reverse complement.
CTTAGCGTACGACGGCGTGCTAGAGATAAGCAGGCCTCGCGGTGTTGAGTTTGTCGCCTATGCTGACGACCTGGCAATCTTAGACACCGCAAGGGATGCGGAGCTGTTGGAGGACCGAGCAAAGGACGCCTTAGATGGGGTTAGCCGGTGGCCGAAGTCGCACCACCTGATGCTAGCACCGGAAAAGAGCGAGGCGGTTTTGCTTATTGGCAGAAAGCACTGCTGGGAGCTGGATATCCGTGTGGACGGTCACATGATCCAAAAACACAAGCAGGTCAAATACCTGGGTGGTATGCTCGACAGAAACTTAAGCTGTACAGCCCACATTGATTATGCAACGGCCAAAAGGCACCAGGTTGCAAGGAAGCTCGCCAGGCTAATGCCAAGAACAAAGGGGCGGCCCTCGGGGAAAAAGCGCCGTCTTCTAGCATCAGTCGCTGACTCAATTATGCTCTACGGGTCAGCAGTGTGGGGACCAGCTGCACTGAAGACCAAGAAGAATAAGAAAAAGCTAAGGAAGGCGCAGAGAGTGCTGGCCATCAGAGTCGCCAGAGCGTACAGGACGGTGTCTACAGACGCTGTGCTGGTAATTTCCCGCATGATACCTTGGTCAAAACGGATAGAGGAGAATATCCTCTTATACCGGGACCAGACACTTAGAAAAGAGGATGCAAGAATAAAGACTCTGGAAAGCTGGGAGGCTGAGTGGACTGGGGCTAAACGAGATGCACCAGGGTCGTGGACGAGGTCAATAATCCCAGATCTCATCAAATGGTACCGATGCGAGTACACGGAGACGACGTACTACCTAACCCAAGTTCTCACCGGTCACGGCAGCTTCCAGACCTACATGGTGAAGATTGGAAAGACTTAGGTAGACATATGTGTCTTGTGCGATGCCGGCGAGACCGACGACGTAGATCACACGCTTTTTGCATGCAGAGCTCTTGAGATCACGAGACCGACAACCCGCTCACGGCTAGACGTGCAGTGCCATACGACGAGAGACCTACTCTCAGCTCGATGCTCAGCTCGAAAAAAAGTTGGGAGGCGGGCTCTGATTTTGTGGAGACTGTTATGAGAGAGAAGATAAAGATGACGGAAGAGAGGCGGCAACGCATGGAGCGCCGCCAGGCCGAAGATTGAGAGCCAGACTAGCGGCTCCCTACATGCACTGAAGTAATACCACAAGTATCCTGGTCATGTAGGTTAGGGGGTCACCAGGTTTTTAGTGGGTTTGAGAGTCCCACACTACCCAGATCAAAGGATGTGCGTTATGCATTTTTGTTCCTGGCCCCTGTAAAAAAAAAAGGATAGCAGGGTCGTCTGTTAAGCAGCGCGGGCATAGACAGCTGCGGTTGGCGGTAATGCCGAAGCATACTAAAGGCATGGCGGTGTCAAATAGAGGATGCCGCCACCGCAGTAGCGAAGACGCGGGAAGTCGGTAAATGCGCGGCCAATTCTGTCATACTAAAGGGGGCATGCAAATAAATGAGTTAGCAGTCGTTGGTGGACGTGTGTTCTTTGAGCGAAAGACTAACAAACTCGTAACAATCAAACGACTGGACGGTCGTTAGGGTGGTGGACACTACATCAATAATATGTTCGAAATAGGTAGGCTACACAACGAGTGAACTAATTCATTGATGCAGCTCCATCACCGTCATCATTATCTCGAGCTGGCAAAATCTGCTGCTGGTTTAAGCCGCTACATTTGTTCTAAGTGATCAATTTTTATTAGCCATGTAATTAGTAGCCTGCTGATCAGACCGGCATTCACCGGCAGTTGATGGCTTCCGGCCAAAACGGCTTCACGACACTTTGCAGTGTTGACGCTGCCGCACGACAATTGTTTGTTTTCTAGATGTGTCTCCCAGCACGGCGCGAGCGCCCTCGTATACGGATAACTAATTATTACATAAACCACACCAGTAAAGGTGCCAACTATTTTACGATTGAGCCACGATTAAAATCTGTGCTAAACATAAGTCCACTAGTCTGTTAACGTAATATGAAAGCGTCATGTGAACAATATGGCTCGAATTAACTTTTTATGATGCTGCTCCCGTGCGCTGGGCTGCTGCGGTGATTTATTCACGCTCACTGAGCACACTTACAGTACAGGTCAACGATCCGTCGTCCGATTTCTCGACTCGATGGCCAACAGCTATCGCCGTTGTGTGTGGTGCACCTCCACTGGATTAATTGGATTTAAGCTGTCCAATCACACGGTGTCTAACAGCTTTTCGGGCTGACCCTCAGCCAAGATTCAACGTCCACGGGACTGCTTGCTTCCCATTGCTTCATAGACGGACTACTTTCACAAATACAACTGTGCAGCGGTGGGGCTCGAACCCGCGCACCTGCTATGTGTCTCCTCCGGCCGCGAGGCGCAGGCAAATGCACCACGCCACCGGGCTCGACGATCACACGGTGTCTAGGTGCTGCACTCGGGTGCCAACCCAGAGTCTCCAGTGTCTACAGACTCTTTCTGTCAGGTCACTGAGACCTTGTTAGACGACGCATTCACACGAGTCTATGTGGACCTGCACGGTCCATCCTCTGCGCGCACCTTTGGCCGGGGGGGAGGGGGGAGGCCCTGATATGCCTTCGAACCTTCGAAAACGGCAAGCCGTTAGACCTTCATCGACGTACTTAAACTCTGTGTAGTCGGGCACGCCACTTATCAAGAGAACCTCTTTAATGAAAACACTTTAAAAGTCGGAGTTGTACATTTCCTTTTATCATCTTAATACGAGGCTGTTCGATTAGCAAGAATATAAGAGATAAAGGCCACTGAATTGATTTTTTGAATTACAAAAATGACGACGTTTATTGCAGCTTTTGTATACATGAAATAACTACGCTTCACATGGCTACTGCCCGTTCGTAACAATTTATGGGTGGTCCTAGGTCCGAGCAGAGAACATCGTGGACAGATGGCAGCTACTTAAATAGCAGGGTACAAGACTAGCTATTTTAAATGGGTATCTGTGTTTATTTTGCAATTTATAGATAGACACCTGGCTATGACAGATAACTAAAGTAATTCAATTTTCAGTAACATGAATTGGGTGTATTAAAAATAGTCTATACATTGACGACTTCTGAGAACAGAAGAAAACGATCAAATAATAGACCGTTCAAACTAATTTAGTTAATTTAGGCTAAACATGTTTTAGGCCGATACATGTTAACTGCATATATATATATATATATATATATATATATATATATATATACAGGTAGTTAAACAAGTTCTTAAAATGAGCTTTTCAGAATTCGAATTTTGGCGCGCTTTCACCGCTATTGGAAACGGCAACTTTTCGAATGCTAGCAGTCAAAATATTATGGTGATTGGCCGTTGCGATTTCGTTTGATCGCTTTTCCCGTGCAACGTATCGGCGTGATTTTGAAAAATGGAGAAAAAATAGTTTCGAGTGGTTATCAAGCATTTTTATTTCAAAAGTTGGAATGCGACTCAAGTGAAAACTGAGTTAGACGAGGTGTACGGTGACTCTGCGCCATGTTTTGCCACTGTTTCCAACTGGATTAATGAGTTAAAAAGAGGTCGCAGGAGCACCGAGGATGAACTACGTTCAGGACGCCCAAAAACGGCAACTGATGAGGAAAACGTGGAAAAAGTGCGGAAAATCGTTGCCGCAGATAAGCGAGTGAACATTAGGGAGATAGCGGAGGCCTTGGGGATCAGTTTAGGTAGAGTGCATTTCATCCTGCACGAAAACTTGAAGATGAAAAAGCTCAGAGCAAAATGGGTGCCGCATTTGCTCAACCAAGGCCAAAAAGACGCGCGTGTTTCCGCTTCACAGCGAAATTTGGCCAAGATGTCGAAAAATCCGTCGGATTTTTGGCGCAGATTTGTGACCGTCGGTGAAAGCTGGGTCCATCACTACACCCCCGAGACCCAAGAAGCATCTCGTCAATGGTGTGCACCTGGTGAAGGACCTCCGGAGAGGGTGCGGACAACGGCATCGGCCGCAAAGATGATGGCTACGGTTTTTTGGGACCAACGTGGAATAATTCTGGTCGACTACCTTGAGAGCGGTAAAACGATCACGGGAGAATATTATGCAAGACTGTTGGACTGCCTGAAGCAAGAACTCATCGTGAAACGGCCCGCTTTGCAGAAGAAGGTTGTCCTGTTTCACCAATACAATGCTCCCGCACACAAGTCGCGGCAAGCAACGGCAAAACTGGCCCAACTGAGGTTCGAACTTATTGAACAACCTTCCTATTCTCCAGACCTGGCCCCCTCTGATTATTTCCTCTTCGGACATTTGAAGAATAGTCTCGGTGGAAAGCGTTTTTCCAGCAATGAAGAGGTTAAGGCTGCTGTCAATGCCTATTTTCAGTCTAAAGACGCGGAATTCTACTCAAGAGGTATAAATGCTCTGAAATCTCGGTGGGAAAAGTGTATTGAGCTTCTCGGGGAGTATATCGAATAAGAAAAAATTAAAAACAAGATTTGGAAAATTCTTGGTTTTCATTTTAAGAACTTGTTGAACTACCTGTATATATATATATATATATGAAACCGGATTCCGTGGACCGCGGGCAGTTCTGTTGTAGGAGTGTCTAGCTGATTGCTTTAGGAGCCAAGCCTCACCTACGTATTTTCTACGAAACTTCCGGGAGCGTTTACCATGCCAAACTTTGTGTCAAAAATCATTGATTTGCAAGCAGCTCTCATTTTCTGTTATTATCAAAAAACTCTGCGACCAAAGCGCAGGAAATGCTAGTCGAAGCTTACGACGAAGAGCACGTAGAAATTCGTTAGCAAAAGGAGGACAAGGGACGTTTGAGGACACCGAATTGCAAGCGTTGTTACACGTAGATCACACGCAAACACAAGAAGACTTGCCGTTTGACTAAACGCGTGCTAAGCAGCCGCTCAAAGACACCTGTAGGCCATAGGGAAGCTCCTGAAGTTTTGAAAAACTGAATCAATAACAGCGTTAGAAGCGACAAACGACGATCTTCCTCGACAATCTCAAGTGCCAAAAGTTATGGCAAGTTAGATCCTGGCGCAGCAGCGTCATGGATAGTAAGGCTGAATCTCTTCGAAAGTGCTGTCTATTATGAGCTGCTAGAACTTGGTGTCGAGCCTGGTGGCGTGGGGCATTCGCGTGAGCCTCATGGCCAGAGGAGACACATAGTAGCCTGGGTTCGATCCCCACCGTTGCACATTTGTATTTATGAGGTCCGTCTTACGAGGCAATGCGAAAGCAAGTCCGTGCACTTTAAATGTTGGCTGAGGTTCAGCTCCAGAAAAGGTTTGCTAAAGCCTGGTGACACTGTCTATGGTATTCGCTACATTCAACAAATAATCTATTTGAACCAGAAGGTATCATGCGAAAAACGACGAAACGACGAAAGATAGCACCACAAATGAGGCCTTTAGGTGAGAGATTTTCAGTTGGAATCGAGTCCCACACTACTCGCTTTGGGGCTGAGTAAAATATGATTTCCCTCACAAAAAAGCGTTTCTAGCTCTAACACAGCTTTAAAACACGTATATATAATGGTATCGGTAAGACACGTAAAAAGCAGACATGTAGCTTGATAACATGCACTTAATGCGAGGGACGAGTCAATTACTTTCAAAGGTACTTCGATTCACAGGAACCGACATATGGTTTTGCTGAATGCTCAATTCTTCGAAGTAGATGATGATACAGTGCACATTATTGATTCTTGCTGTAGTATACATTCTTGCGTACTAATGGCAATATGTGGACGGCTGCGTGTATATGGTTACTGGTACGAGTAAAGAAAATGGTCCGTGCATGCAATGTCTGGCTTCATTTGATTACTACTAGGGAGATGTAGATTACAGTTTGTCAGCTCTGCCGTGGTACTAGAGGGGACCGACGTGAACCCGGAACTACCGGCTTTCTCGTCCTTGGGCTTAAACAATTACGACGTTTCTGTTCTAGACTGTATTTGGTTTATTCGCGTATTATCGTAAGCATGAACGCTTAGTAATATTATGGAGGATTGGGAAAACGTAATAATAACTATATGTGTGTGCGTATGAAGTCTTAGCAGACATATATATATATATAACTGCAAAGACTGTGCTGATAATATAGTAATTAAACCTGCTGACCTTTTTGTATTTTGACCTACGCAGAAAATCGCCGAGCTAAAACAGCAGTGCTAGCTGCTTTCGTAATGGAGTCTACACCCGCATTATTTTACCGCCCCCAAAAAATTTATATACAGGATGTCCGGATATTCTCGTCTAAAGCTCTGGGGTAGTGTCAAGCTCTGTAAGAAAATGACACCTTTGCCAATGAAAAGGGGGAGCAAACATTTTTCGTAGAGAAGGGAGATGAAATATGCACGAAGCTGTGATTTTAGCTAGACGTGTTTTTTTTTTAACGCTCTGACAACAACATTTTAGACGCTCGTACTCGTAGTTGCCTGTGGCACGATTGCGTTTAAATGCATCTATCGTCATCGCGTTCTCGTACTGGAATTATATAGGCTTTCTCCAGCAGAGGTATGTAGCAGCAAGGCAATGACAACCACGTCCAACAAATTCTACCAGCACGGCCAGAGCTCGAACTAGCGATGTTTTGCTAACCGTGGTTGCCACGGCAACGCCCCGTTTCGAACGGTGCGTTAGCCGCCTAAGCCACCGCCGCTAACTGCGACTAGACTGTCCGACATAGGTTTATAAAATGCACAATTGTGGGAAAACGCATTACTCAATTGAAAAACCAAGCTTATCGGCGCATGCCCGGATTCTACATCATCTGAATATGATGGTTTAGCTAGAGCAGGAACTCTATAAATAACAATCTAATTTTGTGAACCATTCTTAATATTACAATAGTTTCTGCTCTAGTCAACTCTAGGTATAATTCAGACAATGTGGAATGTATTATAGAAACTATTTTTCACCGAGCTTGACCATACCCAGAGTTTTAAACAAGATTATCCGTACACCCTGTATATATATATATATGGTCTCCCAGAATCTGTCCAGCAAACTTTAAGGTTGATGCAATTCAATATATGCTAAATTTTCATCTAAACACGCAGGTATGATACGATAACTAGGGCTCTCGAAATCGCTATATTTAGCGAAGATATGTCAGGATAAAAAACAACTTGAAACAACAACCTTTGGTTACTTCGCTGTCACTCCAAAATAAGATATTTCTGGCTCTTGTTCTATTGGGAATTTTTTTCTCTCCTGACTGTTTGATGATATGCCCAAGCAGTTTCCATTCAAACCGGCGAACGGGGATACGACTGGTTTTTAGTGGGTTGGAGTCCCATAATACCGGTCCGCGCTTGCAAGGGGCTGCCTGCCGCGGTGCCCGCGTGTGCAGCATTTTCCAGTTAGTCCTCTTGAGAAAAACAAAAGTGTCTTTTTCACTAAGTAGCATATATGTATATAACGCTGTTGTGCCCGGCATGGGCTCCATTACGCACGGACTTAACCACAGCAAGTGACGGCAGTCTTAAAAAGCTGATACGCCTTCTTATGAACTCACGTGATGACTGGAATCTTATAGCTCGTAAAATCGAACGTATTGTGCACGCCAAAGAAGAGAAGCATCGTTTTTACTTGACAAGGCCCCGTGAGGCACTTCAGGGCGGCTAATATAAGAACGCTACTATTCACCCCCTCATTGTTTGAAGTATTGCTTGCGTAGTTCATAGTTGAAGTTGGGGCCCCACACCACCGGCCCACATTTGCAGCTGAGCTTTCCTGCCGTGGTGTTCGTGTGTGCAAACCACATTTTCCAGTTAGTCCCTTTTAAAAAAAATCGACATTTCCATAATAATAATAATCATCATCATCATATAATCGACCAAGCTGTGGAGCACAGTATGATATTGCAAACGCAATTGTCCACGTGGATCCAAATCCACGTGGTTACATTTCAAACGTAAGAACAGATTTCACGTTGTACAATTTCATATAAAACTTAGGTTCCGGTAACATGCTTGTCTCATGATATAACTCGTGTGTGTTTGCGCGCGATTTATACATAAATTAGCACATTATGTAGTCGGTAATTCACTTTAGTTTAATAACGTCATAGAAGGAGTTTTTGTACAATTTAAGACTTAGCACTCGGTACTCATTTGATGGTACTGCCGGCACATACAAGTTTGTCCGGCTTGTCATAGGATTCTTTCCTAAGTAGAAACACCGACGCATGTTGAGCAACGGAGTCAACAGATAACCGATGTCAGGTTTGCATTGTATAGCATAACTTCGCCACACGGTTTATTTGAGGCAAACCTTTAGATGGCCTCATGCACTTTAAACACAGTAAAAAAAAGCACATTGTCGTGATTCTGTTTCTTCCGAAGAGCATACAACATTGAGCAGAAGATGCGACTTAGTCGTTTAGAAGAGAATTCGCAAAACTGGAGTTCTTTTATTGGCCTTTGCGTCCAATATCTCAAAATCATAACCCTACGACCGTTCACCGCGCTTACTTTCTCCCACAAAAAACCCTTGCGATGAACGGTCATAGGGTTATGATTTTGAAGTATTGGGCGTGGAGACTAACAAAATCACTTCAGTTTTGCGAATTCTCTTCTAAAAGACTATGTCGCATATATGCTCAGCGTCGTATGTTCCTCGGAGAAAACAGAGTTTTCTCAAGAACACGACGATGTCCTCAGTTTTGTATGGTATAACTAGTTGTCTCGCAACAGCACATTTAATGCCCCTATGTCGGGCAAAAACACCAGCGTCACAAATTGTAGTAATTTAACTCTCACTCCAAAACAAAACTTCTTAGAGACCATGTTCCATTGGAGAAATCATTTGCTTTAACGAGCTCTTCAATTCTTAATATCGATTCTCAGATATTTTCTGGACACCCTGCATATATATATATATATATATATATATATATATCGGTGTTGCTTTAGCTTGGGGAAGGTTGACATACATTTTGTTCTATAGCCGAGCCCAATCGTCACCGACAGTCGTTATGTCGAGCGTCTAACAGGCTAGGCAGTAAAAAAAAATGGGTAAATAGCAAAAGCGGTTTAAGCAGCCTGTAGGTGACTCATGGTGGTGATCCGTTAATCTCGTCAATGACGACGATTAGCTCAACCCTTTTTGTCTGCGCACTCGGTCAACTCGAACGTGGCGCAGATGGCGATGTCGCCTTTGGGGCCATTTTCTCAAGTGTCCCCGATTCATTGATAATGTCGTCGACGACAAAGCAGCAGGCTCATCTGGATCAAATATTCGACTGGTCGTCAGCTGCTCGTTACGCAGTGCGCCCAGACAGCACGACGGGCGAGAGCGGTATGAATTAGGATTATACGTGCCAACCAATCTCGATAGAGCCGTTTCGAATAAATAGCCGTCTCTTGGCTAAGAGAGCATAGTTTCGAGACTAGTCAGTGCTCCTGCATATTCTTTGATTAGGAATTTAATTATTAATCAATTTTAAATCAGTCTGAATTACCATGAGCCCCTTGATGAACCTACATGGAAGTAAAAGAGCATTCCTGCTTGCAGTAAGAGTGACCGACGGTCTGTACAGAAAGTACTTCTATGGCTATACCGAGGCGAATCGCATATGTGGTTGCAGGCGCCGCCACACCAAGATAAACACCTTTGTATTTTAGTTAAAGATGGTATTTTGATAAATTTCTGTGGATATTTAATTGGAGAGTTTTTTCGAGGGATTAAGCTAACGCGTTCGTCTTTTCTTCAGGTTATATCCTAAGACAAAAAGCGGCAATTAAATAGCGATTGCAATTCCACGAGACACGTTAACGCTCAGCGCTCAAAAAGCTGAGAGTACTTTGTAATAATAATAATAATAATATGCAACAGTGCCCTATACAGTGGCTTCCTCCTATATACGCCACAGTTTACTAGAAGCGGGATGGGTTGCCGAGCACGCAGAATATGGGAAAAAACGCAAGTACCAAGAACAGGAGGCGGGTTACATCGTAGTGACAATATCTATGGAAACAATGAGGCCGGTAAGCAAGGGAACCAAGAGATTCATCAGTGAGCTGGGCCAACGAATTACAGATCCCACAGGCAATCGGCGCGAAGGCGAGTTTCTACGGCAACTGCTGTCGCTTGCAGTGTGCCGAGGAAACGCCGGCTGTATTGTCGATTCCATGAAATAAATTAGGAGCTAGGAGAAGACAAGGAGTACACAGTCACACCTCACAATTGTTATGAATAATAATAATAATAAGAGTTAGAGTCTAGATACAATTTTGTGCCGATTGCAATGGAGGCAATGGGACCAGTCAGCAGAAGAACAAGGACATTTATTAAAGACTTAAGTGATCGAATACAAGCAAACACCGGAGATGCGCGTGAAGGCGACTTTCTGAGGCAGCTGCTTTCATTGGCAGTTTGCAGAGGAAACGCCGCGTTGATATTAGGTGCGATGGGCTGACGACAGCAAGAAAGAAGCTATAAAATAATGAGGATACACATTCACACCTCACAACTGTATTGCTCTAAGACATAATAAATAAGTAATAATAATAATAATAATAATAATAATAATAATAATAATAATAATAATAATAATAATAATAATAATAATAATAATAATAATAATAATAATAATAATAATAATGTCTTTGGCCGTGTGTAGAGGGAACGTGGCTTCCATTAAAGGCGCCATGAACTGACAGAAAGCGAACAGAGCAGGATACACATGATTTAAACGTTCATACTTCACAATTGTATTAACTAAATAATGATAAATAATAATAATAATAATAATAATAATAATAATAATAATAATAATAATAATAATAATAATAATAATAATAATAATAATAATAATAATAATAATAATAATAATAATAATAATAATCATCATCATCATCATCATCATCATCATAATCAGACTTGGCATTTCCATGTTTGAGAGAGAACAATGGCCATATGGTAGAATGGTGAATAAGCGCGGCTTGCCCGCTTTCAGATAAGTCGGCTGCCACGTGGCACTGGAGCCCGGTGCACTGTAGACGGACGCCGGGCGTCAACCGGATGGCGCCTTACCAACTGAAACTGGGGCCATAATTGGCCGCTGGCCTGGGGCGTCACTGTGCCTCCGACACGTGTGTCGTCCTCGGCTATCGTGAATTAGCGGCGCAGGCGTCGGTCACATCATTCACCAACGACAAATGCGTCTCTACGCGCATCTTCTGCGTTTATCATCACGTCGTAATGGCGTTGGGTCTCGAGTCATTTGACGCTTGGGAAAAAGGAAAGATGCACTCGAACTGACAAAAGAGCTTGAAAAGTCACGGGGTGTCGTTGGAACTACAGAGAGACAACGCCAAGATGATGTTGAGTGGCCACTAACACTCAATCGATAATAATAATAATAATAATAATTTTTTTATTTTTATTTGGACCGTTCACACTACTGTGATACGGCAAGTTTATTTTAAGAGAACCACGGAAATGTTTTTCACTTTACTTCGTGGTGTTTGTAGTAGTCAGCGCTGAGCTGGTCGTCAGCTTCTCTCCCTCCGCTTTCTTTCATGCTCCAGTTCCTCTTTTTTCTGCATAATCTTCTCGATCGCTTTCACTCCCAGCAACCACTTTTCCTCGCCTTCGGACATCCATGCTACCAGATATTTTACTGATCGTCCTTTATTCTGAAAGACGCTCAGCATCGTTCTTTGCTCTTCGAGCGCTGGGCAGAAGCAGACGGTGTGGGTGACGTCGTCCACCTCGCCCGTCTCGCACGTCACACACCTCGGGTCCTGCACGACCTTGATCTTGTACAGGTACGACTGAAAGCAGCCATGACCCGTTAGAACCTGTGTAAGGTGATAAGTTGTCTCCCCGTGGCCTCTGTTAAACCATGTGACCAGGTCGGGGATTAGGTGTCTGGTCCACGCTCCGGGGGCGTCGTCTGGCGTACAGCTCCACTCGTGCTGCCATTTCCGGAGCGTCTCTTGACGGCTTTCTTGCCTTCCTCGAGTGGGGTCTTCTTTCCGCCGGCATCTTTCGTCTATTAGCAATGGCCAGGGGACAAGTCTGGCCAGGGCTATGACGGCCTTGGTCTCTACCGTCCTGTACGCTCTCGCAACCCGTATGGCCATTTTTCTCTGTATTTTTAGAAGTTTGCTCCGGTTCTTTTTCCTTTTCATTGCGAGAGGCCCCCAGACTGGCGCGGCGTAAAAGGACAATGGAATCTGCCACTGTCGCAAGAAGCCGGCGCTTGCCCTTGGACGCTCCTCTAAATCTTGGTAGGATTCTGGCGAGGTTGGTTACTACCTTGCCTGCTTTCTCTGTTACATTTTCTATATGAGCGTTTCCCGTGAGAGCACGGTCAACGGTGACTTCCAGGTACTTTGCTGTCTCGTTGACTGCAATTTTCACTCCGTTCAGAGTCAGGTTCGGCTTGGTGTGGACTTTATTCCCTACTAGCATCACAGCCTCGCTTTTTTCCGGTGCTAGTTCCATCCCGTGGTGTTTCATCCAAGTTTCCACCTGATGGAGCGCTTTTTGGGCCTTCCGCTCCAGGAGACCCGGGTCTCGATCTGTGACCATTATGGCGAGGTCGTCCGCATACGCGATCGTTTGTACTCCCTGCGCCTGGACTACTTCTAGCACTCCGTTGTATCCCATATTCCAGAGGAGAGGGCCCAGGACTGAGCCCTGGGGGACCCCGGCCGTCATAGGAAACTCATCCTCTCCGTACATCACCGCTCTGTCTTTTAAGTATGACGCAATTACCCTTTGCAGGTATTTGGAGATTTGGATGTCTCTCATGACATCTATAACTACTTGCCACCGTAACGAGTTAAACGCGTTCCGTACATCTAGGAGGACGACGAGGCACAGCTCTCTCGACCACTGGTTTCGTTCTCTCTGCCTCTGGGCCTCTTGTAGAATCCGTTCTATAGCCATCTCTGTTGATCTTCCCTTTCGGAAACCGTACTGTGAGTCTGCCAGAGCTCCCTTGTCCGAAAGCTTCGCGGTCAGTCTCATGTTAACCAGTATCTCGAAAGCCTTACCTATCGTATCCAGGAGGCATATTGGGCGATATCCCCCTGGGTCCGTAGGGGGCTTTCCTGGCTTTCTAATTAGGGCCAGAATGGCTTTTTTCCACTCCCTTGGATAGTGTCCTTTGGTCCAGATGATGTCTGCTATCCTTTTAAAGACCTCCGGCTTCTCTTGCAAGAGTATTTTGATGGCTTCTGCCGGAATTCCATCGGGCCCAGGCGCTTTTCTCTTGGGGAGGCGCTCAATTATCGCCGTGGTCAGGGGGATGTCCTCCCCGCTCTCTGTTCCCACCGGACGAATGGGTTCATCATGAGTCAAGAAGAGCCTCCTCACTGACGCCACGACCAAGTCCTTTGAGTTGAATAATAATAATAATAATAATAATAATAATACTAAGCCTTGAGTCTTCTACGGAGAAGGCAGTCTTCTTGGCCGCACGAGACACCTTCAGCGGTGGATTCCTTAGGGCTCTCCCGTCGCCACAGCTCGGCACCATGCTGGACAACGTCTCATTCCGCATGGTGTCGGCTCTCAGAATCGGCGGGTCGATATGCGAACCACACATCTGCAAGGCCTGTGGAAAACCAGTAGAGAAGAATGGCCTCCACCCGTTGAGCCGCATTAAGAGCCAAGGTCGGGCTCCCAGGCACACAGAAATAAATGCTGTGATTCAAAGAGCTCTCCGGAGGGCGGGAATACCTAGCATGCTGGAACCCAGACTAGGACTTCATGACGATAAAAGGCCCGACGGTGTCACTATTCCGCCGTGGAAAAAAGGCAAATGCCTGGTTTGGGATGCGACAGTCTCCTGCACAATCGCACCGTCTTATGTGTGCCACAGCGCTACCGAGGCGGGATGGGTGGCCGAACACGCAGAGAAAGAAAAGTGGCGTAAATACACAGAGTTAGAGTCTAGATACAATTTCGTGCCGATTGCAATGGAGACAATGGGCCCAGTCAGCAGAAGAACAAGGACATTTATTAAAGACTTAAGTGATCGAATACAAGCAAACACCGGAGATGCACGCGAAGGCGACTTTCTGAGGCAGCTGCTTTCATTGGCAGTTTGCAGAGGAAACGCCGCGTCGATATTAGGTGCGATGGGCTGACGACAGCAAGAAAGAAACTATAAAATAATGAGGATACACATTCACACCTCACAATTGTATTGTCCTAACACATATTAATGAAAATAAATAATAATACTAATAATAATAATAATACTAATAATAATAATAATAATACTAATAATAATAATAATAATAATAATAATAATAATAATAATAATAATAATACAAACAATATTGTATATATTAATATATAATAGTAATTGTGATACCCTTACATTAATTTGAGTCGTTAATTCCTACACCCTTTATTCACTTCACGGTTTACGACATAAACTTTGCGCCACCGAAAAGACTTCCACGATCCTGACGTCGTCTGTTTGTGCCGTTTACGCAACTAGCCGTGACCCATCTACCATCTCAATACCTGTCCGAGAGCTATTTCTCTTATACAATTAGCTCGATGATATTTTATTACTTATAAACATGTGTTCTATTAGAATGTTACATACCACACATATATGATGCAGTAGAAGAAACCACGTTGCCTCTCCAAACAGTCAATGACATCATCTGCCTCACGAACATCGCTTTGCGTCGGTCGCCTGTAATATGATCCATACTATTTGCGATATGCCTCAGAAACTTCTCCGTGCCGACACTTAAAGGGTCTAGTACATCCAAAGAAATAGGCATGAAGTAGGCTGGCTCCTTGACAGTTCGAGGTACTTTCTTCTTTTTTTCGAATCGGCGTGTTTTGCGGACCATCCGCACTCGACGCGGCTGTGACGAAGGTATGATAACGACGCCGTGCCATGAGACAGTTACATTACAATCAAAGTTTTTGCCGTGTGATCATAGAGGTATTAAATTAATTGCACAATTATTAACAAGTGATTCCGCCGGATAATCAAATTGATTTAATAATGGAATATACGCTTGTATATATATATATATATATATATATATATATATATATATATATATATATATATATATAATGTTGTGATGATTTATTAATCATTTACAATACGTTTGCACACACGGCAGTGCTCGCCTATATATATATATATATATATATATTGTTATGTTTTACGTTAACGCTTTTTCGTGAAAAATCGCAATTTTTTCCATTACGGCCAAAAATGAACGTCCAAAAGACCACTCTCATGCAATATAAAATTTAATGCCCACCATTTTCGTACTAAAGTGATGGCGCTGCGTTACGTAGTTGTCAAGTAACTAAGCCTTTTCAACAATTATAGTTGATATGTTTTACGTTAAAGCTTTCACGTTCAGAACCGTAAAATTTTGCCAAGACGTTTCCGCTTCCTCCTTCCATTAGGAAACATTATTCTCTTGCCGAGTTCTACCAAACCTCAAAATATGTACCTAGCTTTCTCATACACTCTATGCATGTATGCATGCCTTCGCTTTCAATATGGCTATCGAAAAAGCTTAGTTACTTGACAAATACGTAACGCAGCACCATCACTTTAGTACAAACATAATGGGCATTAAATTTGCTATTGTGTGAGGCTAATCTTTTGGACATATATTTTTGTCCGTAATGGAAAAAAAATTCGATTTTTCATGAAAAAGCGTTAACGTAAGACATAACAACATATCGACTTTTTTTTATGACTTTCCCCAATCTGGCTATTCGTTTTTCGCTACGCAAGCTAGTAAAGTGTCTTCCGTTGTGCAATTTTCCGCCGAACACGCCGGTATAATCGGTTCCTTCATGCGTTAACTGGTTTTCCCGCGAACGTAAATTTCGCACAACTATGTAGAAGAAAAACAGGCAGAATAACTACTTTTATACACTTCACTCTCTCTCTCTCCTAAACAAGGCGTTTCCGCCTATTCTCTCCATTGGGAAATGTTATTTTCTTGCCGAGCTCTACCAAACGTCGAAATAAGTACGTAACGATATGAATGACCCTGTATATATATATATATATATATATATATATATATATATATATATATATATTATTTAGTATTACTATTAGTATTTTTATTACGATTACTATTATTAGAGCATGTCACATTAAAGCGACTCTTTATATCGAACGTTCTCGCTTGTTTGGACGGACGCCACTCGTTTGCACACTTGCTTGGCATTTCTCTTGTCTCGGCGTAACGGTCCTCGTAGGAAGAATGTGGAGAACAAATAGCTCGCTGATGAATCGGCTTCGTTGAAAATTGATGCAAGATCATTGTGGCCGGCCACGTGTTGTCACCGGACGACGACTGATTTTTAATCAGTGACGATATACGACAGCTCGGCGCTCGCTTCTAGTCTACGAATTAGTACTATGATCCTTTCAGCCTGTGGGCTCGTGTTGGCTCGTGGTGGCCTATTAAGTTCCTAGACACCTGCCTGCATCCTATCGACTCCCTACCTAGTCACCCACTCAGTTTTGGGTCAGTGTGATTCGTTTTTTCTTGTTTGTTTCGAAACCATGAAAGTTGCGTACAGCCACACACAACCTCTGACTTATATGTTGCAAACCTTGCGTTGCACTCTCCTGCAGTCTCTTTTGAATGCGTTTAGGTATATTTTTGGGAGGACGTCCGTTTCCTTTACTTTGATGGATCCCACGGTTTTCGTTGCAAAAGATACGAAAATATATCTCCTAGCTCCAGTTCAAATGATTCACTCTGCTCCAAGGTGTCCGCGTGTCCTCGGTGTACCCATCTTGTCTCGACTGAGTTGTGATGCACGTACGAAGCGGATACCGTGCATGAGACCGTCACTTTTCAATTTACCTATCAGGTCTATTCCATTAGTCCATCAGGTCTTGTTTCAGCGGAGTCTGTTAGGCTTCTTGGTTCCGGTGTGGATGATATAACGGCCCCTTTCAGGGTTCAAGTTTTAAACGTGGTTTATTCGGAACTGCATTTTGTAGTGCTTAAGTTCTCGGTAAATAAAAATGGTTACAAAATAAATCAAACACCAAGACAAAATCACACTCGACAATATTTCAAGGAATGATTTGAATAAGCGCAATTACACAATACGTAATCACAATAAGTATCATCACCAGGATTTCTATACAGCGTTTGTTAGAATGCACAGCAATAGGTGAGTCAACACGCTCTCACATATACGCGCAAGTGAATTGATACACTCATACAGCATCTATATAGTACACAAAGACATTAGGTAAAAACACACCGAAAAATTCAAAACTAATTTAATCTGGGAAGGTGATCCCTTATAAATAGCACTAATAACCCCGATATAGGATACGGCTAGATCACCGGCATAATTCAGACTGTGAAATTAAAAGCCATTTTTTACTTCGCGAGCGAAGAGGTGCTTCGATGTGAGGCATCTATTATTTTTAGGAATGAAAGTCCAAGTTTCGGGAAGGCGGCATACAAGTGAGTGTTGACTAGGCTTCAAGGATACTAAGGGCACTGCGATAGTTGTTGCACGCCTAGCTGATGTCCGATTTGAGGTAGGAATTAGTGGAAACGCAATCTCCGCGGACACAATACCTCGCAAAATTTAATATGCTACCATAGAAGTCCGCAGCGTGTAAATTTTCGTTCCACCTTAAGTAGGTTATATTGAGTAAATAAATAATGAACCGAATATCTTCGTCTCCTAGAGAAAATAGCTCTAAGTGCATTATTCTGTATTACTCTGACGCTCTGGAGAATTCTGTAATATCCACCACCCCAGAAAAGGATACCATATCATAGTACACCTTGTACACCAGAAGTAAGCCCTCTGTGAGGAACCCAATCAGTTTCATTCTGCGCAACGCCGATATCACAGCATAGCACTTAGGTGCAATATATTCTATGTGGGGATGCCACTTTATATTTTCCTGGAGAACGAGCCCTAGGCACTGGCTGTCTGCTAGAGCTCAATGTTTTGTAGCTCGAGTAGTTCGTTGTTAGGCAATGCCTGATGCCTCGGCTATGGGCGAAAAACTAGGAAATTAGTTTTATCGGCATTGACAACTAAACTAAAGTAATAAAAATGCCAATCGTATTGTCAACATTTAGGAGGGACGGGTACAAATCTACATCAAGATTTCAATTATTAACTCCGAAAAGTAGCGTCGTGTCATCAGCAAAATACCCCTTTTTTAATAAAGCTGATATGATATGATTTATGATAAAAGCGATAGTAAAACCAAGATTTAGCCCCTGAATTTTTAATAGGATAAAATTCAGAAGTATAAGAATCAAAAGGCCTGAAAACCGAGCCTTGAGAGGTGCCTATATCAACCTGTTTCCACGAGGATTTTCTTCGCCCAGCTCTTCTCCCTCTCCTCTTCGCCACCGCCAAGATGACACGAAAGGTGTTGCGCAGGATTCCACAGGAATAATAATGAAAAAGAATTAAAATAATGACGAAGCGAGCTGAATCGCGCTGCTCACCCTCGTCCCAAACTTTCTCCACGTTGACGCAGAAACTTAAAAAGGCCATAGCCTGGCCAGCGTGGTCAGGGAAAAGGTGTCTATTTTCGGAGGTGCCGCACTCACCCGCGTGGAAGCCGAGGGTCGAGGCAAACGTGTGTTGACAGATAAAGTCCGCGCTCAGATCGCTGCTCACAAGCTCTCCATAGATCTTAATGCGCGGAGCGCCATTAGAATCTTGTCTTCCGACGACACGATTACGTCCGTAACAGAGGAATCGATTAGTGATGGCCTCACGCCCGACCATCGAAAGGGCTTGCTAAAACCAATCGAGATAACAACGATGTGTGCGTAGATTCCACAAAGACCTTTCCAAGGTCAGTGTGAAACACTACGTGCAGCTGCGGTAGATGGGGTACGCCACTAATAATGGGGCGGAAATGATTGTTCATGCAGCTCACCGCACCTTTCTCAAAAACAACGAAAAATATTTCCTTTTAAACATCGATTTTAAGACGGCCCGGCTCTCTATCCAATAATGCACCAGCATGCGAACAGCAGCCCGACTCCCCTACGACGTTTGGTGCGATTGAAATCACGTCATCAGTCAGTTGTCAGCACGGAGACGTAGAGGCGCCTTCGAAGCCGATGAGAGACAGCAGGTGATCGCAGAATTCATCGGCAATTCGCTCCCGGGCATCCTTGTAAAGAATGCCCGGGAGCGAATTGGATCTGCTGGGTACGGCGGTGCTCTCCGACATGATTCAATATGTTTACACACATATCTACTACGTCCGGTCTACGGTAAAGATATGTGGCGTACGGGATGTGGCTAGCGATTATGAAAGGAAAAGTGCACTGACCTCTCTTTTAGCGACCGTAGAGAAAAAAACGACAGCCTAACGTCATTCCCAATGTGCAAAACATTTCTTGCAGTATGTTGCGTCTTGTGGCCCTCGTGGCTCTGTTGGGCTTCTGCGCGGCACGCACCTTGAATCTCGATGTCGATTGGGCGGAGTACAAACGCGTCTACCAAAAGCGGTACACGGCCGAAGAGGACGCGATCCGGCGAGAGATTTTTGAGACGGTCGCTGAGCGTATCAACCAGCACAATCTGCGCCATGACCTCGGCCTGACTTCATACCGAATGGGGCTTAACATTTTTGCCGACATGGTAGGTGCACTCTTCATAGCGAAGCATTGTGCGTATGCCTTTTTGCCTCCTGGCCACCACGTGGTTATCCATCTATCTATCTATCTGTTTACCATCTTGTCGGCGGCTGCATAACCATAGCGTGCTCTATTTACCCCACGTGTTCCTTGCTGTTATGTTATACGTTACATCAAAGCCTCTTCGTGAGCTTAGGCATTACGACACGTGTTTTGCATGGTTTCAGACAAACGAAGAGATCAAGCCATATACAGGGTTTCCCGTCGACGTGTCGTCGTTGGCACCGCACCGTGACAATCAGACGCAGCCCCCTTCGAATACAACCTCAGGTGCTATACCGATCACAATAGATTGGCGAACGAAAGGCGGTGTGACCCCGGTCAAGAACCAGAAGCAATGCGGGTCGTGTTGGGCATTTTCGACTATCGGCTCGGTGGAAGGTCAGCACTTCGCCAAGACGGGCAAGCTGGTGAGCCTCTCGGAACAGAATCTGATTGACTGCGCGACCAAGGGATACTGGGGTTGCAAAGGGGGCTCTGTGACCAACGCGTTCAAGTACATCATCGCTAATGGCGGAATCGACACCGAAGCAAGCTATCCATACAAGGCAAAGCAGGGCCCGTGCCGTTTCAACCGGAAGAACGTCGGAGCCAAGTTGACCAGCTTTGTAGAACTCCAACGAGGCAATGAGGCGGCACTTCGGGAAGCTGTCGGCACGGTAAAAGTTTTCGTCTCTTTCACCCATTCCTCTGTATCTCTCTCTCTCTCTCTCTCTCTCTCTATATATATATATATATATATATATATATATATATATATATAAGTGTATATGTATATAGGATTATATATGCATTTATTCAATGTAATCAATCATTCAGAGTGGGAACATGACATTTGAGTCCCTGCGAACGTGTGCACCGTTACGGGGGGTCCAGTGTAGGGACCAGCCATTTCTGGAGAGTGCCCCGAACCGAGGTTGCATTGCCCCGTTGCACATCCAGCGACAGGCGCTGTCTGAGAAAATCACCCGCTCGTTTGTCTCCGCTGGCTAGAATCAGGCGTTTCCCGAAATTTTGTAGCAAACTTCGAGTGGATGGACCGGGCCCGCCAAGGGTCTCGAAGGCAAAGGGATAAAACTTGTACGGGTACCCGATGCTCTGGTACTTTCCAACCTTGTTTACCTCGGCGAGAGCCGAAGCATGACTAGCCCGGGCCGCGCCAGCACTGACCATTGAAGAAGCTAATGAGTCAGTAACTGTCGCGTCCCAAACCAGCATGCATCCGCTCTCGAACGGAGTTAAGGTCAGCCCGTCAGGTCTCTTGCCGCCTTCCCTGTCTAGCCCGACGGGTTCAAGAACGCACGGCAGACCACTGGATCGTAAAGCTCGACTGAAGGTTTCATTCAGGGCTTGGTGTCTTGCTCGCCTACCTGCGCTGACGATACAGGACAGCCCGTGGCGTCCGTCTGGCCCGACGACGTCTCCGCAGACGCAGGTATGAGTGTATATAATGTCTGTTCCCAAACGAAGTCCGACGGCAATCCTTACCGACTCGTCACATAACAGGGTCCCGATCCGGGCACAGGGAATGGCGTGTAGCCATGCGCCCGCCCCCTTGAAGGAGACGGCGCGCAGCCTGGCCTTGTCGGCGCCCGTCGTGCATCCCGCAATGAGGTCTACGACCCTTTGCTCATATAGAGCTGTTGACCATTCTTTCTGGTGTCCAGCTTTGGCGGGCTCTCTCTCTCTCTATATATATATATATATATATATATATATATATAGAGAGAGAGAGAGAGAGAGAGAGATCTTTCTCTCAAGACTATATATATAGTCAGTAACTTATTAGTCAATTAATATAATAGATGCCTTAACAATTTCTGCCAGAGTAATTTGAGACAGCATCTAAAGTGCAATTTCTGAAAAGTTAAGGCGCTTGTGGCAAAGCGTTAACAAGCTCTATCGCTGGCACTTAAAAGCGCAGTCGGTAGAATCAAAGTCTGCTTATTATCGTAGTTTCCTGCGTTACAAACGTAAACTTCGTAACGCCAAGGCAATTTTTTATAAGAGGCGCTTTAGGCAACTCCAGGGTGAAACTTCCAAACTTTGGAACTTTATTAATGATTCGTGTGGCAGAGCCAGAAAGTTGGTGGAACTTCCCACTACTCTGGAAGCCAGTTCTGGGCTTGTGACTGACCCAACGGATATAGTGATGAAGCTAAATCACCATTTTGCTATGGTGGGATCCAACCCAGTAAAGGGTCTCCAAGTCAATGAAAACGTTCAGCCACTTCTGGAGGTCACCTGGTTTAAGAGAAATTTGTCATTCTCTTTTTTGCCAGTAAGTACGCCGGAGGTACAGAGAGGTTTAGAATCCACAAAGGCTTCCTGGAGAGTTGGGGCTGCAGGGATCCCGGACCGATTGCTAAAGCTGTTTTCCGTCACCCTTTCTCGTCCATTGGCGCATGTTGTAAACCGTTCCCTGACTACTGTTGTTTTTCCCGCTAGACTAAAGGTGTCTACAATTATTCCCTTATTTAAAAATAAGGGCGATCGTAAAAATCCGAATAATTACCGACCAATTTCTTTAGTGGATTACCTCTCAAAGATATTTGAAAAGGTAGTTAAGTCCAGATGCGAGGGGCACCTTAGTTTGATTGGTTTCTTTTTTAGGGAATCAGTTTGGATTTCGTAAGGCACACTCAACGTAGCTTGCCCTCGCTCATCTATATCAGGAGGTCGCCAATTCTTTCCAAAACAACTAACTTTGCCTTGGCGTCTTTTTGGATGTTTCTGCCGCCTTCAACTGTGTCATTCATTGTTCTTACATATGCTCGAAAAATGGTCCTGTACGCCCATCGTCTATGTTGATGATACGACCTTACTTTTTCGTATTCAACCATCTGCGATACAGGCTGATGTAAAGAAGGCTATGCAAGTAGAGTATGCTGTTCTTGTGTTTGAAAAATTCGGTCTGGTGATAAATGCAACCAAAACTGAACTCATGTTGTTTCGTCCTGCCAAAAGGGCAACACAGGTTCAAATGCTGAAGCTCAATGGAACGGAAGTGACACTCTCCTCTACTATCAAATGTCTGGGCTTAACTTTACATGAGACGCTTGGATGGCATGATTACTTAGACGTTATTACGCCTAAATGCTATGCGGTAATTTCATCTATTCGTCGTCTACGAGAACTAGGAGTGCCTGTCGAGGGTTTTCTTATGGTGTATAAAATGCTTTTAGTGCCAATTCTTTGTTATGGTATTTCAATTTGGGGATTTTATAATAAAGGTATAACTCTTAGGGCCGAAGTCATTCAGAATGATGCACTTAGGGCATTATTTAACTTGCGCCGCAGCGATTCGGTTTGCAAGTGTTTTCAAAACTTTAAGCTTTTACCACTTAGGGATATTTACAGGGTAAAAACCCGCATGCTTGCATTTAAGATGTATAGCGGAGTTATTCCGGATGATGCTGCTTTTTCCTATAAGAGCTGCTGTCAGACGCACAACTCGACATGCAACAGAATTTGTGAGGCCAGTAGCTCTAAAGCAGTCCACTCGTCATGCTCTCGCATACACCCTGCCGACTATCTGGACCGAACTTCCCCAAAAAATTCGTGTACCTTAGTCAGATTATTTACACGTGAGGTGACAAATGGGTAACGAGTAAAAACTCTAGTCAAAACTAGTTACCCGTCAATAGGTTGAAGAAAGCGTGTCATGTATGTGAACTTGAGAAGTGTTTAGCGACTTCAATTGTTAGTTTCGTATGGAGTGAGACATGTTAAAGTATGAAATAGATAATGTTGGTGTTAATACACATTTTAAATATTTTTGTATACAAGAACTTAAGCATTGTGAAATTGCGGTTCCACGAATATACCTCAAATTAAAATGAAAAAAATATATATTTATGTATATGTGTGATCTTTGTTGGCCACCCAAGGATTGCTGCTGTAGGAAATACAAGCTTCTCTAATGGTCCCTCACACCCGCTCGAGATACTAACTGTGCTAACCGGCTCTGATAAAAATAGATTAGTTAATTGACCCAGACGTCCGTAGGTTCTAAATACCATAGCCAATACCGTAGCTCAAAGTAGCTACTTAAAAGAAAGCGTATTGAAGCCGGTAATTTTTGGCTTCTGCCTTCTTTGCGGCCGCGCCATCTATGAATGCAATGAAGGTCATTTTAGGTAAGCACACCATACATGGCGTAATTGTGCCCTCCACATTTCTCGCATTGTCGACTACCACCGTTCTGCCGATCGGGCACTAAATACCATTATCGTCACTCACTGACACATTGCCGTGCACCGAGCCTACACTAGTCACCCTGCAAAACCACCTCGGTACAAGTGCACAGACATCCTAAGTGTCTCTCGTTTGGGTATCTTTAATGCTAACTGATAAACATATTTCGCTTCAATTGTTGCCTCCTGCCTGGAAAAAGGGACGAACCTGGCCACTTTAGTGTTACAGCAATTGTCGACAGTTTTT
Organism: Dermanyssus gallinae; assembly: GCA_003439945.1. Taxonomy (NCBI): domain Eukaryota; kingdom Metazoa; phylum Arthropoda; class Arachnida; order Mesostigmata; family Dermanyssidae; genus Dermanyssus; species Dermanyssus gallinae. Next base: position 283,118 of record QVRM01005427.1, on the reverse strand, counting down.
ACCGTTGTTACCTGTTCTTCCTCTTGTTGTCGCCTCGTTCACCGGTATTTTGCTTTCGTTATGTCCATGACTTGTTGTTGCATACAGGTGGGCCCGGTCTCCGTGGGCATCCATGTTATTCTTTCATCATTTGTATACTACAAGTCGGGTGTCTACGACGAAAAGGCCTGCAGCGCCACTAACCTCAACCACGTCGTTGTTGCTGTTGGCTACGGGGCCAGTCACCGTGGAGAGGTATATAGGCTTGACTTTTCTTTTAGAACGTTCTTAAACAAACTTTTTGCTATACTTTTGTATTTGCAGAACTTGAAAAACTTCACAGTATTATTATGATTATTTTTATTGCAAGTCGGTTGATGAACCCCGCATTCACAAAATAATTATATATATATATATTTATATATGTGTGTATGCATATTGCAGGCATACTGGTTAGTCAAGAATTCGTGGGGCAAGGACTGGGGAGATAAGGGCTACATTCGCATGTCACGTAACAAGAACAATCAGTGCGGAATTGCGAGTGCAGCAACATACCCAGTCGTCTGAACGCGCGCCTGAATATTCGATTTGACGATTTGCGCTAGCTTATTACTAACGGGGGTGAATAATTACATGTGAGAATTTGTTGCTGGAGTTGCTACGGACGCCAGCGCAGGATTCCGGGTAAAGTTCCGAGCCCCTTAATCAAAATCCGTCGTCATCCCGATCCGGGTCGTACGCTGAAGGTCGAATTGGCCCCTCATCTACGTGGCCGGAATCGACGAAGCGTTTCGTACGGATCTCGCTTGAGCGTTCCGAGTCTTGTGTGCACCGCGAGGACAGCATGGCCGTCCGACGTTAGACGACCGTCATATGCTATCGCGGCGACGATCTTATTGCAAGTATATATATCTATATATATATATATATATAATTGTGTGTTTTGTATGAGAATCAGTGTAATTTAAAGACGTGACGTTTTCACATCATACCGTCCGACGACACGTGTTCTCAATACCAAATGTCACATCATCGAAACAGTATTTGTGAGTATACAGATCTATTCGATTCTTAGGTATATATGTAACACTGTCGAGCCCCGTGATGTCGTGCATTCGCCGTCGCACCTCGCGATCAGCAGAGACACGGGATAGGTGCACGGGATGGAATTCCGCCGTTGCACATTTGTTTTTAAGGGGCCCGTCTTACGAAGCGGCAGTGCAAAAGCAAACCTGCATACAATAAATGTTGGCTGAAAGATTCAGCCCGAAAAGGTTTTAGGTATACATATAACACTACGACATACACGTCACACATTCTCCAGGTTCGGTCGGGCCCAGTGTAGCAGAGCTCCACGCATAGAGCTCTACGCGTTACCCCGCTGAGTGTCCAACGATAGTCTCTAGTGTGCAGGTATTCCACAGCTCATCATCATTATCAGATCTTGTCGAACGGTTGAGTGTTTTGCCGATTCGTTGAATAAGCCTGTAAGTCTTCGACCCAGGTCCCCATTGAGATACTCCTCAATGCCAGCGGGCGGAAGTTGTAGGGGCAAATAATACTAGCATACTTTCTGCATATATTGGCTGGCCTTCGCTAGACGCATGACCAACGTGCTTCGTTCTCGCATTGACCACTGAGGGAGGGAGCTAATGAGTCAGTAACGATTGCGTCCCCTACCTGCATGCAACTCATCTCGAAAGACGTCGTAATGATGAGACCGCACAGTCGTTTTCCCCGCAGAGACGAGGATAAGGCTCGATAATGTAACGAAGACTAGCAGATACTTAGACTTGGTTAAATGTACTGTTGCGCAATTTCTTCTTTTTTTTTTTAACGCTCTGACAACCACATTTTAGACGCTCGTAATGGGTTAAGTTGCTTGTGGCACGATATCGTCTAAATGCATCTATCGCCATTGCGTTTCCGTACTGGAGTTATCTTGGCTTTTTCCAGCAGAGATATGTAGCAGAAGCAGAGCAATGACAACCACGTCCAACAAATACAACCAGCACGGCCGGGCTCGAACTTGCGATTGTTTTGCTAACCATGATTGCCATGGCAACGCCCCGTTTCGAACGGTGCATTAGCCGTCAAAGCCATCACCGCCGACTACACTCTTCTGGGGTGGGGTCGATCACCCTTTCTGGTCAAGGGTGTCAGCTGGTATGAAACCGCACCGAATAATGAACTGGATAAGGTCGACGAAGGCCTTTTTCAAGGCTTGGGACATTAGGGGGACCACGGCATGACCAGCCAACGCGACAGCATCGGGCAATTTTAGTCCATCAAAGAATGTGGGAAGCAGACAATGCACTGTGTTAGATGAGATGCATACGAGTACGTTGTGAAGCACCAATTCAATGTCCTCAAAGTCCACTTGTTGAGCCATGAAGGTTTTCAGTCAAGTCAAAACAATTTCTTGGGGTTAGGGATAGACCATTTACCTTCTCGAAATCCCGGACTCTACGAATATTACCGGTCACCGATGCTAGGCAACCTCGTCGTCCAGATACCAGACATTTAGAGGACAGTATAAGGAGTCGGCCAAGTCCATTACGCACAAGCTACGTAAGGACGGACCTAAAGAGTTTCTTGTTGAAAGGCGAACTGCAAAGATATAGCGTTGTGTGGCACGACCAATTGCGACTGTTTTGCGTAAGCCGCATGCACCTGGTGAAATACTTGCGCGGCGTTGTATTTCACCACAATCATCAAGAGGTCTCTTCAGACATTGTAAAAGGCTTTCCTAACAACTAGCCTAACTAGGACGATCGGCCAACTGCTCGGGTTAAGGAAGGCGCAGAAGGCATGAATTCCAATCTCAGGACCGCTGGTAGTTGCGAAACCCAACTAATGGAGACCAATTGACAATAGTATTGTAGCTTTGTTGGCATCGCACCCTATTTTCGAAGACAACCTCGGAGTGCAGAAGAACATGCGATCGGGCGAAGAGAGCCATCTTTCCTTTCAGGAGCAAATAGTCGTGCTCGAATGTAATAGGTAAGACTACAAGGAGAACCCCAGCTAAGAATGTCTATGACTGTTTTCGTTGCAGCCGTCAGCCTATAGGCGACGGACTCTAAGGTCCGGACAGAAGGTACTGAAGGGGCCGAGGCTTAAAGGAGACAAGACCAGCTGCAAATGTCTCGGGAAAGGGCCTCACGGCAAGGCGCATTTCGTCACAGGAGTTTATGAATGGCAGCATCGTCAGGAAAGAAGACGACCAGCGAAGATCCGAAGGCTTTTGGATGTTTTTCTCGAAGAGACCCAAGGCTTTGATACAGATATGTCTGAGGAAGCAATAGGCCTGGCGGCGCCACAGACCAAAGGTCAAAGGCTACCACAGTGATTGTGAAGATGACCATGGATTCGTGACGTTTCAGAATAAATCAACTCTTCTGGAACGCGCGGTGGAATCAACTCTTCTATCGCGGATTGCTTTGCGCAAACAGAAGCAGCTGGAGAACCTGAAAGAGCGCATTCAAGCTGGCTCAATGGGCACATTCCAGGCGATCATACGGAAGAAACAAACAAATATTCAGGATAAGGCTGAATCTGCGTAGAGATCTCTATTGAAGATGTCCAAGCATGTTCATGAGATGTTTCGTCCATGCAGAATTTTCGTTGGTGAAGGCATTGTAGTGTGGGCCTCAACTGTTGACGCGGCCGGGCAAGTACTCGAAGTGTCAATAGTAGACGAAATACAGATAACAGCGAATTGTACATCAATTTTGAGATTCCGCGCACGCATCCACGCCGTATTCACGATTTTCACAGAAAGTTAATTTTTTTAGGAACTGTCTACGTATGGTGTGATTGAAGTTCATCGTTTATACACTAGCAAACGAGACACGAAGAAGACGCTAACGAAAGTAATTTTAACGTTCGATGCTATTTTTAGGATACAAGGTGCACAATGCGGTCTTGGAAGCGGACCAGCCGATTTTATGTTTTAAGTGCCAACGCGCGGGTCATATAGCAAGCTGTTGTACGTTGCAACGGACATGCCGTAAAAACGCAACAGCATGATCTAATTGCCCGAGACTTTTCTACCAGAGGGAACGCAATCGCATCCTACTTGCTCCCAGGTCGAGCGCAAGTCTACTCACACAGCTAAAGCTACTCTTGAAAATTTAGGCTCGGTTGCAGATACACTTAAGGCTGTTAGCCCTTATATGATAGAAGCTACTAAGATGGTGAACATTCTACAGCCCTGTTTGCCCTGCTATCACTGGCGAAAAAACTCTGAAACTGCTCATACTGACAGATAATAACTTGTCATCGCAAGATCCCGCAGTTTCCTCGACTTCAACAGCTAGCTATGAATCCGAGTGCCCAATAGGTCGAAGGTCTTTGAAGACGTTTACTTAAAAGGGCTTATTGAGACGCATACATTCTATGCATCCAAGATCGAAGGCTTACTTACAGGCAGCCTGCAACAGAACCTACGTGGCCACAACTTACACAGATGACATCTTACATTCAGTTTATTTTTAAGCATGTATAAATGATACGTAAATTACCCAAAACAGCTAGAAGAATTGTGCTGGAATGCCTAGTAAAAGTCTTAAATGACGTAGTGACTCGGCATGATTGTCTCTGCAATTATTTAGTGCTGTTATACTTCGCATCCCAAACGTCAAGAATGAGTCGCGTTCGTTAACAGACATGATACGCTCAAACCTTGGAGACTTTGAGAACAATTTCAAACTCGAGGGATTAGCCAGTCGAGTCAGTTACCAGAAACGCAGGAAAGTTGGTTTTTCTGAAGAAACCTTGACGTGCAGAGTGAATGCAAAGTTAACCTAAGGTGATGTGTCGAGCGCTGCAAGGCTCATAAGCTCGTGCGATACGTTCGGTGTCGAGTCCGATCATGTGGAGGCTCTCTACGTGACAAGCATCCCTGCGCACCAACGAACTCGAGGTGGACTGACCCCTCTGCCAAAGCTTCCTCTGCGAAAAGCTTTCACGTGTCAAGAGAAGACAGCAGTGGGACGCTTTTCCAGAAGCTCCGTTGCGCGCCTCGGCTTCATTCGACCAAGGTTCCTTCAAGATTTACGTTATTTCGAGCAATGGGTAAACGAGCGGAGGCTTTGGTCAATGCACTTGCCAAACTCATCGAAATTTTACTACGAGGGGAACCGCCATCAGATCTCTTGTCAATCATATTTGGAGCGAGGCTGTTTGCTTTAAAAAGATGGATGGCACAAACCGTCCTATCGCATGCTCATCTACACTCCGTAGAATAGCGGCGAAGACTGCCTGCTGGAAGAATGCGTTGCAAATTGGTGAAGCAATAGGTGAACACCAGCTCGGCTTTGCTACTAGAAGTGGGACAGAAGTGGCGATCCATGTCGCACGAGCTTTTCTTCAGTCCAGATCAGAAGACACATTCATGGTGCAACTAGACTTTCAGAACGTTTTCAACAGCATTTGACGTGATTATCTTTTAAAGGCTGTTGCCTCGCATGTGCCTGACCTATACCATAACATTACGCAGGCATACAAAAAAAAGATTAGACATGGTTGGGTGGAGAAGTTAAAATCGTCCTTAAGTCGCTTGGGTCTCTTGGGTGCACACAGGGGATTGTTCCTATTAAAAATATCTCTTTTCCGTGCCCTAACTCTTTTTTGAGTCAAAGAGATTGCAATGCCCACCGGGACAAGGCCCGTGAGTTGTTTTGAGTGCGAGTGTACCTGCACACAGAACAAAGACCTTCTCAATTTTCAGATGCCCATGAGTTATATACAGGACCCCTACAGAATCACTCCGGCGTCCAGAGAAAACTGTTTGTAATGCGTCATTTTGTATGAGTTTCGCTTTACGGAGAATGCCACAATCTCCACCACCCCACAGGAAAATTCTGTAGCGTAAAGATGGGCATAAAGAGTGAATAGACAATCAACAGGCCTTTATTGGAAACCCCAAGTTGCTTCATGTGTCGTAAAGCTGAAATGACCGCATCGCATTTAGGGGTTATATAATCTAAGAGCTAAGTGGTCACCCCCGGACACTTGACCAGACAGGAGTAATTCACCACATGTGGACGAAGTTAGAAGGACGCTGGCACACGAATTAGCCTTTTAGCCTGGCAAAACAATATGACGTTTGTTTTGCTAGTGTCAACGACTAATCCAAACTCATTGAACGTTTTCATAACATTGATCTACCAAAGTAATAGAGTTATTTACTCCGCCACTAATGTCATGTGGATCGATTCGAAAAAGGATCGTTGTGTCATCAGCTATTGCTTTGCCAAACGTGTCACGGCTAATCTTCAAACGTATTAAATTCAACAGAATCTTAGACATAAAAGGACCACCAAGAACAGAGCCTTGCGGTGTTCGTATGTCAACACTATGCCAGCACGATTTCACCATACCGACCCTGACGGCCTGTGTTCTACCCGTAAGGTAGGAGTTAAACCATTCGACCGTGGAAGGTCGGAAGGCGCCGCCAAGGTGTGCAAACATATGGGTAAAAACATTATGATCAAGGCAACTAAAACGCAGCCGCCGCATTAAGGAAAACACCCAAACAGATCTTATTAGTCTCTACCCATTCAACAACGTACTGCCACAATTCCAATCTGTTCAGGTGAGATGAGGTCAATATGTTCCAAGTGGCAATTCAGTCGACACCACTTACTCGAATCTTTTTGAGACGTAATCAATTACAGATATAGGTAATTATATGGTAGGGATCTGTCACCCTTTTTCTTCCATAGGGGTACGACTGTTACGTACCTAACGCTTATTACTAATTGACAACAATTAGATCTGGGGGTGGATCGCGAGGATCCGAGGTAGCCAAGCGAAGGTGGTACGTACTGGGGTTTGGGTATCTCCCCGAAGGCGATATATCCTGCGGCTACCTTACAGAGTGGCAGCTAACCACTCCCGTTGACTGCTGGTTTGCGAGTGACTATTCGGTCCGATCTCGGTTAGCACTACGAACCACGCCTCACCTTTCGCTTGTCCCTCTCACCTCTTGACCTAGTTTATTCATCGTATAAGTTTCACTCTTGTTCTCTACACAGATTCGTGTTTCGTCTTAGTGCGCATCTTAGTGCGCCGTGGTGTCGTCTGACGCCGTTGACCTGTAGCATATTGATCATATCAGAGACGAGTGGCGTCTGCTGGCGCGCTCCAAAATAACTAATACTGCGGCGCCAAATGCTCAACGCTCGATATCGGAGATGTCGTGCGTAACACTGCCCCCGAAGCGGCTGCATAGCGTTGGCGTGCAGGCGCTTCTGTACTTAATGTGTATGTGTGAGAGTAGCGGCGGTCTCGTCACGGCGGTGTTGGTGGTATATGACCGCCCCCTCCCCCCTCGGAAGCGGCAGTCGAGGGTGAGGGATGACGCTTCTAAGCGCGCAAATGCATACTCTGTTACAATAGCGAACGTTATAGCGTTTGTGTTTCGTATTTAAATATTTGTCGACATTTGAATATCAAGTATTTTACATCAACATAATCATCTTGTTTCGCGGGTGACTGCAGAGTTTGCTAGAAAGAAGCCAGCGGTTGTTGTCTCTGTGCAACAAACGGATAACCAAACATACAACATATTAAAGATTCTTGGTTCAGATCACTTAGTTGACTTCTAGCTTATATAACAATTGTATTGGCCTTTTAAGCGTCTGACCTGATGCAAGTTTAATTAGACAAGATCCTTTACGGAGATCTGATCTGGCTCCCCCTGACAGTGAAATCACACGGCAGAGAGGCCAGAAGGCTCTCGATGGAGCGGCATCTTGCAGAATACATATGTCTCCAACTGCGAGTGGTTTGCTTTCCGTTGGGTTTCTAAGGTAGGCTGATCTTAAGTATTGTAGAGATTCTTCTTTGAATCTCTTCCAAAATGAGTTCAGAATGGATTGCTGGTGTTTCCATCTTTTGGAAAATATTATTGCTGAAGTATCTTGTAGAGTATTGGGTAATCTTGAAGTCTCCGGAAGGGGTAGTTTATGTTTATACCTGTAGAGGAGATCGGCTGGACATAAAGCCTTTGGCTCGTCAGAGTCTGTGGTTGTGTGTGTAAGTGGTCTTTGGTTAACCATGTTTTCAATGTCCGTAAGTATAGTGGCTAGTTCCCGAAAAGATGGTGTGTTTGTCCCTAGGACTTTTTGTAGTGGGCGTTTGACAATTTGGACTAGACGCTCCCACCAGCCTTCGTGCCACGGTGAACGTTCCGTAATAAATTCCCATTCAATCTCGGAAATCGCAAGTAGATGTTGTGTGTCTCTATTTTTTATATTTTCAAAAATCAATTTCATCTCTTTTGATGCTTTACGAAAAGTAAGAGCATTGTCCGAAAAGATTTTTGAAACTGCAGAGTGTCTGTTAATGAATCTTCGCAGAACTAACAAAAATTCATAAGCCGACAGGTCTGGCACTAGTTCAAGATGGACTGCTCTAACGACTGCACAGACGAAGAGTGTAATGTAGCTTTTGCATTTACGGCTTTCTGAAGTTTTTACGTAGATTGGCCCTGCGAAGTCTACTCCAGTGAATGTGAATGGTGGAGTGCGCTCAAGCCTGAAGGCTGGTAGAGGTGGTATTTTTTCTACGGCTGGTTTAGCACGAAATTTAAGGCAAACTTTACAGTTGCTCAGCATTTTTTTGGTCGCTTTACGAGCTCGCAAGATTAGATAATTCAATCTTAGATGATGTAATGTTGCCGCGATGCCTCCGGAGTGAAGACATTTTGATGAATGTACCCAATCTATTAGCAGTTCGACTAATTTATTATCTCCTGGGAGAATTATTGGGTATTTCTCATTGAAGGAAAATTCATTTGACTTCTCTAATCTAGATTTACAACGCAGCAACCCTGAGTTGTCTAAAAACGGGCTGTATTGGTACAAAGAACTTGCCTTAGAGATGCTGGTGCATCGCGAAGCGATCTCATTAATAAAATGCGTGTGTTGGATGTTGCGAATAAGGCAAGTGAATGCCGAAGCGAATTCGGACGGAGTGATATGTGCGTCGAAATACACCTGCGGTTGTGCCTTGGGACGTCTGCACCTTGTGACAAAGCAAATTATGTATGCACAAGGCCTTTGACCAGTTCGAAAATCGTGAGGCGTCTAATAAGCTGCACCGTACTGACTGCGGTGCAAGAGCGATGCTAAAATTGGAGGTATCTCTTCGCCTTTCTACTGAGATGGGGTCGGGAGTCAAGGAACTCTGAATATTTAGTTTATGATCAATTAATGGTTTTCCATTTGTTTTCAACCATTTCGGCCCGCAAAGCCAAAATTCGCGGGTGTCATCGGCGACAAGTGATGTTCCTCTGCTGAGAATATCTGCAGGGTTGTCTTCGGAGCGAACATAGCTCCAGTCGGCCGGGTTAGAGAGCTTTTGTATATCTTTAATTCTATTTGCTACAAACGGCTTCCAACGCTCAGGGGAATCTCTCACCCAGCCCAACACAGATGCGTTGTCGCACCAGAACGAAATAGAATCGATTGGGTGGTTAAAATAATGTTTCACTTTCGCTGTTAGTTTAGCTGCTATCAACGCGCCCAATAATTCTAAGCGGTGTATGGTAGGTTTTGCCTTGAGCGGTGCGACTCTCGTCTTAGCAATAACAAAAGAAGTCGATGCACTGCCGTTCATGCACATTTCCCTAAGGTAGATGACACAACCGTAAGCGGACTGGCTAGCATCGCAGAAGATGTGCAGTTCTCGCTTAAAGATGTTTTTGTTGTGCTTGTCTCCAATTACACGATGCGTTTTCAGTGTGTCGCTGTTCTCCAAGTGGCTAATCATATTGTGATATGCTGCGCGATTTGTGTCCGATAGTTCATCGTCCCAGTCAACCTTTTGTTGCCATAGCTTTTGCAGTAGCGTTTTAGCGTTAATAGTAATTGGTGACATGATGCCTAGTGGATCGAATAGCTGCGCCAGTCCTTTCAATAGAGATCTCTTCGACGGGCTGTTATTTCTTAGTGAGGCGATTGCATTTTCGGTGAAAACGCCTATCAAATCGGAACGTTGATCCCAAAGCATGCCAAGCAACTTAAACTGTTCATTATTGAAAGACACAGTTGCATTTGGTAGGGTTTCCTGAATAAATGTTCCTAATTCTTGTGAATTGGTCGCCCATTTGTTTAAAGAGAAACGACCTGCTTGAAAGACGTTGTGAAGAATTCCGAATCTGTTTTTGCCCTCGCAAATAGTTTCAGAGCCACTAACTATATCATCCATATAGAAACTTAATGATACTTCTTTTAGAAAATCTGCATATTCGGGTCTGTTTTTAATCTCTTCTTCTAGATGATGCCTGACGCCCTGGCAATGTAACCATGGACTACAAATCAAGCCAAAATCTAGTACTGTACCCCAGAATTCCTTGATTGGTGCTTTTGGATCTTTCGAAATGCATAACGGCCAAAAGAATCTCAAAAGGGTTCTATGTTCAGGGTTAATTTTAAACTGCAGAAAAGCCTTCTCTATATCGGAAACTAGTGATATTCTGTAGCCGCGAAATTGAAAGATAATCTTAAGAATGTCTGGAAGAAGATTTGGCCCTTGAAAGAGAACATCGTTTAACGAGGCTTCGTCTCGTTGTCTGGCGCCTGCGTCTTTTACTACTCTAACCTTTATATCGGTTGTGGGAGTAGGATTGCGTTTTGTTATTGCTAATATAGGTAAATAATGCGCCAATTCTCCTTCTTTTCTTGGTTGAGCTAGCTCGGCATAACCTTTTTCTAAATACTTAGCTATTTCATGGTCTATTGCCGTTAGCATTGTTTTGTCTTTGCCCGAAGTTACGAGCAGTCTTTTCAGCCTGGACATGGCTATTTTCTCGTTGTCTCCCAAAGTACGAATATTATATTTAAATGGTAGGCTAACTTCGTAACGACCATTTGGGAGTCTACGCACAGTATCTTTAAAAAACATCGTGAGCTCGTGTGCAGTGTGCGGTTGGGTATCTTCAGTGAGATCGCCGAGACCTAATAACTCCGTGTCCCATAAAAAATCAATATCTTGTTTGTCTGAACGTGTATGTTTTTTCAATGGAGAGATACTGAGCAGTGGCACTGGACTGCATGGTTGCATCGCATATAACGCACAGAGGCCAGCTTCTATATCGGCGTTGTTAAAGGATGCGGTGTTCTTGCCGTAAAAGAACCAACCCATTCTTGTGTTCACGGCTACGAGCTTGCCAAATATGCGCTCATCGCCCAAAAGTAGTTCTGGCAGATAGTCAGCTCCAATGAGCACATCGATTGAGTAAGAATAGTCACCATCAATATGGTCGGCTATGTGAGCTAAACCGTATGTGTCGCCAACTACTGGCAGTAAACCCTTGGTTATTTCGGGGATGCCTAAGCAACTTATCGACAGTGCTTTTTTTGGCTGAATCTACCTTGAACGTGTACTTCGAATATGTCGTATGCTTGTATTTTTGAGACGTTGCCTCCTATGGTGTATGTAATCATCGATTGGGAATTGGTTGGTTTTGTTTTAAGAATATCGATGAGTCTTTGTGATATATATGAGCGTTGCGCTCCTGAGTCGAGTAACACTCTACATATTGTAACGTTGTTGTGTTACGCTAAGTCAGCTTGGGGATGTAGACTCATCCGGACGGGTACTGCAGCCCGAGGGACTCAGGAACGATGAATGACGACACGCAGCATACGGTCTAATGCAAAGCACGGCCGAGCAACGGATGGGGGTTAAGCCATGCTGCTCAGTCTATTTATTGGTTCACGAGGCACCGCGGCGTGCTGACACCCCAAAAGGTGTCAGAACCCGCTCTCCAATCGGTCGAAATGTACAGCAGTTTGTGTTTGTTTCGTATAGGAATACAGGTTAAGTGACTGTTTGACTTGGACTGCCGATCATAGGTCGACCCTCTCCCGGTGTCGGCCGATGATCGTTTGGACGGCGGAGGACGTTGGGGTTTCGGCGCGAAAGGCTGTGGCTGTTCTCGGCTGGCTGGTTGAGACATGTCTTGTTCGGTTGAGACATGCATCATTCGGTGAACGTTGTGTACGTTGACATTCTGGCGCGGGCGTTGTAGCCGTTGGACGTGGTCGGTTAGAACTTATTTGAATTGCGCTATGATGCGTACACAGTAACTTCGTTACAATATTGTGCGCATCTTGCCTGATGCTACACGAATGAACCCAGTCTGTAGTAGTGTTGCGTTAGAGTCTGTAGAGTTTTTGCATGTGAAATTACTGGTGGATGTCTGATTGTGCGATTGTGGCGTGGAAGTGTTTGTCGGTGAAGTTGTCTTTGCGCACATAATAGTGTAGTGTTTGCCCTTGCACTTCGCACACTCTATGTTCTTGCTTCTGCACTTGCTAGCAAGATGATTTTTTCTTAGACACTTAACACACGCATTCTGTTGCTCCAGTATTTGTTTACGAGTGTCAAGCAATAGCACTTTTCTGCATTTGTGAGATTCGTGAGTACCACTGCAGAATATACACGTGTATGTAGAGCTCACCGAAAATGCATATTCACGCCTGTCATTGTTGCTATTAGCTTGTGTGTGATTTTTGTTTGTAGTGTTAGGGTAGTGTGTAGATGCGTAGTGTTGTTTGATTTTTTGTGAATTGTTGTGTGTGAATGAGCTGCCTATAGCTTGGCTGATGCGGACTTCTTCTTCGAGAAATTCTAGTAGTGCTTCTAGCTTGCATGTGGTATATTCGGGTGATTTACATTTTTCATTGTAGCTTCTAATAAATCTAGCTTTCATGTTCACAGGCAGACAATCCAGGACCATCGGTGATATGGTAATTGATAGCGTGTCGCACTTAGTACCTAGACTATTTAACGCTCTAATGTTTTGTGAGAGTATTGAAGTAAAGTAACTTAGTTTTTCGTGGCGGCGAAGATCCAGCGAGGAGCATAGACGACGAATCTCTCTGATGTGCTCTTCTTCTGCCGTCTTCTCCTGTCCAAATTTCCTCCGGATGATGTCGAGCGCGGTGCTGTACTGCGTAGCGGAGAAGCCCAGATGCGATATCTCCCGTGCGGCTGGACCGACGAGTGCGTCGCGTAGATGTTTAAACTTCTCGATGTCCGTGAAATGTGGATTGTCGTGTGCGTAGAGTGCGAAAAACTCCCACCACTCCTTGAAGCGCTTAACGTCCCCTGCGAACTTCGGAATCTTGTGTGAATTGTCGTGGGTGAAGACTGGAAGTGCAGGGGAGGGCGGGGGTGCGTCGTTACTTGCACCTTTAGAGATGAAATCTTGCAATTCGTGGACTATATCAAGACCATCGAATCTATATTGGGCGGTTCGTTCTTCTGCCGCCTCTCTGTCTTTTTGTTCCATATTTAATAGGAATGGAAGTAACTTATCATTGAGCTTGTTCGAGTATTAACTCCTCAATATGGCGGAGAAGCTGAGCCGCTTTCTTCTTAGTGTCTTCGTTGTAACTAGCATCGTGAAGGAATTCCGTTATCTGTTGCTTCTTCTTTGTGAACGAAGCGCCGGCTAGTCTTCTAGCTTCGCGATATACTCGCGCTAGCTCTACTTTAGACTCTTCAGACATAGTAAGAAGGTGTAAATACGAACGACCTGAACGTCAAGAAGTAGATCTGCGCCGAACCATGAACGGTGATACTGCTACAGTGCCGGTGGCACTAGCCACAGTCTTTACGACGGCTACGTGAGCCTTTAAATAGAGGCGGATAACCTGTTCTGGGTGTGGCTTGAAGCGCTGATGAGTTGCAGTCACAAATTGCGATGTTGACTGCGCCGGGAGTGCGAGTCCTTCATAATCTTCTGACACCAAATGTTACGTACCTAACGCTTATTACTAATTGACAACAATTAGATCTGGGGGTGGATCGCGAGGATCCGAGGTAGCCAAGCGAAGGTGGTACGTACTGGGGTTTGGGTATCTCCCCGAAGGCGAGATATCCCGCGGCTACCTTACAGAGTGGCAGCTAACCACTCCCGTTGACTGCTGGTTTGCAAGTGACTATTCGGTCCGATCTCGGTTAGCACTACGAACCACGCCTCACCTTTCGCTTGTCCCTCTCACCTCTTAACCTAGTTTATTCATCGTATAAGTTTCACTCTTGTTCTCTACACAGATTCGTGTTTCTTCTTAGTGTGCATCTTAGTGCGCGTGGTGTCGTCTGACGCCGTTGACCTGTAGCATATTGATCATATCTGAGACGAGTGGCGTCTGCTGGCGCGCTCCAAAATAACTAATACTGCGGCGCCAAATGCTCAACGCTCGATATCGGAGATGTCGTGCGTAACAACGACATGAGGCGTGTTCAAACAGTCTGAAAACACACCAGCTTAAAACGAGAGGCTAATAACGTTAACCAGGGGCCGCGATATAAATGGAGCCACTAGCTTCAGCAGTTTCGCAGGCACGCCATGACTGCAATTCGTCCAACCGGCTCGCAAAGGGTCCAGGGCTCTCAGCACCTCGAGACGGGTAACAGGGGCGAGAGAAAACTCATCCGCTCTTTTCTCCCAAAGTCCTTCTAAAACAGGCTGAATGAATATCTTTCCCTGAACCAAGGGATTCCACGGTGGGACGACCAACCGTGGCGAAGTGACGATTCAGGTCATCTGAAATAGGGTTGGCATCAGTTAACAAATCACCGAAGCTTGTAGATAGGAAGCTCTATCTCGTCGCGATCCCTACCACACGGCGGCTCTGTAAGGTCATATCTTATTTATGAACTTCCATGGCCGCCTGGAATCTATTTTAACGTACGTCGAACCGAGTTCTAAAGAACGCCTCTCTTGCCACATGAACAGCGGTTGTATATCTTTTTCTGGAAAATAAATACGCCGTTCTAGTCTCACGTGTCTTTAGTCTACGATATCTACAGGACAGCTTATTAACATTGTGTCTTAGCCTGCGAAGACCTCCAAAAAAACAAACGAGTCTCCCGTCCCGTATTCCTGACAAACTGTTGAGCTCAAACATAGGAAACGCTTTATCGCAACAACATTCAGCCTTGAGGCCTTACTGACCCAGTCCAAGAACTTAGCGACGCCAAGCCTGTCATGCTTCCTATAGCTTGCAGTAGATGCAGGGACTGCTAACTGCGGAGAAGATTGGCCTTCAATCAGTGATACAACTACCGGCAAATGGTCGGAAAACATTTATGTATCAAACATAGCCGGTTAAATACTGCAAACATGTAAGCAATTGGTTACTGCAATATGATCGATGCATGTGCCGGAAGAAATAATTACATGCATTAATCCTTTCGCATTAAAAGGATACATATTTCAAAGGCTAAAATATTGACATTAGAGTCTTCCATTAAAATGCATGGCAAGCTGCTACTCTTCGGAATAAGTCCGTCTAGGATATTAAGCAGAATATCGCTACATGTCACTTGACATGATTAAAAAGCTATCAGATAGCCCTGAAAGTTTACATTATGCAAGCGTTCCTGGGGGTGAGGCAGGAATCTCTGTTTTAACAGAAATTCCTGCCTCACCCCCAGGACGCTTCTCTCTACAGACAGCAAAAAGTTTATACCCCCTCTACGGCGTGCAGCATACTATTAGCATCTGACAGCCACGTTTCGCTTACCGCGACAGCATCGCAACTTGATCCTTCATCCGTAAGGAAATCCGTTGGGGATTCAATTTCTCGGTGCGGTAACTTGTACCACATGAGGGGAGGCTGGTCAGCGCGTGGGGATGGCTGTAGCACCATGAAGATTGAGGCGAACTTCTGTGCCCTCAGTTGACTTGGCGACCAACGATATTCCAACACTCGCATATGAACGCTTGGGTGAAGTGGATTTACTAGGCTGGGAATGAGAATCCGCAGTGATGCTAAGAGACGCGGCACGCAAAGATTCAACCACCTTCACAGTTGAGGCAGCAGGATGCGCCGTAGTTACCTGTCGAAGGAGCTTGCATTCCATTAACGCTTTGCGTTTCTCAATCTCGGCAGCCCGTATCGGACAAGGCCCGGACAAAGAGGTATGCGACCCTTTGCAGTTTACACATCTGTTTTTGCAGCTTGTAGCTAGATGGCCTAGCTGCCTGCAGTTCCGGCACGACACCTCAATGCGGCAGTTGGCCGCAATATGCCCCAGACATAGTCAGTTATAGCATGAAGTTGGGGTGCCGGCTGGCATAACAACCTTAAACGTACGGCATGCAAAAACCACCTCAACTGGCGGAAAATTGCTGAATTGAAGAATCACCGTGTCAGTAGGGAACGATGTCAGCTGAGGGCCTGACAGATATCCGTATTGGTAAATCCTCGGTCAACGCCACTGATTTTGGTCCAATATCTGGCCAAATCTTGACATTTGGCCAATACTGGCAATCCTAAGACACTGTTGATCTTCAACGCATTTGAAGCTTAATCGGACGTGTTGAACCACAGTTGAATGATACTGCCACAGAAGGAGCATCGCCACTTATTACCTTCAGGACATCATTCAAAAGAGTCACCACGCGCCCTGCGGACACGAAGGCCACTGCAGCCGACGCAAAACTCGAAGCGCACCGCTCCTGATATTTAGTCATCTTGTATCGAATCTCAATTGTAGGATAGCAGCGTCGTCTGTTAAGCAGCGCGGGCATAGACAGTTGCGGTTGACGGCAATGCCGAAGCATACTAAAGGCATGGCGGTGTCAAATAGAGGATGCCGCCACCCCAGTAGCGAAGACGCGGGAAGTCGGTAAATGCGCGGGAAAATCGGTCATATTGAAGGAGGCATGCGAATCAATGAGTTAGTAGTCGTTGGTGGTGACGTGTGTTGTTTGAGCGAAAGACTAACGAACTCGTAACGGTCAAACGACCGGACGGTCGTTAGGGTGGTGGACACTACGTCAATACTATGTTCGAAATAGGTAGGCTACACAACGAGTGAACTAATTCATTGATGCAGCTTCATCACCGTCATCATTATCTTGAGCTGGCAAAATCTGCTGCTGGTTTAAGCCACTACTTTTTTCTAAGTGATCAATTTTTATTAGCCATGTAATTAGTAGCCTGCTGATCAGACCGGCATTCATCGGTAGTTGATGGCCTCTGGCCAAAACGGCTTTATGACACTTTGCAGTGTTGACGCTGCCGCACGACAATTGTTTGTTTTCTAGATGTGTCTCCCAGCACGGCGCGATCGCCTTCGTACACGGATAACTTATTATTACATAAACCATACCAATAAAGGTGCCAACCATGTTACGACTGAGCCACGATTAAAATCAGTGCTAAAAATAAGTCCACTAGTCTGTTAACGTATTATTAAAGCGTTCTATGAAAAATATGACTCGAATTAACTTCTTATGATGCTGCTCCCGTGTGCTGGGCTGCTGCGGTGATTTTTTCACGCTCACTGAGCACACTTACAGTACAGGTCAACGATCCGTCGTCCGATTTCTCGACTCGATGGCCAACAGCTATCGCCGCCGTGTGTGCACCTCCACTGGATTACTTGGATTTAAGCTGTCCAATCACACGGTGTCTAACAGCTTTTCGGGCTGACCCTCAGCCAAGATTCAACGTCCACGGGACTGCTTGCTTCCCATTGCTTCATAGACGGACTACTTTCACAAATACAACTGTGCAGCGGTGGGGCTCGAACCCGCGCACCTGCTATGTGTCTCTTCCGGCCGCGAGGCGCAGGCAAATGCACCACGCCACCGGGCTCGACGATCACACGGTGTCTAGGTGCTGCACTCGGGTGCCAACCCAGAGTCTCCAGTGTCTACAGACTCTTTCTGTCAGGTCACTGCAGACCTTGTTAGACGACGCATCCACACGAGTCTATGTAAACCTGCACGGGCCATCCTGTGCGAGCACCTTTGGTCGGCGGGAGGGGGGGGGGAGGCCCTGATATGCCTAACCTTCGAAAACGACAAGCTCTTAGACCTTCATCGACGTACTTAAACTCTGTATAGTCGGACGCCACTTATCAAGAGAACCTCTTTAATGCAAACACTTTAAAAATCTGAGGTGTACATTTTCTTTCTTTTCTTTTTTTTTACATTTTAATACGAGGCTGTCCGATTAGCAAGGATATAAGAGATTAAGGCCACTGAATTGATTTTTTGAATTGAAAAAATTACGACGTTTATTGCAGCTTTTGTATACATGAAATAACTACGCTTCACATCGCTACTACCTTATCGTAACAATTTATGGGTAGTCCTGGATCCGAGCAGAGAATATCGTGGACAGATGCCAGCTACTTAAATAGCAGGGTACCAGACTAGCTATTTTATATGGGTATCTGTGTTTATTTTGCAATTTATAGATAGACACCCGGCTATGACAGATAACTAAAGTAATTCAATTTTCAGTAACATGAATTGGGTGTGTTAAAAATAGTCTATACATTGACGACTTCTGAGAACGGAAGAAAACGGATGACAAACGATCAAATAATAGACCGTTCAAACTAATTTAGTTAATTTAGGCTAAACATGTTAACTGCATATATATATATATATATATATATATATATATATATGAAACCGGATTCCGTAAACCGCGGGCAGTTCTGTTGTTGGAATCTCTAGCTCATTGCTTTGGGAGCAAAGCCTCACCTACGCATTTCCTACGAAACATCCGGGAGCGTTTACCATGCCAAACTTTGTGTCAAAAATCATTGATTTGCAAGCAGCTCTCATTTTCTGTTATTATCAAAAAACTCTGCGACCAAAGTGCAAGAAATGCTAGTCGAAGCTTACGACGAAGAGCACGTAGAAATTCGTTAGCAAAGTTTGAGAACACCGAATTGCAAGCGTTGTTACACGTAGATCACACGCAAACACAAGAAGACTTGCCGTTCGACTAAACGTGTGCTAAGCAGCCGCTCGCAGACACCTGCAGGCCATAGAGAAGATCCTGAAGTTTTCACAGCGGGTCCAACAAAAACTGAATCAATAACAGCGATAGAACCGACAAACGACGATCTTCCTCGACAGTCTCAAGTGCCAAAAGTCATGGAAAGTTAGATCCTGGCGCAGCAGCGTCATGGATAGTGAGGCCGAATCTCTTCGAAAGTGCTGTCTATTATGAGCTGCTAGAACCTGGTGTCGAGCCTGGTGGCGTGGGGCATTCGCGTGAGCCTCATGGCCAGAGGAGACACATAGTGGCGCGGGTTCGATCCCCACCGTTGCACATTTGTATTTATGAGGTCCGTCTTACGAAGCAATGCGAAAGCAAGCTCGTGGACTTTAAATGTTGGCTGAGGGTCAGCTCCAAAAAAGGTTTGCTTAAGCCTGGTGAAACTGTATATGGTGTTCGCTACATTCAACAAATAATCGATTTAAACCCGGAGGTATTATGCGAAAAACGACGAAACGACGAAAGATAGCACAACAAATGAGGCCGATTTAGGTGAGAGATTTTCAGTCGGAATCGAGTCCCACACTACTCTCGCTTCGGGGCTGAGTAAAATATGTTTTCCCCCACCAAGAAAAGCGTTCCTAGCTCTAACACAGCTTTAAAACAATTGTATATAATGGTATCGGTAAGACACGTAAAACACAGACATGTAGCTTGATAACATGCACTTAATGCGAGGGACTACTCATTTAATTGCAAAGGTACTTCGATTCACCGGAGTCGACGTATGGTTTTGCTGAATGCTCAACGCTTCTTCGAAGTAGAAGATGATACAGTGCACATTGTATTGATTCTTGATGTAGTATACATTCTTGCGTACTAATGGCAATATGTGGACGGCTGCATGCATATGGTTACTAGTACGAGTGAAGCAATGATCCGTGCATGCAATGTCTGGCTTCATTTGATTACTACTAGGGAGATGTAGATTACAATTTGTCAGCTCTGCCGTGGTACTAGAGGGGACCGACGTGAACCCGGAACTACCGGCTTTTTCGTCCTTGGGCTTAAACAATTACGACGTTTCTGTTCTAGATTGTATTTGGTTTATTCGCGTATTATCGTAAGCCTGAATGCTTAGTGATATTATGGAGGATTGGGAAAACGTAATAATAACTATATGTGTGTGTCCGTATGAAGTCTTAGCAGACATATATATATATATATAACTGCAAAGACTGTGCTGATAATATAGTAATTAAGCCTGCTGACCTTTTTGTATTTTGACCTACGCAGAAAATCGCCGAGCTAGACAGCAGTGCGCTAGCTGCTTTCGTAATGGAGGATACACCTGCATTATTTTACCGCCCCCAAAAAAAAATATTTAAAGGGTGCCGGATAATGTCGTCTAAAACTCTGGGGTATAGTCAAGCTCTGTAAGAAAATGACACCTTTGCCAATGAAAAGGGGGAGCAAACATTTTTTGTAGAGGAGGGGACGAAATACGTACGGAGCTGTAATTTTAGCTAGACTGTCCGACATAGGTTTATAAAATGCACAATTGTGAGAAAACTCATTACTCATTACTTGAAAAACCAAGCTTATGGTCCCGGCGCATGCCGGAATTCTACATCGTCTGAATATGATGGCGTAGCTAGAGCAGGAACTCTATAAATAACAATCTAATTTTGTAAACCATTCCTAATATTAAAATAGTTTCTGCTCTAGTCAACTCTAGGTATAATTCAGACAATGTGGAATAGAAACTAGTTTTTCACCGAGCTTGACCATACCCAGAGTTTTAAACAAGATTATCCGGACACCCTGTATATATATATATATATATACGAGGTGTGTTCAATCGTTATCGCGACTTTTGAATTTTCGCGGGTTACGTATATTCGAATTTCGATTTTTTTTGTGGCGTTATGT
This sequence comes from Dermanyssus gallinae, assembly GCA_003439945.1. Taxonomy (NCBI): domain Eukaryota; kingdom Metazoa; phylum Arthropoda; class Arachnida; order Mesostigmata; family Dermanyssidae; genus Dermanyssus; species Dermanyssus gallinae. Next base: position 262,428 of record QVRM01005427.1, on the reverse strand, counting down.
TGGTACTCATGTCTCTCACTTATGCCGACAAGCTCGGCCATTTTGAATGTTCACTTAATTGTTGACAGCTGCTTTGCTTGCACGTGTTTTGGATCGTCTTCGATTTTTACCTATTCAAAAAAATGGATCAAACAACCTGTATCAAATTTTGTGTGAAAAACGAAATTAAGTGCGCGGATGCATTCCGCATGTTGACTGTGGCATACGGAGAAGCTACCTTGGACCGAAGCAACGTTTATCGGTGGTACAAAATGTTCTCAGAAGGCCGAGAAGATGTGAACGACGAAGAGCGTGCCGGACGCCCGAGCACTTCAACAACAGACGAAAAAATTAATGAAGTGGAGAAAATGGTATTGGCCAATCGTCGAATCACCGTTAGAGAAGTTGCTGAGGACCTAAACATATCGATTGGCTCGTGCCATTCGATTTTTATCAATGATTTGGGCATGAGACGGGTCGCCGCGAAATTCGTACCAAAATTGCTCAATTGCGACCAAAAACAGCATCGCATGAACATTGCTAATGAAATGTTGGACTCTGTCCGCGACGACCCAAATTTGCTCCAGAGGGTCATAACTGGTGGCGAATCGTGGGTTTATGGTTATGACGTGGAAACCAAAGCTCAATCATCTCAATGGAAGCTGCCGCATGAACCAAGACCGAAAAAAGCGCGCCAAGTTCGGTCGAATGTGAAAGTTTTGCTGACAGTTTTCTTCGATTGCAGGGGCGTGGTGCATCATGAGTTCTTGCCACAGGGTAGAACGGTCAATAAGGAATATTACCTGCAAGTTATGCGCAATTTGCGCGAAGCAATCCGCCAGAAACGCCCGGATTTGTGGAAGAACAAAAATTGGCTTTTGCACCACGATAACGCCCCTGCTCACACATCGTTGCTTGTGCGCGAGTTTTTGGCCAAAAACAACACACTAATGATGCCGCAGCCACCATATTCCCCAGATCTGGCCCCCTGTGACTTTTTCTTGTTCCCTAAACTGAAGAGGCCCATGAAAGGACGACGTTACGCTACGCTTGACAAGATAAAGACGGCATCGAAGGAGGAGCTGAACAAGATAAAAAAAAATGGTTTTTTGAAGTGCTTCGAAGATTGGAAAAACCGTTGGCACAAGTGTATAATATCTCATGGGGATTACTTTGAAGGGGACAAAATAGATATTCATGAATAAATAAATAATTTTTGAAAAAAACACAAAAGTCGCGATACGTTTTGAACACCATATGTATATATATATATATGGTCTCCCAGAATCTGTCCAGCAAACTTTAAGGTTGATGCAATTCAATATATGCTAAGTTTTCATCTAAACACGCAGGTATGATACGATAACTAGGGCTCTCGAAATCGCTATATTTAGCGAAGATATGTCAGGTTAAAAAACTTGAAACAACCACCTTTGGTAATTGCGCTCTCACTCCAAAATAAGATATTTCAGGCTCTTTTTCTATTGGGAAACATTTTTTTTTCCCTGACTGTTTGATTATATGCCCAAGCAGTTTCCATTCAAACCGGGGAACGGGGATACGACTGGTTTTCAGTGGGTTGGAGTCCCATAATACCGGTCCGCGCTTGCAAGGGGCTACCTTCCGTTGTGCCCGCGTGTGCAGCATTTTCCAGTTAGTCCTCTTAAATAAAAAATAGAGATACTTTACTAAGTAGCGTAGCATATATATAACGCTGTTGTGCCTGGCATGGGCTCCATTACGCACGGACTTAACCACAGCAAGTGACGGCAGTCTTAAAAAGCTGATACGCCTTCTTATGAACTCACGTGATGACTGGAATCTTATAGCTCGTAAAATCGAACGTATTGTGCACGCCAAAGAAGAGAAGGAGCCCCACATCACCGGCCCACATTTGCAGCTGAGCTTTCCTGCCGTGGTGTTCGTGTGTGCAAACCACATTTTCCAGTTAGTCCCTTTTTAAAAAAAATCGACATTTCCATAATAATATTAATAATAATAATAATCATCATCATCATATAATCGACCAAGCTGTGGAGCACAGTATGATATTGCAAACGCAATTGTCCGCGTGGATCCAAATCCACGTAGTTACAAACGTAAGAACAGATTTCACGTTGTACAATTTCATATACAACTTAGATCCCGGTAACAGTTTTGTGTCACGATTTAACTTGTGTGTGTTTGTGCGTGGCCTATACATAAATTAACACATTATGAAGTCTGTAATTCAATTTAGTTTAATAACGTCATAGAAAGAGTTTTTGTACAATTTAGGACTAAGCACTGGGTACCCATTTGATGGTACAGCCGGCACATACAAGTTTGTCCGGCTTATCATAGGATTATTTCCAAAATAGAAACACCGACGCATGTTGAACAACAAAGTCAACAGATAACCGATGTCAGGTTTGCATTGCAGTTATGCTATAGCATAACTTCGCCACACGGTTTATTTGAGCCAAACCTTTAGATGGCCTCATGCACTCTGAACACAGTAAACAAAATATGTATATATATATATACACAGGGTGTCCAGAAAATATCTGAGAATCGATAGTAGTAATTGTAGAGCAATCATAAAAGCAAATATTTTTTTCAATTGAGCATAGTCTCTAAGAAGTCTTGTTTCGAAGTGAGAGTTAAATTACTACAATTTGTGACACTGGTGTTTTGGCCCGACATAGGAGAATTGAATATGCTGTTGCGAGACAATTAGTTATCCTATACAAAAACTAAGCAGATCGTAGAGCATACAACACTGAGCAGAAAATGCGACATAGTCGTTTAGAAGAGAATTCGCAATACTGAAGTTATTTTATTAGCCTTTGCGTCCTTAGTCTTGTATAGTATAACTAGCTGTCTCGCAACAGCACATTTAATGCCCTATGCCGGGCAAAAACACCAGTGTCACAAATTGTAGTAATTTAACTCTCACTCCGAAACAAGACTTCTTTGAGACCATGTTCCATTGGAAAAATCATTTGCTTTAATGAGCTCTTCAATTCTTAATATCGATTCTCAGACATTTTTTGGACACCCTGTATATATATATATATATATATATATATATATATATATATATATATATATATATATATATATATATGTATATATTTATATACAGGTAGTTCAATAAGTTCTTAGAATGAGCTTTTTAGAATTCGAATTTTGGCACGCTTTTACCGCTAATAGGAACTGCTGTTCGACTGCTAGCACTCAATATATTATGGTGATTGGCCGTTGCGATTTCGTTTGATAGCTTTTCCCGTGCAACGTATCGGCGTGATTTTTTAAAATGGAGAAAAAAGAGTTTCGAGTGGTTATCAAGCATTTTTATTTCAAAGGTTGGAATGCGACCCAAGTAAAAATTTAGTTAGACGAGACGTACAGTGACTCTGCGCCATGTTTTGCCACTGTTTCCAACTGGATTAATGTGTTAAAAAGAGGTCGCAGGAGCACCGAGGATGAACTACGTCCAGGAGGCCAAAAAATGGCAACTGATGAGGAAAACGTAGAGAAAGTGCGAAAAATTCTTGGCACAGATAAGCGAATGAACATTAAGGAAATAGCGGAGGCATTAGGAATTAGTTTAGGCAGTGTGCATTTTATCCTACACGAAAACTTGAAGATGAAAGAGCTTAGAGCAAAATGGCTGCCGCATTTGCTCAACCAAGGCCAAAAAGACGCGCCTGTTTTGGCTTTACAGCGAAATTTGGCCAAGATGTCGAACAATCTGTCGGATTTTTGGTGCAGATTCATGACCGTCGATGAAAGCCGGGTTCATCACTACACTCCCGAGACCCAAGAAGCATCTTGCCAATGGTGTGCACCTGATGAAGGATCTCCGAAGAGAGTGCGGACAACGGCATTGACCGGAAAGGTGATGGCTACAGTTTTTTAAGACCAACGTAGAATAATGCTGGTCGACTACCTTGAGAGCTGTAAAACGATCATAGGAGAATATTATGCAAGACTGTTGGACTGCCGTTAGCAAGAACTCATCGTGAAACGGCCCGCTTTGCAGAAGAAGGTTGTCCCGTTTCACCAGGGCAATGCTCCTGCACACAAGTCCCGGCAAGCATCGGCAAAACTGGCCCAACTGAGGTTCGAACTTATTGAACAACCCTCCTATTCTCCAGATCTGGCCCCCTCTGATTATTTCCTCTTCGGACATTTGAAGAATAGTCTCGGTGGAAAGCGTTTTTCCAGCAATGAAGAGGTTAAGGTTGCTGTCAATGCCTATTTTCAGTCTAACGACGCGGAATTCTACTCAAGAGGTATGAAAGCTCTGAAATCTCGGTGGGAAAAGTGTATTGAGCTTCTCGGGGAGTATATCGAATAAGAAAAATTTAAAAACATGATTTGGAAAATTCTCGGTTTTCATTCTAAGAACTTATTGAACTACCTGTATATATATATATATATATATATATATATATATTTATATATACAGGTAGTTCCATAAGTTCTTAGAATGAGCTTTTTAGAATTCGAATTTTGACGCGCTTCCACCGCTATTAGGAACTGCAACTTTTCGACTGCTAGCACTCAAAATATTATGGTGATTGGCCGTTGCGATTTCGTTTGATCGCTTTTCCCGTGCAACGTATCGGCGTGATTTTGAAAAATTGAGAAAAAAAGAGTTTCGAGTGGTTATCAAGCGTTTTTATTTCAAAAGTTGGAATGCGACCCAAGTGAAAACTGAGTTAGACGAGGTGTACGGTGACTCTGCGCCATATTTTGCCACTGTTTCCAACTGGATTAATGAGTTAAAAAGAGGTCGCAAGAGCACCGAGGATGAACTACGTTCAGGACGCCAAAAAACGGCAACTGATGCGGAAAACGTGGAAAAAGTGCGGAAAATCGTTGCCGCAGATAAGCGAGTGAACATTAGGGAGATAGCGGAGGCCTTGGGGATCAGTTTGGGTAGAGTGTATTTCATCCTGCACGAAAACTCGAAGATGAAAATGCTCAGAGCTAAATGGCTGCCGCATTTGCTCAACCAAAGCCAGAACGACGCGCGTGTTTCCGCTTCACAGCGAAATTTGGCCAAGATGTCGAAAAATCCGTCGGATTTTTGGCGCAGATTCGTGACCGTCGATGAAAGCTGGGTCCATCACTACACTCCCGAGACCCAAGAAGCATCTCGTCAATGGTGTGCACCTTGTGAAGGACCTCCGAAGAGGGTGCGGACAACGGCATCGGCCGGAAAGATGATGGCTACGGTTTTTTAAGACCAACGTAGAATAATGCTGGTCGACTACCTTGAGAGCGGTAAAACGATCACAGGAGAATATTATGCAAGACTGTTGGACTGCCTTTAGCAAGAACTCATCGTGAAACGGCCCGCTTTGCAGAAGAAGGTTGTCCTGTTTCACCAGGACAATGCTCCTGCACACAAGTCCCGGCAAGCATCGGCAAAACTGGCCCAACTGAGGTTCGAACTTATTGAACAACCTTCCTATTCTCCAGACCTGGCCCCCTCTGATTATTTCCTCTTCGAACATTTGGAAAATAGTCTCGGTGGAAAGCGTTTTTCCAGCAATGAAGAGGTTAAGGCTGCTGTCAATGCCTATTTTCAGTCTAAAGACGCGGAATTCTACTTAAGAGGTATAAAAGCTCTGAAATCTTGATGGAAAAAGTGTATTGAGCATCTCGGGGAGTATATCGAATAAGATAAATTTAAAAACATGATTTGGAAAATTCTTGGTTTTTATTCTAAGAACTTATGGAACTACCTGTATATATATATATATATATATATATATATATATATATATATATATATATATATATATATATATATATGAGGCAACTCGCGACGCTATAGCGCCTGGACTCCAAGCTTCACCGCCGGATATGAATAGACTTGCCTGCCAGAGGGCCTGGGCCGAGAAGGTACACGAATCTTCGCTTACTGAGTTGCTTGAAGAATGCGGTGATGACCAGGATAGGGCGCGCCTCCTTGCCGTCGCTCGCCCAGGAGCGAGCGACTGGCCACACGCACTCCCCGCTGACTCATTGGGTACCCGCCTTGACGACCAATCCACCCGGATCTGCGTTGGCCTGAGACTGGGAGCTGATTTGGTAGAGCCACACAGATGCACTTGTGGCGAGCCTGTCGGACGCCTGGCCAGACACGGCCTGTCTTGCGCTCACTCGGCGGGCCGGCGCCCACGTCACACCGCCCTGAATGACATTCTTGCAAGGTCTTTGCGAAAGGCCACAATCCCTTCCGTCCTGGAACCGCCTGGTCTTTCTAAAGACGATGGCAAGCGGCCCGACGGCTTGACTCAGATACCTTTCTACAAGGGTCGTTCCCTGGTGTGGGATGCGACGGTGACCGACCCGATTTCGGTGCTCGGAACTATGAAAGACTGGATGGACCCGCGTCTTCGCGTTAGGGGTCGGGCAAGACTCCCACTCGGACACGAGTGATAGATGAGGAGTGAGCCACCGGTGCCGTGGATTTAAACATTCACATGTATATATTAAATTCCTAACTAAATTTGCAAATTTGGCTCTATTCCTAAAACATATATATATATATATATATATATATATATATATATATATATATATATATATATATATCGGTGTTGCTTTAGCTTGGGGAAGGTTGACATACATTTTGTTCTATAGCCGAGCCCAATCGTCACCGACAGTCGTTACTCGAGCGTCTAACAGGCTAGGCAGTAAAAAAAAATGGGTAAATAGCAAAAGCGGTTTAAGCAGCCAGTAGGTGACGCATGGTGGTGATCCGTTAATCTCATCAATGACGACGATTAGCTCAACCCTTTTTGTCTGCGCACTCGGTCAACTCGAACGTGGCGCAGATGGCGATGTCGCCTTTGGGGCCATTTTCTCAAGTGTCCCCGATTCATTGATAATGTCGTCGACGACAAAGCAGCAGGCTCATCTGGATCAAATATTCGACTGGTCGTCAGCTGCTCGTTACGCAGTGCGCCCAGATAGCACGACGGGCGAGAGTGGTATGAATTAGGATTATTGTTGCCAACCAATCTCGATAGAGCCGTTTTCAATAAATAGCCGTCTCTTGGCTAAGAGAGAATAGTTTCGAGACTAGTCAGGCAGCAGGCGTCCCATACGGTACTCCCAGGTTGCTAAGGCCCGGGGTCCATGTGCAGCCAGGTCCATGGTAGAGCGGAGAAGTTCAACTTATTTGTAATATTGATTTAGTTGAACAGGCTTATCTCCTCTGCAGAGCGGATCCTTATTCATTGACACTAACATGGAATACGCAAAATCTACTCGTGCATTCCCTCAAAACTAGTAGCAAGTAGTACGGTACTCATACTTGTAACAATAACATGCGTTGTGCTACCTTTAACGCATGATACTTACGGTTAAATTGATGGTTGTCGGAGTATGTCTGCACGAATCCTTTTGCCCTGCACACAATACCTTGCTATGCACAGCGTGTATAATAGGCATTTAATTATTAATCAATTTTAAATCAGTCTGACGTAACATGAGCCCCTTGATTAACCTACATGGAAGTAAAAGAGCATTCCTGCTTGCAGTAAGAGTGACCGACGGTCTGTACAGAAAGTACTTCTATGGCCATACCGAGGCGATTCGCAAATGTGGTTGCAGGCGCCGACACACCAAGATAAACACCTTTGTATTTTAGTTAAAGATGGTATTTTGATCAATTTCTGTGGACATTTAATTGGAGAGTTTTTTGAGGGATTGAGCTAACACGTTCGTCTTTTTTTAGCAAGGGAACCAAGGGATTCATCAGTGAGCTGGGCCAACGAATTACAGATCCCACAGGCAATCGGCGCGAAGGCGAGTTTCTACGGCAACTGCTGTCGCTTGCAGTGTGCCGAGGAAACGCCGGCTGTATTGTCGATTCCATGGAATAAATTAGGAGCTAGGAGAAGACAAGGAGTACACCGTCACACCTCACAATTGTTACGTTTAAGCAAAATTATAATAATAATAATAATAATAATAATGATAATAATAACTGAATAATAATAATAATAATAATATAATTAATAATAATAATAATACTAATAAATAATTAATAAATAATCAGACTTGGCATTTCCATGGTTTGAGGAGAACAATGGCCATATGGTAGAATGGTGAATAAGCGCGGCCTGCCCGCTTTCAGATAAGTCGGCTGCCACGTGGCACTGGAAGGCCCGGTGCACCAACTGAAACTGGGGCCATGAATTGGCCGCTGGCCTGGGGCGTCCACTGTGCCTCCGACACGTGTTGTCGTCCTCCGGCTATTCGTGAATTAGCGGCGCAGGCGGTCGGCCACAATCATTCCCCAACGACAAATGCGCCTCTACGCGCATCTTCTGACGTTCATCATCACATTGTAATGGCGTTGGGTTCTCGCGCCATTTGACGCTTGGGGAAAAGGAAGGATGCACTCGAACTGACAAACGACGCTTGAAAAGTCACGGGGTGTCGTTGGAACTACAGAGAGGCAACGCCAAGATGATGTTGAGTGGCCACTAATTAATATATAATAGTAATTGTGATATATATATATATATATATATTTGAGTCGTTAATTCTTACACCCTTTATTCACTTTACGGTTTACGCCATAAACTCTGCGCCACCGAAAAGACTTCCACGATCCTGACGTCGTCTGTTTGTGCCGTTTACGCAACTAGCCGTGACCCATCTACCATCTCAATACCTGTCCGAGAGCTATTTCTCTTATACAATTAGCTCGATGATATTTTATTACTTATAAACATGTGTTCTATTAGAATGTTACATACCACACATATATGATGCAGTAGAAGAAACCACGTTGCCTCTCCAAACAGTCAATGACATCATCTGCCTCACGAATATCGCTTTGCGTCGGTCGCCTGTAATATGATCCATACTATTTGCGATATGCCTCAGAAACTTCTCCGTGCCGACACTTAAAGGGTCCAGTACATCCAAAGAAATAGGCATGACATAGGCTGGCTCTTTGACAGTTCGAGGTACTTTCTTCTTTTTTTTCGAATCGGCGTGTTTTGCGGACCATCCGCACTCGACACGGCTGTGACGAAGGTATGATAACGACGCCGTGTCATGAGACAGTTACATTACAATCAAGGTTTTTGCCGTGTGATCATAGAGGTATTATATTAATTATTTTTTCACAAATATTAACAACTGATTCCGCCAGATAACCAAATTGATTCAATAATGCAATATACGCATATATATATATATATATATATATATATATATATAATGTTGTGATGATTTATTAATAATTTACAATACGTTTGCACACACGGCAGTGCTCGCCTATATATATATATATATATATATATATATATATGTTGTTATGTCTTACGTTAACGCTTTCTTGCGAAAAATTGCAATTTTTTCCATTACGGCCAAAAATTAACGTCCAAAAGACCACTCTCATGCAATATACAATTTAATGCCCACCATTTTCGTACTAAAGTGATGGCGCTGCGTTACGTAGTTGTCAAGTAACTAAGCCTTTTCAACAATTATAGTTGATATGTTTTACGTTAAAGGTTTCACGTTCAGAACCGTAAAATTTTGCCAAGACGTTTCCGCTTCCTCCTTCCATTAGGAAACATTATTCTCTTGCCGAGTTCTACCAAACCTCAAAATATGTACCTAGCTTTCTCATACACTCTATGCATGTATGCATGTCTTCGCTTTCAATATGGCTATCGAAAAAGCTTAGTTACTTGACAACTACGTAACGCAGCGCTATCACTTTAGTACGGACATGATGGGTATTAAATTTGATATTGTGTGAGACTAATCTTTTGGACATACATTTTTGGCCGTAATGGAAAAAAATGCGATTTTTCATGAAAAGGCGTTAACGTAAGACATAACAACATATCGACTTTTTATGACTTTCCCTAATCTGGCTATTCGCTTTTCGCTACGCAAGCTAGTAAAGTGTCTTTCGTTGTGCAATTTTCCGCCGAATCGGTTCCTTCATGCGTTAACTGGTTTTTCCGCGAACGTAAATTTCGCACAACTGTGTAGAAGAAAAACAGGGAGAATAACTACTTTTATACACTTCACTCTCTCTCTCCTAAACAAGGCGTTTCCGCCTCTTCTCTCCATTGGGAAAAGTTATTTTCTTGCCGAGCTCTACCAAACGTCGAAATAAGTACGTAACGATTTTAATGACCCTGTATATATATATATATATATATATATATATATATATATATATATATATTATTTAGTATTACTATTAGTATTTTTATTACGATTACTATCATTACTATTATTAGAGCATGTCACATTAAAGCGACTCTTTATATCTAACGTTCTCGCTTGTTTGGACGGACGCCACTTGCTTGGCAATTCTCTTGTCTCGGCGTAGCGGTCCTCGTAGGAAGAACGTGGAGAACAAATAGCTCGCTGATGAATTGGCTTCGTTGGAAATTGATGCAAGATCATTGTGGCCGGCCACGTGTTGTCACCGGACGACGACTGACTTTTAATCAGTGACGATATACGACAGCTGGCTCGGCGCTTGCTTCTAGTCTACGAATTAATACGATGATCCCTTAAGCCTGTAGGCTCGTGTTGGCTCGTGGTGTCCTATTAAGTTCCTAGACACCTGCCTGCTTCCTATCGACTTCCTTCCTACCTACTCGCCCACTCAGTTTGTCTCAGTGTGATTCGTTTTTTCTTGTTTGTTTCGAAACAATGAAAGTCGCGTACAGCCACACACTTAGAAGTTGCAAGCCTTGCGTTGCACTCTCCTGCGGTCTCTTTCGAATGCGTTTAGGTATAGTGGTGGAAGGATATAAGTGGGAGGACGTCCGTTTCCTTTACTGATGGATCCTACGGTTTTCGTTGCGATAGATACGAGCATATATATCCTGGCTCCAGTTCAAATGATTTACTTCGTTCCAAGGTGTCCGCATGTCCTCGATGTACCCATCTTGTCTCGACTGAGTTGTGATGCACGTACGAAGCGGATACCGTGCATGAGACCGTCACTTTTCAATGTACCTTTCAGGTCTATTCCATTAGTCCATCAGGTCTTGCTTCAGCGGAGTCTGTTAGGCTTCTTGGTTCCGGTGTGGATGATATAACGGCCCCTTTCAGGGTTCAAGTTTTAAACGTGGTTTATTCGGAACTGCATTTTGTAGTGCTTAAGTTCTCGGTAAATAAAAATGGTTACAAAATAAATCAAACACCAAGACAAAATCACGCTCGACAATATTTCAAGGAATGATTTGAATAAGCGCAATTACACAATACGTAATCACAATAAGTATCATCACAAGGATTTCTATACAGCGTTTGTTAGAATGCACAGCCATAGGTGAGTCAATACGCTCTCACATATACGCGCAAGTGAATTGATACACTCATACAGCATCTATATAGTACACAACGACATCAGGTAAAAAAACACCCAAAATTCAAAACAATTTTAATCTGGGAAGGTGATCTCTTATAAAAAGCACTAATAACCCCGATATAAGATACGACTAGATCACCGGCATAATTCAGACTGTAAAATTAAAAGCCATTTTTTACTTCGCGAGCGAAGAGGTGCTTCGATGTGAGGCATCTATTATTTTTAGGAATGAAAGTCCAAGTTTCGGGAAGGCGGCATACAAGTGAGTGTTGACTAGGCTTCAAGGATACTAAGGGCACTGCGATAGTTGTTGCACGCCTAGCTAATGTCCGATTTGAGGTAGGAATTAGTGGAAACGCAATCTCCGCGGACACAATACCTCGCAAAATTTAATATGCTACCATAGAAGTCCGCAGCGTGTAAATTTTCGTTCCACCTTAAGTAGGTTATATTGAGTAAATAAATCATGAACCGAATATCTTCGTCTCCTAGAAAAAATAGCTCTAAGTGCATTATTCTGTATTACTCTGACGCTCTGGAGAATTCCGTCATATCCACTACTCCAGAAAAGGATACAATATCATAGTACACCTTGTACACAAGAAGTAAGCCCTCTGTGAGGAACCCAATCAGTTTCATTCTGCGCAGCGCCGATATCACAGCATAGCACTTAGGTGTAATATATTCTATGTGGGGATGCCACTTTATATTTTCCTGGAGATCCCGTGCTTGGGTCCATTAAGTGTCGCTGTCCTTCTTGCGCTTGCTTCTTTCTTCAGCAAGTATGTCCCAAGGGATCTGGCAGGCGAGCGCCAACAGGACGTCCGTCGAGACAGTCCGGTAGGCCCGCGTGACCCGGATGGCTATCGCTCTTTGGGAGCTTCGTATCATGCGCCGTGCCTTTGCGGTCCGCAGCGCCATACCAGCCCATATGGGCGCGGCATACAGAGCGATGGCCTCTGCCACGGCCGCTAGGAGCAGCCGCTTGGCGTGCGTTGCGCCCCCCTCGCGAGGAAGGATGCGTGCAAGGTTGGTGGAGACCTTCGCGACCTTCTGGATGATGCTCTGGATGTGTGGCAGGCCGGTGAGACCTGTGTCCAGCGTTACGCCTAAGTACTTTGCCTCCCGTTTGATAATCAGGCGGTGTCCTGCAAGTTCTAACGAGGCTTGCCTAGTACGACGGCGGCCGGTTAGGTAGATAACCTCGGTCTTCTGGGGGGCCAGCTCCAGGTAATTGTCGACCATCCACTTCTCTATTCTGAAAAGAGCCGTGTTCGCTCGCGCCTCAAGCACCGCCTCCGTTTTCGCGGTGACCACCAGCGCCAGATCGTCGGCGTAGGCGATTATGTCCACCCCGTCAGGCAGGTCGTCTAACCGCAGGACTCCGTCGTATGCTATATTCCAGAGAATCGGCCCAAGCACTGAGCCCTGCGGGACGCCCGCCGTGACAGGGTGGACCTCACCGTTGGCCGAAAGTGAACGCGCGTCAAAATACGAGGAAATAATCCGTCGCATGTAGGGGGATATGCCTCTCTGTTCAAGGGTGTCCATTATTACTTGCCAATTCGCTGTATTAAACGCGTTTCGCACGTCAAGCAGGATAAGTAAAACGTAATTGCGTGTCCTAAGTGTCCGTTGTTGTTCTGTGTAGGCTACCTGGAGCACTCGTTCGACGGCATCGAGAGTCGATCGGCTCTTGCGAAAGCCGTATTGGTTGTCCGATAGAGCGGCTTTCTCTTCGATCTCTTTGTTCAGGCGTCTGACCAGCACATTCTCGAAGAGTTTGCTGATTGTGTTGAGTAGGCATATGGGGCGGTGGGTCGAAGATGATCCCGCTGCTGCGTTCGGTTTCGGTATAAGAGTCAAGTGAGCGCGCTTCCACTGGGATGGAAAACGACCGTCCTGAAGTAAGCGTGTAAAAAGCCGAGCGAAAGTTTCTGGATGGTTCTGCGCCAATATTTGTATGACCCCTGGGGGAACCCCGTCCGGCCCAGGTGCCTTTCCAGTTGCGAGGCGTTCCGCGGCATGTGCCACTTCCTCGGAGTTCACTTCCGGGATCTGGTCAGGGTCTACCTCGATGTTGACGGGGGGGGGGGGGGGGGGGCAGGCTGGCTGCTGGGGGAAGGAAGCGGTGACTAGGTTTCGTACTTGCTCTGTGGGGAGCGAGGGGGGCGGCTTACGGAGCTTTCCCATCACCATGCGGTACGGAATGCCCCAGACGTCTGACTCCACTGACTCAACCAGCGCTTTGCAGGACTCGGCCTTCGCTCTGCCTATTAGCCGTCGCAGACGCAACCGCTTGGTGCGGTACAGCTGTTGTAGTTGATCAGCGCGGTTGACCGCGTCAGCTAGCTGGCGGTTATCGTGTCCTCGTCGACGGCGTTTCACCAACCACGACCGAGTCATTATGCGGTTTGCGCGCACGCAGGCTGCGCGGGCGGTCCCGATTTCTGGGCTCCACCAGTGTTTAGCGGAGGCTCTCCTTGGACCTCCTTGTCTGGCCGGACCGCCGGCCGCACGACATGTCATTGTAATGATCGCCATTAGATCGTTCTCGTCGAGCGGCGTATCGCCGAGGCGAGTGAGCCGTCTCTTAAAAGTGTCTACCAATAGTTCATTATTGATGTGTCGCATTTGCCAGTATCGGCGGTCCGGCAGACGCGGGTGATGTCTATTTTGCGGCGTTATCTGAAAGGTGATGTAGCGGTGGTCGCTGAGACTCTCCTCCAGCTCCTGTACCACCCAGTCCTAGATGTTGGCTATCGCAGCCGAGTCCGCTAGCGTCAGATCAAGGAAAGATATCTGGCCGCGACGCGCAAACGTCGGCACGTCGCTGCTGGAGAACGAGCCCTAGGCACTGGCTGTCTGCTAGAGCTCAATGTTTTGCAGCTCGAGTAGTTCGTTGTTAGGCAATACCTGATGCCTCGGCTATGAGCGAAAAATTAGAAAATTAGTTTTATCGGCATTGACAACTAAACTAAAAGTATTAAAAATGCCAATCGTATTGTCAACATTTAGGAGGGACGGGTGCAAATCTACATCAAGATTTCAATTATTAACTCCGAAAAGTAGCGTCGTGTCATCAGCAAAATACCCCGTTTTTTAATAAAGGTGATATGATATGATATGATTTATGATAAAAGCGATATTAAAACCAATATTTAGCCCCTGAATTTTTCATAGGATAAAATTCAGAAGTATAAGAAACAAAAGGCCTGAAAACCGAGCCTTGAGAGGTGCCTATATCAACCTGTTTCCACGAGGATTTTCTTCGTCCATCTCTTCTCCCTCTCCTCGTCGCCGGTTACTCGCCAACGCCAAGATGACACGAAAGGTGTTGCGCAGGATTCCACAGGAAGAATATTGACAAATAATTAAAATAGTGACGAAGCGAGCTGAATCGCGCTGCTCACCCTCGTCCCAAACTTTCTCCACGTTGACGAAGAAACTTAAAGAGGCCATAGCCTGGCCAGCGTGGTCAGGGAAAAGGTGTCTATTTTCGGAGGTGCCGCACTCACCCGCGTGGAAGCCGAGGGTCGAGGCAAACATGTGTTGACAGATAAAGCCCGCGCTCAGATCGCTGCTCACAAGCTCTTCATGGATCTTAATGCGCGGAGCGCCATTAGAATCTTGTCTTCCGACGACACGATTACGTCCGTAACAGAGGAGTCGATTAGTGACGCCCGACCATCGAAAATGCTTGCTAAAACCAATCGAGATCACAACGGTGTGTGCGTAGATGATTCTACAAAGACCCTGCTTCCCCAGGTCAGTGTGAAAAACTACGTGCAGCTGCGGTAGATGGGGTACGCCACTAATAATGGGGCGGAAATGATTGTTCATACAGCTCACCGCACCTTTCTCAAAAACAACGAAACATATTTCCTTTTAAACATCGATTTTAAGACGGCCCGGCCCGGCTCTCTATCCAATGATGCACCAGCATGCGAATAGCAGCCCGACTGCTCTACGACGTTCGGTGCGACTGAAATCACGTCATCAGTCAGTTATCAGCACGGAGACGTAGAGGCGCCTTCGAAGCCGATGAGAGACAGCAGGTGATCGCAGAATTCATCGGCAATTCGCTCCCGGGCATCCTTGTAAAGAATGCCCGGGAGCGAATTAGATCTGCTGGGTACGGCGGTGCTCTCCGACATGATTCAATATGTTTACACACATATCTACTACGTCCGGTCTACGGTAAAGAGATGTGGCGTACGGGATGTGGCTAGCGATTATGGAAGGAAAACTGCACTGGCCTCTTTTTTAGCGACCGTAGAGAAAAAAACGACAGCCTAACGTCATTCCCAATGTGCAAAACATTTTTTGCAGTATGTTGCGTCTTGTGGCCCTCGTGGCCCTGTTGGGATTCTGCGCGGCACGCAACTCGAATCTCGATGTCGGTTGGGCGGAGTACAAACGCGTCTACCAAAAGCGGTACTCGGCCGAAGAGGACGCGATCCGGCGAGAGATCTTTGAGACGGTCGTTGAGCGTATCAACCAGCACAATCTGCGCCATGACCTCGGCCTGACTTCATACCGAATGGGACTTAACATGTTTGCCGACATGGTAGGTGCACTCTTCATAGCGAAACATTGTGCGTATGCCTTCTCGCCTCCTGGCCACCACGTGGTTATCCATCTATCTATCTATCTGTTTACTATCTTGTCGGCGGCTGCATAACCAAAGCGTGCTTTATTTACCCCACGTGTTCCTTGCTGTTATGTTATACGTTACACCAAAGCCTCTTCGTGAGCTTAGGCATTACGACACGTGTTTTGCATGGTTTCAGACAAACGAAGAGATCAAGCCATATACAGGGTTTCCCGTCGACGTGTCGTCGTTGGCGCCGCACCGTGACAATCAGACGCAGCCCCCTTCGAATACAACCTCAGGTGCTATACCGATCGCAATAGATTGGCGAAGGAAAGGCTATGTGACCCCGGTCAAGGACCAGAAGCAATGCGGGTCGTGTTGGGCATTTTCGACTATCGGCTCGGTGGAAGGTCAGCACTTCGCCAAGACGGGCAAGCTGGTGAGCCTCTCCGAACAGAATCTGATTGACTGCGCGACCAAGGGATGCTGGGGTTGCAGATCGGGCTTTATGACCAGCGCGTTCAAGTACATCATTGCTAATGGCGGAATCGACACCGAAGCAAGCTATCCATACAAGGCAAAGCGGGGCCCGTGCCGTTTCAACCGGAAGAACGTCGGGGCCAAGTTGACCAGCTTTGTAGAACTCCAACGAGGCAATGAGATGGCACTTCGGCAAGCTGTCGGCACGGTAAAATTTTTCGTCTCTTTCACCCATTCCTCTGTATCTCTCTCTCTCTCTCTATATATATATATATATATATATATAGAGAGGGAGAGAGAGAGAGATATCTTTCTCTCAAGACTATATATATATATGTATATATATATGTAGAGAGAGAGATCTCTTTCTCTCAAGACTATATATATATATATAGTCAGTAACTTATTAGTCAATGAATATAATAGATGCTTAACAATTTCTACCAGAGTAATTTGAGACAGCATCTAAAGTGCAATTTCTGAAAAGAGGCACTTTAGGCAACTCCAGGGTGAAACTTCCAAACTTTGGAACTTTATTAATGGTTCGTGTGGCAGAGCCAGAAAGTTGGTGGAACTTCCCACTACTCTGGAAGCCAGTTCTGGGCTTGTGACTGACCCAACGGATATAGTGATGGAGCTAAATCACCATTTTGCTATGGTGGGATCCAACCCAGTAAAGGGTCTCCAAGTCAATGAAAACGTTCAGCCAGTTCTGGAGGTCACCTGTTTTAAGAGAAATTTGTCATTCTCTTTTTTGCCAGTACGTACGCCGGAGGTACAGAGAGGTTTAGAATCCACAAAGGCTTCCTGAAGAGTTGGATCTGCGGGAATCCCGGACCGATTGCTAAAGCTGTCCTCCGTCACTCTTTCTCGTCCATTGGCGCATGTTTTAAACCGTTCCCTGACTACTGGAGTTTTTCCCGCTAGACTAAAGGTGTCTACAATTATTCCCTTATTTAAAGAGAGGGGCGATCGTAAAAATCCGAATAATTACCGACCAATTTCTTTAGTGGATTACCTCTCGAAGATATTTGAAAAGGTAGTTAAGTCCAGATGCGAAGGGCACCTTAGTTTGATTGGTTTCCTTTTTAGGGAATCAGTTTGGATTTCGTAAGGCACGCTCAACGGAGCTTGCCCTCGCTCATCTATATCAGGAGGTCGGCAATTCTTTCCAAAACAACTAACCTTGCCTTGACGTCTTTTTGAATGTTTCTGCCGCCTTAAACTGTGTAAATCATTCATTGTTCTTACATATGCTCGAAAAATGGTCCTGTACGCCCATCGTCTATGCTGATGATACGACCTTACTTTTTCGTATTCAACCATCTGCGATACGGGCTGATGTAAAGAAGGCTATGCAAGTAGTAGAGTATGCTGTTCTTGTGTTTGAAAAGTTCGGTCTGGTGATAAATGCAACCAAAACTGAACTCATGTTGTTTCGTCCTGCCAAAAGGGCAACACAGGTTCAATGGAACGGAAGTGACACTCTCCTCTACTATCAAATGTCTGGGCTTAACTTTACATGAGACGCTTAGATGGCATGATTACTTAGACGTTATTACGCCTAAATGCTATGCGGTAAATTCATCTATTCGTCGTCTACGAGAACTAGGAGTGCCTGTCGAGGGTTTTCTTATGGTGTATAAAATGCTATTAGTGCCAATTCTTTGTTATGGTATTTCAATTTGGGGATTTCATAATAAAGGTATAACTCATAGGGCCGAAGTCATTCAGAATGATGCCCTCAAGGCAGTATTTAACTTGCGCCGCAGCGATTCGGTTTGCAAGTGTTTTCAAAACTTTAAGCTTTTACCACTTAAGGATATTTACAGGGTAAAAATTGCCATGCTTGCATTTAAGATGTATAGCGGAAATATTCCGGATGATGCTGCTTTTTCCTATAAGAACTGCTGTCAGACGCACAACTCGACATGCAACAGAATTTGTGAGGCCAGTAGCTCTAAAGCAGTCCACTCGTCATGCTCTCGCATACACCCTGCCGACTATCTGGACCGAACTTCCCAAAGAAATTCGTGTATTTACCTTAGTAAGATTATTTACACGTGAGGTGACAAATGGGTAACGAGTAAAAACTCTAGTCAAAACTAGTTACCCGTCAATAGGTTGAAGAAAGCGTGTCATGTATGTGAACGGGAGAAGTGTTTAGCGACTTCAATTGTTAGTTTCGTATGGAGTGAGACATGTTAAAGTATGAAATAGATAATGTTGGTGTTAATACAAATTTTAAATATTTTTATATACAAGAACATAAGCATTGTGAAATTGCGGTTTCATGATTAAACCTCAAATTAAAATGAAAAAAATATATATTTATGTATATGTGTGATCTTTGTTGGCCACCCAAGGATTGCTGCTGTAGAAAATACAAGCTTCTCTAATGGTCCCTTACACCCGCTCGAGATACTAACTGTGCTAACCGGCTCTGATAAAAAAATAGATTAGTTAATTGACCCGTAGGTTCTAAATACCGTAGCCAATACCGTAGCTCAAAGTAGCTACTTTAAAGAAAGCGTATTGAAGCCGGTAATTTTTGGCTTCTGCCTTCTTTGCGGCCGCGCCATCTATGAACGCAATGAAGGTCATTTTAAGTAAGCACACCATACATGGCGTAATTGTACCCTCCACATTTCTCGCATTGTCGACTACCACCGTTCTGCCGATCGGGCACTAAATACCATTATCGTCACTCACTGACACATTGCCGTGCACCGAGCCTACACTAGTCACCCTGCAAAACCACCTCGCTACAAGAGCACAGACATCCTAAGTGTCTCTCGTTTGGGTATCTTTAATGCTAACTGATAAACATACTTCACTTCAATTGTTGCCTCCTGCCTGGCAAAAAGGGACGAAACTGGCCACTCTAGTGTTACAGCAATTGTCGACAGTTTTTACCGTTGTTGCCTGTTCTTCCTCTTGTTGTCGCCTAGTTCACCGGTATTTTGATTTCGTTATGTCCATGACTTGTTGTTGCATACAGGTGGGCCCGGTCTCCGTGCGCATCCATGCTTCTCATTCATTTGTACACTACAAGTCGGGTGTCTTCTACGAAAAGGACTGCAGCACCACTAACCTCAACCACGCCGTTGTTGTTGTTGGCTACGGGGCCAGCCACCGTGGAGAGGTATATAGGCTTGGCTTTTCTTTTAGAACGTTCTTAAACAAACTTTTTGCTATACTTTTGTATTTGCAGAACTTGAAAAACTTCACAGTATTATTATGATTATTATTATTGCAAGTCGGTTGATGAACCCCGCATTCACAAAATAATAATATATATATATATATATATATATATATATATATATATATATATATATATATATATATATATATTATATATATATATATATATATATATATATATACGAGGTGTGTTCGCGAAAAAGTATCGCGACTTTTGTGTTTTTTCAAAAATTATTCATTTATTCATGAATATCTATTTTGTCCCCTTCAAAGTAATCCCCATGAGATATTATACACTTGCGCCAACGGTTTTTCCAATCTTCGAAGCACTTCAAAAAAACATTTTTTTTTATCTTGTTCAGCTCCTCCTTCGATGCCGTCTTTATCTCGTCAAGCGTAGCGTAACGTCGTCCTTTCATGGGTCTCTTCAGTTTAGGGAACAAGAAAAAGTCACAGGGGGCCAGATCTGGGGAATACGGTGGCTGCGGCATCATTAGTGTGTTGTTTTTGGCCAAAAACTCGCGCACAAGCAACGATGTGTGAGCAGGGGCGTTATCGTGGTGCAAAAGCCAATTTTTGTTCTTCCACAAATCCGGGCGTTTCTGGCGGATTGCTTCGCGCAAATTGCGCATAACTTGCAGGTAATATTCCTTATTGACCGTTCTACCCTGTGGCAAGAACTCATGATGCACCACGCCCCTGCAATCGAAGAAAACTGTCAGCAAAACTTTTACATTCGACCGAACTTGGCGCGCTTCTTTCGGTCTTGGTTCGTGCGGCAGCTTCCATTGAGATGATTGAGCTTTGGTTTCCACGTCATAACCATAAACCCACGATTCGTCACCAGTTATGACCCTCTGGAGCAAATTTGGGTCGTCGCGGACAGAGTCCAACATCTCATTAGCAATGTTCATGCGATGCTGTTTTTGGTCGCAATTGAGCAATTTTGGTACGAATTTCGCGGCGACCCGTCTCATGCCCAAATCATTGATAAAAATCGAATGGCACGAGCCAATCGATATGTTTAGGTCCTCAGCAACTTCTCTAACGGTGATTCGACGATTGGCCAATACCATTTTCTCCACTTCATTAATTTTTTCGTCTGTTGTTGAAGTGCTCGGGCGTCCGGCACGCTCTTCGTCGTTCACATCTTCTCGGCCTTCTGAGAACATTTTGTACCACCGATAAACGTTGCTTCGGTCCAAGGTAGCTTCTCCGTATGCCACAGTCAACATTCGGAATGCATCCGCGCACTTAATTTCGTTTTTCACACAAAATTTGATACAGGTTCTTTGATCCATTTTTTTGAATAGGTAAAAATCGAAGACGATCCAAAACAAGTGCAAGCAAAGCAGCTGTCAACAATTAAGTGAACATTCAAAATGGCCGAGCTTGTCGGCATAAGTGAGAGACATGAGTACCAACATAACGCCACAAAAAATCGAAATTCGAATATACGTAACTCGCGAAAATTCAAGTCGCGATACTTTTTGAACACACCTCGTATATATATATATTATATATATATATATATATATATATATATATATATATATATATATATATGTGTATGCATATTGCAGGCATACTGGTTGGTCAAGAATTCGTGGGGCAAGGCCTGGGGAGATAAGGGCTACATTCGCATGTCACGTAACAAGAACAATCAGTGCGGAATCGCGAGTGCAGCATCATACCCGGTCGTCTAAACGCGCGCCTGAATATTCGCTTTGACGATTTGCGCTAGCTTATTACTAACAACGGGGGTGAATAATTGCATGTGAGAATTTGTTGCTGGAGTTGCTACGGACGTCAGCGCAGGATTCCGGGTTAAGTTCCGAGCCTCTTAATCAAAATCCGTCGTCATCCGGAATCGACGAAGCGTTTCGTACGGATCTCGCTTGAGCGTTCCGAGTCTCGTGTGCGCCGCGAGGACAGCATGGCCGTCCGACGTTAGACGACCGTCATATGCTATCGCGGCGACGATCTTATATATATATATATATATATATGTATATATATATATATATGTATATATATATATATATGTATATATGTATATATATATATATATATATATATCTATATATATATATATATATATATATATATATATATATATATATATATATATATATATATATAATTGTGTGCTTTGTATGAGAATCAGTGTAATTTAAAGACGTGACGTTTTCACATCATACCGTCCGACGACACGTGTTCTCAATTCCAAATGTCACATCATCGAAACAGTATTTGTGAGTATACAGATCTATTCGATTCTTAGGTATATATGTAACACTGTCGAGCCCCGTGATGTGGTGCATCCGCCCTCGCACCTCGCGATCAGCGGAGACACGGGATAGGTGCACGGGATGGAATTCCGCCGTTGCACATTTGTATTTTTTTTTTCTTTTTTGCCGTTTGATACGGTGGAGTACGGTCGTGTTTCGTGTTGGCTCCCGTAAAATCGAGTACTACGAGAGGCTTGACTGTGATCTTTGTAGTGATAATTGTATCATCCAGAGTTTGTATAGTGAGTGTTCGAACGGTGCATCGCATACGCCCGGAGGTGCTCTGGGTACTTCTCAGAGAGTTCCGATCCCTTTCGGGCTCTCTGACAACAGTGTTCGATTTTGACAACTGTGTTCGATTTGCCAACGTCATCGCTAGCCGTAAGCTCGTGCCTAACTTGCGGCCGGCGATCGATACGGCTTAGAAGCAGAGCAGCCTGTGCAGTCGTCGTAGCCTAGTGGTAGCGTCATCGACTGCTAGTTGTTGGGCCCCGGTTCAACTCCCGGGAGTGGCAAATATTTTTTGTGTGTTTTTTTTTTGGCGTTTATTTGTTCCGAAGCATTCGGACATCTAGGACGATGCCGGTCGAGTCCAGCGGCAGTAAGCCGCCTGGAAGTTTGGATATCTCCAGGCTTAGGAGCGCAATCGCCAGCGAGACACCAATTGCCGCTCAAGCTGATGTCTCGATGCCGGCCGAGAAGAAGGCAAGCGGCGCATTACCTGGAGTACCACAAGTTGATCCAACTACAGGTGCCAGGACTTCGGGAATCTCAGACAGAGGTGTAACACCAGGGTGTAAGCGAAGGAAGGGTTCTACTGTAGAGTCCGATGAGCATGACGAATCGTTTACGCTGGTGGTGTCTAAACGTGAACAGAAGGTCATGTCTCGTGAGCAACGTCAGTTGGACAAGCTGAGAATAGAGGCATCTAGCGGTCAATTCAACACCTTCAAAGTCGTCATACGAAGAAAGACCACTGAGGATTCAGCTTCTAACGAGTTCGCTGACGGTACCTTATTGCAATTATGTAAGGCTATACACTCGAATTGTCCCGACTGCAAGATATCAAGCAGTAAGGCCGCTATTTCCGTATGGGTCAACACAGAGGATGCGGCTAGAAAACTAACGCAGCTTTCTGCAATAGGATCGGTACCTGTTACGGTAACCTGTCCAGCCCTGACTTCATTTAAGGCGAGAATTCAAGGCGTTGATGTTGCGTTCACAGACGACGAGATATGCCAAGAACTAGCAGATTCTGGTGTGGTGCACGTTCGACGTTTATTCCGGACAGGTCACGCTGGCAAGACCCCACTCAACAAGGTGATCCTGACCTTTGACCGTCAACCGCCCGTGTCTGTATTCTTGGGTTACAAAACCCACTCCGTCGTTCTTGAACCCGATCAACCGAAGTTATGCTACAATTGTCAACGCGTGGGACACCTAGCGGACAGGTGCACTTTTCGCAAGGCCTGCAAAAAATGCGGAGGTGGAGATCACCTAGCTTCAAGTTGTACAAAACAGGCGAGGTGTGTAAACTGTAGTGGCCCCCACGTGGCCGGAGCGCCTTCCTGTCCGCGTGTTGCCTACCTCCGTGAGCGGAACAGGATCATCATGGAGGCAAGAGTTCTACAACAAGTTAAGGCATCGCATCCGTCTGCATCGATCACCGAGGGTCCTGATGTCACAGCTACTGTCGTGGAAGACGTACAACCCGGTGGTTCCATCAAAGATAGGGCTTCGTACGCTGCAGTCCTTAGGGGCATTTCTACCACACAAGAAAGCCCCTCACCGCAGCTCCTCCTTCCTAACCCGCGACCGTTACCGAAGCCCAAACGGAAGCGAACCAGCACACACAGGAGTCGTCAAGCTCGGCCGCGGTACACTGCTAAACTCACCACAAAGAGAAACAAACGCAAGACATCTCGCAAAGATGTTGGGGGCGCCTTAACAGACGTTGCTCAAATGTTAGAGGGTATCAGTCCTGATCTGGCAGCAACTTTGAAAACGATTGCGGAAGCCCTGAAACCTTTATTGGCTCTCCTTCCACTCGCAGAGAAGCTCAAAGCCTTTACATCATAATGCCAGATAATAATAACCCAAACTACGGAACTGAGGCCGCAAATGGGTCTCTAGTTTTGGATAACTCCAACAAGGCTACATGTCCGGTTTGCAAAGGTGTCTTCACGAAGAGGGGTCTTGCCAGACATATATCGGCCAGGCATGCCGACGCCGCCACCGGGCCGTTCACATCCAATCGGGCTTTGACGGAAGAAATTGATATTGACAATCTACTCGTCGACATTCAGGCAAACATGCGCCAAGCCAAACTGCTACGAATTTTACCCAAATCGGTGAGGCCTACTGTTGCGGAGGAACTTACCAACGTCTTCTCAAACGTTGCCAAGGAGAACGACCTTTACGCTTGGTACTCTTTGTTCTCCTTCGCTCCGGTCGTGCTGCGGCTTCCTAGAGCTCATAAGGACGCTCGGTCCCTGTCTGTCTTGATTAGGAAGAACTTACGCGAATTTTTAGCGGGTAAAAGGCTCAAGGACCTGGCGAACGAGGGACCCGTATCTAAGGCCTACTTCAACGATGACCTTTCCAGACGGGTGAGGGTCAAGCTGTCGGAAGGCGATATCTCCGGTGCAGCAAGATTGGTAAGCTCCGAAGATATTCTAGCGCCAATGAACGAAAATACTGATGCACTCCGCGCCAAACACCCACATGCCCCTCGGAATCTAACTATGCCTACACCCCCGACGGTCACACTGCCATCTTCAACCTCGCGGGACGAGATACTGAAGGCCATGAAAACCTTCAGTCGAAGTTCAGCTGCCGGTTTGGATTTTATGAGACCCCGCCTACTTCAAGACCTGTTGTCTGGTGCACTGGGCAGTACGGCTGAGCGACTAGCTGACGCCATTGCCAAAGTAGTTGACGTGCTCAGATGGGGCTCGCCGCCATCCTGTTTTATGCCACTTATCTTCGGAGCACGGATGTTTGCACTAAAGAAGAAGGATGGATCATTACGCCCAATCGCCTGTTCTTCAGTCGTTCGCCGATTGGCAGCCAAAATCGGCTGTCAAGATAATAAGCATGCTGTTTTAGCAGCTCTTGGCGACCACCAGCTTGGATTCGCCACCCCTGGCGGTACAGAGGTAGCAGTACACTGTACCCGGGCATTCCTGCAATCGCGGAAAGGGCCGACGGTGATGGTCAAACTGGATTTTCAAAACGCTTTTAATAGCGTTCGAAGAGACCACCTACTCCGATCCGTCAAGTCGTGGGCACCCTTACTGTTTCACCAAACGAATTTGGCGTACGATCAATAATCACATCTGGTCATGCTACACAACACTATGCTATCGCAAACAGGTCTTCAGCAGGGCGATCCCCTGGGTCCTCCACTTTTCTGTTTGTGTATCAAGGAAATGGTGGATGCACTGAGATCCCCCCTTAACGTATGGTACCTGGATGACGGCGTTCTGGGCGGAGACCTTCCGACAGTACTGGGCGACATTCGAAAGGTTATTGACTTTGGTGTGATTAGTGGCCTTACCCTAAACCCGGGCAAATGTGAAGTATATGTTACAACCCATAACGAAATTGAACCATTAGATTTAACGGGCCTCCTTGGCCTACTCCCTGGTTGTCGCATTGTTAACAAGGCTGACCTGGAGCTGCTAGGTGTGCCCTTGTTGCCGGATGGAATTGCAAAAGCACTAGCCGGCCGGAAGGACAAACTGGACTTTGCCACAGACAGACTACCCCAATTAGGAGCCCACTGTGGACTGTTTCTCCTTAGATCTTGCTTTTCAGCCACGAGGTTAACACACCTAGTTAGAGGGTGCAATTTATCCTCATCGCCTGAACTTTTACAGCCCTTTAACGATCTTAGCTTAGCTACTTTGGAGAAGATATTAAATATTCAGCTTACCGCTGTTGCAAGGGATCAGGTAATGCTTCCGGTCTCTCTAGGCGGCTTAGGTATGCCGGACGCGGTCATGATGGCAGGACCCGCGATCGTGTCATCCTTGACTCAGGCTACGGAGAGGGTTAGGGCATTATTGGATAACGATGGGTGGGAAACCTATAATGTAGAACTACAAGAGTTGACCGACGGATTGTCGTCCTTATTTGACTCCCCTCCCGTCGAAAGAACTAAACAGAGCAGCTGGATAACCCCTTTGCAAGAAAAGCGATTAGCAACCCTGATCGATACAGCCCCCACCTTGGCTGATAAAGCCAGGCTTCGAGCCGCAAGTAGTCAAGGGGCTGGAGCTTGGTTACATGCCCTACCTTGTCCGCGAATAGGGACTCTTTTGGATGACGAGACGACGCGCATTAGCACAGGACTGCGGCTTGGTGCTGACTTAGTCGTTCCTCACCGATGTCGTTGTGGTTATTTAGTAGACGCGTTGGCCCATCATGGCTTGTCATGCGCCTTAAGCGCAGGCCGAAGAGCACGCCACTCGGCTTTAAATGACACTTTCAGTCGAGCACTGAGGTCTGCCGGCTTCCCGTGCATACTAGAACCCCCGGGTCTATCCAGAGACGATGGGAAAAGGCCTGACGGCCTTACCCTAACCCCCTTCGAGCGTGGCCGCATGCTTGTTTGGGACGCAACTGTAACCGACTCATTAGCCCCTTCGATGGTCGGTGCAGGAGCGGACCAGGCAGGCCATGCGTCCAGGTTAGCAGAAGCTAACAAATGTAGAAAATACTCTGACATTGGTTATCCGCACCAATTTTATCCGTTGGCGTTTGAAACAATGGGAGGACCAGGCCCGCTTACAGTGAATTTGATTCAGCGCGTAGGCAGATGCCTTAACCTTTCTACGGGAGACTCGAGGGCATCGGAATTTTTGCGTCAGAGGCTGTCACTCGACATTCAACGAGGAAACGCAGCATCTGTTCGGGGCACATTGTTGAACTGGGCTAATCCTGGGTTAGAGAACCCGTGAGTACACGTTCATGCGGAGACAATTGTAACACTCCAAAGTGCCAACATAAAAAAGTTATATAAATAAAACCATACTCGGTATACATATAACACTACGACATACACGTCACACATTCTCCAGGTTCGGTCGGGCCCAGTGTAGCAGAGCTCTACGCATAGAGCTCCACGCGTTACCCCGCTGAGTGTCCAACGATAGTCTCTAGTGTGCAGGTATTCCACAGCTCATCATCATCATCATCAGATCTTGTCGAACGGTTGAGCGTTTTGCCGATTCGTTGAATAAGCCTGTAAGTCTTCGAGCCAGGTCCCCATTGAGATACTCCTCAATGCCAGCGGGCGGAAGTTGTGGGAGCAAATAATACTAGCATACTTTGAGCATTTATTGGCTGGCCTTCGCTAGACGCATAGCCATACATGACCAGCGTGCTTCGCTCTCGCATTGACCACTGAGGGAGGGAGCTAATGAGTCAGTAACGATTGCGTCCCCTACCTGCATGCGACTCATCTCGAAAGACGTCGTAATGATAAGACCGCACAGTCGTTAGCCCCGCAGAGACGAGGATAAGGCTCGATAATGTAACGAACACTAGCAGATCCTTAGACTTGGCTAAATGTACTGTTGCGCGATTTATTCTTTTTTCTTAACGCTCTGACAACCACATTTTAGACGCTCGTAATGGGCTAAGTTGCCTGTGGCACGGTATCGTCTAAATGCATCTATCGCCATTGCGTTCTCGTACTGGAGTTGTCTAGGCTTTTTCCAGCAGAGATATGTAGCAGAAGCAGAGCAACGACAACCACGTCCAACAAATACAACCAGCACGGCCGGGGCTCGAACTTGCGATTGTTTTGCTAACCATGATTGCCATGGCAATGCCCCGTTTCGAACGATGCATTAGCCGTTAAAGCCACCACCGCCGACTACACTCTTCTGAAGTGGGGTCGATCACCCTTTCTGGCCAAGGGTGTCAGCTGGTATGAAACCGCACCGAATAATGAACTAGATAAGGTCGCCGAAGCAAGATTGCAAATCTTTTCACCTGTGCTATCCAGCAACCGTGTGGCCTTTTCCAATGCTTGGGACATTAGGGGGACCACGGCATGACCAGCCAACGCGACAGCATCGGGCAATTTTAGTCCATCAAAGAATGTGGGAAGCAGAGCCAGATGTGTTAGATGAGATGCATACGAGTACGTTGTGGAGCACCAATTCAATGTCCTCAAAGTCCACTTGTTGAGCCATGAAGGTTCTCAGTCAAGTCAAAACAATTTCTTGGGGTTAGGGATAGACCATTTACCTTCTCGAAATCCCGGACTCTGCAAATATTACCGGTCACCAATGCTAGGCAACCTCGTCGTCCAGATACCAGACATTTAGAGGACGGTATAAGGGATCGGCCAAGTCCATTACGCACAAGCTACGTAAGGACGGACCTAAAGAGTTTCTTGTTGAAAGGCGGACTCCAAAGATATAGCGTTGTGTGGCACGACCAATTGCGACTGTTTTGCATAAGCCGCATGCACCTGGTGAAATACTTGCGCGGCGTTGTATTTCACCACGTTCATCAAGAGGTCTCTTCAGACATTGTAAAAGGCTTTCCTAACAACTAGCCTAACTAGGACGATCGGCCAACTGCTCGGGTTAAGGAAGGCGCAGAAGGCATGAATTCCAATCTCAGGACCGCTGGTAGTTGCGAAACACAATTAATGGAGACCAATTGGCAATAGTATTGTAGCTTTGTTGGCATCGCACCCTATTTTCGAAGCCAACCTCGGAGTGCAGAAGAACAGGCGATCGGGCGAAGAGAGCCATCTTTCCTCTCAGGCGCAAATAGTCGTGCTCGAATGTAATAGGTAAGACGACTACAAGGAGAACCCCAGCAAAGAATGTCTATGACTGTTTTCATTGCATCCGTCAGCCTATAGGCGACGGACTCGAAAGTCCGGACAGAAGGTACTGAAGGGGCCGGGGCTTAAAGGAGACAAGACCAGCTGCAAAGGTCTCGGAAAAGGACCTCACGGCAAGGCGCATTTCGTCACAGGAGTTTATGAATGGCAGCATCGTCAGGAAAGAAGACGACCAGCAAAGATCCGAAGGCTTTTGGATGTTTTTCTCGAAGAGACTCAAGGCTTTATTACAGAGAGGTCTGAGGAAGCAATAGGCCTGACGACGCCACAGACCAAAGGTCAAAGGCTACCACAGTGATTGTGAAGATGACCATGGATTCGTGACGTTTCAGAATAAATCAACTCTTCTGGAACGCGCGGTGGAATCAACTTTTCTGGAACGCGCGGTGGAATCAACTCTTCTATCGCGGATTGCTTTGCGCGAACAGAAGCAGCTGGAGAATCTGAAAGAGCGCATTCAAGCTGGCTCAATGGGCACATTCAAGGCGATCATATGGAAGAAACAAACAAATGTTCAGAATAAGGCTGAATCTGCGTGGAGATCTCTATTGAAGATGTCCAAGCATGTTCATGAGATGTTTCGTCCATGCAGAATTTTCGGTGCTGAAGGCATTGTAGTGTGGGCCCCAACTGTTGACGCGGCCGGGCAAGTACTCGAAGTGTCAATAGTAGGCGAAATACAGATAACAGCGAATTGTACATCAATTTTGAGATGCCGCGCACGCATCCACGCCGTATTTACGATTTTCACAGAAAGTAAATTTTTTTGGGAACTGTCTACGTATAGTGTGATTGAAGTTCATCGTTTATACACTAGCAAACGAGACACGAAGAAAACGCTAACGAAAGTAATTTTAACGTTCGATCGGCAGCCATCCGATTTTCTATTTTTAGAATACCAGGTGCACAATGTGGTCTTGGAAGCGGACCAGCCGATTTTATGTTTTAAGTGCCAACGCGCGGGTCATATAGCAAGCTGTTGTACGTTGCAACGGACATGCCGTAAATGTAGAGGAGCAGATCACTTGGCGCCTGAGTGCACCAATACACCTAGGTGTGTGAACTGCAAAGCTGCTCACGCAACAGTATCATCTAATTGCCCGAGACTCTTACTTGCTCCCAGGTCGAGCCGCAAGTCTACTCACACAGCTAAAGCTACTCTTGGAAATTTAGGTTCGGTTGCAGATGCACTTAAGGCTGTTAGCCTTTATATGGTAGAGGCTACTAAGATGGTGAACATTCTACAGCCCTGTTAGCCCTGCTACCACTGGCGAAAAAACTCTGAAACTGCTCATACTGACAGATAATAACTTGTCATCGCAAGATCCCGCAGTTTCCTCGACTTCAACAGCTAGCTATAGATCCGAGTGCCCAATAGGTCAAAAGACGTTTACTTCAAGGGGCTTATTGAGACGCAGGAATTCTATGCATCCAAGAATTGTGCTGGAATGCCTAGTAAAGGTCTTAAATGACGTAGTGACTCGGCATGGTTGTCTCTGCAATCATTTAGTCCTGTTACTTCGCCTCCCAAACGTCAAGAATGAGTCGCGTTCGTTAGCAGACATTATACGATCAAACCTTGGAGACCTTGAGAACAGTTTCAAACTCGAGGGATTAGCAGAAACGCAGAAAGTTGGTACTTCTGAGGAAGACTTGAAGAGCAGAGTGATTGCAAAGTTAACCTAAGGTGATGTGTCGGACGCTGCAAGGCTCATAAACTCGTGCGATACGTTCGGTGTCGAGTCCGATCATGTGGAGGCTCTCTACGTGACAAGCATCCCTGCGCACCAACGGACTCGACGTGGACTGGTCCCTCTGCCGAAGCTTCCTCTGCAAAAAGCTTTCACGTGTCAAGAGAGGATGGGCAGTGGAAAGCTTTTCCAGAAGCTCCGCTGCGCGCCTCTAAAATCTTCTCTCTATTATCTTCTAAAATCGGTTGCCTCGCATGTGCCTGACCTATACCATTACATTACGCAGGCATACCAAAAAAGATCAGACATCTGGTTGGGTGGAGAAGTTCAAATCGTCCTTAAGTCGCTTGGGTCTCTTGGGTGCACACAGGGGATTGCTTTTATTAAGAATATCTCTTCTCCGTACCCTAACCCTTTTTTGAGTCAAAGGGATTGCAATGTCCACCGGGACAATGCCCGTGAGTTGTTTTGAGTGCGAGTGTACCTGCACGCAGAATAAAGACCTTCTCAACTGTCAGAAGCCCATGAGTGATATACAGGACCTCTACAGAATCACTCCGGCGTCCAGAGAAAATTGTTCGTAATGTGTCATTTTGTATGATTTTCGCTTTACGGAGAATGCCACAATCTCCACCACTCCACAGGAAAATTCTGTAGCGTAAAGATGGGCATAAAGAGTGAATAGACAATCAACAGGCCTTTATTGGGAACCCTAAGTTGCTTCATGCGTCGTAAAGCTGAAATTACCGTGTCGCATTTAGGGGTTATATAATCTAAGTGCTAAGTGGTTACCCCCGGACACTTGACCAGACAGGAGTAATTCATCACATGTGGACGGAGTTTGAAGGACGCTGGCACACTATTTAGCCTTCTAGTCTGGCGAAACAATATGACATTAGTTTTGCTAGTGTCAACGACTAATCCAAACTCATTGAACGTTTTAATAACGTGATCTACCAAGGTAATAGAGTTATTTACTCCGCCACTAATGCCATGTGGATCGATTCAAAAAAGTATCGTTGTGTCATCAGCTATCGCTTTGCCCAACGTGTCACGGCTAATCTTCAAGCGTATAAGATTCAACAGAATCACAACCAGAAAAGGACCACCAAGAACGGAGCCTTGCGGTGCTCCTATATCAAGACTTTTGGCCAGCACGATTTCACCGTACCGACCCTGACGGCCTGTGTCCTACCCGTAAGGTAGGAATTAAACCATTCGACCGTGGAGGGCGTGCCGCCAAGATGTGCCAACATATGAGTAAACCCATTATGACCAAGGCAACTAAAAAGCAGCCGCCACATCAAGGAAAACACCCCTTCGGGGCTGACTCTCAGCCAAGATTTAACGTTCATGGGACTGCTTTTTGCATTGCTTCATAGACAGACCCCCACAAATACAAATGTGAAACGGTGGGGCTCGAACCCGCGCACCTATGTGTCTCCTCCGGTCGCGAGGCGCAGACGCATGCCACCGGGCTCGACGAGGAAAACACCCAAACAGATCTTATTAGCCTCTACCCAGTCAACAACGTACTGCCACAATTCCACAAGCGCCGCATCCGTTGACCGAGCGTGGCGAAATCCAATCTGTTCTGGTGAGAGGAGGTCAATATGTTCCAAGTGGCAATTCAGTCGACACCACTTTTTCGGAGATTTTTGAGACGTAATCAATTGCAGATATAGGTCGGTAATTATATGGTAGGGATCTGTCACCCATTTTCTCACATAGGGGTATGACATGAGGCGTTTTCAAACAGTCTGAAAACATACCAGCTTAAAACGAGAGGCTAGTAACGTTAACCAGGGGCCACGATATAAATGGAGCCACTAGCTTCAGCAGTTTCGCAGGCACGCCTTGACTGCAATTCGTCCAACCGGCTCGCAAAGGGTCCAGGGCCCTCAGCACCTCGAGACGGATAACAGGGGCGGGAGCAAACTCATCCGCTCTTTTCTCCCAAAGTCCTTCTAAAACAGGCTGAATGAATATCTTTCCCTGAACCAAGCGATTCCACGGTGGGGCGATCAACCGTGGCGAAGTGACGATTCAGGTCATCTGAAATAGGGTTGGCATCAGTTAACAAATCATCGAAGCTTGTAGATAGGAAGCTCTATCTCGTCGCAATCCCTACCACACGGCGGCTCTGGAAGTTCATATCTTATTTATGAACTTCCAAGGCCGTCTGAAATCCTATCTTAAAGAACGTCGAACCGAGTTCTATAGAACGCCTCTCCTGCCACACGGACAGCGGTTGTATATGTTTTTCTGGAAGATAAATACGCCGTCCTAGTCCCACGTGTCTTTAGTCGACGATACCTACGGGATAGCTTATTAGCATTGTGCTTTAGCCTGCGAGGACCTCTAAAAAAACAAACGAGTCCCCCGTCCCGTATTCCTAAAAAACTGTTGAGCTCAAACATGAGAAATGCTTTATCGCAACAGGATTTAGCCTTGAGGCCTCACTGACCCAGTCCAAGAACTTAGCGTCGCCAAGCCTGTTATGCTTCCTATAGCTTGCAGTAGATGCAGGGACTGCTAACTGCGGAGATGATTGGCCTCCAATCAGTGATACGACTACCGGCAAATGGTTGGAAAACATTGATGTATCGAGCATAGCCGGTTGAATACTGCAAAAATGTAAGCAATTTGTTATTACAATATGATCGGTGCATGTGCCGGAAGAGAAGCGAGTAATTGAAATAATTACATGCATAAATTATTTTGGCATTAAAAAAGGATAAATATTTCAAAGGCGGAGGGTCAACTGAAATATAGACATTTGAGTCTCCCATTAAAATGCATGGCAAGCTGCTACTTTTCGGAATAAGTCCGTCTAGGATATTAAGCAGAATATCGCTATATGTCACTTGACATGATTAAAAAGCTATCAGGTAGCCCTGAAAGTTTATGATATGCAAGCGAATTGCCTGGACAAATTCATCAGAAACACGCAATGAATGAGAGGAGATTACTTTTCTTACTCTGTTTTAACAAAAATTCCTGCCTCACCCCCAGGACGCTCCTCTCTACAGACAGCAAAAAGTTTATACCCCTTCTACGGCGTGCAGCACACTATTAGCATCTGACAGCCACGTTTCGCTTACCGCGACAGCATCGCAACTTGATCCTTCATCCGTAAGGAAATCCGCTGGGGTTTCGATTTCTCGGAGCGGTAACTTGTACCACATGAGGGGAGGCTGGTCAGCGCGTGGGGATGGCTGTAGCACCATGAAGATTGAGGCGAACTTCTGTGCCCTCAGTTGACTTGACGACCAACGATCTTGCAACACTCGCATATGAACGCTTAGGTGAAGTGGATTTACTAGGCTGGGAATGAGAATCCGCAGTGATGCTAGGAGACGCGACTGGCAAAGATTCAACCACCTTCTCAGTTGAGGCAGCAGGATGCGCCGTAGTTACCTGTCGAAGAAGCTTTGCGTTTTTCAATCTCGGCAGCCCGTTTCGGACAAGCCCCGGACAAAGAGGTATGCGACCCTTTGCAGTTTACACATCTGTTTTTGCAGCTTGTAGCTGGATGGCCTACAGTTTCGTGCAGTTCCGGCACGACACCTCATTGCGGCAGTTGGCCGCAATATGCCCCAGACATAGTCAGTTATAGCATGAAGTTGGGGTGCCGGCTGGCATAACAACCTTAAACGTACGGCATGCAAAAAACACCTCAACTGGCGGAATATTGCTGAATTGAAGAATCACCGTGTCAGTAGGGAACGATGTCAACTGAGGGCCTAACAGATATCCGTATTGGTAAATCCTCGGTCAACGCCACTGATTTTGGTCCAATATCTGGCCAATCTTGACATTTGGCCAATACTGGAATTCCCAAAACACTGTTGATCTTCAACGCCTTTGAAGCTTAATCGGACGTGTTGAACCACAATTGAATGATATTGCCACAGAAGGAGCATCGCCACTTATTACCCTCAGGACATCATTCGAAAGAGTCACCGAGCTATCAGCCGTGTCGCTAACAGCTGAAAAAAAGTTGTTCTTCTCCTTTTGGTTTACAACCACTTTAAGTCTGCTGGAAAGAGCAGCCTTTCTCCTCTGTTCTAGCGATGTCTTATTGATACCCATGTCGCTCCCCAGTGGAGAGTTACCAGAACGAGTTATTGCACGTTGGCACGTGCACGTGCGATGACAGATACGACTTTAGCTAGCGAAGCAGCACGCAAAAGCAGACATCACTGCGATGCACGCAGCCGACACTACGGTTACCCCAATCAGCGACGGGCAGCAGCAACAAACACCAGCGCGAGCCAACTCTATGCCGTAGTAGTAGGTATCAAAAAGCACAGTCAATGGCAACATTTGTGAACATCACGATAAGCCAAAAAATAAGCTCCGGCCAAACACACAAGAGGCACAAGGTAATGAAGGTCTCCTGCACAAGGTAAT
The DNA here is from genome assembly GCA_003439945.1 of Dermanyssus gallinae. Classification (NCBI taxonomy): domain Eukaryota; kingdom Metazoa; phylum Arthropoda; class Arachnida; order Mesostigmata; family Dermanyssidae; genus Dermanyssus; species Dermanyssus gallinae. The sequence goes on along the minus strand of QVRM01005427.1, from coordinate 227,528 downwards.
GAAGGTCTCCTGCACAAGGTAATGAAGGTCTCCTACACAAGAAAACGAAGCACATACACGGCCCGGGGCCGATGCCGTCACCAAATTAGCCGGAACTCAAGCGGAACGATGCTTTCGAACCAGCGAAGCAGACGACTGAATATATAAATATATATATATATATATAAATAAAAACATATATATATATATGTATATATATATATATATATATATATATATATATATATATATATATATATATATATATATATATATATATATATATATAGGCACTGTAGGGTGACGACGTAGATACGCTAACAGTCTCTCTCACAACAGGTTTATATATACACACCACACTGTAGAATCGGATAAATGTGGCTAGCACGGGGCATTATATTGAGGCTTGTCAAATCAGAAGGCACGCCGTGGCGAGGTGCGGAAGCTTCTGGAAGCGGCGTGAGGAAACCCGACGTCAGGCCACGCGCGAAACCGAGAGCGAGGCGGCTCTGCACCACACGACCCAGTACAAAAGGCTGCTAGCCCTCTTTGCAGAAAATCTTCAAGACAAAGAAGCGATCCTAATGGGAATTTCTCGGAGAGCTGAAGGACCTCTGTTTTACTGAAGCTGATGCTGGAGCCGGTTATAGGCTATACATTCCTACAAAATGTCAAGGGCCTGCTTTGCCGTTTTCTGTAGAGACGCTTCCTTCCTGGCCGTGACGGTCATAGCTAGGCTATCAGCACACGCGATGGTCTTCACTATTTTTTAGGGATATGATCCCGCTAATATGAGCAAAATTACGCGCGTACCTCCTTCAGCTACTGTAGAGATGGTACAATGGTACTTTCCAAAGTCGTGATGTAATTTTGTGTATCAGGGTTGTATTTTTGAGGAGTTTGCGAAAGTTTTGAGAATCGTGTAGTACCTCGTGAATATTTTACCTTAAGATCGCTTTGAGCTGGAGAGCCTCTCGAACAGAACAGCCGATATAGCAATCTTAATTATATGGCTAACGTTCTGTTACATCCAATATTGAATATAGGCACTTCGATACACCGTCCTATATGCTCTCGCAAGCGTATGCTTGCGGTAAGTATTGCACATCAGCCAGTAGTCTTTGGAAGTCCTCGTTTGTTCTTGCGTGATGGCAGTCATAGTGCTTCTTTAAACACCCTGGCATTACTGACGAGTGGTATTATTATTATACCGGCTACCGCGTCACACTGGGACGGTAATCGACAGCTGGCGTGGGACGTCACTGTCTCTGATACGTACGCCCTCAGATATCGTGCACTAGCCAGCGCGGGCGTCGGCCACATCATTCACCAACGGGAGATGCGCAAACGGCGCCTATACGCGCATCTTCTTGAGGACCATGTGGTAATGGCGTTTGGTCTCGAGTCATCTGGCGCTTGGGGCAAACTGACGAAAAAGCTTGGGAAGAAGCTCTTTGAGGCTACAGCAGAGCCAAGATCAACCGCGTTCCTCCGACAGAGGGTGTCATTGAAGCTTCAGAGAGGCAACGCCAAGATGATGTTGAGTGGTCAGCGACACTCGAGCAATAACAATTACGTTATATAATTAATATATTAGTGTTGTGATACATGTACATAATGATAATAATAAAACCCTGTTTCCAAACAAAAGTATTATTATTATTATTATTAATATTTATCATTCAGTTATTACAAATGTGGGGTATGAACGTTTATGCCAGGTTTATCCTGCCCCGGTCGTTTTCTATTAATTCATGGCGTCTATGATGGAAGCCTAATCGACCTAATCGATTATTATTATTATAGTTATTATTTACATTTATTATTGTTCGGCCTAATCGATTATTATTATTATTATTATTATTATTATTATTATTATTATTATTATTATTATTATTATTATTATTATTATTATTATTTATTTTCATTAATATGTGTTAGGACAATACAATTGTGAGGTGTGAATGTGTATCCTCGTTATTTCATGGTTACCATCTATCTGTTCTCAGCCCATCGCACCTAATATCGACGCGGCATTTCCTCTGCAAACTGCCAGTGAAAGCAGCTGCCTCAGAAATTCGTCTTCGCGTATATGGAAGTCTGGGTTCCAGCATGCTAGGTATTCTTGCTCTCCGGAGAGCTCTTTGAATTATTGCGTTTATTTCGGTGTGCCTAGGGGCCCGGCCTTGGCTCTTGATGCAGCTCAAGGGGTGGAGGCCATCCTTCTCCACTGGTTTTCCGCAGGCCTTACAAATGTATGGTTCGCATATCGGCCCGCCGATTCTTAGGGCCGACACCATGCGGAATGAGATGTTGTTCAGCATAGTGCCGAGCTGCGGTGACGGGAGAGCTCTGAGAAATCCGCCACTGAAGGTGTCTCGTGCGGCCAAGAAGACCGCTTTCTCTGTGGGAGACTCAAGGCTTTCGATGATCTCACGAGCTATGACTTTGCATCTGTAGTTGTCGAGCACTCTCTGCGTTGTATGTTTTTCCCAAGGGCCTGGATCCAATCTCAGTTTGACCAGTGACTCCGCCGTCTGCTTAGCTAAAGTGTGTTGCAAAAAATTAGCAACTCATGTTTTTTTGCGATAATTTCGGCTTGGTTTATTTGAATGGCTTGAAATTTTAAGCGCATGATGTACATGACGAAACATGAGTATAGTGTTGATTTCATTGCAATCCCAAAATCGGTTCATACAAAAAATAAAAAAGTGTGAAAAAACAGTGTTGCAAAATATTAGCAACAATAACATGCTAACAACACAGCTCTTGTTTGTAAAGGGTAGTCGATACTACAGCTGATATTCGATCCCAGGGATCAAATGTCAGGAATATTGTCTAGCTAAATCAATCGTTATATAGCTGCAAAATATTCTACAGCTTAGTCGGTGTTCCGAACTAACGACGAATCTTAGGTTTAAACCATGGGTCGTACAAAGGATCTTTCGGATAACGAAAAGACAAGAATTGAGGCATATGCTGAGCTCGGTCATACAGTAACTGCTATAGCAACCAGATTAGGACGGCATAAGAGCACCATCAGCAGGTTCTCACACCCTGGAGTGAACCAAAGGTGCAGATCTAACAGTGGGCGTAAGCCAGTTTTGACTATTCGAGATCGGCGAAGGATCATACAGTTGGCTACTCATGACCAAATGTCTTCTTCCAGGATCAGGACTACTTTGGGAGTGCCAGTGCACCGATCCACAGTGTACCGAGTGTTAAGTTCTGACAAAAACGTGCGATACGCGAAAGGGAAGCTTATGCCGCGACTGCAACCGAAGCACATTGTCGCACGGCGTGAATTTTCGCATAGATACCAAACTTGGGATAACGAGTGAAAAAACATTGTCTTCTCGGATGAAAAGAAATTTAATCTCGATGGCCCTGACGGCTGTCAGTACTATTGGCACGACTTACGGAAGGAACCTAAATGGTTCTCGAAACGTGTGGCCGGTGGTGGCTCTGTGAAATATTGGGGCGCGTTTGGATATAATGGGAAGTCTGATCTAGTCGAGATTGTGGGCCGAAACAATTCTGACATGTACCAGCGCATTGTCGGTTCCCAGTTAGAAGCCCACTTCAGAAGAATTGGGGGACCTGACGCAGTTTTTCAATAAGACAACGCCACGTTTCATACCTCGGCTAGCACTATAGCCTTTTTTCAAGAACAAGGAGTGCCACTTTTTGACTGGCCGGCATTAAGTCCAGACCTGAATCCTATTGAAAATCTTTGGGGACATTTGGTACAGCAGATTTACGCAAATGGTCGACAATATAATCATTTGTCGGACCTCAAAGAAGCTGTCCAGCAAGCATGGACTAATATTCCACTTTCGTACTTACAACAGCTCATTAACTCCATGAAAGACCGAGTTTACGATTTGATTCAGAAGAAGGGACGAAAAACCCGTTTCTAAAATAAAATATGTAGTTTCAAATGAGTCATACAGCCATGCTAAGAATCGAATACGCTGTAAGGCGCTAATGTTGCTAATATTTTGCAACACTGTTTTTCCACACTTTTTTATATTTTGTATGAACCGATGTTGAGATTGCAATGAAATCAACACTATACTCATGTTTCGTCATGTACATCATGCGCTTGAAATTTCAAGCCATTCAAATAAACCAAGCAGAAATTATCACAAAAAAACATGAGTTGCTAATTTTTTGCAACACACTTTATGTACAGCCGGTGGTGAGCACTCGGGTCAACTAGCGTCTCCGCCAGCTGGCCAAATTCCAATAATGACGCTGCGTAACATATGGGAGATTATTATTATTATTATTATTATTATTATTATTATTATTATTATTATTATTATTATTATTATTATTATTATTATTATTATTATTATTATTAGTATTATTATTATTATTATTATGGAGGTGCCGTAGTAGGATGTCGGTTGCAGTAATTCGAGCACTAAAGAGATGATGTGTTGCACATTATATCCCAGGAACTGCTCACTGTCGTCTTTGGTCACCGTTGCTAAGAAAACACCACAATTACACATAAATGTGAGTAAAACAAAGGCTATTAAATTCAGGGGAGGCGGTCGGCTGGCTAGCGATGATGGGCTACACCTTCAAGGAAACCCTGTCGAATACGTAAAACATTTCGCCTACCTCGGCGTCGAATTAACAACCACTGGGTTGTGTTTTACGCGACATATCAAAGAAAGAATCCGTAAGGGTTTTATGGCATTTCACAGTATTCAAAATCCAGTGCGGCTGTCGTTACAGGCAGCCTTGCAGCTATTTGATATAAAAATAGGCCCCACAGCTGGGTATGGAATACAAGTGATATGGCCGTACCTCAGCGCAGCGAACCTCGCTGATCTCGACAGACTTAAAGCTGCATTCCTCAAGCGTACCCTGGGTGTCCACAGAACAAGCCGCAACCGACTTGTCTACCTGGCGGCTGGAACACCTCTCTTCACAGAAACTTTGCAGCAAAGCTTCAACCTGCCTCACACTGAAGCATTTAGGCAGCACATCCAGAGTTGGGAGGCGAAACTAGCTGATGTCGATCCAGCCTTCTTTATGACGCCTGCCCTCAGCTCGGACACGTGGAAGGATCCCAATATGGCAAATCGTCATCTTACCCTTCGATTTGCTATGCATGGTTTTCACCATAAAATTTGTGTTCGACCTGGCCACCATGAAGCTGACGAATCATGCACTTGTCAACGTTGCGGCCATCAGTGCACAACATATCATTTACTTGAATGCTCCAATCCGGTTTCTGTAAACCGTCTAATGTAACAAAATATAATACCTACTATTTGGTCAATAAACTTGAATTATATATATATTATTATTATTATTATTTATTATTATTCCATGCTACCGGACCGTGGCTCGACGTGTTTCCGTTCGAGCCCGCCGGCAGCAAGCTGTTGTACGCTGCCAGTGGCCTCGTACTTGGCATTGCCATGTTTGAGAGAGAGAGGAATGTCCACGTGGTGGCATCGGCTTAGCTGCGCTAAACTGGCCAGGCTCATGCAGGACCGCAACGACTTTATCAATGGCATCACCATCCTCGGGCGCGATTTTAGACAAGTCGGCTATCACGTTACGCTGGAGCCCGATCGACTGTAGAGGGTCGACCGGATGGCCTTACCAACCGGCGACTGGGACCATAATCGGTCGCTGGCGTGCGACGTCACTGTCTCCGACGCGTGCGTCTTCGGCTATCGTGAATTAGCGCGTCAGGTAGAATTCGGCCAAATCATTCGTCAACGAGAGATGCACGAACGGCAATTAAACGCGCATCTTCTGTATTTGTCATCATGTTGTAATGGAGTTCGATCTCGAGACATCTGGCGTTTGGGACAAGGAACGATGCACTCAGGCTGACAAACGAACTTGGGAAGAAGCTCTTTGACGTCACGGCAGAGCCACGAAAGAGCGCGCTCCTCCTCCGACAGAGAGTGTCGTAGGAACTACGGAGAATCAACGCCAATATGATGTTGAGTGGTCACCAACACTCGATCAATAATGATACAAACCATATTGTAAATGTAATACAATTCATATATTAGTAATGGTGATGCCCTCATATATTGATAACAAATTTAAAAAAATATATATATAATATTTAGGGTATATATATATATATATATATATATATATATATATGCATATATATATATATATGCATATATATATATATATATATACTGCAAGTTGAGTTATGCCCCCGAGCGGGCCGTGCACACGTTTTTACATCACAAATGTATATCTTGGCTAAACATTTAAAAAAAAAAAATATATATATATATAGATAGATATACAACAGTAAAACTGAGGCGCCCAAATTCCGCAGAGAAGGTCGCGACGAACCTGGGGGGTGCGCCAGTCAAGTATGTAAATTCCTTTACACACCTCGACATAACTCTCAACACAACAGGGACTGCGTTCCGCCTGCATGCTGAACAGAAAACGGGTGAGAAAGGCTCTGATTGCGTCAACAACAATCGAAGCGCCCCAAAAGCTCTCCATCGACACCACCCTGCGCCTATTCCACCTAAAAGTCGCGCCAACGGCTACAAACGGAGTGCAGTTGATGTGGCGACACTTCAAGATGAACGACTTCGCAACGCTGGAGAGAGTTAAGCCCGCGTTCTTAAAGCGAGGTCTGGGCCTGCACTCCTCCGCTCGCAACCGCCTGATTTATGTACTGACAGGGACCTCGCTATTCGTAGAAGACATACGGAAGATGTATGGGCTGCAGGAGATAGAGGCATACAAGGCGTTCATTCAGCTTCAGGAGGAAAAGCTGGCCGACATAGATCCTGATATCTTCATAACACCTACAATGACTGACGACGCGTGGAAAGGGCCCAAGCGACCGAATCGCCATGTGATAGTGCGTTTTTCGGTACACGGCTACCACCACCACTTATGCAGTGCAGAAGGCTTCCACGATCCCGGTGTTGACTGCAGATGTAAATATTGTCATAAATGCATCCGAATGCTCTAGATCCCTTCTATACACAATTTTTGTATTGGACATAAATAAGTACCTGCCACCGGCGGTCAAATATCTTGAATATGCTGATGACTTAAAACTTTATTATCCTATTTGCTCTAGTGACTCCCACGCTGTTCTGCAGACTGCCGTCGACGGCATTGCACGATGGTGTTTTGAAAACAACATGATTCTCTCACCCTCTAAATGCATTGTACTGAAAAATGGTGCACTTGACTTTGACTACAAAATTGACAACTGCATTTTACCGACCCTCTCTTATACCCGGGACTTAGGCATATATATTACGCCTGATCTTAACTTTAGCCTTCACAAGTGTAACAGCTGATCGCTGATACGAGCAGTCGTGTTTTGATCGGCTCCTGGAAAATAGTGCCGTTTTATACGTTTTTATACTCGCAGTGCAATTAATCATGTGTCAAAGTGAGAAAGGTGATACCAAAAAGTCGGTTGATAACACAACGAGCCTACCTGCTAGACCAAGGACGACACCTGGGTCGGAAGACTTGTGCGGAGCCTGTAACAAACGGTTCCATCACACTCAAGTTGCCCTACTCTGTCTAGGCTGCAAAGTCTGGATTCATGGTTCCTGCTGTCGTCCCGTCATCCGGCGATCCGGCCTAGCTAAGTTTCGTTCACAACCATTCCTATGCACGCACTGTTTGAGCCCAGAAAACTTGAACAATTCAGTGTATGGCGGTATGCCAACAGATGTAGATTACGGCTCCGTCAACAATAACAATGACGCAATCCAAGATGGCAGCCCCCTTACCTCAGGCAATCATAAGAACAACTCGTTAGTTGACAGCAACAGCATCATCGCTCAGCTGACAAAACGAGTAACCCAGCTGGAGCTTCAGCTGGCGGCATATATTGGAAAATACGAGAAACGCTTTCGCGAACAGCAAGAAAATGGGGAATTTTGGGATAAACAACTCGAAGAAAAAGCCAAGATATTCGATTTACAGATAAATAAATTGGAAAAACAGTCAAAACTGTTTAATCAGAAACAGCGAGAGTTCGGCACCTCGGTGGCGAAGATGGACTCGGTCCAGCTGCTAAAGAAGAAACACTCGTCCAGTGAACTAGACGTGATTATTTGTAACGTGCCTCAGATTTCAAATGAGAGCACAGTAAACCTGGCTCGCTGCGTACTTTCGTCTTTGGACCCCACTATACAAAAAGAAACTGTTGTAAGCGCATCGCGCATTATCGTTGACAATGGTGGGGGTAAGAAACCGCTGATTAAGGCTACTATGCGTGACGACGCAGCAAAAGGCCGGGCAATCAAGGCATCTAAAGTCAAGAAGTTTAAAATCAGCGATCTCGGTCTTGACAAGAAATTTCCCGACATATCCACAAAGGCGAACTCATCAATAGCTAGACGACTAAAAGCCTCTGGCGATCTCGAAGCTACCTGGACATACCGCAATAAGGTCTATGTGCGTGTTCACGGTAATGACAAACCCGTGTGCATTCGTAACCAGAAAGACCTCAGCAATTGCAATGAGAAAATCCCTAAAACTAGGGTACTAGTAAACAATAATGACAACTGTGTGTATAAGAATGGGCAGCAAAAGAAAGAAACTATTAAAACTGATGGACCAAAACCGACGACTTCGTCTGCTTCCGCTGTGCCGTTATCGAACTCCTTCCAGCTACTCAGTAGCCAGCCGGTGTGCTCGTCCACACATCTGGAGTCTCCAAATAAACAAGCCACAAGCAACGAAGACAACAACAATGCGTCGATCGTTCTCGCTATCAGCGATGAAGAAGAGGAGGATGTAGAGGTTGACGATATAATGAATCTCGGCATGAGTGCTTCGATGTTGGAGATGACGGTACTTGAAAGCAACTAACAAAAAAAAAAAAATATTATAATTGGAAATATATGTATAAAATAGTTAAAAATGCATTTAGGTTTACACGTCACCTCGAACGGCCAAAAAGCCGTTCGCCTAGTCCACTTAAACACACGTAGCATTAGGTCGACTCAGAAATTTCAGAAAATTGCCTCAACGCTTGCTCCCCTCCATGATATAATTGTACTCAGTGAGACCTGGCTACGCCCGGAAGAGGTCGTTCATTACCATATTGATGGTTATGATAGGGTTTCGTGCTGCAGAGAGAAAAGAGGGGGGGGTCTACTAATACTTTTCAGAAGCAATTTTAAGCTCATTTCGGTCCACCGAAGCCCGCTGACAACAGCTGAGTCCATAACAATCGAGCTAGATCACCGCCCATACTCTCTCAAAGTAACTGCTGTGTACCGTCCACCCGACCGGCCTCTTACCGATTTTATTGATGAACTTGATGTCTTCTTAGATAACCACAAACATCATGTGGTACTTGGGGATATGAACGTACATCACACAATGGACGACGACCCTCACTTAATAAATCCAACGCTGGATTCATTTGGCTTCCGCAGTATAATTCAAGAACCTACGAGATTGACACCGCCGCGCACCCTCGAGGACATCTACACCGATCTGGAAGTTGATGCGTCAGGCACCTTCGACCTCAGTGTTAGCGACCATCTCGCTATCTGGTGTCGAATACCGCTTGTCTTGAATCGCCGTCCCTCAACGAAGGCAATTCGGACCGACACCAAATTATTAGAGCACATAATTCGAAATGAAACTTGGGCTCCGGTGTACTTGGCTCAAGACGCTGAAACAAAATATAATGAGTTCCATGACCGTCTAATGGAGCTCATCGAAACATGCTCATCAATTACACACCGACGCCACAAAACACAGTGCATACACCCGGAGCTGAAAAATCTTATCGCCGAGAGAGATCGTTTGTGGCGCTCTTTGCAGAGCATTCGTAAACGATCCCCGAACAGCATACGCGTACTTAGACTGCGAGAAGAGTACAACAAGATGAGAAATAAAGTGCAAAATCGACGGACCAAATTGGAGCGCCAGCGACTTCGGGCTATGGTCGATAGGGACTCGACCAACGGCCGACCGATCTGGAAAGTTGTGCGGCGCGCAAAACAGGTTGACAAAGTGCCCCCGGTGCCCAAGCTGGATATTGAAGGCGAAGCGATCACGGACCCCGCGAAGGTCTCAGAGGCTTTTAACACTTTTTTCACTAATAGTGTCGCCTCATCCTTGCCAAATAATCCCATAAATGAGCGTGTTATTAAAGAAAATCTACCAGAACACACCGCGACGATATTTAGTTTTAAAAAGGTGACGAAACTACAAGTGTTAGCTTTACTTAGTGGTATTGGGGATCCAGCAGCCGGCTACGACGGTTTGCAGTCTCACATTATCCACCACGTAAGATCTCACATCGCTGACCCCCTGACACACATCATTAATGCCATGATAGAAGAAGCAGCGTATCCTAGTCGCTTAAAGATCGCCAGAGTGGTACCGATCCACAAAGGTGGTAGTATGAGCGACCCGTCAAACTACCGTCCAGTGAGTGTTTTACCTGTTTTAAATAAGATTATTGAAAAAACACTTGTTAGCCAAATGACGAGGCATCTCGAAAGCAACAACATGCTCTCGGGCAACCATTTTGGATTTCGCAAAAACCGGGGCACAGGTCATGCTGTCTTGCGGCTAGTTGAGAGTACCCGTTTCGAGTTAGATAAAGGACTATTTTGTGCAGCACTTTTTTTAGATCTTAGACGCGCCTTTGACAGCGTTCGTTCAGATATTCTCCTACTTAAATTCAAGCACCTGGGCTTTGACGAGCACGCTATTAAACTGCTGTCGGCGTACTTTCTCGGGCGTCACCAGCTTGTGGACGTGGGGGGAACCCGGTCGGAACTGCTCCCGGTTTTGCTAGGTATACCTCAGGGCTCATGCATTGGCCCACTAGCCTTCCTCTGCTTTATAAATGATATGGAAAATATCGCACGAGGAGCCGCTATCATTTATGCTGACGACAGCACTTTTAAATATGTTGGGCAGTCTGGTGAGGAGGTACACCGGGTGATGATGCAGGATGTCACTGCCCTCAACGCTTGGTGTGCAGCAAACCGTATTGCTATCAATGCAAAGAAAACTCAGGTGGTGGTCTTCGGACAGGGTAACGCCATTCCTCGAATGCCACCTGTAATCATAAATGGCCACCTGATTCAACCCAGCGACTGTGTCAAGGTCCTGGGTGTAACAGTAGATGCAAAACTCTCTGGCAACGCGCATGTAGAGACCCTTATCCGTCGACTTGCTGTCATCACAAACTCATCAAGATACATCAAGAACCAAATTGGAGCATCTTCATGCAAGCTGCTCTACAACGCCTTTTTCTTGAGTCACCTTACGTACGGGTCGGAATTCTGGACTGCCTGCAGTAAGGGTTGGGCGCAGCGACTGAGTGTGGCACAGGGGCGCTTTCTTCGTATGTTTCGGGGATCGGCCAGTCGAGAGAGAAAACAACACAATATTTTAGATATAGAAAATACCATGCGCTATTTAACCTTGATAGTGATGTTTAAGAATATCCATGGGATTGGGCCGAAGATACTAGAACTTGATCGCCTTGGAGGGGCGAGAGAGACCAGAGCATCAAACACGGTCACACTGAAGATCCGCATGCATCGAAGCAGCAAGGGCAGCCAAGCGTTTGGCGTGCGAGCTGTCAGAGAGTGGAACACTCTTCCGGTTAGCTTGCGTTGTTTGAAATCCTTAAATAACTTTAAGGAGAATTTAAAGTCATACCTATTACCCCGTCAATAATGGATACACTTGTCTTCCTAAATTGACCCTCGCATAGAGGTAAACACAAGTAATTTTATTCCGGCTGCAACTTTTTACCAACACAATGGTAACTGTAGTAGGTTTTAAATTACTATATCCTCCTTGCAAATAATTGTAAATGTATGAAACAACATACCATTGTAATTGTGTATATAATAAATAAATGACCTTGTTCAAAAAAAAAAACATTACCAAGGTTGTGGAGACATCTCTGCGCACAATAAATACTATCTTTCGCTGTTTTATTTTAACGACTCCACATGTGTACATTCGCCTTTACAAATCTCTTGTTCTTCCTAAACTCACATATTGCTCCCCTGTCTGGGAGCCTTATCTGTCCAAATATAGGAAGTTGGTGAATGGCGTCCAAAACATGTTTCTAAGACGCCTGCGAATCAGGTGCCCACACAGCGTGTTAGATGACGTTGTTCCAAGTATCGACACACTTTTCATGCAGTGCGACTTATCTGTTCTACATCAATTACGAAAATGTGACTTGTTAGGACACTTTTTTGATGTACGCTCCAATAACCTAAGGAGTCAACGATCAATCACCTCAAAAGCCGTGGCCCGCGGAGAATTCGTGAACGGACTGTTTGCTTGGCGTATGGCCAAATGGGCCCATGATAATTCAAATAGTGCTCGCCTATTTGGTGATTAATTACGATTGTCTTACAGAAGTATGTATATTGATACCAACCCTTTTATGTGAAATAAAAGTGATGTTATGTTATGTTATGTTAGATACCACGGTCTTGTTTGCAGGAACATTGGGTCTCTAAATCAGCTGGCCCGTTTAATGTCATCATAGCTTTGTATATAGTATATGTCTATATTTAATACAATTCTTGTAACTGTATTTGCGAGACCCCGACGCCGAACCAAATCTTTGTACTTAGGTATTATCGACACTAAATGTGTGAATAAATTGAATTGTGTAATATATAAATATATATGAGTCCTGATTTCTTACAATGTGTCGAACAAACGTTTTTACTGTTATAAGTTAATTTGTGTCAGAACATGGCGCCTCCGATAGAAACCACGTTGCCTCTCCAAATAGCCAATGACATCATCTGCCTCACACACATCGCTTCACGTCGGTTGCCCGTAGTATCATGCATACGTATTGCGCGTATATGCCTCAAAAACATTTCCGTACCGACACTTACGGTGTATTCTCTAAGCCTGTAGAAAACAGAGAATAATCTCGAATTACGACCATAACTAAGAGTGGTAGTCAACGTAGTTGTCCTAGTAGTAAGAATTTAGAGAACGAATAGCTCGCTGATAAATCGATTAGGTCGAAAATTGGTGCAAGATTATTGTATTGGTCACGTGGCGCTACCGGTTGACGGCTGACTTTCAATCAGTGACGATATACGACAGCTAACTCGGCGCTCCTCGCTTCTCGTCTACGAATTGATACGATGATCCTTTGAGCTGGTGGGCGGTGTTTGTTCGTGGTGTCTTACTAAGTTCTGAGATACCTGCCATCCTATTGACATCTTTTTTGCTCACCTAGTCAGTTCTCCTCTGCGTTTTTTTAAATCTATAAATCTCCCTCCCTCCGCATCGCAATGGCGAGTTTGCCTCTCGAGTTTGCAGGAACATAAAAGGCCTGCGAAAGAAAGCCGCCTTAATATTCGCTGTGCCTCTGTAGCTTTGCTGTTCTGCGCTGTCGCAGCTAGCTTGGAACGAGATCACCGATCGCAAGGTAGGTAATTAGCTTGTCGCTCATTGTAAGGGCACCTCGCCGTAGCATTAAGTACTTGCACGCACTTCGACGCATCGCCTCTAGTTAACGCCGATTATTATTATTATTATTATTATTATTATTATTATTATTATTATTATTATTATTATTATTATTATTATTATTATTATTATTATTATTATTATATTATTATTATTATTATTATTATTATTATTATTATTATTATTATTATTATTTATTTATTATGTCTTAGAGCAATACAGTTGTGAGGTGTGAATGTGTATCCTCATTATTTTATAGTTTCTTTCTTGCTGTCGTCAGCCCATCGCACCTAATATCGACGCGGCGTTTCCTCTGCAAACTGCCAATGAAAGCAGCTGCTTCAGAAAGTCGCCTTCGCGTGCATCTCCGGTGTTTGCTTGTATTCGATCACTTAAGTCTTTAATAAATGTCCTTGTTCTTCTGCTGACTGGGCCCATTGTCTCCATTGCAATCGGCACGAAATTGTATCTAGACTCTAACTCTGTGTATTTACGCCACTTTTCTTTCTCTGCGTGTTCGGCCACCCATCCCGCCTCGGTAGCGCTGTGGCACACATAAGACGGTGCGGCTGTGCAGGAGACTGTCGCATCCCAAATTAGGCATTTGCCTTTTTTCCACGGCGGAATAGTGACACCGTCGGGCCTTTTATTGTCATGAAGTCCTAGTCTGGGTTCCAGCATGCTAGGTATTCCCGCCCCTCCGGAGAGCTCTTTGAATCACTGCATTTATTTCTATGTGCCTGGGAGCCCGACCTTGGCTCTTGATGCAGCTCAACGGGTGGAGGCCATTCTTCTCTACTGGTTTTCCACAGGTTTTGCAAATGTGTGGTTCGCATATCGACCCGCCGATTCTGAGAGCCGACACCATGCGGAATGAGACGTTGTCCAGCATGGTGCCGAGCTGTGGCGACGGGAGAGCCCTAAGGAATCCACCGCTGAAGGTGTCTCGTGCGGCCAAGAAGACTGCCTTCTCCGTAGAAGACTCAAGGCTTTCGGTGATCTCACGGGCTATAATTTTACATCTGTAGTTATCAAGCACTCTCTGCGTTACACGCTTCCCCCGAGGACCTGATTCCAACTTCAGCTTGACAAGCGACTCTGCCTCCTGCTTAGCTATGTGCAGCCGTTATTATTATTATTTACCCTTGTGGTGTGAACGTCTGCTTGACCCTCATTATTGACCACTTGAGCCCCTGGCCCCCATATTAGAACTGCGTTCCGCAGCCGCTCATACAATCACACACAACATCTGACTCAGAAACTGTGTCTTGCTTCGATCTCCTGTGGTCTCTTGAATGCGTTAAGCTATATATCATTGAGGAATAAATCCGTTTAGCTATATCTTCGAAAAACAAGTCCGTACGGTATATATAGATCTCCTAGCCAGAGATAAAATATATCTCCTAGCCAGTAAAAAATAGTTACTCCTTTCCAAGGTGTACGCATGTTCCGATGTACCCATCCGGGCTTGACTGAGCTGTGATGTGTGTAGGATGTAGTTGCCGTGCATAAGACCGTCACGTCCTACGTTACGCATTTGCCATATGCCCATAATTCACATTTTTTAACTTTATTGTATTTTTGTGAATTTTTAGTTTACTTACGTCTGTCTGCATTATACTGTTGAATGTGCCCGAAATAATTCGAACTGCCCCTTCTCGATCTTGGAGTGAACCGCCGACAGCAACGACCTCTGTCACATTAAGTCTGTCACAACAAGATCGACTGAGCCTTCTAACATAGCGTCATGCTACGAGTGGATGTGACACTATTCGGTAGCATATATCTAGGTATAAAGTGGTAAGCAATCTCTACGATAAAATCATCCTAGACAGCGGGAGTCAGTTCGGTTTACAAGTAGACATTAGTTGGTGTATCCACCAATCGTTGTCGAGTGGAAAAACGTCGCTAATGTTTGGAGCTCTTATTAAGCAGTGTAAAACAAACTAGTGCTCTCAACACCTTAACTCTCGGATTTTCTGCTCGGCCTTCAACTTTACACGCACTGCGCATATGAAGCGTGTCAGAATATATTTATATGCCACTTTGCTGGGAAAGATTGTGGCTGTGGTATAGCCTATCCTAACTCTCGTGTTTCCCTGGAATCTCCCCATCCCGTTGGTGCCACGGTTTTCAATTCAGCAGGGCAAGGAGTCGGTCAGCGGTTTGATAAATCCATTTATGATCCAAACTTATCATTGACAGTAACGAATAACGCTCGCATTTAGTAATTGGCGTTTAAACACTCGACTCGTGGCATTATTGAATTTCTGTTATTTGTTTGGTCAATCTGTTTATGTTATATATATATACTAAAAGAATAGTGTTTAGTCGTCGTGCATAATGGAATAGCGTTATGGCATAGAAAAGGATAGCCTAACGTCGTTTCCAATGCGAAACAGTTCTTGCAGTATGTTGCGTCTTGTGGCCCTCGTGGCCCTGTTGGGATTCTGCGCGGCGCGCAACTCGCACCTCGATGGCCACTGGGCGGCGTACAAAAGTATTCACCGAAAGCGGTACTCAGCGGAAGAGGACCCGATCCGGAGAGCAGTCTTCGAGGCGAGCGTTGAGCGTATCAACCAGCACAATTTGCGCCACGACCTCGGCCTGGCTTCATACCGAATGGGACTTAACAAGTTTGCCGACATGGTAGGTGCTTCCTCATAGCGAAATATTGCGCGTATGCTTCTGCGCCTCCTGGCCACTGTTATCCATCAATTGGGTTTGGAAAATCCCACGCCGTCCACTTGTTGTCTATCTTGTCGGCGGCTGCATAACCATAATGTGCTCTATCTGCGCTACGTGTTCTTTTCATTTTACACCTTAAACCAAAGCCTTCGTAAGTTTAGGCATAACAGCACGTGTTTTTTGTGGTTTCAGACGGACGAAGAGTTCAAGCAGTACAAAGGGTTCCGCGTTGACGTGTCGGCGGCGGCGCAGCGCCGTGCCAGTCTTAAGAAGCTCGCTTTGAGGGCAACCTCAAATCTACCGACCGAGGTAGATTGGCGAGCGAAAGGCTTTGTGACCCCGGTCAAGGACCAGAAGCACTGCGGCTCGTGTTGGGCATTTTCAACTACCGGCTCTGTGGAAGGTCAGCATTTGCCAAAAACGGGCAACTTGGTATCGCTCTCCGAACAGAAACCTCGTTGACTGCTCGTCGGACTATGGAAACCTGGGCTGCAGCGGCGGCAGTTTCTTCTACGCTTTCACTTACATCATTGCTAATGCGGAATCGACACCGAAGAAAGCTATTCATACACGGGCCCAGCAGGGCCAGTGCGCGTTTTAAACCGGACGAACGTCGGAGCCAAGTTGACCAGTTCGTGGGACTCGATAAGGGCAATGAGGAGGCACTTCAGGAAGCCGTCGCCACGGTAAGAGTCCCCCCTCTCTCTTTTCTTTATCCTCTCTCTCCCTATATATATATAGATATATATAATATATATATACAATATATACTATATAATATATATATACATATATATATATTATATATATATATATATATATATATATATATATACATATATATATATATATATAATATATACTATATATATATATATATATATATATATATATATATATATACTACTTCAGATTCGTCAAGTTACGCTCTACCTATTCGTCACTCAGTGAGTGCCGTATCCCCTTACGGCACTTACTGAGTGACGAACAGGTATAGCGTTAAAATTAGAGTTAAGAATATTTTGTAAGCTGATTATTGAAAGGATTGCAAAAAATGTCGCAAACCATGCTCTGCCTCCCGAGCAGTTCGGATTTCGAAAAGACATGGGGACCCGCGACGCCATCCACGTTTTGCAATCCGAAGTAGAATGGGCAGTGTCTCGTCCAGGAGGCCACCTGTGTGCAGTCTTCATTGACTCCGTTAAGGCCTTTGACAAGGCTCCGCGCGATCTTATGATCGATTGTTTTAGACAGATTGGCATAGGTGGAGCTCTTCTGCGAGTAGTTTCTAGTTTTTTCGACGATGATACGCTGTTGGTCGAGGGAAGGAGCAGCGTGCTTGAGCTAACGCAGAAGATTGGGAGTCCTCAGGGGGACCCACTAAGCTGCATCTCGTTCACGCTGCTTCTAGCCGACCTTGTTCAATACGTGCGTCAAGAGTTTCAACTTGCCGTGGTAGTTATGTATGCTGATGACATCGTTGTTGCTCATTGTAACATTGGTGCCATCTCCCGCATTACCGCCATGGCAGAGGCGTATCTC
Source organism: Dermanyssus gallinae (assembly GCA_003439945.1). Classification (NCBI taxonomy): domain Eukaryota; kingdom Metazoa; phylum Arthropoda; class Arachnida; order Mesostigmata; family Dermanyssidae; genus Dermanyssus; species Dermanyssus gallinae. Next base: position 209,837 of record QVRM01005427.1, on the reverse strand, counting down.
ATAAAAAAGGGCTAGAAATAAACTCACGCAAAACCAAGGCGATTAAGTTTTGTTGCGGTGGGCGTTTAGCTGCAAACGACGTTATTCGTTGCTGTGGGAAGCCATTGGAGTTTGTAAACTCTTTCCCATACTTGGGGATCCGGATTCACTACAGGGGAATATCAGTTACTACACACATCGAGAACAGTGTTAACTCGGCACTGGCAGCTCTCTACGGAGGGGTCGGAGATGTACGGCGACTGTCCGTCGGTACGGCAGTGTGCTTGTTTATGTTAAAGACTCTGCCAAAATTGGCGTATAGTTTAGAAAGAGTGTGACAACACCGATCTCAAGCTAATTTGAATTTGCTTGAAAAGTGCTTCACACTATACATGAAGCGAGTACTCTACTTTTCAATCAAGGCGAGAAGCCTTTTCGTGTATGTATTGTCGGACTGTACGCCGACGGGGGAGATGCTTCGGCTTAGGCTGCGTATGCCATTAACGGAGCCATTCAATCATTTATTGGGAGGGTGGCGACGCAAATACACGAAAGCAGCGACGGAGGTAAGAACGCTCGACGTCTTTAAGTCTCCTTGGTTGTGGGCCGGGGTGGCCCGCGATGATAGGCGTGTATATACCAGGTACATCGTACACGGGTTCCCTGACCTCGTATGCTCCCGTAGGGAGTTTCACTATATTACTTAGTGTATTTGTCGGTTCTGCTCGCAGCAATGCGCTAAGTATCACGCGGTTGATTGCCCGGCACTGCAACGAAGATCTTTACACTTCTTCTCTCGGTGGAACGGCAGGACAACAAGTACTTATGTTTAATAATAACATAAACTATTTTGTACATACTCTATTTGACTAAAATAAATATGATTGATTGATAACTAACTTCAACTGTTGTCTCACCTGGAAAATAGGACGAAACTGGCCACTTTAGTGCCACATCCGGCTCCCGACAGATTTCACCGTTCGTACGTATTTTACCTCAGTTGTCGTCTAATTCACCGGTGTCTGGATGGTTGTGTCTTTTCTCGTTCTGTTCATGCCTTGTTGTTTTATACAGGTGGGCCCGGTCTCCGTAGCCATCGATGCCAATCATCCATCATTCAAGCACTACAAGTCGGGTGTCTTTGACGAAACCACTTGCTCGACCGTTCAGCTTGACCACGCCGTCCTTGCTGTTGGCTACGGGACTACCGACGATGGAAAGGTAAATACGTTTAGCTTTTTCTTTAAACGTTCTTGAACAAGTTGTGTGTTATACTTTTGTATTTTAGAGCTTAAATAACTTATTTTTATTATGATTATTATTATTGCAAGTTGTTTGATGGTGATCGCTGTTCTCTGCGTTTACTAGATGTTTAAATGATGTACACTTATAATATATATATATATATATATATATATATATATATATATATATATATATATATATATATATATATATATATATAATATGTGTGTGTGCATATTGCAGGACTACTGGTTAGTCAAGAACTCGTGGAGCAATGCCTGGGGAGAAGAGGGCTACGTTCGCATGTCACGCAACAAGAACAATCAGTGCGGAATTGCGAGTGCAGCAGCGTATCCGATCGCCTGAATATTCAATTTGACGATTTGCGCTTGAATTCAATACGGGTTTTAATAATTGCATGTAGAAATAAATGTATATAGCAATTTGGGTATATATATATATATATATATATATATATATATATATGGTTGTGTATGTTGTATGAGTGTGAGCTTAATTTAATAAAATTGTGTTTTCACACCTACCATTCGATAAGTTTCGTCAATTTATAAAACGATATAAATCATAGAATTCGTCTTTAGAAGCATACAGATATCGCTGTGTCCAGTATTGCAGGGTTCACGCATAGAGCCGGCAGCTATAGTGTTCCTTATCGAACGGTTGAGCGTTTTGCCGACTTGTTGAATAAATATATTGAATAAATATGGGTCAGGTGCCCCTAGCGTCTCAAATGCCAGCGGGCAGAAGGCGTGGGGGTATATAATAGTAGCATATTTTCTTCATTTATTGGCCTCCGCCAACAAAGACGCATAACCAGCATGCTTCGCTCCTGCACTGACCACGGAAGGGTCCAATCAGTCAGCAACGGCTGCATTCCTTACCACCATGCGACTCATCTTGAGGGACGTAATGGTCAGTCGGTGCAGTTTCCGTTATCCCTCCAGAGGCCAAGAGGCTCGAGAATGCGAGGAAAACCAGCAAACCTTAAGGCAAAACGTGCCGTTGCGCGAATTCTCATATACTGGGGTCGATCAGCCTTTCTGGGCAAAGGTGTCAGTGGATATAAAACCGCACATAACTTTAGAACTGGAAAGAAGATGGAATAGCTCCGATATATCCGGGGGACCATATCCGTCTGGCCCGTGATGTAGACCTCGTATTTCCCGGGGGTTTGGGATAGACTATTTACTGTCTCGAAATCCCGTATCCTAGGAATATCACCAGTCATTGAGGCAAGGTCATCTCGCCGTCCAGGTACAAGATATGTATAGGACACTGTGAGGAGTCGACCAAGTTCTTTACGCCCAAGCTACACAAGGGCGCACCTAAAAAGTCTTTTGTTGAAAGCCGAACCGCAAAGATATAGCGTCGTGGGCCACGACCAATTGCCCCGGTTGTGCGTAAACCGCATGCACCTGGTGAAACATCACGTTCATCAAGTGGTCTCTTTTGACATTACTAAAAGCTTTCTTAAAAATTATTTTAAACTTAAAAATCAGCTTAACTAGAACGATCGGCCCACTGCTCGAGTTAAGGAAGGCACAGGGGGCGTGATCTCGGTCTCGGTACCGCCGGTAGTTGCAAAACTCAACTAATGGAGATCAATTGCCGATAATATTGCAACTTTGTTGGCAACGTACCGTATTTTCGAAGCTAACCTCGCAGTGTAGATGAGCATACAATCGGGCAAAAACAGCCATATTTTTATTGAGAGCAAATAGTCCGATTGTAATAGGTAAGAAGACTACAGGAAGATCCCCAGCGGAGAATGTCTACAACCGTTCCCGATGCATCTTCACGGCAAAGCGCACCTTGTCACAGGAGATAGTGAATGGCAGCATCGTCAGGAAACGAGATGGTAAGCGAAGGTCCGAAGGGCCTGTGGATGTTTATCTCGAAGCGCCACACACGTCCTCTTCGGACAGCTGCGTCTACAGTAAGTGCCGGAACTTGATGTCGACGTTCGATACGAGTTTTAATAAGACTTTCGTGAGCTCGCCCGCGACAGATGCCCTGACTGCCTTGACTAACTCCTAGAAAAACCGTGCATGTCAAATAGATGTCCTGAATGTGTCCGACCAGTTCCGCCGAGGTTTGCCAGTAGTAGCCGGGGCGATCTCGATGCTCTCAACCCCGAGGTGTCGGTTGGACAAAGTGGAAGTGTTCTTCTAGCTAAGCTGTTACTGTACGCAGGGCAGGCGATCCTGTTAGGATCCACCCCAGAGTCACCCAAGACTTTTTGTGGCATCCCTAGGTTGCTGGTAGAGTTATGCTCGTCTATTATAAGAGAAAATTCTTTATCTTATCGACTATTGGCGGTAAAGCCAATAACGACTTTAGCGCTTTAATAACTGCTTCGAGTGCGGCCGTCAGGTCAGAACTAATAACCTGGAGTACTTGTGCTAGGTCAAACAAGGTGGTTCAATACTGGTCGATGACGTCGCCTTCTTAACCATGTGTTTCTAAACCCTTTGTCTACACAGATCGAAGGGTCCTAGCTACCATGAGAATTCGGTTCGTCTCGTCTCTTCGAAGATCGACTATACGAGGACAAGTGGGGAAATCAGCCGCATGAGACCCGTTACAGTTGACATACCGATGTCGATGTGAGACCCGTTACAGTTGACACCGATGTCTCAGGCGATTAAGACATTTCACAGCAAAGTGATCTGGCTTGCCGCACTTTTTGCAAGCCCTTTGCAGGGTGCGTCTGCCAGCAAAATGGCCCGCTGTCTGGCAGTTCAAGCAGAGCTCTGACTGTCTGGTTCAAGTATCACAGGATGGAGTGAGATTTATGTACTGTGGTCATTTTAACGGCAGTTTGGCTATCAGCTGCAGAAGAACATTTTAGCCTCCTTGTGGTTCTTTTATATTTACCTGTGTGAAGAGTGTCTAATTTTAAAACAATTGTTTTTTGTTCTAAATAGTCTAGTGAATATGCAGAGTGATAGAGCTCCCATTTTTGATACCTGACAGTTTTACTCTCCAAGCTTTTAACAGTGTGTGACCGGATGTTATATTGATGGCTCAACAACAATATATGAAGTGTCAACATATTATATGCCATTTTGGTCTCTCTACTATTAGACAACGTAGTAGTTGGCATGATCGCCAGGCTTCTTGAATAGTAGCCTATGTGCTAGTATACTAGCAAGCACCATAAATTGTATTTGCTGTATGTTTACTTGGTTGGCGGTGCCCCGCCAACTGTTATATATACCCCAGATTCTCTTGAGAGACTTCTCTAATTTTAGTTTTCAGGGGAGTAAGTGACGGCTCTTGTGGTGCAATTTTCGCCGAATATAGTGCAAGGCGTACGGCGGCTGCCTCCGCTGGCCGAGCTCCACAACAAAACTCATTGCCATAACATATGCTGAAACATCGGAAATAGTCATTATTCTATCTATAGTAGTAATATATATATATATATATATATATATATATATATATATATATATATATATATATATATAAGTATATACAGAAATAATGAAAGGGTTCACCGATTATATTTATTAAAAATGTACTTTAAAGTATATATATATATATATATATATATATAAAATGACTTTTTATGATAGCACTTTGGAGTGCAAGGCGTACGGCGGCTGCCTCCGCTGGCCGAGCTCCACAACAAAACTCATTGCCATAACATATGCTGAAACATCGGAAATAGTCATTATTCTATCTATAGTAGTAATATATATATATATATATATATATATATATATATATATATATATATATATATATATATAAGTATATACAGAAATAATGAAAGGGTTCACCGATTATATTTATTAAAAATGTACTTTAAAGTATATATATATATATATATATATATATATATATAAAATGACTTTTTATGATAGCACTTTGGAGTGAACAATTGTCTCCGCGTTAACGTGTGGTTACGGGTTATCTAACCCGGGATTAGCCCAGTTCAACAATGTGCCCCGAACAGATTCTGCGTTTCCTCGTTGGATGTCAAGCGACAGCCTTTGACGCAAAAATTCCGATGCTCTTGAGTCTCTCGTAGAGAGGTTAAGGCTTCTACCCACGCGCTGAATCAACTTCAATGTAAGCGGGCCTGGTCCTCCTATTGTTTCAAAGGCCAACGGACAAAATTGATGCGGATAACTAACGCCTGAGTATTTTCTACATTTGTTAGCCTCTGCTAACCTAGACGCATGACCTGCCTGGTCCGCACCTGCACCGACCATCGAAGGGGCTAATGAGTCGGTTACAGTTGCGTCCCAAACAAGCATGCGACCACGCTCAAAGGGGGTTAGAGTAAGACCGTCAGGCCTTTTTCCGTCATCTCTGCATAGACCCGGAGGTTATAGTACGCACGGAAAGCCAGCAGATCTTAGTGCTCGACTGAAAGTGTCATTTAATGCCGAGTGGCGTGATATATATATATATATATATATATTAATAAAAATCTAACAGCGTGAAATTCAAGCACCAAGGCAGACATTTATGTTGTGGATTTTCACGTCATTAATTTATTCTTAACAATATTAGGGGTCATAACATGTGCGTAAAAAATACCTGAAACAATCTTTCAGGTATTTTTACGCACATTTTTTTTGACAGAGAAGAGATGATACACGAAGTCAAGTCAGATACTCAAGACGCAAGTTAATCTATACATTTATTGATCTCTGCGTTCTTGAAAACATCTCGCTGAGCCTGTTGAACGGGATGCTGGTGAATAAGCTCTTGCTGAGACCCCTATAGGTGCCGCTCTGCGATCTCAGCAAACACTTCTAATAAACTTTTAGACACGTTAAACAATTTAAAGATGTGGAATTTTATGCTTCTGTAACTAACTGCTCGACCCCTATGTAAGTAGTCAGTGAAGAAAAGCTCCTTGGAAATCCCAAAAATTGTGGCCATTACTTCTCGGCCGTTAAAACTACTTGGACTGCTGTTTCGACTCGGCGTATAGTGGTAGACCTCGGATCACGAATCGACGCCAAACAGCGTGTGGATTTTATTTAAGCATCGATTGCCAAGATGCAAAATGTTCTTTTTTGCGGGCTTTTGGTCAACCGTCAACAATGACGACATCCACTCTGCACATATATATACCTTTAAATTAATTATTTAAAAAAACGGCTACTAACGGTTGTTTAGGATCCTCGTAAACATCGTCCGATCCTCGGTATAAAAATGCTTAATCAAGGTGAGAATTTCTGGTTCTCTAATGTTTAGGACAAGTGCAGACATGCTCAGTTCAAGCGCCTGCCACGACACGTAAAAGTGTCGTTTCTGGTTAAAGATGAATATGAAATAGTGATTTGTTTGCCTTGATGCATGCCACTGCAGCTAATAATTACCTATTTTGCACTGCTACGTTCTTCTTTCGTATAGGTTGAGCACCTTCCCTCTAGCTACGATGTAGCCTCTACATCGTGGTTTTAACTTGTTCATATATATATATATATATATATATATATATATATATATGTATATATATAAAATATTGTGATGATTTATATATATATATATATATATATAAATATATATATAAAATATTGTGATGATTTATATATATATATATATATATATATAAATATATAAATATATATATAAAATATTGTGATGATTTATTAATCATTTACAATACGTTTGCACACTTGGCAGTGCTCGCCTTAATAAACATGGTGGTAAAAAGGTGGCACGTGAGGTTAAGAATCAGCTGTCCGTGTCCTTGCTTGATGGTAGCCCCCGCTCTTATGGACCCGGTGCAAGCGGTATATCATTAAGGTACCTTGCAACGTTAAGACGGTAAGATCCATAAGATTTCTCTTCGTGAACCCGAGCCCCAAGAGCGTACTCGCAGATTTAGAGTCCCATACACCACTCATAGAGATAGTGATGAATCCGAATCTGCGAGGTTTTTGCGGGTCGGGGAGCGCCGCTCTTAGGAACTCGACGTCATATTTGGTGATCTTGTCCTGCCACGCTTTTGCGAGGTCTTTGCTCGGGCCGCAAACCTCGGCACCTAAAACCCAGACATCGGTTGGTCTTGTTATGACGAGGTCGGGCTTTAGACCCGGTGCGCCCGGTCGACGGAATACTCGCTCACGAACCACCTCATGACCCCTCTCGCGGAGAAGACGCACCACGCGATCACAGACGTCGTCATGTCTTTTTATAGTTTGTTTGTGCGTTGTATCGCACATCTGAGCGACATGAGCCAACGTCTCAGGCGCATGACGCCCGTGTCTACAACGTTTGTTGTAGCCCGGGCGTCCCCTGGCCAATCTGGCACGCGTAGCACGCCAATTTTGAGCTTTAGTAGGTTTAAATACTCTTTACCAGATAGGTAGGGCATACCCTTTATCCAGTAATGTACAAAGGGCGTTTCGTGTGTTTTTTTTAAAACGTGCCCCATCGAACGTGTTGTGTAGTTGTTGAGACCAGTAATCGGTCTCTTGTGTAGCGGTCTCAATGTAGGTTCCAAAGCGCTCGCAATGAAGTCTTGTTTTCGCAAAGTCTTTTTTGAAGAGTTCGGTGGTTCGCATCCATTGGACCCCAGGGTGCGTGGAGTGTTGTAGTGCTGTCAGATAGGAGAGGCGGAGTCTGGGGATAAATGTTTGGAGGCAGGGGATGTCCAGCCGCCGTGTGCTGTGTGCGTGTACAGGTAGGCGCTCGGCACCGAGTTTTCGAGCTTAAGCCATTTCGACTTAACAACCTTTCTGATCTCTTTATCTAGGTCGCTAAGATGTGCGTGAGATGTTCTGGGAATGGAGACCAGTTTATATAGGAGGCGGGGAATGAGAAAGTCTTTCATATATGTAAAAATATATACATAAATATCAGGTCGTATTAGCTTCATTCCATATGATGCGCTTACTTAAACCTACCTTAAAAGCTACTGCAAGAAAAAACTATGTACTTCATTGTTTCTTGTTTTAGACCATCTATCCGGCTGTGAACAGTCCCCGAATAACTGATGTCGTTTGGTTCAAGGTGCAGTGGCAGCTCTTGCTACAGCAGCGGCACATAAACACATCGGCATTAAATTGTCCGACTAAAAAAAACTATCCAACTAAGCATGATGCTATCTGGAGGTAAAAAAGAATGTAGTAGCGACATAAATACGAAACTTGATGAAATTGTCGACATTTGCCGGTTCGCCAGTCACATTTAAAACTAAACAATTGGGATAGACGGAATTCATCCACTAAAGTTTGCAAAGCATGCAAATAAACTTCTGTTTGGCATGTTGCATTGTCCCACAGTAGGAACATCTTCTGGATCGTAGACACAACCAACGGTGATTTTGCCGGGTGGTCTTTGCGTCTATGGTGAACATCCTTTTGTGAGAAGAATTAAACACGGCATGCTGCTTGAGGTAACCCAAGATCGATGAAGTCTGTTGGCTTTATCGGCCTTAGAGACAATCTGTCTGACTGGTATGATTCTTTCTCATCCAGTGCCTTATTACAGTTAATGTCATCTCCATTAGATAATTATACGCCTGAGTACTTACTTTGCTTCTTAGTCTTTTCCCCTTTAAATACGAAATTCACCTTTCGTTTGGCCTGCCTGCTCGAATGCTTTAGCAGGACATGTAGTCTACTTCTGCAAACGCCGGGTCGAAGTAGTTTTACCAGAATTCACTTACAGGTTTGAAAAATCTATATGGCTGAACATTCTAGCTCCTGGGCATTTTCTTCTTCGCCCACTTAAACGCTTTCAACTAAGTGCGGCAACTAAATCGATATATTGTCTAAACGCTTTGCGTCTTACTCGGTTCAAATTCGTTCTTGTTGTTTAATATGCTTGTATGTTGCTTATACTAAAATTGCTTGGAGGTTCGCGTCTGTACACGGCTGTGTTGTCATTTTCTGATATTTTCAAGAGAATGTATTACTGAGTTACGTATCTAGATTAATATGCATTTCAAGCACCTGAGTTCTAGCTTGTTTTTCGTGCAACGGTGCATCTTTTCTTTCATATGCCACAATAGTATTTATCATCAATGGAAGCTGTTTTTGATTAATAATAAAACTTGCATTTATTGGGTGTCGATGTACTGTGCTACTTTATATACATTTGTTAGCGAGGCAATTATAAGTTCTGTTAACGGAGTAGAACCAAACGCAACCTATTAAAATGTATCTGAGTTTGCAGTAGATTTCAGAATTCTAACCCTGGCCTGAAGATATCAATACTGGGAATTTTGCAAGCCTTAAAACCAAAAAATTATTTGAAAGATAATGTCTCAGAGTAAACTAGAAAGAAGTTTAAATTAATCTTTTTTTTTTCGCAAATACAATCATTTACTTTGTTTGTTTTGTAAGCATATTAGGTAATAATAATAATTACTATTTATATTATTATTTGAAGATAGTAATAATAATTATGGTTTATTAACACCCAGGTTGGGTAAAATTATAAACATATACATCAGACACAACTAGTGCTTTATTCACGCCATTGGGTCTTCTCTCATTTTGCTAGCTCAGCTATTGACTGAACTGCAGGACATGCTGCGGCGTGGTATCTATCGCACTGGCCAGAGCACCTCGTGCACCTGCAATACTTCTGAGGATCGTGGAATTCTTCCGTACTGCATAACACGTGATGAAACCCGTGGGCTGCAAACGCCGTGGTTAAATGTCTGCCCTTATATCGCGCTGCTCGCCAGGCCGTGCTTGTCATCGCTACCGTATTATATATTCCTAAATCGATTCCCTTCAATTTTTCCGTCCACTTCAAAGTATAAGCCTCAAACGCTTTCGTCCTAGGTAAACCCCATCGTTGTTGGGGTTGTTGTAATTCCTGTGTCATTAAACTCCCCCATCTAAGATATGAACTATTCTATTCCTACAAGAATAGGCTAACCCCACAACCCGTTTCATAAAAATCTGGCTCTATCTAGTAACTGCAGTTCTGCTTCTCCCAATTTTTTCCATACAAGTGATATACCGAATGTTGCTATTGGTTCTATTTTAATTTTGAAAAGAGCGGAGGCGGTATGTATTGACAACATTTGCGGGCTCTTAATTGCCGCTGCCGCTCGGATTGCTTTTCCCACTCTGCTTTCTATATGTCTTCGGAAACTGCTACCATTTCGACGTTATAGTGACACCTAGATAAGTAAATTTATTTACAAATTGTACTACATTGCCCCTAGCTCGAATAACGTTTTTTGCTAATCGACCCCCTCGTCGAAACTTAACTGCTACTGTCTTTTGCCAGTTTATGCTAAGCCCCATCTCGTCCATATAATTAATCATTCTTTCCAGTCCCTGTTTAACTCTAAATAGACTCCTACCATAGATTGCAATGTCATCTGCATACATTAAAATACTTGCCCACTCTCGAGTCCACCCCTGTCTCACCCGGTTAGGTAGCCCTCCTAATAATACCGAAAAAGGCAACGGGCTAAGTCCGCCTCCTTGAGCCACGCCTGTAGTTTGCTTTACTGTTCCCACAATCCCTATACCGTTGTACCGCTAGTATTGACGTATAATTGTAAACAAAAAAAAACAAATATATAGATAGATATATATATATATATATATATATAACCGGCGTCGTGCAACTATAAACTGGGCCGCCGTAAGGCGTGGGCTTACAGTACAACGACACAACGCATGACGAAAATTAGCTTCAAGTACAAGCCTAATAATGCTCCGTACATCAATACATACATATGTGAAGATATTCTAGGAACGCCACAGTAATCGATTTATGTTCTACTTAGGCAGGTCATAAGTTGCACACTGCACTAACTTGCAGAAGACGCACTTCATCATACTCGTTACGCCAGTGACTGCCGATCCTTACCTAACTGATGCTACTACTGGCCTGGCCTTGACGCTGAGGTGCGGTGGATTCATGGTGGTTGTGCCGCACTTGAGCGTCACTACTGGCGGCGAAGCACCAGGATAAACATACGGAGCAAGCTGGCTTAGTGGCAAAGCCTTTGCCTTGCATTCGGGAGGACTGGGTTCGAGACCCAGACCGGCCACTCTTAAATTGGTTTGCTTGGTTTCCAATTTAGACAAGGTAAATGCCGGAGTGGATTAAAATTAGCCATGACACGAAAAACCGTACACGGGCAATTGCCTTACGGAAAATCTTTAAGACAAAAACACGTACGCATTGCTAGCCAGTAGACTATTAGGTCATTAGGCTGCGCTCTCCCCCCGGAAACTGTGTGTGACCTCAAAAGCGTCATACGCAACGATCGTACTTGGTCTATTTGCCCAAGTCCAGTAGCATCGAGTGCCGGTCGGACAATGAACTTTCGGTTCATTGCGCTGCTCGGCGAATTGAAGCCTGCCAATGAGTGGACAGGACGTTCAGGATTTAGTCGGCTGATCACGGTGAACGATCATCCGTAGAGCGGCACGTTGTCTAACGAAACAAAGATCTTTTTCATTTCAGTCAGAGTCAGACCGCCTCTTGGGCGAAAGCCAGCCGGCTCGGACCGGCTCCGACCGGCATTGCAAGAAGAAGGCATTGAGGTCGCTAATGGGCACCCAATGACTGCTCAATGCTGGACCACCTTTTTCACCATCATGCGAGAATGACGATAGCCATAAAGCTGTCTAGGAATGGAAACACCTTCCCTTAGCCATTAGAACGGATCACATCGACAGCGGAACGTGACGCGGCGTTCATTCGCCGCCGTCACCGGCGTGCAGTTCCCCTCGTTCTCAATCTTCGAAAAATCTCTATCTTTCTCAATACCGGCTGCAGCTGTTGCGTAGCCGCTAAGTACATGAATATATATATATATATATATATACTTTTCGTTCATAGCCAAATCAATAAACAGACGATTTACGTTAGGTGATTTAAAAATGTTTACTCTGCGTTACAGAACCTTTAAAGAAAAGTGTAAAATTTTTAAATCATGCAAGGAAAATCATACATGTCTCTCTCTCTATATATATGTATATGTATGTATATATATGTATATATATATATATATATATATATATATATATATATATATATATATATATATATATATATAAAGGGCTACATTTGGGATGAGACGTGGCCAATCTGTTAGAAATATATATTGTGACTATAAAATCCTATACATTGATTCGCTGTATCGTCTTCAAGTAGCTACCGCAGTTAGGCCTGGGATCCCAGCCTCTCAAATGACAGCGGCATGCAACCCTAAATCCGTGCTAGTATCTTAGAGTATTTGCGCAGACATTTCTGTAGTATTTCTGCTTAGTCTAGCAAACATAAATTACTGCAATGCTGCTTGGTTGGTACGAACAAATGTTAAACAAACACATTATTCGAACCATGATCAGTATTTCTGGGCGTGAAATGCTCTTAATCTCGTGTTTAAAAAAGCTGGCATTTACAAATCTTACATTCTATCGGAGACATGACCTCGTGGTATCGAGAAACGAGAGTGTATTTGTAAATACTAGTAACCTTCAAGCTCGAGTTAAATTGCCGCGCCTTTATGGCTAACAACGGAGGGATCATTTCATTTCTCAACACCCTCTCCTTTAGTTTAGGTCAATAAAAAAACGGTTGCTAAGACAACACACTCTCCAATGCCGCAATTGCCGCAGTGTGTGCCGATTCCAGGCAGTCAATAAAAGAAAACTGCATATGGTGTCAAAGACGAATCAGTGGCCATGTGTCCCAAAAGCTCTGTATAGTTACCGACCGCCGAAAATCAACAGTATGTCAAATAGCCACAACAGCGTTGACAACAACATGAAACAACCTGACGACGACGACGACAACAACAAGTTTGAAATTGACAATGCAGGTTCAGAGGAGAAACAAAAACGTGACATTAAGAGTGAGAAAATGGCATCAAGAGTTTCAAAGGCACCAGATGGGTACATCGAGCTCAACTTAGCGCCCCTAAGGAAAGAAATGGTAGTATATCTCGACGACACAAAACAGAGCAACATTGCGCAAGAATACTTAAGCAGTCACACAGAAGACGCTGCGCACGATAATCCACATTGGAGGAATTGCCGCAACAGGCAGCATACTCTCGCTAGTATTAATAGTGAAGCAAATTGAAGAGGAGGCAAACGACAAAACTGCCCAAGACAAAACATTTCGGCATTGGATCAAGTTCCAGGTACTTGGCGCTATAGCGCTGACATTAACTCCCGCCAAGCTGGCCTAAGCAGGCCGGTGGTAGAAATGTCATCTTTAAAAAGAGCTGAGAATGAGCAACTACTTAAGGCCATACTAAAAGGAAAAAGTGATCCTACGAATGTCCAATCTTGGCGGGGCATTGCCAAGATGAGCTAGTTTTGTTCGCCTTAGCCTACGATAGCATTCCTTTTGCAAACTGTGTCGAACCAAAGTGTGATACAGTGTGCAGAACCGGAGGCATACGGCGGGAAAAGTCTGCTGCACCGGTATGCCGACAGACCGGCTTCGCAAGAGCACCCGTACAAGGTTCGGGAAACCTAGGTTATACAACTTCAAAAACGAATTTAATTTAACCTATAACAACGACTAAAAGTATAGCGCACGGTCCCAATTATTCATGTGACGGAACAACGTATGTCGCAGGAAACGCATATTTTTGGAAGATCAAAAAATTTGGCAAAATATGTACTAAGCAAAAGTGGCTTACCCAGTTATAAAGTATTGGTTTACAGTGAGATTTAAAAAAAGGCTTCTCTTGCATACTTTCCCGCGCGGCGTGCCATCTGGATTAAAATAAACAATGGCGGCAAAGTTCACGGTTGTAATGTCATCCTCCAGACTGCCATTTGACCTACTGGGCTCAAACTTGTACGACCTCTTGCCGAGATATACAAGATACCCGGTCCTGCGAGTATATTCTCTCCTCTTGTATCCGACCCTGGATAAACATAAGGTGAGTGGAAACGTATTATGCGGTGATAATATATATATATATATATATATATATATATATATATATATATGTAAATACTGCAACGTCTGTCATTAGATGTTCAGAGAGGGAATGCCGCTTCGGTGAGAAGCACCTTGGCTAGGTGGACCAGCCTAAGCCTAGCGCCTTGAGTGATGCCTCCGAGCGGGCTGTGCACATGTTTGTACATCACAAATGTATATCTTGGTTACACATAAAAAACAAATTATATATATATATATATATATATATATATGAGTCGTTATTTATTACAATACAAAGCTTTTACTGTTATCAGTTAATTTGTGTCAGAACATCCCGCCTCCGATAGAAACTACGTTGCCTCTCCAAACAGCCAATGACATCATCTGCCTCACACACATCGCTTCACGTCGGTTGCCCGTAGTATCATCCATACGTATTGCGCGTATATGCCTCAAAAACGTTTCCGTACCGACACTTACGCTGTATCCCCTAAACCTGTAGAAAACAGAGAATAATCTCAAATTACGACCGTAACTAACAGTGGTCGTAAACGTAGTTTTCCTAGTAGTAAGAATTTAGAGAACGAATAGCTCGCTGATGAATCGATTACGTCGAAAATTGGTGCAAGATCATTGGGGTCACGTGGCGCTACCGGTTGACGGCTGACTTTCAATCAGTGACGATATACGACAGCTTACTGGGCGCTCGCTACTCCTCTACGAATTAATACGATGATCCTTTGAGCTGGTGGGCGGTGGTTGTTCGTGGTGTCTTACTAAGTTCCGAGATACCTGCCATCCTATTGACGTCTTTTTCACTCACCAACTCAGCTCCTCTCAGCGTTTTTTTTCTTTTTTTTTCGATCTATAAGTCTCCCCCTTCCGCATCGCAATGGCGAGTTTGCCTCTCGAGTTTGCAGGAACATAAAAGGCCTGCCAAAGAAAGCCGCCCTAATATTCGCTGTGCCTCTGTAGCTTTGCTGTTCTGCGCTGTCGCATCTAGCTTGCAACGAGATCGCCGATCGCAAGGTAGGTAAGTAGCTTGTCGCTCATCGTAAGGGCACCTCGTCGTAGCATTTAGTCTTGTACGCATTTTGACGCATCGCCCCTAGTCAACGCCGATTATTATTATTATTATTATTATTATTATTATTTACCGTTGCGGTGTGAACGTCTGCTGACCCTCATTATTAACCACTTCAGCCCCTGGCCCCCACAATAGAATCGCGTTCCGCAGCCGCTCATACAATCACACAACATCTGACTCAGAAACAGTGTCTTGCTTTGATCTGTTGAAGGTCTCTTGAATGCGTTAAGCTATATATCTTTAAGGAATAATTCCGTTAAGCTGTATCTTTGAAAAACAAGTCCGTATGAAAAAATATCTCCTAGCCAGTAAAAAATAGTTACTCCTTTCCAAGGTGTACGCATGTTCCGATGTACCCATCCTGGCTTGACTAAGCGTAGGATGTTAGTGCCGTGCATAAGACCGTCACGTCCTACGTTACGCATTTCCCATTAGCCCATAATGGAAATGCATTGATTTATCTTTTTTTAACTTTAATGTCTTTTAGTGAATTTTTAGTTTACTTACGTCTGTCTGCATTATACCGTTGAATATGTCCGAAATTATTCGAACTGCCTCTTCTCGATCTTGGAGTGAACCGCCGATAGCAACGACCTCTTTTTTTTTTTTTTTTTTTTTGTTTTTTTGTTCTGGGAGGTTTCGGTAATGCATGATGCACATGCGCCACTAGCAGCCTGTCGAGCCCGGTGGCGTAGTGGATTAAGTCTCCGCCTCGCAGCCGGAGGAGACACATAGGTGCGCGGGTTCGAACCCCACCGCTGCACATTTGTATTTATGGGGGTCCGTCTATGAAGCAATGTGAAAAACAGTTCCGTGGACGTTAAATCTTGGCTGAGGGTCAGCCCGAAAACTTTACTTTACTAGCAGCCTGCGTGACTAGTGTGAGACTCGCAAACCCACTAAACCCGGATTCCTCCCCACCCCCCCAGGCTCGGTATTACTTTGGCATTACATCGAAACCGTGGGAGAGGCGTCCCTGCCGTTCTCCTTCAATCAGCTCTATCCCTGACTATCATCCCGCATGTCTACCTGCGGTTGGATAGGGGGATGCCATTTTGTAATCCGTCCTGTGAGGGTGCGTCGAGACCATGAGGGCCTGGTTGCTCCCCACCCCCTCCCCCCTCCCTCGGCTCCTCGTCTCGACCACTCTCCCGAGAGACCCGCTCAAACCTCTCCCGCCTGGCCGTTTCCTTGGCTGTCTTGAGTGTCAAAACAGCGTCGAACAAGTTCGTCGCCTCCCTCCATGCCTCCGCCGAAGTCATCATATGGGAGACCACCTCCTTGATGGGTCGGCCCCTCACAGCGGTTGGTGCTGCGTCCCGTGCTTCCCTGAGAGCATCACACCGCAGAACAGTATGCTCTACGTTGTCCGTTTCTCCAGAGTCGCACAGTACGCAGATATCGCTGATGGCCTTCTTGATCCTTGACAGGTAGCTCTGGAACTGGCCGTGTCCGGTCAGAACCTGAGTCGTCCAGTAGGAAAGCTCTCCGTGTCGGCGGTCATACCATACCCTGAGGTCCGGTATCAGACTCTTGGTCCAGCTCCCTGTGGTCACACCGGGTCTTACCTGCGCCCATTCCTCATGCCAGGCCGATATGGTGGCACTCCTGGCCCTGGTGAGATCCAGACCTTCGTCTAGATACATTTTACTTCGTTCAGCCACTAGGAGGTCCCATGGCAGCATTTTGGCTAGGACCAGGAGAGCTTC
The DNA here is from genome assembly GCA_003439945.1 of Dermanyssus gallinae. Lineage (NCBI taxonomy): Eukaryota > Metazoa > Arthropoda > Arachnida > Mesostigmata > Dermanyssidae > Dermanyssus > Dermanyssus gallinae. The sequence goes on along the minus strand of QVRM01005427.1, from coordinate 192,938 downwards.
GGTCGAGACTGTTTCGACAGGACGACCTCTGTCACATTAAGTCTGTTACAACTAGATTGACTGAGCCTTCTAACATAGCGTCATCCAAGTCTGCAACCGGGATGCTAGATCTAACATACATATAGGGACGGCGAAATTGATGTTACCCGGATAGATGCCTGCTCCCAGTAATTTTATTAATTATTTGACCTTGTATACGCACCATGTGTACACGCTACGAGTGGATGTGACACTATCTCTACGATAAAATCAACCTAGACAGCGGGGGTCAGTTCGGTTAACAAGTAGAAATTAGTTGGTGTATCCACCAATCGTTATCGAGTGGGAAAACGCCGCTAATGTTTGTAGCTCTTATTAAGCATTGTACGACAAACTAGTGCTCTCAACACCTTAACTCTCGGATTTTCTGCTCGGCCTTAAACTTTACACGCACTGCGCATATGAAGCGTGTCAGAATACATTTATATGCTACTTTGCTGTGAAATATGTTGTGGCTGTCGTATAGCCTATCCTAACTCTCGTATTTCCATCTCCATCCCGTTGGTGCCACGGATTTCAATTTAGCACGGCAAGGAGTCGGTCAGCGGTTTGATAAATCCATTTATGATCCAAACTTATCATTGACAGTAACGAATAACGCTCTCATTTAGTAATTGGCGTTTAAACACTCGACTCGTGGCATTATTGATTCCATTAATTTCTGTTATTTGTATTGTCAATCTAATTATGTTTTATTTTAAGGGAATAGTGTTTAGTCGTCGTGCATTATGGCACGTTATGGCATTTTCTTTGCACTTTTTTTATTACGTATTTACGTATGCAAAGCAAGGATCGATTTTGCGTTATTGCATCACCGTTCATATATATTATACGAGAATAGATATATATATATATATATATATATATATAGGTGGACAAGACAACCTTATGCTAAGGTGCACAGACATATGTCGCTCGTGAAACTAAAATATTGCAATTCATTATTTTTACACACATGTCTACGTCCGGTCTACGGTAAATAGGTAGCGTACGGGAAGTGGCTAGCGATTATGAAAGAAATATCATTTGCGCTTTATTATTAAGATTATTATTATTTGCGCTGACCTTTCTTCTAGCGAGCCGTAGAAAAGGACAGCCTAACGTCGTTTCCAATGCGAAACATTTTTTGCAGTATGTTGCGTCTTGTGGCCCTTGTGGCCCTGTTGGGATTCTGCGCGGCGCGCAACTCGCATCTCGATGGCCACTGGGCGGCGTACAAAAGCATTCACCGAAAGCGGTACTCAGCCGAAGAGGACCCGATCCGGAGAGCGGTCTTCGAGGCGAGCGTTGAGCGTATCAATCAGCACAATCTGCGCCACGACCTTGGCCTGGCTTCATACCGAATGGGACTTAACAAGTTTGCCGACTTGGTAGGTGCTTCTTCATAGCGAAATGTTGTGCGTATGCCTTTGCGCCTCCTGGCCACTGTTATCCATCAATTTGGTTTGGAAAATCCCACGCCGTCCACTTGTTCTCTGTCTTGTCGGCGGCTGCATAACGATAACGTGCTCTATCTTCGCTACGTGTTCTTTGCATTTAACACCTTAAACCAAAGCCTCTTCGTTTAGGCTTAGGCATTACAACACGTGTTTTTCAATTTTCAATTCTATTTATTTCACTCAGATTGAGTATAATATACAGTTCAAGATGTGCCTTCATAATACCCTATCTTCTTCACGCTTCGTCGGCGAGAGAAGTAGTGCAACGATGTTTTGTCCAGCGCTGTGCATTCCATTGCATGGTACTTGACAACACACGTGTTTTTGTGTGGTTTCAGACGGACGAAGAGTTCAAGCAGTACAAAGGGTTCCGCGTTGCCGTGTCGGCGGCGGCGCAGCGTCGTGCCAGTCTTAAGAAGCTCGCTTTGAGGGCAACCTCAGCTCTACCGACCGAGGTCGATTGGCGAGCGAAAGGCTTTGTGACTCCGGTCAAAAACCAGAAGCACTGCGGCTCGTGTTGGGCATTTTCGACCACCGGCTCGGTGGAAGGTCAGCACTTTGCCAAAACCGGCAACCTGGTATCGCTCTCCGAACAGAACCTCGTTGACTGCTCGTCGGACTATGGAAACGAGGGCTGCAACGGCGGCAGTTTCGTCAGCGCGTTCAAGTACATCATTGCTAATGGCGGAATCGACACCGAAGAAAGCTATTCATACACGGCCAAGCAGGGCCAGTGCCGTTTCAACCGGACGAACGTCGGAGCCAAGTTGACCAGCTTCGTGGAACTCGATAAGGGCAATGAGGAGGCACTTCGGGAAGCCGTCGCCACGGTAAGATTCCCCCCTCTCTCTCTTTGTATTTATCTCTCGCTCTCTTTATTTATTTATATATATATATATATATATATATATATATATATATATATATATATATATATATATATATATATATATGTTGCAAGTGTTAGTATACGAACTCCTTCGAGATTATCCATACGAACGACGCTGGCTTTGTTCAACATGACGGTAGCGCCAGTCGTCTCCTACGGAATACAGGTCATCTGGGATTATCTCTTGTCGGCGCAACTCGAAAAACTCGAGCGGATTAAGCCTGCATTCCTAAAGCGAGCTCTACGTCTGCATCGTACATCGCTGAACAGATACGTTTATCTGCTATGTGACACGCCGTTGCTTATAGAGGACCTAAAGCGTAGATTCAAACGCCCTTCCACTCCGGCCTACGCGCAATTTATCAGCTCTTGGGAGGGGAAAATAGTGGAGATCGATCCTGATTTCTATAGCACGGGTGCGATTACCTCTGAAACATGAAAACAGGCCGGACGAACGAACCGACACGTTCTCACGCGCTTTGCTGTTCATGGCTTTCATCACGTTTTATGCGGGACGGGGGGGGGGGGGGGTTTCATGCACCTGCAGATACATGTATCTAAATAAGATGTGGTGAAAGATGCCCCAGGTACCACGCGGCATCGTGTGCTGCGGTACCGTCGTTGAATAGCCTATCAGATGCGACTCGGCGCAGACAAGGTGCGGACGTGCAGGAGGTTAGCTTTAACCACTTTTAATATTTGTATAATTATTTGAAACGTTCACACAAGACAATTGTTTTTTTAAAAACACAAATAAATAATTATATATATATATATATATATATATATATATATATATATATATATATATATATAATCTTTGTTGGACAACCAAGGATTGCTGCTGCAAGAAATACAGGCTTCTCTAAAGGTCCTCCACCCCCGCTCGAAATGCCTGTACTTAACAGCTCCGACAAAATGTGATTAGTCCATATGCCCAGGCTTTCATAGGTTCCAAATTCCGTAGCCAATACGACTAGCTCAGGGTCTACTTCAAAGAAAGCGTGTTAAAGCCAGTTTTTCTTGGCTTCTGACTTATTTGCGGCCGCGTCATCTCTGCACGCCATGAAGATAATTTTAGGTACGCACACCATATAAGGCGTAGATGCGTCCTCTACATTCTTCGCATTGTCGACGATCACCATCCTGCCTATCCGGCACTAGACATCATTCTCGCCACTCACTGACACATACTATGCCGTACACCGAGCCTGCGTTAGCCTGCAAAACCACCTCTATACAAGTAAACAGACAGCTCAAGTGTCTGTTTTTTAAGTAACAGTAATGCTAACAATGAGAATGATAACTCACTTCAACTGTTGTCTCAGCTGGAAAATAGGATGAAACTGGCCACTTTAGTGCTACAGCCGGCTCTCGACAGATTCCACCGTTCGTGCGTATTTCAGCTCAGTTGTTGTCTAATTCACCGGTGTCTGGATGGTTGTGTCTTTTCTCGTTCTGTTCATGCCCTGTTGTTTTATACAGGTGGGTCCGGTTTCCGTGGGAATCGATGCCAATCATCCATCATTCAAGCACTACAAGTCGGGTGTCTTTGACGAAACCACTTGCTCGACCGTTCAGCTTGACCACGCCGTCCTTGCTGTTGGCTACGGGACTACCGACGATGGAAAGGTATATACGTTTAGCTTTTTCCTTAAACCTTCTTGAACAAGTTTTGTGTTATGCTTTTGTATTTTTAGAGCTTAAATAACTTATTTTTATTATGATTATTATTATTGCAAGTTGTTTGATGGTGATCGCTGTTCTCTGCGTTTACTAGATGTTTAAATGATGTACACTTATAATATATATATATATATATATATATATATATATATGTGTGTGTGCATATTGCAGGACTACTGGTTAGTCAAGAACTCGTGGAGCAATGCCTGGGGAGAAGAGGGCTACGTTCGCATGTCACGCAACAAGAACAATCAGTGCGGAATTGCGAGTGCAGCAGCGTATCCGATCGCCTGAACGCGCCGTATATTCGATTTGTTGATTTGCGCTAGAATTTAATACGGGTTTTAATAATTGCATGTAGAAATACATTTATATAGCAAATTGGGTATATTTGTATATATATATGATTGTGTATGTTGTATGAGTGTGAGTGTAATTTAAATAAAGGGTGTTTTCACAACTACCATTCGATAAGTTTCGTCAATTTGTAAATAGATATATATCATAGAATTAGTCTATAGAAGCATACAGATATCGCTGTGTCCAGTATTGCAGAGTCCATGCATAGAGCCGGCAGCTATAGTGTTCCTTGTCGAACGGTTGAGCGTTTTGTCAACTTGTTGAATAAATGTCTAAGTTTTTGCGGGCGGAAGGCGTGGGGGTATATAATAGTAGCATATTTTCTACATTTTTTGGCCTCCGCCAACATAGACGCATAACCAGCATGCTTCGCTCCCGCACTGACCACGGAAGGGTCTAATCAGTCAGTAACGGCTGCATCCCTTACCAGCATGCGACTCATCTCGAAGGACGTAATGGTCAGTCTGTGCGGTTTCTTTCCGGTACCCCTCCAGAGGCAAGAGGCTCGAAAATTCGAGGAAAACCAGCAAATCTTAAAGCTTGGCGAAACGCGCCATTGCGTGAATTCTTATAAAATGGGGTCGATCTGGGCAAGGATGTCAACGGGTATACAACTGCACATAACTTTAGAACCGGAAAGAAGATGGAATAGCTCCGATATATCCGGAGGACCATATCCGTTGGGCCCGTAACGTAGACCTCGTATTTACCGGGGGTTAGGGATAGGTTATTTACTTTCTCGAAATCCCGAGCTCAACGAATATCACCGTGCACCAAGGCTAAATCACCTCGTTGTCCAGGTACGCGATTTTTATAGGACACTGTAAAGAGTCGACCAAGTTCTTTACGCAAAAGCTACACAAGGGCTGACCTAAGAAGTCTCTTGTTGAAAGCCGGACTGTAAAGATATAGCGTCGTGTGCCACGACCAATTGCGACGGTTGTGCGTAGGCCGCATGCACCTAGTGAAACATTTGCACGTTGTAGTATTTCACCACGTTCATCACGTGATCTCTTTTGACATTGTTAAAGGTTTTCTTAAAAACTAGCTTAACTAGATCGATCGGCCAACTGCTCGAGTTAAGAAAGGCGCGGGAGTCGTGAATCCGGTCTCGGTATCGCCGGTAGGTGCAAAACTCAGCTAATGGAGCTCAATTTGCGATAATACATATTGCAGCTTTGTTGGCAACGCACCTTATTTTCTAAACCAACCTCGGAGTGTAGACGAGCATACAATCGGGCGAAAAGAGCCATGTTGTATGCTCTTAACGACCCGCTGAACTTAAGCATATCAATAAGCGGAGGAAAATAAATTAAATGAGATTTCCCTAGTACCTGCGAGTGAACTGGAATCAAGCCTATTGCCAATTCTTATGTTTTGTACAATATGAGATGAAGTGTAAAGGTATCTCGTGTTCAGCAGTGGCACGGCCTAATTATTATTGAATCAGTGCTCAAAGAAGGTAAAAAGCCTGTATGGTTGCGCCGATCTGTTGAACTGTGATACTGGAGAGTCTAGTTGTTTGAGAGTACAACTTAAAATTGGTGGTAAATTTCATCAAAGGCTAAATATACGAAGGGACTAATAGCGAACAAGTACCATGAGGGAAAGTTGAAAAGAACTCTGACGAGAGAGTTCAACAGTACGTGAAACCAATTTGTTTTTATTGGGGTATATATCTGTCATAGATACCCTAGATTCTCTTGAGAGACTTCTCTAATCTCAGTTTTCAGGGGAATAAGTGACGGCTCTCGTAGTGCAATTTTCACCGAACATCGTGCAAGATGCACGGCGGACTGCCTCCGCTGGCCGAGCTCCACGGCGAAACTTATTGCCGTCACATATGCTGGAACATCTGAAATATTCATTAATCGATCTATAGTAGCAATATATATATATATATATATATATATATATATATATATATATATGAGCATGACTTAATTATTCCGTAAGGCTAATGTGCGTGTACGGTTCATTGGGAACATCAAATCAACATAACAAACGTAAAAATGTGTGTAAACACACACATTTATTATAATTAGGATTTCATTACCTAGGTCGAACGTTCTGTTGAAATGTTCTGTTGCGAGACAACCAGTCTTCCTAGACAGAAACTACAACACACCATCGTGTTCGTGATAAAATTCTGCTCCATCTGAAGAATATGCAAGGCCGGTCAGATGACGCGACATGGTCGCTTAGAAGAGAATTCGCCAAAAATAAAGTTCTTTATTAGCGTTCACGCCAAATACTTTAGAATCATAACCCTACAACCACTCACAGCGCTCAAAATGGACATATTCAGCCAATGCGCCATTCATGGCGATCATTTTGGTACCAAACATATGTCAATGCGAGCTGTGGTTGCGGAGTAATTACGATTTTTCGGAGGGCATGTCCAGGTTAAGTGCATGAAAAATGACGCGCTGCGGCTGTCGCGCGACACGTCGGCGGTAGTGAACGTCGTCACACAGAATACTTTAGAATCATAACCCTACAACCACTCACAGCGCTCAAAATGGACATATTCAGCCAATGCGCCATTCATGGCGATCATTTTGGTACCAAACATATGTCAATGCGAGCTGTGGTTGCGGAGTAATTACGATTTTTCGGAGGGCATGTCCAGGTTAAGTGCATGAAAAATGACGCGCTGCGGCTGTCGCGCGACACGTCGGCGGTAGTGAAAGTCGTCACACAGTCATTTTACATGCACTTAATCTGGACATGCCCTCCGAAAAATCGTAATTACTCCGCAACCACAGCTCGCATGGACATGTGCTTGGTACCAAAATGATCGCCATGAATTGCGCATTGGCTGAATATGTCCGTTTTGAGCGCTGTGAGTGGTTGTAGGGTTATGATTCTAAAGTATTTGGCGTGAACGCTAATAAAGAACTTTATTTTTGGCGAATTCTCTTCTAAGCGACCATGTCGCGTCTTCTGACCGGCCTTGCATATTCTTCAGATGGAGCAGAATTTTATCACGAACACGATGGTGTGCTTAGTTTCTGTCTAGGAAGACTGGTTGTCTCGCAACAGCATATTTTGTGCTCCTATGTCGGTCAAAAACACCAGTGTCACAAATTGTAGTAATTTCACTCTCACTCCGAAACAAGACTTCTCAGAGACCATGTTCCATTGGAAAAAAATATTTGCTTTAACGAGCTCTACAATTCTGTATATAGCGCTTCAAATATTCCTACAACACCCTGTATATAAAGTGCGTTTTAAAAAATTAGCAACTCATGTTTTTGGTGATAGTTTCGGTTAGATTTATTTGAATGGCTTGAAATTTAATAAAAATATTAGCAACAATAACACGCTAACAACACAGCTCTTGTTTGTAAAGGATAGCCGATACTACAGCTGATATACGATCCCGGGGATCAAATGTCAGGAATATTGTCTAGCTAAATCAATCGTTCTATAGCTGCAAAATATTCTACAGCTCAGTCGTTGTTCCGAACTAACGGCGAAGCGTATGTTTAAACCATGGGTCGTACAAAGGATCTCTCGGATAACGAAAAGACAAGATTTGAGGCATATGCTGAGCTCGGTCATACAGTAACTGCTATAGCAACCAGATTAGGACGGCATAAAAGCACCATCAGCAGGTTCTTACACCCTAGGAACCAAAGGTGCAGATCTAACAGTGGGCGTAAGCCAGTTTTCACTATTCGAGATTGGCGTAGGATCATACAGTTGGTTACTCATGACCAAATGTCTTCCTCCAGGATCAGGACTACCTTGGGAGTGCCAGTGCACCGATCCACAGTGTACCGAGTGTTAAGTTCTGACAAAAGCGTGCGACACGCGAAAAGAAAGCTTATGCCGCGACTGAAACCGAAGCACATTGTCGCACGGCGTGCATTTTTGCATAGATACCAAACTTGGGATAACGAGTGAAAAAACTTTGTCTTCTCGGATGAAAAGAAATGTAATCTCGATGGCCCTGACGGCTGTCAGTACTATTGGCACAACTTACGGAAGGAACCTAAATAGTTCTCGAAACGTGTGGCCGGTGGTGGTTCTGTGAAATATTGGGGCGCGTTTGGATATAATGGGAAGTCCGATCTAGTTGCGATTGTGAGCCGAAACAATTCCGACAAGTACCAGCGTATCGTCGGTTCCCAGTTAGAAACCTATTTCAGAAGAATTGGGGGACCTGACGCAGTTTTTCAACAAGACAACGCCACGTTTCATACCTCGGCTAGCACTATCGCCTTTTTTCAAGAACAAGGAGTGCCACTTTTTGACTGGCCGGCATTGAGTTCAGACCTGAATCCCATCGAAAATCTTTGGGGAGATTTGGTGAAGCAGATTTACGCAAATGGTCGAAAGTACAATCATTTGTCGGACCTCAAAGAAGCTGTCCAGTAAGCATGTACTAATATTCCACTTTCGTACTTACAACAGCTCATTAACTCCATGAAAGACCGAGTTTACGATTTGATCCAGAAGAAGGGACGAAAAACCCATTTCTAGAATAGAATATGTAGTATCAAATAAGTCATACAGCCCTGCTAAGAATCGAATTATTGTTGCATATATTTTGCAACACCGTTTTGCTACATGCAAAACATGAGTTTGCAAACATGAGTTGCTAATTTTTTGCAACGCACTTTATAATGCTGCAAAATATCTAAAAGCATGAAATGCAAGCACCAAGGCAGACATTTAAGTTGTGGATTTTCACGTCTTTAATTTATTCTTAACAACATTGGGGGTCATAACATGTGCGCAAAAAATACCTGAAACAATCTTTCAGGTATTTTTTACGTACATATTTTGGCAGAGAAGAGATGATACACGAAGTCAAGTCAAATACTAAGGACGCAAGTTATTCTATACATTTATTGATATCTGCGTTCTTGAAAACATCTCGTTGAGCCTGTTGAACGGGATGTTGGTGTATAAGCTCCTGTGGAGACCCCCTATTGGTGCCGCCCTGCGATCTCGGCAAACACTTCTAATAAACACTTAGACACTTCAAACAATTCAAAGATGTGGAATTTTATGCTTCTGTAACTAACTGCTCGACCCCTGTGTAAGTAGTCAGTGAAGAAAAGCTCCTTGGAAAGCCCAAAAATGGTAGCCATTACTTCCCGGCCGTGAAAACTGTTTGGACTGCTGTTTCGACTCGGTGTATAGTGGTAGACCTCGGATCACAAATCGACGGCAAACAGCTTTTGAATTTTACTCAAGCATCGATAGCCAAAATGTTCTTTTTTTGCGGGCTTTTGGTCGACCGTCAACAATGATGACATCCCCTCTGCACATATATGTACGTTTAAATTAATTATTTAAAAAACGGCTACTAACGGTGGTGTAGGATCCTCGTAAACATCGTCCAATCCTCGGTATAAAAATGCTCAAGGTAGGAGTTTCTGGTTCTCTAATGTTTAGGACAAGTGCAGACATGCTCAGTTCAAGCGTAATCTAAGTGTCGTTTCTGGTTAAAAGTGAATATGGAATAGTGTATTGTTGGCTTGAATCATGTTCAATTGATTGATTTTCACTCGCTTGACATGTGTGTACATATAACACTGCAGCTAATAATGATCTATATTGCACTGATACGCTCTTCTTTCGTATGGGTTGAGCACCTTCCCTCTAGTTACGAAGTAGCCTCTATTTCGTAGTTTTGACCTGTTCATATATATATATATATATATATATATATATTTATATATTTATTTATGTATATATATATATATATATATATACATAAATGAACAGGTCGTATTAGCTTCATTCCATATGATGCGCTTACTTAAACCTACCTCAAAAGGTACTGCGAGCGAAAACTGTATACTCCATTGTTTCTTGTTTTAGGCCATCTATCCGGCTGTGAACAGTTCCCGAATAACTGATGTCGTTTGGTTCAAGGTACACTGGCAGCTCTTGCTATCGCAGCGGCGCATAAATACGTCGGCAATAAATTGTCCGACTAAAAAAAACTATCCAACTAAGCATGATGCTATCTGGAGGTAAAAAATAATATAGTAGCGATGTAAATACGATATCTTGATGAAATTGTCTGCATTTGCCGGTTCGCCAGTCACCTTTAAACTAAACAATTGGGCGGATGCGCCGTTCGGCTGAAATACGTATTGCAAACCATTATAGACGTAATTCAACCACTAAAGTTTGCAAAACATGCAAATAAACTTCTGTTGGGCATGTTGCATTGTCCCACAATAGGAACATCTTCTGGATCGTAGACACAACCAACGGTGATTTTACCGGGTGGTTTTTGCGTCTATGGTGAACATCCTTTTGTGAGAAGAACTAAACACGGCATGCTACTTTACCTGAGGCAACCCAGGATCGATGAAGTCTTTTGGCTTTATCGGCCTTAGAGACAATCTGTCTGACTGGTATGATATCGCACTCACATCTGAATTCCTCGTGAACAATTTGACGAATAATTTGTAGTGAACCATACATTCTGGTAGAAACCCCGGCTGTCTCTTCTGAGGCAGTCTACTAAGCTCGAACAGTTGTTGAGCTGGTTTTCACTAAAATTCATTTGATGGAGTTGCTCAATCGGCCATGGCTTACGTTTATTTGCATTTTACTTAAAACGGGCCTACATTGGATACTTGACATAACGCACGACAACGCGCACTGGATAGATTCAGACAGGTTGCCAAAGTGTAGCCACTCTACCCCGTACAATTTGGTGCCAGTGTAAGAAAGCTTGTTCGAAAAGGCTGCAGACGTTTTAGCCTTAACAGACCAATATCTGGATGTACCGAAATATTCTTTGACAAATTAGGTCGTACAGTTTGTATGCACGTTTTATCGCATGTCTGGCTATTGCTCGCTGTATCATATCTAGTTTGCTTATGCAATCTGCATTAAAAAAATATGGCAGTGTTAGCACAAGTAGCAGGCTGTACAGCAGACCTCTTTGCTAGTTCCTTACTATTAGAAATAAATTGCCCGTCAAGAGCTTTCTCACATGAGTATTCTCACATTTTCTTTCTCATCCAGTTCCTTATTACAGTAAATGTCATCTCCATTAGATAATTATACGCCTAAGTACTCACTTGGCTTGTTAGCCTTGCATGATTTCCCCCTTTAAATACAAAGTTTACCTTTCGTTTGGTCTGCCTGTGCGAATGCGTTAGCAACACATGTGGTCTACTTCTGCAAACGCCGGGTCGAAGTAGTTTTACCAAAATTCACTTACAGGTTTCAAAAATCTATATGGCTGAACATTCTAGCTCCTGGGCATTTTCTTTTTTGCCCACTTAAACGCTGGCTTTCAACTAAGTGAGGCAGCCAAATCGATATATTGTGTAAATATTTTCCGTCTTACTCGGTTCAAATACGTTCTTGTTGTTTAATATTATTGTATGTTGCTTATACTAAAAGCTTGCTTTTTGCACGTGCTTGGTTCGCGTCTGTACACGGCTGTGTTGTCATTTCCTGATATTCACAGGAGAATGTCTTACTGAGTTGCGTATCTAGATTAATATGCATTTCAAGCACCTGAGTTCTAGCTTGTTTTTCGTGCAACGGTGCATCTTTTCTTTCATATGCCACGATGGTATTTATCATCAATGAAAGCTGTTTTTGATGAGTAATAAAACTAGCATTTATTGGGTGTCGATGTACTGTGCTACTTTACATACTTTTGTTAGCGAGGCAATCATAAGTTCTGTTAACGGAGTAGAACCAAACGCAACCTTTTAAAATGTATCTAAATTTGCAGTAGATTCCAGAAGTCTAACCCTGGCTTGAAGATATCAATACTGGGAATTTTGCAAGCCTTAACACCGAAAAAAATATTTGAAAGATAATCTCTCAGAGTAAACTAGAGAGAAGTTTAAATGATTGTTTTTTTTCGTAAAAACAATCATTTGCTTTGTTTGTCTTGTAAGCATATTAGGTAATAATAATAATAATTACTATTTATATTATTATTTAAAGATAGTAATAATAATAATAATGACCAAAAAGAGTTGATTCCTTTTTATCGTTTAATTACACATCGATTATAAATCCGCCGACTCGACCTGCTACGACAGAAAGGCGTGGACAATGAACCAACGATCGACGCAGCGTTTCCGTGTTGAATTCCGACCGATAGCCCCTTGTAGCAGAAACTGCCATTCCCTCCTATCGCGGGTTGCGACAACGACCCTTGTTTCAAACTCGGGCAAAAAAAACTCCTAGTGATGTTTCCCAGTGAGCCCAACGTCTCGAGGATGACAAGCAAACCCGCCAGGAAATAGCTTTTCAACGTGCAGCTAACGTACCAGGCACGGTGACGTCGTACAGGAGACAGCAGCCGTCACTTCATGGAACCAGCGGCTAGCCATGCGGACGCAGTGGTTGTTGATGACAGCGTTCACTAACAATATTTACCTAGTTCCTAAAGCAAGGCAATTCGCTTTTGGAACCTGCCCGTTGTCGGTATTTTGTTTTTTCCACTCTAAATGAGTGCAATGGTGTGCGGAATGCAGATAACTAGACTTACGCTTCGTTAATAGAAGTCAATATCCCTCGATCACGAAACCACTGTAACTATCTATGTACATCACATTTAGAATTTCCTGGTATGGACACGGATTATCGACTATATGGCCAAGACGACCGAAGATGCGTAAGATGTTCTTTAGCACAGAAACGTAGTATGCCGCTGATAGTATAATAGCGTGCTTAACAAGCGCGCCGCACGTCCTTTCGTTTTTCGTAAAAATAAATGAACAATTTTGACATTATAGAAATGTGGACTTCTTAAATTTAATCCATTTAGCTTACACGTTACGTAGACATTAATCTATTCAATTTTTATTTCGCTGCTAGACAACTTCGATGCTAACTCGAACGCCATGTTGAGATAAACGGCTTGTTAAACATACGCACTGTCAGTAAATCCTTCAGTAACTCAGTGATCTCGTCAAAGTAACGCGAAAGCGGTTTCCTTGAGAAATTGTTGTAGCATACTTATCAATAAAAAAAAACTCAGTGTTCTTTACAGCATATATTTGTGCTGAACACTGTGTATAAAACTAAAGTTAACAACTAAGTCAAAAGGCCGGTAATAATATTGATATATTTATTTCTTGATCCGAGTATATGGGCGGGCAGCATGCATGCGTACATCTTGTGAAATTCATATAGCTCTTTAGCCATATGCATATGTAGTATTTATGCATATATTTATTTATTATACTAGGTCGATCAAAAGGTTCGTAGCATCGCTTGTCTACAATCAATTTCAATTAACGCCTGCCGACTATGTGGATTGGTTTCGAAATGCGAGTATAGTGGGTCTCCGGCTTTCCAGTAACAATGCATCAGAACGAATACCATGTTATGATTAAACATTTTTTGAAGGCTTAAATGCAATCCATGCGTCTACTACGGCCAGATTGCGCGAATTAAAGTTTAAATTTATCGAGCATTCCCCATATTATCTGGGCCTGGCCCCGTGCGACCATTATCCGTTTGGAGACCTCAATAAGTTTTTCTTCGGAACGAAAGAGAGCCAGAGCAACAGTGAGGTGATATGTGCCGAGACGAGTATTTTGAGTCAAAATGTTTCGGAACATTTTCCTCGTGGCATGAATGCTATTGAGGATTGAGTTGGACTAGATGCGTTGAATTTTGGGGAAACGGTACCCAACAATAAAATGTACTATTATGCGTCTATTGATTGTATTTTATGCTACGAACTTTTGATCCACTTAGTATATATATATATAAATATCGAAAGCATATCGGGCAGTTCGACTTATCGTCGCTGTCAAACAAGAGGCGAGAACAAACGAGTACTTCGATTTGTCAACCCGACGACTTGAGCGTAGCAAAAAGCATCTCGAACTACTGACATAATGTGTTTATGCACTGAGATCAGAAACTAGAACGCCGGCGACAACAACAAGAACAATAATAAAAGCAGCAACAGCAACAACACATTGTCTGCTACGCTTACTATTACACAAAGTACTTTTATACTCTTAACTATTCATTATATTTTGCCAGCTATTGTGGCTGCAGTTGGAGGACGCGTGGTCTATTATACATCGTGGGCTGGTCGGAAGCAGCTAAGGCGGCACAAGCGATGCAGCATGGTTTAGCCGGGCGCAAAACGCACGTCAGTAAAGACTGCTGAAAGAAAGTCTCGCACCCCATACACATTTTAATAGGCTCAATGGGAGACGGCAGAAATAGACGCAATAGAAACCAACAACGTTAAAAACAACAACAGTAACAACAGTGTCAAAAATAACGGCACGACATTGACTCAGCCGGGCCAAACGTAATCGCGATGGTGGCTGTCATTCTTGTCGTCTCGGCGACCAACTACCAAGGATGAAGGCTTTTTCTTGGACTTGGTGCCGTCAGTTCGGACAAACGACAAAGGGACTCGCTCCGATCTTCTGGAGTAGTCCAGAATTCCGAAGATAGACGATAATAACTTGTCACACGTAGTTAGTGGCGATAACTAATTAACACTCAGTTAGAGATGAGGGATCTTGAACTTCAGCCAGAAGCACGTGTCTCTCAGTCTGCCAGCAAGTCAGCGAGGGAGTCAGCCGGCGACAAGAATTCGGCCAGTGAAACCTCTCTGTGTACGGGGCTTCGTTGGTACTTTACACGCTTCGTATCACCGCTGTACTGCGGCGGCAGATTCCCAAATCGCATTGGCAGATGGTTCGGAATGGAACCTGCGATACAGATGTGTGCTATGCGATGTCCAAGCGTCTAATCAATAAAGCACTAGCATGCTAAATATAGCGCTACAACATGCAACGCGGTAGCGGAACAAGCCATCAAGAATGAGCAAAATAAACAGCAAACTATTGTCAGTATGACTCTTAGCGTCTGTATGTAGTCCTGTGCACAGATTACATGACCAGACCTACTGGCATACAGCGGAAGGGGACGTCGGTCGTCGTCGGGCCACGCAGTAGCTCACTGAGAATTTCTTGAGACATCATTCCACCGTACGACACCAAAACGCAATACCTTCCGCTGACATAAGCAAATTTTGGCGCACAATATATCTCGGCAAAAGGTCGCAATTCGCTAAGGCAACGCGAGCGCAAACCTCCTCTTCTAGATCCATGAGCAAAGTTACAAACTGACCCTACAATGCAGAATGCTGTTGTCTTTTCTCTGCTTCTTCTTAACGCAAATCTCTGCAAACAGCACTTCTAATTGTTTTACATAGTAAGATCAGTGCATGGATAGCTGGCGGTAAGCGAATGGCGTGTACTCTACTGGCCCCTCATCACTATTAGATAAGGCCGACGGAAAGATAAACGCAATCGTTTCGAAGTTTAATCGGTGTCGATAAGCAAGCGGTACATCACGTAAATGTTTGTATATATATATATATATATATATATATATTATACGTACATATGTATATATATATATATATATTTACGTACATATGTATATATAAATATGCGTCGCGTCTCCTCTAAGAAAGATGAACAGACGATGATCGTTGTGATTGAATGGCCAGACAAAAACACGAAGGAATCGGAGAACATTGAGGATTGGCTCCGGATGTCGCCACGCAACCTCGGTGTCGCTTGTCGTGGTAGAAGTGAGAGCAGTACGAGTGGGTCGTGTCAGTAGCGCCAATGAAAGGTCGACTACGTAACTGGGTAGCACCGTGAGCCGCTTTTAATGTAGATGCATGGTTTGCCTCTCGACCACGTATAGAGACGAAGGGCTGGTGGAAATCTCGTCATTATAAAACATTCCTCTAGTTCGAGGCAACGGACAATCAACGGCTCAGTCGTGGCCGCGTTTAACAAGCAGGTTGTTGCCGATCATAACCGATAATAACGAACCCCATCAGCAGCAGCAGCAGCGCATCCGCCAATACTGCCAACTATTCTATACACCAACCATCACCGCGTCATAAAATACCTTTCTCATCTCCCTCTCATCAGCATAGTATGTTTCGAAAGAAATTGTATAAATGAACGTCGATGATCTACCACGTCAATACGCGATGATTGGCGTTTCGGTCCGAGGATGTACCCGCAAAGAGCGAACCCGAATGCGAAGTACATAGAGATTTCGGTGAAAACGTTGTTCCAAAATATGCAATCGTCACACCGGCATATGTCCCTAAAAGTAACGGTTGTACGCTTTTCTGCCTTTTCTGCTTCCTGTATAGTATATGCCATTATTGTCGCTACTAAAAATTGCGTGAAGTTTGTTGTTCTCTCGTGTTATGAGTTCATATCTCTTTGATATTGCTTCCTACAACCCCTTGTCCGTCATCATCCGTTTTCTCCTCATACCGTAAATATTATTATTGTTGCAGTTATATTTTCTTGAAATTATATTATTATTATTATTATTATTATTATTGTTATTATTATTAGTATTATTTTTATTCCTATTATTCTTGCATTTATTATTCGCCATTTTGATGTAAATATCCTAAGAGAGTCAGATAGCTACCTAAATGTGTCTCTCGTTGCAACATATATATATATATATATATATATATATAAATCTTCTTATTCCATATCCATTTTTTTCGCGTTTAGCGTGATGGTAGTGGTGATAGTACGCCGGTGGTCTACATATCTTGCTGTGCCTGTTTGCTCATGTGTGCTCGCGTAAGTTCGAAATTGGCAGGCAAAGTCAACCAGGCCATTCTGACTGATTGACGACCGGCCACATGGCGTATCGATCTAGACGTTGATGTCGAACGAGACCGGCTTGTTCTCCTGGGCGCCGAGGAGGTAGCGGGTCGAGGCGTTCATGCGAGTGGTAATCGGCGCGGCTACTGACGCTGTCGTAATTCCCGTTGTTGCCGACGACAACGACGATGTCTTTGCTGCTGCTGTTGCTGTTGTTGTCGGTGCCGGTGTCGTTGTTGTCATTGTCGTCGTTGGATCAACGATGCCGCCGACACTCCTAGCGCCCCCACCACTACTACGAGCTAGGGCGGCTGGATGCAGCGGTGGAAGCGGCGCGGGCGGCGGAGGCGGCGGGGGTAAATCCGCTAAGTCGGGCAGTGACGAGTCGTGGTTGCTTTTCAGCGACGTCGAAACCGATTTGAGTCGGATAACCCGGCTCGGCTGGCCGTCGCGTTGACCAGCATTACCCCCACAGACACCAACACCAGCACCAGTACCCACGCCGCCACCGGTACCGGAGGCGGCGGCAGCCCCGCTGCGTTGAAGGTGATGAGCCCCGGGCGGGGCCATCGTTACTCCGGCCGGGAGCACGGTGCCTCCGACGAGAACCGGCGGCTGTTGGATGCTCGACGGCAGCATGATTCGATGATGTGACGGCCGGCGCAGAGATCTCCGCCGCTGTACGACATGGTACGACAATGGTTTGACGAAGCCCGACAGAATGACAAATGGTGGATACCATGTTGGTGGATACCAAGTTACACATCATCAAGGGGCATCATTGCACGAGCATCGACGTAGAACGACAAGCAGGAACATGTGAGAAATGAAATAGAAGGGGAACGCAAGTTACGCACTTTCTACGTGGGCTAGATAGATTGGCACACACAGACACATTGCAAATAACGTCTACGGTTCATGAAATATATATGAACAATTACTGTACCTCGTCACCTTCAGTTGTGAAGATGCCTTCCCTCCCTGTTTGTCTCCCTATATATCTCCTCTATCTAATTATCTCTATTTCTCTTGCTCTCGCTCTCCCCATATATATATATATATATATTTTTATATATATATATATATTTATATATATATGTCTTGTCTAAGTTGCACGTGGGGGTCAACCAGGCGTCTTAGATGTAGCAATAGTCAATGCTAGCGCTAAAATCACGCGACTGTATCAGCCATTTGGATTGCAAAACGTAGATTAAAATGTCTTTTACGTTAAGTTTAGGCAAAAAAAAAAAAAAATATATATATATATATATAAAGCATATTTTTATCCAAAGGATAAAATATTTATACGTGCGTGTGATTGTGCGGACATATACACGTGGAAACTTACCTCAACAACGCCCCGCCACTTTGCCGCAGCCTTCCTGGCGATCTGCATCCTTCTTTTCTGTTTGGCCAAGTAGCGTTTATAGTTGACTTCGATGATGATGAGCACCAAACCCCCGAATATTCCTGCCCCAACCAATATAAAGACGCCTGCCATATTCGTTAGTCCAAGGGTTGCTGGCGTCCGTTCTAGCTTACTCTCGCACCGCCGACCTCCGTTGTGGATCCAAAGCGAGTCGAGCTGCTCCATGAAGCCACCTGCTAGACACGTGCTCAAGTTAAGTAACCGTAATAGCCGACACACAGAACAAATAGTATATTTCTACGCTAACCCAGCTAAACGCGCATTGTGTCTGCTGTACAGTGCTACAACGTCTTCTACATCAGATATTTGGTATGCATATGTTTATTTAGTCTTTCCAAACTAAGTGCAAGGCAAATCTGCAATTCTTACAAAATATTGCTTCTGTCTGAGTTTGTGTCGCACCGGGTACACACTGCTCCATCCCAGTGACATATATATAGCTAAGTTACAATACAAATTAAACTATTGTAATATAACAGCTATAGTGGCGAGCGACATACTTTCGTGCATCTCGAGCAAGGCAAGTGTGACTTTATCGATCCAGAAGGAATTCCTCTGTAGGGCCACCCCGTAGCCCGAGCGGCCAAATTGTTCGCCGGCGGTCAATAGGTCGCAATGTCGCGCGGCCTCGTACTCTAGCCGCGATGAGTCCCATATAAATGCGTCAATTTTTCTGCAATTTTACAATTATAATTATAACTCTATTTACTTGATATATATATATATATATATATATATAGAAGGACAGCAACGGCTCGTTTAAAAAGGCTAGTTCGTATCATATGTACTGATAATTTATGCAAAAACAGAAGCAAACAGACAGAGCTGTTTCAAACCACTCGTTGAGAAAAATGTTTAAACCACATGTGCAATTCCTGCAATATTTGCACTTGGTATAGCCTATAGTTAAGACAGGTGGTAGGGACAACCGCTTCTGCGGGAGTCGCTTTGTGTCGCAGCCAACCTACGCACGGTGTTAGCGGGAAGCTGTAAGTTCTAGCGTAGCGCGAAAAAAACGCACCCGTTCATGAGGGCGTCAATGCCCAGATCCACCGTGTCGAAATTCTTGCCCTCCATGATGCGGTACATGTTCTGCAGTTCCACCTGTCGCTTAAAGTAGGTGTCGACGGCACTGCCGCGTACGGTGGCGTAGGTGAAGTTTTCCGATGGATTGCGCAGACGCGGGTCGTTAATGCCTGCTAGCGAGGATTCGGGCTTCTCCAGAACGAGAAAGGCGGCCAGGTTGGCGGTATACGAGGCCACCACGATCATGGCAAAGCCCGCCCACACCATGCCGAGTACGCGTCCTGAAAATGACCGAGGTGTTCCCTCCGCTATTCCCGAGTTGAGCAGGACACCCCAGGCGAACCACAGAGCCGACGAGAGGTTGAGTCCGTCTTCGTCGCGCTCGCTCGGCGGCACCCGATAGTTGCCGAATGGGCTGAACCGGTCGAGCAGGTATAGGCCGAGAGCTACGACGTGCACCGATACCATCACGAGAATCCAGAGCGACTTCTGGAATGGCTGCAGGAATGACGCCAGGGTGGAGCTTTTGTCTTGCTGAACACCGGCCGCCAGACGCACACAGGTCGTATGCAAATATATGAACACACACACATACGCACTTAGTTAAGTACTGTCCACAAAATCGTTTTTGGGACGGTTCCCAGCTAACACTTAACGTCCACGGTATTGCTTCGTCGGGCTGACTTCCAGCCGAAATTTCACGTCCCTGAAATTGCTTTTGCATTGCTTCGTAGGATTCCCTCCCCCATAAATATAAATATACCACGCCGGGGAGTACTGCTCATAACCAACGCAAGACAACGATCATGTCAACGATTAGGGCGCCATTAGTAATTATGGCCAATGCCAGGACCCCTACCAACCAAAATTGATATTCCTTGTAATGCTCCGATAGCTTTCCCGATGACCACGCTGCGACTAGAATCTTCTTTTGTCACGGCAACATCACAAATGCATCGTTATCGTTTGTACTCGTGGCGTGTTAAGCGAGTGGAAGAATTATGTTATAGACTTCTGTGATCCTGTCATACTGTACCTTTCTGGCCAGGATGGTGATGCCTTGGTATTTGAACGGCTTCGTAAAATCGACCTCCATCGACCGTTCGGGGGTGATGGTTAACGGAGCCACAACCATATCGGCCTTCTTGCGGACAAGGTCGCCGATTAGACCTGTCCACACTCTCCTACCGTCCGATGCCTGCGTCAAGAAGATCATACCCCCAAACAACAACAACAACAACAACAACAACAACAACAAAAAAGCCGGTGAACAGCCGGTCCACTGCAAAGAAAACAGCCCTGCGTATTTCTATTTCTGCCACTATCACCAACAGATAGTGATATTGATGCAAGCACACATATCCGGCTAGACCAGTTGGCCAATATCGTGCTATTTAGCTACATCTTTGCAAACATTAATGCAGCTATATTCACAGCATAATAGACATATAGTGTTGTGATGAACGTACAAAGTCGAGGTTTCCGTACTGTCCGTCCTCGACAAGGTAGAGGTCGTAGGTGAAGTTCAGTTTTGATGCAAGAAACTGTAGCAGGTCCATACAGTAACCTGAACAGCAGTAGGCCTCCTCACGGCCAGTATCGGCAGTGCGATTGTACCATGGGCACGGAATCTCAGAGGTGAGACATTCCGCCGATGAGTTGACCGGACGACTCCAAACAAATGGCCGCTCGGCGAGGGTAGCGACCTTGAAGGAAAACGTAATTTAGTTAGACCAGCTAATCGTTTATCTAATCGAGGTACATCACTATATATATATATATATATATATATATATATATATATCTATCGTCAATATGTATTTATATAACTTTTTTATGTTAGCACTTTGGAGTGAACAATTGTCTCCGCGTGAACGTGTAGTCACGGGTTCTCTAACCCAGGATTAACCCAGTTCGACAATGTGCCCCGAACAGATGCTGCGTTTCCTCGTTGAATGTCGAGCGACAGCCTCTGACGCAAAAATGCCGATGCTCTCGAGTCTCCCGTAGAAAGGTTAAGGCATCTGCCCACGCGCTGAATCAAATTCAGTGTAACCGGGCCTGGACCTCCCATTTTTTCAAACTTACATATATATATATATATATATATATATATAAGCGCCAAGTATATTACTGAGTTAAATGCTTGCTAAATTGGATTATCTCTACAAAACATAACCTACCTAACAGCTTTACTTGCCTGTGTTAAGATTCGGCAATGACTGTGCAACTTTTTGGTCTCTTCTATGACTCCAAAATGTTTGGGTAAGCTAAGTGACTAATCGTGCCATTCTTAACCATTCTTCTAAAGTTTGATTCGAACAACGCTTTTGACACCATAAGACGCGATCACCTGGTGAAGATCGTTGCACCTCGCGCCCCTAATCTATTAAAAAAGGTGCTGCCTGTGCTAATTTTTATGTTTGCCGCCAGAGTGCAGGGGGCTATTATGTGTTCCAGCTTGCCCGAAGGGCTCCAAGCAGCAATCGAGCGCTGAAGATTAAAGCTGAAACATGCCGTCGCTCGTCTATTTCTGCTTGAAGCCCATAGGGAATTTTTCTTACTCAAGTCCCCATACTTGTCTTTAGGAATCACCTTCTTCGTCCTTGCTGAACTCATCTTTCTCATTTAATGCGCGGCAAAGAGCGGTACTACCTGCCTACCGTGGGTGCTTTGAAGAAAATACTTATTAGTCGGGTATCTCTACGAAATCTGCCCTCTCTTTTTTGCGTTTAAAACCTTGGGTGTTGTTATCGTTTGGACCTGCAGCTGATCCGCAAGGTCGGTACTTTGTTAAATCAATCATCTAAAAACTTTTCTGGCTGACCCTCAGCCAATATACGTACAATACAAACCCACGGGACTGCTTTTCGCATTGCTTCATAGACGGACCCTCATAAATGCAAATGTGCAACGATGGCGCTCGAACTCGCGCACCTATGTGTCTCCCCCGGTTGAGAAGCGCAGGCAAATACAGCACGCCACCAAACCTATCATCTGCTAATAGCAGACTTTCCTCCTTCCTTAAACATCATCTAGATCTTGACATAGAGCTAGGGACGCTGTTTGGGGCACACTTTTGAAATGGGCTTTACCAGGCTTAACCAAATCGAACACGTGATAGTCATCACACACGCTCGCTAGACATATTGGCTTAGCTTATCCTTCGTGGTACTTGTTATATATATATATATATATATATTAAGGCGAGCACTGCCGAGTGTGCAAACGTATAGTAAATGATTAATAAAGCATCACAATATTATATATATATATATATATATATATATTTGTGGCTTACCCGAAGATGTTTGGGAATTACGAAGCCGAGCGGTTTCTCGGTGGCACCGCCGGGCCACGACACAGCATTGAGATTTATCTTCAGCTCCATCTCCATGCCGTATTCACTATACATATATTGTCCCACCTTCACAAGGTGACTTTCCTTGTCCTTCAACAGCAGCAACAACAGTAATGGTGACAATGTCATTAACAAGAGGCATGAGTTAGGTTTTAGTTGATGCAAATACCAATAAGAAGATCCAGCCATGCAGTTATACCGGATAGGGCAATACTATTGAATAAGGAAATAAATAAAAAATACTACTAAATAAAATTAATAGTAAAATTTAAATAAAATAAAAAACATTAAATGCAAAAAATGAGTGAAATGCAAGGCTTTATAGGGTTGTTGACACGGTGTTGTTACAGTGCCCTACTTACGTCCTGCTGAGTCGCCTCAGCGCTATGCTATCTCATAATGTTAAAATAACAAAATTATTATAATTACTATTACCAAGCCTTACTCCATTGTAGAGCTTACAATTAGTAAAGCATTAGTGCTCCCTACGCGCAGCCGGTGATAACATTTGCTTTCGATAACCTCTCGTCGGGTTTCGATAACCGCTTAGACTTTAGCTCATTTTAGTGTATTGTGAAGCTGCCGAAACATAACTTACTTGCTGTATATTGAAAATATCGTAGTCACTGTTGAGGCGATCTCCTCTTTCGTCAAACTTCACATGACCGTTCTCACCGCTTTCTAACACTTGCTCCTTGAGAATGCTGCAATGCATTGACAAACGAAACGAAGATGTTGAGCTTATAAAACTCGAGACAAAATAACCATGTACAATATTTTCATTAATAAAAACAGGCCTAAAGTGTCTTTTCATTAATAAAACCTAGGCAAAAAGTGTCTGTTGTATAAGTAACGCACGGGATGCGAAATCGCATTTTGATACAGCTAAAAAACATGAAAATCAACTGATCAATCAATCATACTTATTTCACTCAAATAGAACACGCACAAGATGGATGGAACATTATTTATTATTATTATCCTACCGTTCCACCAAGCGAAGACAATTTGTGATATCAGCTTAGAACAACCCTGTCTGGCTGGATGATGCCGTGTTTTTTTTTAAATATTTTAGTCATTATAAATAAAATGCAAACATCGATATATGCATACGAGAACTCACCTGACAAGCTTAAGGCCTGCATCCCAGTTGTGCTCGAGGTTACTGCAATTCAGCTGAGGAGCCACTACGCTGGAGTCCTTTTGGAGTTTCTTGAGAGCGAGGGCGATTAGGTTTACCGAGTCGCGTATGTGGGCACGCTCGTCCACCGCGTTGACCAGTTCTAGTCCGAGAACGCCTGGTGAGGTACATTGAAGAGCGTATAGGTAACGTAAATAGAGCACGACAATCAACGGTGTATATACAACAATATATGTGTGCATATATATATATATATATATATATATATATATGATTGTGGAATATGAATTAGGAATACTGCTCGGCAGAGTTTAAATGTAGGAAATAACTGTCCAGCGAAACCTTGTTCAAAAAGGTATAGGAAGCGTCGTTTTTTGCTTCCGCGTAATCTTCAGATAGTTGAAGCTCAACACGTTATTCAACATAGTTTTTTCGTATCTTTAAATCTTTCAGGCGGGTTCAAATAATAATAATAATAATAATAATAATAAATAAAAAGTTCGTCTTATTATGAACTTGCTGCACGACAATTATGACCACACGTCTAAGACGCCGTAGCTTCGACAGGCGTAAACGTTGCGAGATAGTCCGGTCGTAAACTGTGCACATAATTAACTGACGTATAACAAAAGCGTACCCGCTAGAAACCTGTTTTTGTTTAGGACACCTAGCCTGCCACTCTATCTAGCCTTGTTAGTTATGAGCACGACTCCTCACGTCTTTCCGACTCTCGACGATCGCAAAAAAGAGGATAGATTAATGATGGCAATTCAGGACACGAACGTGTAAACGGGTGTACTAACCATCGGGACAGTTTGGTGCCTTGAGCGCCTGTTCGGAGACGATCCATACGTATCCAGCTGCAGTCATATCTAGTTTCTTAACAACGTCGAATACCTTCGAAGCTTCGCTCGTGCTGAAAAAGTGCGTGCAAGGAAAGGAATTACATCTTCTGTTTCTATTGCGACGCTTTGTGGTGCAGGGTGCGAACTGAATGCAAACCGCACGGCCCCCAAACTGAACAAAACAAAATCCGCTAATGTCTGTACGAATAGTAGCCCGGAGTCTGCAAATACCAAAAAAAAAACTAATTTCATTAGTTCAAATCAGGAGAAGCCTGATTATGGCCACTATAGAGTCGCTGCAGTGGGTACTGCGGCCTGGTAGTATATAGCAACAAAATACACGCACATACATGTATATACATATATATGTTAAGGAGAGGATCGGGGCAGGTTAGACAAACTCTGATCGTTGCAGAAACGATAACTTCAAGGACAAAACCAGTGTGTAAACAGGTAGATGCTGACAAGGATAAAAACGAGGTCGACAACACAAAAACAAGACCGGGAGGTCAGGTGTCCAAGCGTAGGTCGCTGTCAGTTGATCGGCGGGTACCTACTCCGCATAGAGGACGTAGACGCGACAATGGCGTCGCGATGCATTTCTCAGCTCAGCGGTAAGCTGGAGCTCGCTCATGTCCGAGTCGAACTCGATCACGTGCTCGATCTGCAATGGAGACAAAGCGCGCACGTTGTCGCATATATATATATATATATATATATATTTATAAGCCAGTAATAGCGCTTTAATATCTCACACTGTGCACATATATACACCCCCTAGGCGTCATGATAACCTAGAATACGGCTAAATGCTATGCAACTCACATCATTGATACGTCGCCTCAGGGAAGCAGCACATAAAGTGCTTTTCAGCGGAGCAAAATGAAGGGTTTGCAAATACTGCAAGTATCTTTTATTTGATTTGGAATCTTTATAGAAGAAGGAACAAAGGTATTATGTAGAAGCCAAGCTACTCAGATATTTATTGCCTTTAGGGCAATTGAAAACTCACGTCGTAGGAACTTGCTGCAAGATGATTATTCGCCATTATTTTAATTTAAATTCTACATGGTAAGGTAGCGGTTGCCCAGCTCTTTAATGTGTTTAGAGAAATTATCTAAAGCTTTTTACCGCCTACATACCAGGGGGCTCGCTTGTCAGTCACCCCACTCAGTTAAAATGCTGGTTTGTGAACTGAAAAAAAATATAATTTTTTATATATATATATATCGTGAAATTATTATAATTTTTTTATATATATATTTATATATATATATATATATATATATATATATATATATATATATATATATATATATATATATATATCAATAACGAAATTGCAGTTGCGCTGATAAACCATAATTTGATAATATCAAGCACAAGAAAAGTACGTGCTTCAATTGTGCGACGTACTGTAAAGCAACAGTGTCAGTTTGGACAAAAAACGTGTAACTTAAGGTGAAGTCGTTGTAATCCATAATCAATCGACATATCTCAGACAGTTTGTCAACGATCAACTGCAAACGCGCATGTCATATAGGTGTCAGCGCTTGGATGAGCTTGGACAGACCGCATCCTGCCAATACAGCTAAAATCTTAGTACAACAATACCACCAACAATAACAACAACAATACCAGCAACAACAACAACAACAACAAGAGTCACGACAGCATATATGTGGTCGCGCCAACGAAGCGATACGAACGTGGACTGCGTTCTTGTGCTGAGCTGCGACGCTGTGAAATCGGCCGAGCGTGGCGCGACCATCGTTGTCGGAGGAGTGGACGAATATCACGCTCTGATAGCCGAGATGACGGAGCAGCTTCATCCAGACGTCGGCCTGATGAGAGTACGGTGGCACTGTACGCAGAAACGTCTTGTGAAGGTTCTGAAACCCAACCAGACCCAAAGTCAGAGTCAAAGCCCTAATGCAACGCCAACGGGCAGTACCGCAGGCCTAGAGGAACGTTCGAGCGGAGTAAACATTGGCGCGCTGTGTAAATTGTCAATCCCGAACTCTCGAAGAGGTCTGCTATGTCAGAAAAAAATGCACAATTTAATCGCTCGTTTACATATCAAAGTAAGGACTGTGGTACGTACGATCATATGCTTGCTCGTCGGTTGTGATTATATATATATATATATATATAATGCAATTGAGTTTAAATAAATTGAACGTATTAATATTCCTCCTATTGGACAAGCACATGTGACACCGCACGGAATTCCCCAATTTACAAGAAAAATGTACGCAGGTATTTATGTATGTATATATGCATATGGTTAAGCCATATGGTTTCATGTCCCTAAAGCATGAGTTTAACGAAATCTCAGTATATTATTGACAGAGCGACAGATTGCATAGTACTGTTAAGGTTCACTATAAGCTAACGCTTGTAAGGCGTAGAGCTCGCCGGATTCTTTGAGCCGAGCAAACCTTGTCAGAGAGCGAACTGTGCCGCGAGCTGATCCCGATGACGGGAATGCTGTAGAAGCCGCAGGTGTAGGAGACAGCGGCCGGAGACAGCTCCCCTTTCAGCGGGCTGGAAATCACTACCGCGTACACTTAAACGCATACACACAAACTCATGTGAGTCCTCTAAGCTTGTCACGGGAATAGACTGTAAAGCATACAAGGCTAATAGCATATATACCCATAACATTATATATATATATATATATATATATATATATATATATATGTATAGATGGTGTCGGTTCGACTTGATCATCTTAAAGAAAACTTAGGTTACTCCGTTCGGTTCGGCGCCCGTTGTGAGTAACCGAATGGAATTTTATGTCGAAGTAGTGCTTATTCAATCGCGGATCCTGGGGGGGGGGAGGGTAAAAAATATCGGTTATAGTGAAGGGGGAACTAATATCTTATATATATATATATATATATAATATAAGGAACTAATAATAAGGCAGAGAACTGCCCCAGTGGCAAGAAGCGACGAACATTTCCAACGACATACTAACGACTAAATCTATGGCACATAACTGCCGCACTATGCGAGCCCGGAGTCAGAGTCCTCCAGAGAAGAAAGAGTTAGCCAGAGTAGACTCGCATCTCCCCCATTATTGCATCCTCCCTCGATTTTTTGAAGCCTTTGCATAGGCCTTTCGTGGTCGGTAGGGGTATGGAGGGTGAAAGCCCCACATTAGCACACAAGTTTCCTGCAGTGGTGTTCGTGTGTGCAAACCGCATTCTCCAGCTACTCCTCGATGCAAAAAAGTACCAAGCTTAAACGATGCAAAAAATTATCAAGCTTAATTGTCGCAAGAGACTAGAGACAGTCTGGAGAATCGGTGTAAAGCCTTCAGGGTTTCTACTCGGACTGGGGTTTATTGCGAAATACCCAAGGGAGTCTTTGGGTCTTATGTGTAAGCAAAAGATGACTTTGCAAAATTGGGTTTGTGTAATCGATCGGGGCCCCGTCGCTATAGATGCTTCTGTAAATCGTGCGAGACCCCTTCACATAAACGGTAAGTGGCAAACGTAGCATGGTGCTCTAGAGGGCGGCTGATGTCTAGCCTGTGCTGCCGAGAAAATAGTAGAAGCCAGCGATTATACAAACATAAACAATAGCTTTAGTTTACCATCTAGCGCACGCCTAAGAGACATGTATAGATAGAGCCCGGACACTCTATGCGAGCTGTCAAAGCTGGGTTACCTGACGCCAACTCATTCGCTACTATATAAATTTTAGGCTCACGTTATATTGTTATTGCTGCTGCTGCTACAACTACTACTAGAACCACCACTACTGTTGCGTCCTGCATACATTTGTCTATATCTTTTTTTTCGTTTGTCTCCTGCCGCCGTCGCCAGTTACCTTGTTGCGAAATGAGCTGTTCACAGACGTTCTCGGCCATGCGGATGGGGTTCAGGCTCATGTGGACGCTCTTGGCGACGAGATCAATGTTGTAAGTGGCCATGGCATCTGAAATGGCCTCCTCGAAATAGGCGATTCCCTCCGGATGCGAAAGCACTGCGCCCACGTTAAACACCCGTTCGGCTACAACGTCTCCCGAGCCAGCGTCGGTAGCCGCTGGCACAACCCCTCCGCCGCCGCCGCCACCACCGCCTGTGTCAAGGGCGTCCCCCGGCCGCATTCTCGGGTCCAAAATGGAGGCGCTAGAGTGCCAACAAAACCGCAATTAATCGCTCGTTAATTGCTTTCATTGATATTGTATCAAGCGTCGGATCAGTACACTTTGCATATACTTTCCTGGCTCGATATAGCCCAGGAAAGCGAGTAGAGAATACAAAGAAACAAGATTGGCAATTGGCCAACAAACTTAAGAGTTTGAAGGAGTAGTATGTTTTACTAGAACCCTTGCTTCTAGTAAAGCATACGATTGCGGATGTATTCTCCACTCTAAATAAAATAACACTACGGTGTCTAATTAAAATATCGGCACCACAATGTCTTGCCGGTCTTAGATAAAGAAATATTGGGCAATAGTGACGATGCCAAGTATCTGCTAGTTAGATAATCCCTTTCGAAACGTTAGTGAACATGGGTACTAAAAAAGAAGACTAAATCGCTATTGACAGGTGAGATCTAATTAATTAAGATTAACGTTACTTTGGGAAATTTTTAAACTTGGTCTAAGTATATACTTTAATAAGCTATATATTTTATCTTACAGTATCGCCTCAATGATGAAGAAAAAAATAAACGTGCTGAATTATGTTGCCAAGTTTGACCAAAACGACTGATTATCCAACATACGGTTGCAACGATTAGGTAATATTAGCACGTTTTACTCGATAGTACTCTGGGACGCCGATGTCAAGCAAAGCACGGATGTCTGAGTCTACCCGTGGTCTTATGTCACATGTCAACCCCTAGTTTTACTCAGCTAAAATAGAGCCCTAAAGTGAACGCACGGTGACAAAAAGCTAAGTCATGGACAGAGTGCGAGAGAGAGAGAGCGAGAGAGAGAGAGAAAGCGAGAGATTATTACGTAGCCAACTGTTCACGAGACTCGGTGCTGGTGATAATGCTCGGTGATGGCCATTGTCTAGCTACCGTCTGTTGCGAGTGCGCTATTGAACCATGCGTCTTTCTGCCAACGTATATCAGGCCAGAACGCTGCCATGCTGTTGCTGCGGTTGTTGCTATTGTTGTTGTTGTTATTGCTATTGTTATTGTTGTTGTTGCCGCTGTTGTTGTTGTTGTTGTTGTTGTAGCTGACATTGCTGGCATATTACGTACCCATTATTGCTGAAATGAAGGTCAATAGGTAATGTTGCTGTCGCTGCAGCCGCACCCGCTTGAAGACTGATGGTGAATAACGCGACAGCGTAGACAAGCGAGGTCGTCAGCCAGCAAAACCTTCGGCCCGAGCTCGACCTCGAGACGACTAAAGCTGAACACCAGCAGCGACGGCGGCAGCGGTGGGCTGAACTCTGTTCCTCGACGGCCATTGTCCGCCGTTGTATCCGCCGTTGCACGGCCAAGTCCCTCGTCGTGGACCTTCGCGCGGCAGCGTGAAGACCGTGCCGTAGAAGAATTTTCTTCTTTCTTATTCTGCACTCGTTTGCTGTAGTTCTCGGCGATGTCGACCTCATCGTTGTTTCGATTGTTGTTGCTGCTATTGTTGTTGTTGTTGTCGTCGTTGTCGTCACCATCATCGTTCTGGTTCTGCTAGTGATGAACGTGGCAGCAGCAGCAGCTGCGGTGGCGGCGACGGTTGTTGCTTTGGCTCTTAGTTGGGCGCGCGCGAAGGGTTCGACCCGGGTGGACGTCTCAGGCGACCGCGCTTCTCATATCGTCGGCAGACGGTCGAGTCGTCTGAACTTTGCTGCTGCTTCTGATGACGAGCGTCTGCTGATACTACTGCAACTATTACTACTACGACTAGTCTGCTTCTACTAGTTTTCCGTAGTCGTGGTCGTCGTTCTTCGTCGTGATCGTCGTCGTCGTCTTCATCGAAGTCGTTGCTGTTTTCTTCTCACTCTACACACCGCCAGAGGGGGTCACCGGGGTCAACGGGTCGAAAGAAGGTCGAAAGAAGAAACCGAGGTTATTTGGGCAAACTGTCGCAACTACAGCTTTCTAGTTTTCGACGGGCGACAACACCCAATATGCGCCAACATCACGATAGTCTTAGTACAAGAACAAAACGTACGCTGCATGCAGTCCTCAGAAGTAGAACGACTAATCTCTCGGTTAAATTGTGCCGTCAGTTTTACCCCGGTCGCATTAATGCGCGGACTTTTCGCTGTTGCGTTTCCAGTTTGTTGTCTCTCGTTCAGATTTGCTAAAGGTTACATCACAAAGCTTGCTGACTGAGCGGTAGGGTCGTTCGAGCTAAACTGGTCGGCTTTAAATTGTACTTTGTTCGCCCTTGGTTAAGATTCGCAGTCGACCTTGTTATGTCAGACAAAACCAGCTCGTTTCTAACCTTGTTAAAGCGCTGCTAGAGCTATCATATATAGTGGTGCTAATCTTAAGGTTAAATGTGAACGAAAGAAAAATAATGTAAACCCCCTAATGAGCCTGTCAGTGAAAGCTTTAAGGGAGGCGGTTACAATAACAATAATAATAATAAGGATTATTCTTGAATCAGCTTAACGGCCTAATTTCACAAAAAAAGCCGCTTAGAAAACACAGTAACTAAGAACACGATGTAAATAGGTTTTAAACGTACATCTTTTACTATTTTTCAAAGACGCAGGTTCAGCCCACAGGTTTGCGCTAAATGTCATACATTAAACCCGTCCGTGGGCAAAAAAGTAATGTTGACTAATTCAATAGTGCCAAATCCTGTAGAAACCAAAAAAGAAATCAAATAATACAACCGTCGCTAAAAACAAAATAAAGCACGAAAAAATGTAACTAGTTCCCGAGACATTAAGCACCTAGCGAAACAAAGTAATCGAAGTTGGACGGTTTGGTGTCTCAATGCCAATAGCCGTCCTCGCAGGTACATAAATAAATGGAAACAATAAAATGGTGACATTATTCAGCCATTTTCTTTCAACCCTAAATCCACGTGACAACTGCATTTTCCCGCCGTCAGAAAGAGCAAATGACAGAGTACAATATGTAAAGAGAAAAACTCCCGGCGGTCTTCGATAGCAATAATAAAAAGTAACGTGCATGCTTCGGCGCCTAACACTTAGGAATTTGGGAGCGGGCTCGGGGCGATATCGAATATAAGTAGACTATGAGAAAAAAACTACCGCGTATGCTAAACGTTGTTAGAACTTGATTCATTCTCTAAAGTGCTGACTCCCGCTTACAAATGACCGTCCCTCTCCCAGGACACTTCGAATCAAACAAGGCTAATCCACCATGCAATTGCGCTATACCTCATCTTGAGAATCTCATACATATATACAGACAAACAAGCACGTATTATGCACGAACTGAGTATGTAACCGTACTAACCTGCACACTAGGTCGCAAGACTCAGGTCGGTGTATAGAGACTCACAGTCTGTTGTAACTAAATTGACTTGTTTGAGCTTTTGTTTTGCCGTGGAGTGACCGTATCGGCCGCGTAGCGAGGCAGGAGGCGTGTAGCTGATAGGAAAAAGCCAGCTTGGAAGGTTGCTTAACTACGAAGTAGAGTGAGGTCCGCCACCTCAACTTACTTTACAGGAAGCGAATAGCAGGCAACACGGCGACAGGAGAAGGCGCAAATCATATGGGACCACCGAAACCGATATAGAGCAGAAATTAACGTCTGACAACGAGATCTGCCTTTTCAACGCTGTTCTTCTTACGGCGTTTCCTATGCGCCCATGCGTTCCTGCCTATCGGCCAGAAGGTTTGGCCACCTGTCACACCAGTTACCGAATGTAGGGTATAAGCAGACAGTTGGAGGTTCTTTACCACGGTATCATTGGCGGAACACTATCTGGCGTTAGAACAGCGATCCGACCTGACAAAGTTCCGCTCGTGTTGGTCACAGAGTTAAATTGTTGTAACTTTCTTTTAGCTTCGGTAGTCGCGTGTCTGACGCCGTTTAGTGAGGCACGCGCCGCTGGTAGCTGCGGAATTTAGATGCGAAAGTTGAAATCGAATTTTGGCAATTTAGAAGCTCTTCTGCCTGCTATGTGTAATGCTCATTTAGTGAAATAGACGGACGAGTAGGTAACAACCAGCGCTAGTGGGAGATCGTTCAGGCAGTGAACAACATTTTTAGGACCGATTTTCTGTTCCGTGAAAATGGGCGTAGGCTTTGGATATTATCAGCTGGCGAACCTTCGAGTTTTCGATAATAGTTATGAAGATAAATTGTAAAACTGAATACAGAGTAATCGAGACGACAACTAAGCAATATACGCTCACAGGAAGCAAATACAGATAGATACGAGAAGGGGATAAATGGAAATAAATGGGGAGACGAAGAATAGATAGATAGGCGCTTATAGTGCAGCGACACTGGGAGTGAGATTTCCGCTGAGGTTTCCAACAAAACTAACTACAGTCGACCTGTACTAAACTACCAACCGATGTGTGATGCGGTCTGCAGAACACACAGCCCGGTCAGCCAGCAGTTAAGTTGCTCGCGCTAGCGTGAGATTCTTGATGAACGAAGCGAAAAAGCAAGGAAAATGGAAATTGCGATTGAGCATTGCGTCAGCACACTGCATATCCGTGTATCGGTGTATATGGGTATATGCATTGATTTGCATATCTATGGACAGTACTTGCAGAAGCTAGCCGGCGCAGAATTCGTGGCTGTAGTGGTTGAAGCAGTTAAAGCGGATGCAATGCGTGAGCAGCGGTTGTATTGGTTCAAGCTGAAGCGACAGCAACAATGAGAGCAGCAATAGCGGTAGTAGCAGCAGCAGCAGCAGCAGTACGAGGTATAGCATGTGTGCCCAGGAAGGAAAGCCAGGGGTTACTGAAGGACCAGCTGGGGTGAGGGGGATTTGTGTCGTCGTCGTCGGTGTGGATGCTGCTCTAGGAGCAGAAGGAAGAGGAGGATGGGGAACACTAGCTGGTTGCCATGGCGACCGCGCACGTTGGCGCTGGCTGCCGCCGAGGGCGCCACCAGCTCCGGGCATGACACTGCGTAGCAGGTAGTGGCTATGGTTACTGGAGAGGCGACCCGGATGGTCAAGCGATTGGACGTTGTGTTGATTGAATTCGGTGATTGAAGGCTGACACGGGCAATCCCGCTAAAAACCTCAGGGCTTTGTGTAAGGTCGAAAAGCCGCCACTTTGGTAGATCAACTATGATACGGTGAGAAGAATATCGCAGAGGCAGACCGGCATTAAGCCAATTTACTTCGAAACGCCGTAGAAAACTTACCTACATTTGGGTTGCCGCCAGACACGCAGAATAGACGACAGCGAACAAGATATCTACCTTCATCAGTACTACATAATCATGTAAAGCTGCACCTACTAATAATTACGAAGATGACATCAATAGCAGTAATATAACGTTGACCTGTCGGCAGAAATACATATATTTGTTCTATTATATATATGTATATATATATATATATACTAGGTGAACTAACCTATCAGCTCAATATCTTCCAACAAAGCATTTCCATGTGCCTGAAAGCCATGAAATTGACCCGAAATCGGGGAAATGGGTTCTTAATGAACGAAAGCAAGAGAACCGGAAAACCATATATAGGATTCTTTTGTCTAGGCACAAAAAGAAATCATGTATGCACTGGATCGCGACCAGAAATGAAAAGTGGGTCTATTTCGAGAATCCGAGGCGTAAAAAAGTTTGCGCGAAACCCAGCACTCTAGTCTCAGCGACTAAACGGCCAAAGCGGTTCGAAAAAAAACAGTGCTCTGTGTTCTCAGTTTTCGGTGAGATCAGAAAGGCGTGATCTGGAACCCGTTCAAACCCTTTACTGCGGCTAGTTACCAATAGCAAATTATCGATTGGAGGCGAATCCTGCTCGAAAAAGAACCAGAATGACGACAGAGACGATTATCCATGACAATGCCTCTTCGTCTCATTCTCTTTTCGTCTCCATCCAAGTTTTTTTTACCGCTCTCGATAAAAGCGGAGAAAAATCATGGGCAGCTTCGGATACTTTCTCACGGGCCTACTCACCAAACATGATTCCATCCGATTACCATCTCTTCGCATCGATGGGACAGGCTTTAGTTTAGCAGCGCTTAAATTCTTACTAAGGTGCCAGAATGTCGATAGTAGGTTCGGTTTTTTTTTACTACAAGCGAATGATTAACGGAAGATGTTCCACAAGCGTTTGCCCTCTGGTTCTACGTTCAATTGGAATACTACTGCAAAATTTCGAAAATATTGCGCGAGCACATCTAACGCAAGAGGCCTGAACTCCGGGCAAACGAGTTTTTCGATCCTCCGTCAAGACAACGCACCGGCGCACACATTGTTACTGATTTCAGATTGTTTGATAAAAAATTCGTCGAACCTGGCTCCGTGCGGCTTTTTTGTTTCCACGAATACAAAAAAAAACAGAAATGACAACGTTTCGGGACTATTGAGGAGATAAAAAAAAAATTGCATGAGCAACTTAACTCGATTCTGGGCTTTTATATGTTTCGAAGGTTGGGAAACAAGATGGCACGCATGTGTTAAAGCGGGCAGGAACTATTTTGGAGGCAACAAAAACACTTTGAAAGTTTAAATATATATTTTTTTAAAATATGTATCAGTGCATTTTAATCCGCTCTCGTATATTTGCATTTTCCAAAAAATGACACGCAAAGATGAGATCGATTTACTATGCTTGTAAAGAAAACTCACGAATGCAGTAGTTATATAGTACTTTTACAGTCCTCTTTTAATAAAGGATACTTTGCAAGTGACATCGTGACTATGTAATCTAGACATGCCTACCAAATATCGCCATGCGGGATATGCTGAACGTAACAAAAATCCGCTACCTGTAAGAAGCGCTTTTTATTATTTTTGTATTTCTGTTCTTTTAATCTCAGTTTGTTTCCCGACTAGGCACAAATTCAGGTGCACAAAACCAGTTCTGCCGTGTGTGCTAAATGCATAAGCAATTTGTGGATAAAACTTTTTTAATTCAAATAAAGCATGCCTCGTCCTTTTCCCAAGTAAGTTACTTTGTCGAAGCACAGCTTAGGTCGAAAGAGACAGATTTGCATTATAACAAAGAAGAGAAGCTGCAGTGTTGAAAGCATATAAGAATTTTGAATTGAACATTGATCAGTGTAGAAAAAAAAGTGACGAGGTATCATAGTGAGAGCTCAATGCAGTAACACCCGTATGCTTTCATTGGATTCAGAATTTCTAGAAAACACTTGAAATCCGGTATCTAGGTCAGTCTCGGTACCTACCGCGATATAGCAACGCAGAGACGATCATGTCATGAGGGACTAGAAATCATCTACAAAACCGACAAAGGGATGCAGGCGCATAAACTCAGGGAATACTGGATTATCTAGTGGGATTGGAATCCGTTCGCATAAAGAACGTAGGCAAGCTAGATTAAGCACACAGGGTGGACATTATGGCACAACACAAATGGCTGTGTACAATCATAACATACATAAGGTCAA
The DNA here is from genome assembly GCA_003439945.1 of Dermanyssus gallinae. Classification (NCBI taxonomy): domain Eukaryota; kingdom Metazoa; phylum Arthropoda; class Arachnida; order Mesostigmata; family Dermanyssidae; genus Dermanyssus; species Dermanyssus gallinae. Next base: position 156,566 of record QVRM01005427.1, on the reverse strand, counting down.
AAAGCGAAAAAAAAACTATTTTTTCCGAAAATACAAATTAATTTTTGGGCGTAGTCAACCCGTGTCTCTGTGTTCACATAATCGAGCGGTGTCAAATCTTAAAGGACTAAGACGAATGAAGTCAGATTTTAAGGAAATAAGAGAAGGAAGGGGAATCCTAAGGGGGGCACAGAGTCGGACAAAGGCATAAGAGGCCAGCTTAGAAGTATCTAATATACATGATAACAATTCAAATACCAGTTCATTAAATTTTGCCGAGCAAGGTGGCATAGTAGCAAAGCCGTTGTCTTGCATTCGGGAGGTCGCGAGTTCAAGACCTGGACTGGCCACTCTTAAATTGGTTTTTATTGTTTCCAATTTAGACAAGACTAATGCCAGAGTAAATAATAATCGTTTATGAAAAAAAAACGAAGAGCACAAATGTCTCAATGAAAAGAGAAGGTGCATTGCCGTCCAACCTTCCCGCTCCAAATATGCCATTTCGACTGTAGATGCGTGAATCGGAGAGCAGTTATTGTTAAAAAAATTAATTTCTGGTGCGTCAATATTAATCGTTTATAGACATAAACACACATATATACATTGAACAAACGGTTCTGAAGTGTAGAATGACCAAACCATCTGCTATAAAGATTACTGTGACAGCATTTCCCAGAAATGTATTTTGCCTGTAGAACGAGCGATATATAATAGGGACCACGACGGAAACATCGCAAGTAAAATACGAGAGCGGATGTTCTTAGGAACCCGTGCAGTGTAAGGATATATGTGTAAAGTATGCTAAGGGTGGGCACCCCAGCCTAAGTCTGTTTAATGAACAAACAAAGATGACGTCGAAAACGTTATCTTTTCCGCCTCATTGCCTCATTATAATATCTGCAAGAGCGTATAACAGCTAAAAATACCGATGTGTTGCCCACCAGACGCTGGAGAAGATATCTATTAGATACGGGCATCCATGCCGACTGTGTGAAGTGTGACATGAAACTGGAAACGATATTGGTTTCGGAATGCAACACGGCCCTACTATATAATTACGAGTCTACTCGAAGACTGGGCTTTACTGAACGCACGCAGCAACGATACCATAAAGGGCATTAATGACCTGGAGTATCAAAACCTGAATTATCCAATAAGATGATTAGCATCGTCATATCGAAGCTGGTCAGATAACCGTCGCTAAAACAGGATGTGGCTTCCTAAGAGTTCGGAAATCACTCTAGTCTTATAGCAACCATCATAAATAAAATACTATAAAAAAAATATATATATATATATATATATATTATTCTATATATTTATTCAATTTCAAATCAATACTATATATGTAGAGAGAGAGAGAGAACTGAAAGTGCCAAAAGTATGTGCGTGCAAAGCGTAATTAATATAATGCTTGCCGGGGCAGATGCATATGTTCATCTATATATATACACACATTGGGACAATTGTTTGCACCCCGTCATACGTTAAATAAAAAATTTATTAATGGTATATATATACATATATGTATATATATACATTTATATATATGTATATATATACATTTATATATATATATATATATATATATGTATATATATACATTTATATATATATATATATATATATATATATATATATATATATTAATGGTATATATATACACTTAAATATATGTATATATATACATTTTTATATTTATATATATATATATATATATATATCTGTGCGAATCACACAGCGGCGGCGGCGATGACTACGATCATAATGGTACAACACTACTCGCAAGTGTACAGCAATCCTAATAGGCGCGAATCAACTAGGCAGGCGTCAATCGAGCAGACGCACCCGAGAGTATGTATGCATTCAGCCAGACACTCCGAACTCAAGCGGTCACTCATGCACTCAGTCAGTTAGTCAGTCAGTCAGTCAAGGAGGCGGCTGCAGCAACTGCACCAGCGCATCAGCACCAGCGTAGCCTCAAGCGCGCGCGAACGAAACAGAGACTGGCCTATTATCGTGACCGCGGCCACGGCGGCGGCGGCGGCGGCGGCGGCTCATATATCGCCAGATTACAAACGGCCGAAACAATAACGGTAGGCTACTCCGGGGCCGGGGCGTCGTCGTCATCGTCGTCGTCGTCTCGTATCGCGTTCGTTCGCTCGAATGTTTGGCGCTGAGACCACAGGCCGTTCGGAAGGGTCGACGACCGTTACTTGCCTCGGCGTTCGACGCTCGGCGCCTCTGTTACCACCACCACCGTTGAGCTGTGCTGCGGCGGCGGCTTGGCTGGGCGGCTGCTGCTCGAAGCTCAACGGTGTTGACGATGCGAGTGTCTTGCCAATGCTTGCCAGTGCTCGCACGAGCCGACCTGCTCGGCCAGGTCACGACGACCAGATTGTTGTGTCGGTCGGTTTTGTCGGTTGTCGTCCGTCTTGCCGGCGGCCACTTCATCCCTTATCTCTCTCTCTCTCTCTCCTCTCTCTCTCTCTCTCTCTCTCTCTCTCTCTCTCTCTCGAGAGAGAGAGAGAGAGAGAGAGAGAGAGAGAGCACCTATCTTGAGCTTGCTCTCGCCGGGCAGAGTTGGCAGAGTCGCCGAGAGAGCAAGCTCAACATAGGTCGCTTTCGGGTGGATGGATGGTCGTAGTATTGTGGTCGTTGCAATGGTGGTGCTCGTGCTGCTGGTAGTGGTGGTGGTGGTATTATCGTCGTCGCCGTCGGCAGGGTTCTTCATCGTCCGCCGCTATTCTTCATGATCTGGTTCTTACTGGTCTCGTCTCTTCATCTTCTTTTTCATCTTATATTTCTTCAGCTTCTTCTTCATCGTCTTTTTGTTTACGCGGTCATGTTCCTTGTTCCTCACGAGCCCCGCGAAGGGTTGGGTTTATCAGCGACGATGCTGGTCGTCGTCGGGGCGAATACGAATATGCCAAGAGACAGCCGACGATGAAAACGATGAAAGGACGAAACGTTACCGTGGTGATTGTTGTTGTTGTTGTGGCTGCTGTTGTTGCTATTGTTGTTGTTGTTGTTGCTGTCGTCGTCGTCGTCGTTGTCGTTCTCTTGGTTAATCGTAGCGGCAACGCCGGCTTCACATCGCCCTGCTAGCCTTATAACCCTCGACCCACTTATAGGGACGGCGGGCTCTTCCCTTCATCTGATGCCTTCGTCCATCTGTGCATCCATTCGCACAGTTTTCGCGGCGTCAGCAGCTGAACTTTGCAGCTTGTTTAGACCTGTCCGAAAGCCGGCTAGATACATGGTTCAACACATGCATGCATAAATATAGACAGGCGGAGAGCATGCATTCACCTGTTTGTGCGGCCTACAATATACTCATTTAGGTGTTCTCGTTGTGTTTGCTGCTGTTGTTGTGGTCGTAGTTGGGTGTTGAACCTGTGCTCGTTAGGAAAAAGCTTGCAGCAGCGACTGCCGTTTTAAACGGCTTTTTGACTTATATATCCATATATGTATGCATCTATATATATATATATATATATATATATATATAATGTTTGATAAATAGTCAAAGATATAAAATAAGAAATACAAATAAGTATGTTTAAGATTTTTAAAAAAATCAGATGTAATCTAATTTCAAGTGAAATACAATATGGTAACATGGTGACATTGGTTTTTGCAAACTGTGTATGAGATACCAAAGTTTTTAGCACTTGTTCACATAAGCCAGGCTTAATTAAGTACACTAACTCACTCTTTAATGTTGGTCTTTATTTCACTGGTAAATTCGTGGTATTATTAGCGTATACTTTGCTATTTAAATACCACACAGGGAAAGTCTAACAGCGTTAAATCGCAAGATCCTGAAGCCCAGTAAATATCCGCGTTACGCGGGTTTACCCGACCGGGATACTTAATCCACAAAAACTCAATGATCTGCCCTTCTGCGTGGCTTGTGGCACCACCATGTTGGAATATGGTGCCACCGAGTTCACCCGCATCGATCTCCTCCAAATTAGAAGTCAGACAAGTAAGAAACGTACTGTGATAACGCTCGCCATTCACCTGGAGTGAAACAAATAGGATCCAATGATTCATTTGGGTAAAAGGCCGCACCAGACTACTGTGCATGGCAGATGTAATAGTGCACTTCTTTCATGTCTTCGTACCGACATTTTCGGATATCATTGTTGTATAATACATTGTTGGCTACAACGGCAAGACTTTCAATCGAACGAGAGCTCCGTGGTCTTCCACGACACATACTGAAGCTGTTATTTGAAACTTTTACACAAGTTCACCAATGGTGTTCTCACAAGGTCTGTTATGCCAACCACAACTTGCTCGAAAAACTTCTTAACACGTCCGTACGGAGTTTCCCTTTTCATGATCTCAATGTTCACAAGCTCTATGCGCTTCTTCTTTGAGTAGCGTCTCACCTTGGATTTGGCAGTCCTATCCTGCTCTGCTCACAAAGAAGGCAGATCGCAGGCACTTTTGAACGATGCCAGCTGTCTATTTTAAATATATAAACACAGACATCGCGGCACAATTATTAAAATCAAGATGACGCACAGATACCAATTTTGCGTGAATTAGTGGACAGAGAAAATAAACAATGTTATGCATTTTAAGACACAGCAATCACATCATTAACTCTCTGCTCTGTATAATGGATGGGTTTGGTAGTCACTGAAACGATTTTTCAAAAAAAAATTATATATTTATTATTTAATGTTATATTTACAGGGAAATGTGAATATCTAACTACACTTGTGAAGACTTGTGAAGAATTCTGCCGGTCGAGCTTATCCTCGAGGCAGCCTCTCATTGTGCCCATAATTGCTGCCGCAATGCCGCGCTAAACCGCCAGAGATAGTCGCTGAAGTAGAAAGTCAAAAGCTCTTTTGTCCCCTATCACTTGTTCGTTTCGTTTGCCAATCTTCTGTGGGAGCGACCATGCTTCAAATAAGTACAATTCTAGTTTTTTAACCATAAATAGTGGCTTGAAATATGTGTTGAGCCGTGTTGGAATGTTCTATACGAGGAATGTATAGTGTGTCAATATTTTGACGTGCTAAGAGAACAGAACCGAAAACGAAAAGTGTTTCTTTATGGAACACAATCAGTGTTGTCATTGAAGAGGTATTTTATTTGGCACCCAATCACGCAATACCGACTAATATACATATGGAAGAAACACCTATTCGGGTAAGTCTTACGCTCTCGGCTCGTCGAACTCTCCAAGAAAGCACGAAGGAACGCGCGTTACGGCGCGAAATTAAGCTACGTACGTTTGAGAATGAATCCGCAGATCTTTACGTCACTCCGGTGTTCTAGCTGAGAGCCACTTTTGACTTTGCTTTCGGCTGAGATGGCAAGCAAGGGTACACACACACACAAGTATTTCATATTGTGGCGTATCGTTTACCGATGGAAGCCGTGCGCCGAACAGTTGGTCTAAAAGGCATACACTCCTGTATGCCTCTTCAGCTTACACAACACGTTTCCAAAATGTATCACTCACTTTTATACCTGGCTGTTAGTCTACTCTAGAGCGTCAGAATTCCTCCTACCAAATAAGAGGAACGATGAGGAAAGATGAGATATGTGTCGTACCGTAAGTAACCGATGACAGAAGAACATGGGACAGCACTCATCGTTAATATCTACGCACCTACTTTCAGCCTATGAGAATGATTGGATCTGCCGCGGAAGAAGCCCTGCTTCTGTACTGCATGGGCCGCTGCAGCTTCCAATCCGACCAGTTAAGAATCGGACAGGTCATCAGGCTCACGTGCCATCGTATATTGAAGCAATGCATAATTCACCCGGAAAGACACAATACACAAACAAAAAACCTAACAGCAAACTACGTGGCATCCGAAAAAGAATGACGAAATTGTTCATTCACTGGCGTTAGACTGTTGGCGTTTCGTTTTTGATAGTGGAGCGCTTCAACGCCTAATTACTGCGAGCTCTGGGACTTAAGTAGAGGGTAGTTCGAATGTACCCAACCTCACCACCTGTGACAAGTTCCGAAAACAGAAGGGCCCTCGTCGAATTGTAAAAAATAAAATCTTAGCTTAAAGAAATTCTCGAGCCAAAAGACTCGAGCCTCTTTTTAGTCGTGGTATTAATCCAACAGGAATTTTGATGGGTCCGAGGAGGTCGTAAAGGATCCCGTGGAAAGACCCTAAAGTCCGTTTACTTAATCCCAGAGTCTCCTCTAGCAACGAATATGTTATGTTTGAGTTTTTGTGACTCGCAACCCTTACACACACCACCCTTTCTCTTGCTGTTTTGAGCGCTTTTTACGACATATGTCGTACAGATTATATGGCCAAATTGTTCGTACCATCCATACACATTCCTCAGTGCGTTGTCCCCAATGGCCAACTGAAGCTCTTCGAAACACTCTAGTGCAGTTAAACCTCGCTTGAAGTTGAACAAACCTTGCTTGAAGTTGGGTACGGCTGTTGTGCCAACGACACGCTCGTGTGTGCCATTTACTCAGATCGTTGGTTGTGCAAGAATTGACTTCAATTTTCTATCCAAACGTTAGCAAAGAAGGCGCTATCGACTATAACTCACACTCCACCATGCGTGGAAGTTCAAAGGCTTTCTTAGCTACCATGTATGCACTGTGGCCTTGGTAGCTGGTCGAGCCCGGTGGCGTGGTGGCATGCGTCTGCGGCTCGCGACCGGAGGAGACACATAGGTGCACGGGTTCGAGCCCCACCGTTGCACATTTGTATTTATGGGGGTCCGTCTATGAAGCAATGCGAAAAGCAGTCCCATGGACGTTAAATTTTGGCTGAGAGTCAGCCCCGAAAGGATTTTTTTTGGTAGCTAGTAAGAGATACTTTCCTAGCTTTTAGTGTGCTAGATCGCAAGGTGTTTTTTAGGATCTATTAAGTGTGTTCGAACATGTCAGGGGTGTATAAGTAACCCTTTAGAAAAAAGTTAAATACGTAGCATGTCCAAACAAAGCCGAAAAATTTCCAAATCATAGGACAAATTAGCGCGAAAAGTCTTATATAGAAAAAAACAACACAAAAATCTCTTCTCTGGGCCTCTGAAGTAACTACCCTAGGTGTATTGCCGATGAAACGTGCACACCGGAAAGAGTCCAACCGGGGTTGGTCGGAAAGAATATTTAAGCTCGTTAGCAGTACACAACGATTCGTATCCAGTCACCACTAATACTACAGTTGCGTGACACACTATAAATTAGACCTATAAACATATACGGAAGTTACTGGAGCGCAGAACCATAATTTGATATAAAACAATCTCTGGTCTGAAAATCAGCATTTCTGAAATTTCTTAAAATTGCGTACTGGCGTAACAAATAGACAACAACGGACGTGCCTGGTGGGTAGTTCAGTTAGGCTGAGGGGTCTTCATTTTTTTTTTTGTTCTGTTGTGTTAAAACCTAGTGATGTCCCAATCATAGGTGGAACGACTACGTTCGAAATGAGCTGTACAACGGCTAATATTTTAAAGTTCCTCGTCCTCAAATTTCAAGAGCGTAATAGAGTATTGAGATCACAATGACAACAGTTGACAAGCTTAGTATCTTACGCATTTTGTTGACCCTGGCAGTCCCTGAAGAACATGGGCTAATCAGCCGCGTCCAAATGCGTGGCGATGATAACCTACGTCGATTTTCCTAAAGTGTAGCTCTTCTATTCGGAGCAAAATGCAAGGAAATGATAATAAAGCTAAGTCGCTCTACTGCGTTTACGTGCATTCAAAGAGTTTTTTTTTCTAACCGGGTTGTGCTATGCAATCTTCGTTCTTCATATATTTCCACATGATTTTGAACCTTGATTTTGGTTTTTATATCACTTAGTTACTAAAGGCTTCCTATCTGCTTCCCGTTGTTTCATTGATCCTGAGATGTGCAAATAATTTCCGTTGTTTCATTGATCCTGAGATGTGTATACGTTTAGTAATCCGCTTGCCCTTCCCGACGCATCTATTGATCCCCAGTTCTGAGAGCCTCTGGTAAAGGAATACAATAATTTGTTTGAGGTAATACAAGCTTTATTTTTCTAAAACAGTTGCGCTAAGAGTGTTCTCTCTCTCTCATTTTCAACAATGTACCTTGGCTTTTTTATACCAGCCTAGGAGGGCGGACTTGCTAGAGTACTTCTTTCTTAAAAATACCAAATCCGTTTGTCTAGAAATTTTCAATTCCATTAGCTTAAAAGAGTTGAATTCTTTAGAGGTCATGGGCGGCCTGTTTGCGTGGCGGGTAGACACGCACGCACCCACTTTATTTCGGTCTACATTGGTGTTCAGCAAGTGCTATTATAAAACAACTTTAAGCATTATACGCCATTAAACATGTACTTTTTAGGCGTGTAACTTACGTACGTGTATGCTTATGTGCGTTATTGAATGCAATTGAACGCAGAACCACGACGCAGCACAACTGAACAGCGTTCATGAGTGCCGTCCCTAGCCAGGCCGCTCGGCCACGTCCAGGCCGGGCGCAGTTTGCCGTTTCTTGCCGGGCGCGTCTCGTCCCTAATCGCCAACGGGCGTGGCCGACGACCGCATCGAATAGATGGTAGACGCCTGGCGAGGGAGATCGTAGCATCATGGCGGTCGTGGTGATGATGGTGATGATGATGCCGTCAGGCCGGCAGTATTCTGCGTGTTTTTCCGCACACTGCTGCACAATTCTCTTCCTTGTGAGCTGCCCATTCTTCGGGTTTGTCTTCTTCCCTCCATCTTCGTGTTCATTTTCATCAGCCCCGCGAGGGGTTGTTTGGTTTATTAGCGGTCACGGTGGCCGACCACAAGGGAAAACCAAGACAAACTAGCGACTGCTGCTGCTGTTGTTGTTGCTATTGGTGGCGTCGTCGTCATCGTCGTCGTCATCGTTGTGGTCGATGCATTTGCATTGACGACGACGGCGGCGGGTTTTACATCGCGTGGTGGTTGACCTCTTAACGCTCGACCTGCTCATTGGGACACCACATATAGCATAGCGTTCCTCTATTTTGCGTTCGTCCATCTGCGCATCGACTCGCGCAGTGCATCGTCTCGCAGTCGTCGTCGTCGCTGACGGCGGCGGTAGCAGTATCTGAACGACTGCTCGTTCAGACCTGTCCGAAAGCCAAACTGATGGCTAGACAGGATATAGGTAGATATATATACTATGAACATAGACAGGCATCGTCGGCGCTACAACATAAGCACTCACACCCAACTAGATATCCTATGACGAAGATATCTAAAAAAATACTTTCCGGGCTGACTCTTAGCCAAGATTTAACGTCCATAGGACTGGGGGATTCGCATTGCTTCATGGACGGACTACCCCCATGAATACAAGTGTGCAACGGTGAGGCTCGAACCAGCGCACCTATGTGTCTCTTCCAGTCGCGAGGCTCAGACGAATGCACCACGCCACCAGGCCCAACACGACAAAGAATTATCTAATTGTGCAAAGATAAGTAGATTCTACAACTAAGTATCTTCGTACTCGTAGCTGGCCGTTGTGGAAGCTCTGCTGAACGATAGCCCCCATATCTCTCGTAAGGAAAAAGCGTATAGCCGTAAGTGCCGTCCTAAACGCGTTTTGACTCCATCTCTCTCATTCTATATATAAAGATATACTTGTATGAAGCTCACTATTTTATGCCAGCATATGTGTAAACTACGCGGCATCATTATTTGCTAGTAAATAACTTTGTATATGAATACAGAGAAAGCGGTAGTTAAAAAAAGCGAAAGGTGGCAGAGGTTACGTATATTGACACACACCAAACATAAATGTCACGAATATTTTTTTCGTAAGTCTGAGCTTAATAAAGTGATGAGCCTATATTTGCCCACTCATTTTATGATATAGATTGTGTTTTAACATGTCGACATGGTTAAATATCAGAAATTGAGACGGGTGGTAGGTCTCAATAATGAACGGATGTCGTCTCGAGAGGCAGATAGTAAAAAACTCCAAAACAAACTGTGTTTGTTACTTACAAGTGTTTTTGTACTGTTTGACATATATATATATATATATATATATATATATATATATATATATATATATATATATATATGGATCTCAATGCACGCTGTTGGGCCAAGCATCCTAAGGTGGATTGAGTGTTTCCTCACTAATAGAAGTTTCACAGTAAAGGTGCACAACAGCTTATCATTACCTACTAATTTTACGTCTGGTTGTCCGCAAAACACAATACTAGGCTGCCTACGTTACATCCTGTACACGCAACGAGTACACAAACTCGTTATCGTCCGTAATCCCAAATGAGGTCTCACTTAAGGTCTATGCCGATGACGTCAAGATCTATGGTCCTTCGAACTCAGTAAGGGACTGCGAATTGCTACAAAAATGTATAACGATTTCTATGAGATTTCACGAAATGCAAAACAATGCATTTTGACAAAAAATACAAGATTTGTATATAAAATTAATATTGGCCCCCTTGAAAATGTGAACGCTATGATAGATATGGGATCTGTTATGACCCCTGATTTAAAATTCTCAGAACAAAGTAGAGAGGCCCCTTTATGGTTTTCAAGCAATGAGAAGGATGGACGCCTATTGTAGAATTTTTAAAGAAACTCGTTGATAGAGTTGCATTTCGTTGCGGTGTACCACGAAAGGACAAACACGTAGAGGGCATAGTAGATGTTTTTAAACAACTGGACCAAAAATGCTTACAAAAGATCATACAAAATGAAGAATTGTGATGTCGAATGTTCAACTTTAGACATTTGCATACACGATCTAAAATTCGCTACAAACCGAAATGCATAGCGAAAAAGAAAATTGTGATGTCCCAGTTTCCTTGAAGAGCAACCCGAACCTATGCATGAATGTTGTGATATTTTGTAATGTACATGTATATATATATATACAGGGTCATTCATATCGTTATGTACTTATTGCGAGGTGCTAAAAGTAGTTATTCTGGATTTTTCTGCTACACAGTTGTGCGAAATCCACGTTTGCGGGAGAACCAGTAAATTTACTTATTGCGAGGTGCTAAGAGTAGTTATTCTGGCTTTTTCTTCTACACAGTTGTGCGAAATCCACGTCTGCGGGAGAACCAGTCAACGCATAAAGGAACTGATTATCGGTTCCTTCCCATCAGTTCCTTCATGCGTTAATTGGTTCTCCCGCAAACGTAGATTTCGCACAACTATGTAAGAGAAAAAAAAGGCAGAATAACTACTTTTATAAGTTTCACTCGTTCTCCTAAGCAAGACGTTTCCGCGTCCTCCTTCTTTTGGGGAAAATTATTTTCTTGCCGAGTTCTACCAAACCTCGAAATAAGTATATAACGATATGAATGACCCTATATATATATATATATATATATATATATATATATATATATATATATATATATATAAATGGCTTCTCAGGGGGCAACCTGATGCCTGGGGTACAAACTGTTATTGATTATATTATGCTTGTACGAGTTGCGACAGTGCGACACTTGCAAATACACTCCAACGTACATCAATTCCAACAATCAACATCCAAATCCAACAATCAATCAAATCTTTAAAAATATTTCTTGGCGCCTGACTTATTGCAGAAACATACAGTATGAGTAAACATGGGTTAGCTGTGTCTTTTTCAGCTACGCGCATCGTCTGCTAGGCCCTGTGTTTAATTAGGTGTGTCAGTTATTGACTTAAACAAGGAACCCCGTCAAATACATGTACAATCCATAAATAAAGATTACGTTTTTTTTAACTCTAATTCATACTGTTCCGTTTGTATAAGGTCACTAGGCCACACAACAGGGTGACAACTAATGAGGTCACTTAGATGATTTCGGTGCGCTGGCATTGTTGATTCTACGTCCTGTAGACATGTGCCGTCTCGGTTGGCCATACGCACTACATGGTAGTTGTAGCGTTCGTACCATTTCAATATGTCGATCCCGGTGGCGTAGTGGATTAAGTCTCCGCCTCGCAACCGGAGGAGACACGGATAGGTGCGCGGGTTCGAACCCCACCGCTGCACATTTGTATTTATGGGGGTTGTCCGTCTATGAAGCAATGTGAAAAACAGTTCCGTGGACGTTAAATCTTGGCTGAGGGTCAGCCCGAAAACTTTACCATTTCAATATATGTTATGTGATTTGTGTCCCTAGAGTTGTTGTTTAATAAATAATCCCATGTTTCGTGAGCCTTTCAAGTATACTAGCGTTGGCCTGCTTTTCTTTGTCCGATCGCAGTTGTCGCCGCCGCCGACATTTACCTCTTTCGACTTGTTGGTACAAAAGGATGACCATTCTCCTTTTGTATCGTGGAACATCTACAGGCTTCCCGGTCTGAAGGACTATAATGATTGATCAGGCAATAGCTAATTAATTTAACTATTACTAACCTGGCTGTCGTCTTAAGGGATGTTCACCATTCAACAGACCGCATCGAAATGGCCACGTCTCATTAAGTTCTACTTCTAGACGTGCATCTAAATACTATTCCAAGACTAATTTTAGCGAAGGAAAATCAAATATTTGTGGAGCCGAACGTTTCAGTTAACGCGTTATTTAATTTTGGCCCGATTGCTTTTCGCCGCAAGTTTCAACAAGAGCTTAGAGTCCTTCAGTAGTCCACAAAGCGCAATTTTATAATGTCTGATGACATTGGCTTTCATGACCTTGTCAGACAGGACTGGACTGGTCCGCTGCCATATCATCGTCGTCGATTCTTATGGTACTCGCGGCTGTTGACATTTGTGTCGAATTGACTCTTTTTATGGGAGGTTTTGCAAATGCATAATGTGCATGCGTCGCTGGCAGCTAAAAAAATCTTTCTGGGCGGACTCTCAGCCAAAATGTAACGTCTATGGGACTGTTTTTCGCATTGCTTCATAGGCGGACCCCCATAAATACAAATGTGCAACGGTGGGGCTCGAATCCGCGCACCTATGAACCGTCCCTCCGGTCGCGAGGCGCAGACAAATGCACCACGCCATCGGGCTCGACGCGCCGCTGGCAGCTACCAGCAACTAACTGGGACTCTCAAACCCACTAAACCCGTATGCGCTCCTTCGGCCTGAGGGTGTGCGTCGCGACTGCAATGAGGGCCTAGCTGCACCCTCCTCCTTCCGTCGCCCTTTCTTGGCTCTCCGACTCGGCCTGCCTTGCCAGGGCGTTGTCGCACTTTTCCTTCTGCGCATGAGTAGCCGTGTCGAAGTTCGTTTCAGGCCTGTACAGCAATAGATAATGTGCTCCACATCGTCTGACTCCTCCGAGGAACAGAGGACACACGTATCCCATTCCGCCTTCTGGATTCTGACTATAGTATGACTGAAACTGCCATGGCTAGCGAGCACCTGGGTGGCGTAGTACGAGGTTTACCCGTGACTGCGGCCGTACCATGCCCTGAGATAAGGCATTTTGAGACACCTGCTGGACATTTCCTCCTACATGACACCGCATGTACTCTGCACGGCTTTAGCTGTGTCGTGTAGGTCTAAAACGGGTCATACTCTGGGATCTAGTAAACTAGAAAGGTTTTATGATTAGCCTGTACGTGGAAGCAGTTACAATAATGGTGGTTTATTCCCATCTATTTTGTCTCTCTAACATCTGTGTCATTGATTAATATGCGTTCACATTATCAAATATACTGACCTTTGACCGCCGACGTGTCGCGCGATAGCCGCAACGTCGCCTCACAGTAATTTATGCATGCACTCAATTACGACATGCCCTCCAAAAAATCTTAATTACTTCGCAACCACAGCTCGCATGCCTTAGATTTGGTACCAAGTGATCGTCATGAAATGTGTTTTTATCCGAATATGTTCATTTGAGCGCTGTGAATGATCGTAGGGTTATGGTCTTGAGGCATTGGGCGCGGAAGCTGCCAAAATAACTTCAGTTTTGCAAATTCCCTTCTATACGACTATGTCGCATCTTCTGCTTAGCGTTATATGCTCTTCGGAGAAAACCGAATTTTCTCACGAACACGGCGATGTACTTAGCATTTGTATAGGATAACTATTTGTCTCGCAACAGTACATTGTATTGTCCTATGTCGGGCAAAAACACCACTACCACATATTGTAGTAATTTAACTCTCACTCTGTAACAAGACACTTAGAGACCATGTTCCATTGGAAAAAGGTTTGTTTTGACGAGCGCTACAGTTCTTTAAATTGATTCTCAGATATTGTCCGGACACGGTGTGTATACGCTTGGAATGCAAACAAATCCTTAAAGGTACCGCCAATATATTCAGGTTAAACTCTGGACGGCTTGACATTTTTCCACAAAATATATCTTATACATGGTGCCCTATATGGTAAAGATGGGGAACACTGACGTGCACACATGTGTCTTGTGCAGCGGCGGCAGACGAGATGGATGACGCAAATCACACGGATTGGACTCTCGACGGTACGTGGCGGAGGGTCCGATCACGACTAGACAGGAAGAGTATCCACTCAGAGAGATCTAGTCTCTGGGATGCTCAGCTCAAATAAAAACTGAAACGCGGGGGCTGATTCTATGGAAGCCGTTATGAAGGAAGAAACGAGATGGCAGACGATGGCAACGGCCCAGCAGACTGAAGATATTTTTTTAACCTAACTTTGGGCAGTAAGGTGTCATAAAGTGTTTTCCTATAAAACTTATTTTAGGTTAACCGTATAGTACAGTCGATTGAGTCACCGTCCGAGTTAAAATCGGCACAACGGAACTTTTCAAACTAGTTTCGACATTTGTGTTCTGAATTATAATTATAGTGACTATGCAATTTAAATACATTTCAACAGTTTAGGCATTTGTTCTAATAGAAGGAGCGGAATTCCGATCAAGTCATCGGACTTGTCACATCAGTCCACACTGGCACGCATGACTGATCGCAAGTATAAGCTGAATCAGATTTACCGTGCACAGCATATTTTGGTCATATAATCTATTGTTTGCCTAACGTTGGTGTTAATCAACTCCTAACGCCAGCGTAAACTCGTCTAATACGATAAACAACTGTTCTGAACGAACCGCGGCCCGTGAAGAATTCGTTCAACGGATTGGACAGTGATTTTGAAACTAAATTCTCACATCTGGGATAATAGAGCGGTTTAAGAAATCCGAAGCTGATCCTTCTGGGTTTCCGGCTGCCTTTTGTTCGATGCGTCGTTTGTCTGACATCGAGCACGTGAAGACGTTTGTGAAGTCGGTTTAACGGGCTGCGGTCTTCAGAGCCCGTAGGTCTTATAGGATCTGCCGGGCTAATGCTTGGACTGCAGTTATTGTCTCAGTGTTGTGTGGGCTTGCTGACAAAGACCTGAGTGCTGTTCAGGAAACTCCGGTGGTACTTAACCCGTATAGCCGTACGCTGTCACAGCGGGGTTGCGTATAGTCGCCAGGCGGCAGCCTTTAGTCATCAGAGGCTCCCGCGGGCACGCAAACAACTAGAAAGATCTGTTACAGCTTTGGCGGCCGCGTAAAGGACATGTAGAGTACCTGTCAGGTCAGTAGCTCGGAGCATCCCCAAATATTTTTGACTTTACTGGAGAGTGTTATTCCTCTCTAAATGCAGGTTGAGCTGCAAACGCAAATTCTGCCCGTTCAGAAATATTGCTGCAGTTTTGTTAGGCGTTAGTGTTTGGCTAGGTGAAACCCATGCGGACAGAGCCAGATTGCGATGTCGTGCAGCGTGCCATTTGCAATCCGCTCTAGCCCACTGGCGTCACGGGACGTAATAACAATCGCTCAATTCTCTGCGTAGGCTCTGAATTAAACGTTAGGGAAATGGGATATAGACAGGACTTCGTCTCGTGCAATATTCTACCGAGTTCGGCTCACAATAGAGCCATGGGACACGCAAATCAGTAACAGGGTATGATATGCTGGGATAGGCCATAGCACGTTGCTAGAACTAATATACTAAAACTTTTCTAAAATAAAGCGATATAAAAAAGACGTGCAAGTGCGTTTAGGGAGTTTCATACGATGGAGTTAAAAACATTTTTGATGTCAAGTATAATTGCCAGGCATTGTGATTTTGTTTCTGAATGAGTACTGCTTTTTCTTCATGCAGAGCTTGAAAATCTGGTCGGTGCCGAGCGTGCCGGTGAGTATGCGTGCGATTTGGCGTCTCGGCTATTCGCTGCTTCCAGCAGGGCCCCGCCGAGCTCCGTGGGATGCAGGAGTCGGCTCGCTGTCCTGCAAGCATTCTGTAGCAAGCTCGACACTGTGTGTGGTTCACTATCATGCCGCAGGGCACAGCGAGACTCAAGTTGCTGCTCTAGTATCTAAAAATATCAGGCGCAGCATGGATTTATTGGAAGGCTATAGAGCTGTGGTAAGGCCGAAGGCAATGTATAATTGGTCCTAAGGGTTCTCTACGTCACCTGTTGCCCTGGGCATTAAGGTCTCAGAGCAGAAGGTCAGTTCATTCTTGGTCCCTCCTTCCAAAAGTAGTGCCTGAAATATTGGCCGGGTGCATGTTGTGTACAGCTCGCTGGTGTTTTCCGTCTTCTTCTGGCGATGGGCTGCGTTGAAATACCTTGTTGATGGTTTGGCGATGATTTTTTTTGTATTGAAATAAAGTCTTCCAAGGTGTCTTTGAGAACGTTCTGTAGAAACATTAGAAGAGACGTGTATTGAGTAGGTAGACACTTCATCTATAGCGGTAAAAGCAAAATGTACGCCTCGGTCATCCAGAACGTGTACAATGAGACTATTGCTCAATCTCGTATAGAGTGGGCTGGGACCATTTCAGCAGCGTGCCCCGGACGGACGCCGCGTTCTCGCGTTGGACGTCGAGATCGAGGCGTTGTCTCAGGAAACCCGCAGATCTCTTGTTTCCGGTTGGAGGTTCAACTGCCCACCGACCCTAGGGAAGAGTTTGCGAAAAACGTTGCCTGGGGCCCCAGGGTTGAAACTACACACATAAAACCACAGACTAAACATAAACATATTGCGCGCTCATGATAATCCTTAACTGTTGTAACGTCGCCCGTACACATGCATTTTCTGGCGTGGGTGGCGGTGACCACTTGAGAAAGGATGGCCATTATTAAATCCCTTATCTTGTCCAAAGCTCGAGCTGTTGCAGTGCGACTATCTATCACGGCTATCTAGTTTAAAAATTTTGGGTGTGTTCACGTCAATGATTACAGACCCCTGATAGCACAGTGTGTAATAGGTTAAGCATTACTTTTGGAACACCACACAACGCTAACTCTCTGTTCGAGAATTACGGTTCGTAACGCGGTATCGAAAGCCGCCTTAAAGGCTAAGAAAACAGCAAAGAAAAAATATCATTTATTTTGGAGGGCCATTTGAATGGTATTGAAGAGTACAGCGCCAACCGTCATCGTCGGACCTCCTTTACCCTTTCCCGTGCTGCTGCTCTGGCGAGCATTCGGTACTTTATAAAGAATCTTCCAGTCGATGCGCTATCAATGCCTTCATGCTTTAAAGTTGAAGGGAGCATGAAGGCAAATAGCCATAACAACTGCTTGTCGCAGATTTTTGTTTCGGCCAAAGTCCGGACCCGCAGCCTTTCTTGGCGGCGCCTTGATCCACTACCTTTGAGGTACCAATAGGGCGAGCCAGCTCATTGCGGTTGCCCCTTGGCCTCATATGAAGATACATCGGGGTGCAACTGGGGACCGTAGAAAAGCTGGCCAATACGCGTCGAAAATGTCTATCCAGCATTTTAGGCGATACAGGACAGGCTGATGGGGGCGCGTGTCAAAGCGTAACGATTTGTGTGCATGAAGCTGGGACTCTCCGGAAAGCTTGTTTTGTGCTTTTATCTCTTGCTCCAGTTTAGCTTCCTGCGCCGCCTTTTAAGAAAGCCGACTGTCATTCGTAGAAAGATCATTCACATGCGACTTTTTGCTAGTATACAGTGTTTTTGAGACAGACATTCTTAGGTATACCAACGGGTCTATCGGGGTTTGCTGAGTGGGACGCACGCGGTCTAGTACAACATTCTGTATTTATGTCGCATAGAGAGCTAGGAACAGTGAGAACCTCTTACGAGAGCTCGAGTCAGCGGGCTGAGTCAGTTGTAGCGTTTCGGACGTCAATTATAATATTGCCGCCTTCGGCCCGCTGCCTGATGATGTACTGTGAGCGGTATTGCAACTGGAGAGTGTTCAACTGCGGACTTTTGTATTTGACGATACCACGTCAGGCGTTTGTAGCAAATATATCAATCGTAGACCTTCCTTGGGAAGCTACGTAGGTTGACTCCTTAGCTGTGGAGACCATACATATTCTGAAGGACGCTAATGTGCTGATAAATGCGCCTGTTCTGACGTTGTCCGGTTTGTCGACGGGACAGTTAAGGCCCCCGCAAAAAACCGCTGTTTTGCTAAGATCAGCTTTTCCAACAGGTCGCGAATAGCATCCGAGGGACTGGAATGCATTGCAATTATAGTTTTGAAACTTCCTGCAAGTATGACGCAGTTTTCCTTTGTGTATACTTTATTTTTCTGAAAGGTTTCAGGAATGCATGATGCACATGCGTCACTAGCAGCTTGCGTGACTAGTGTGGGACTGACAAACCCACTAAACCCGGTTTCCTCCTTACCCTCCTAGGCTCGGTAATACTTGGCACATCTTCCAAGACGTGGGAGAGGCGTCCCTGCCATTCCTCTTGATTCGGATAGGTCTTCGCCTAGTTTTCACGTTTACGTGCAGTTATATAGGATGTATGTGTCAAGATCTTAAGAGCCTGGTTCCACTTTCTCTCTCCCGCGGCTGCTGCTTGAACCTCTTCCGCCGAGCATTTTCCTTGGCTGTCCTAAGCGTCAAAATGACGCCGAACAGCTCCGTCGCCTCCATCCACGTTTCGGTCTTTATGTAGCTAACCATCTTCTTGATGGGGCGGCCCGTGGAGCCCGTGCACCTTGCTCCTCAAAAAGATTCGCAGAGTAAGACAGTGTGTTGTCCGCCTTCCCAGATGCGCATGGCACACAGGTGTTACTGGTGCCATCCCTTATGTTGACCATGTAGCTCTGAAACCGACCGTGACTGATCGAAACCTGAACTGTACAGTAGGTCAGCTCCATGTATCGGCAGTCATACTTAGTTTTGAGGTCCGATATGTTTTTTGATAGACTCTTGGTTCAGCTCCCCCTGGTAACCCCGGGTATAACCTGTATTCATTTTTTCTGCCAGACCGCGACTATGGCGGTCCTGGCCCTGGCATGATCCAGAATTTCCTTCAGAAATATCTTGCTTCTTTCTCCCGCTAGTCGGTCCTATGGCAGCATCTTAGCTAGGACAAGGAGGGCTTCGGTCAAGACCGTTCAATACGCCTCGCTAACCCTGATTGCTAGCGTCCGTTGGGCCGAGCTTAGTGGTCTCTTATTTTTCCCCCTGCGTAGTACCATGTCCGCCTATACGGGCGCCGCGTAGAGAGCCGATGATTCAATCCAGCCCGTTAGATACAGTGCCTCGGTCGTGTGCAATGCAAAGGTTAGATGATTGCTGTCCGTCCACTCCATCACGATCAATGCCATGACCATCATGGCCAAGTCATCCGCGTAGTCCGACAGCTCGACCCCTTCTAGGTAGTTGTTGATGTCCAGTACCTCGTCGTAGAGCAAGATCCAGAAGACGGGTCCCAGAGCCGAACCCTGTGGGATCCTGGCGGTAACTCTGTATCCTTGTCTCTCTTCAATCTGACTTAATTTATCCAAGTAGGATTAAATTATTTGGCAGAGATACGTAGGTATTCCTTTCCTTTTCAGCGTTTGTACAACTACTTTCCAGTTCGTCGTGTTAAAGACATTTTAATCTCCAAGGGCATAGAGGCACGAATTCCCTCATTTTAGGAGTCTTTGGAGTCTCGCGACTTGCTCGTTGCAGGATCCTATCCAAAGTCCTAATGTTAAACTTTCAATTTCGGAAAATAGACTAGGCGTTTGATAAAGCTTCTCTGGTTGTCAGTTCTTTGTTCAACTTAGGGACCAGAACAATTTCCAAGATCGCCCCTAAAGTGCCAAGGAAGCAGATGGGCTTGTAGGCCGAGAAACCTGTCCCATTTTCGGGTTTAGAAATGAGGACGAGGATTGATTTCATTCATAGCCTAGGGAAATTTTCTTCTCTAAAGGGTCCGTTTGCCAAAGTCTGGAAGATTTTCGGTCACAGCCTAGCGAATAGCTTAGCCAAGATAAGGCTTAAGATAATAAGAACCTAGACTATCTCCAGCAGCACAAGACTTCCAGAATAAGAACAAGGATTGTCTCCAGCAGCACATCCGGCGGAAGCTGATCATGACATCCTGGTACGGCCACGGCCTATGTAACTGTCCACATATACGGCAGGTTACCTTGGGAACTCCCCAAATTTCCCCAGAATCCTATTGGGTGAGAAATAGGAGCTGTATAAAACTGCCATTTGATCTACCTCAACTCAGGTGAACTATTGACCTAACCCACTAACCCTAACTGCCAAGCCCGGCTCGAAGCCCGTCCACCATATCGCTCGAATGTAAACTTAGCCAGTATACATCAAAAATAGTACATCAAATAGTACCAATCAAAGCAATGTTTGTAAAAAAAATAACACGATTCTATTTGTTGATATCATGGCTGGCTTATCAGCTGGCTTCTCTCATGATATAGAAACCCTAGCCAATAACGATTGTTTGATAACTGCGAGACTCGCCAGAAAAAAACAGTTGAAGAAATTATCATTTTTCCACGAAGTAGCACTCGACCCTTTCCATTCCTTGTCTAAAGCTATTCAGAGCAAAGTTACAAGGCACAGTTCTAAGAAACTTCTGCGAAGTGTCTATTGGTCGTTCCGACGATGATGACGCTTTCCTCTCCCGAAGTGAGCCGACCTCACTTCTGTTATTGAGGATATTTTTATTTTGTCGAGGTGCCGCATTTCAGCATACAGAAAACGAGAGTCTTCTGAAGTCATTATTGTCGTGCAATACATACTAAATTCCGCTGGACATAATAATTGGTATGTTCTTCTGTGCAATGCGTACGCGCGCAATATAATGCATCGGCAACAACCCGGTCGCAATGTTGAGTTCCAGCCGGCGAAACGTTAGCAACCTCGAACTTCATTATATGGTTACTGCTTTGTACTGCATCGTTTGTATGTCGTTTATCGTTTGTCCTCCCTTCTCGCCGCACCCATTGGCTCTCTACCGCCGTTGCCCTTTCTCCTTATGATGTATTGCCAACGGTCGACGAGACCGGGAAACCCCGACGTTGATGGTCGAAAATATTTTGTCCATCCAAGCGATCAGGCCGGTCCGATCTGCCGGCCCCGTTCTGCGTCCCTTGTTGCGTTTACGCAGATAGGCCGAGAGAGGCCGAGGTGCGAGAGCGTGCGAGCGAGAACCCTACCCGTCACGTCAGAGACGGAAAGGAGGCAGGACTCCTTCAACTTTAAAGGGCGAGAAGGACAACAAGGCCCTCGTGAAAGCTGTGGCGGCCGCCTGAGGAGGACCGACGCTAGACAAGAGCGGCGACCATCAGCGGGCTCGGCTCAAACGCGCTCAACAGGCGGTCACCGAGAGAGCTGTTTGTCGCGTCGCCTCACGGCTGTGGTTGTGGTGTTTGTTGTGCGTGCTGGCGCTGCCTTTGTGGTCTTCAACCATCCTTTCTTCTTTTCGCAGACCCGATTGTGCATCGCGTCTGTCCGTCCGGACGCTACCACTCTCTTTTGCCGGCGGCTTACAGCAGCGAGCTGTCTTCACAGTGCCGTCAGTTGAGCTCAGCTAACGGGTTGTTGCTCGTACCCGACGTCGCCGCCGCCCACGTGGCCGACAACGACATCAGCAATAATAACAACAACATCAGCAATAATAACAACAACATCATCAGCAGCAGCAAAAGCAACAACAACATCATCAGCAATAAAAACAACAACAACAGCATCATCATCGTCATCAGCAGCAGCAGCAGCAGCAATAACAACATTGTCATCATCATCAATAACAACAACATCACCAGCAACAACAACAACAACGTAGGCAATCACAACCGCGGCATCTCGCTCTGTGTGTTTCCTGCGCGTCTCCGACTTCTTCACTGCACCGGGTGCGACAGCTGCAGCTAGTCGCGTTGCTGTTGATGCTGATGCCACTGAAGCTGGCAGTACTTTGCCAGCCATCAGCCGTCGCTTGACAGTAGCAGTAGCAGCAGCAGCAGCGGCAACAACACCAACAACAACATACGCGCTTCCTCCACTATGCTAAACAGTGCGTCGGCGAGCTGACGTGAGCGTGAAGTCCGCCTGAGGTTTGGTGGCAACAAACCTGTACACAAGACGAGAGAACCTCGGCGGCTATCATTAACAGTACTTTTACTACTGCTACTACTACTACTACTACTACTACTACTACAAATACTACGACTACTTGTTGAGTCGATGGTGCCAAAAGCAATCGCCTCAGCTATAGCTGCAAGGGTTAGTAGCGTCCCTACTACGGCTGCGCTTGTTGCTGTTGTCGTTGCCACTGAGCCAACTGAGTTGTACGCATAGCGGGAGACGACTGTGCGACGGCAAGGGGCAGCCGATATTAGGAAAGAGTTCTATGAGGGAAAATTGAGGAGACGCCGAAGCAGAGAGAGAGAGAGAGAGGCAGGCAGGCACCCTTCACTAGTGCCGCTACACCGCCCGAGTGGCCGCGAGGAGCTGTTGCGACGTTTCGACGCACCGTTTCGCCGCTCTCACAATAATTCGCTTCAGACTGCTTCGGTAGTTTGTCAGTCGCTTTAGCTCCCCGTACGGACTGGCTGCTTCGAGCTTAAGTATGACTTCGACTTTGTCGACGTAAATTCGAAGACGTGCGGCCTATCCGGAGGCTCGGAGGCTTTGCAGCCAGTGACAGGAGAGACGACGGCGACAACAATAACGACAACAACAGAAACAACAACAACAACAACAGCAACAACACTAGCAGCAGCAGCAACAACACTAGCAGCAGCAGCAGCAACAACAACGACATCAATAACAACGTCAGGTACTCCTATCGTCAACATCATCGACATCATCGCCGTCATCAACATTATCGTCACTAAGACTCGGCATCCAAGTATAGATCAATATTAGCTGCGCGTTTCGTTACCAGTTGGTTTTGTCCGTCCGTCCGCCAGGCCAGTCCAACGTCGAACACGTCCGAGGCCAACGAGTTGAAGATCAACGTACAGAAGCATCGCAACATCAACTCAACCTCAGTTGAGTGTACTGTACCGCGACGTTCAGTTAATGATAGGGACCAAAACACGACGACAACAACAACGACGACGACGACCACGACAAAGCAAAGAGACCGCGGCGGCGCCTCCGCCGCCGTCAAGTCTCCGGCCGAGCTCACTCACACATATATATTTATATGTGTATATACATGTGTATGCATATATACGTACATACATAAATACATACATACAAGCGCGTATACGGCGCTCAAGAACGTCACTGCGCCTCGGGAGCACCTTCGTCCGGTGGTGTCCGGTCTGCGTCTGCGATCTCGGTGTCGAAGCTCTAGTGGCAACGGACTTCAAGACAAGCCAAAACAGCCGAGCCGATAAGCCTACACTTACTACTGCTCGCTGTCATAATGATCTCTCTACTGTGTGCAGCGCAATGAATGGATCCACATTATTCCGTACGGCTATAGTCCGTCACTGTAGCAGCCATCTGCAGGCAAACGTTGGCCGGCTGTGGTAAACGTCGTTCCGTGGGTGGGTGTCTTCTCAGCTCGAATATCTCACGGAGACGTTATGAGCAAGACGATCGTCGTCGCAGTCAAGAAATAAATGTTGCAGACAAACGCGCAGTTGTATCCCAACGAGGCGGTGAGCATATTTATTGCGAACAGTAATTGTAACTGTGAGCGTCGGTGACCCGATGACCGGTACCAGATCATACGCAAATTAATAGACATTCCTGCAACGATCACGCAACGATTAAGTACAGAACCATAGAGGTGCGGGAAAACCGGACAGAGAAGACGAAATACACCAAAGGGCAAAACTGCAAGGCTAGGAGACAGAGATTTGTTGAAGTCGAAAGCCTGCCGACGACCAGCTTCACAGCTTCACAATGCCTGAGCAGGCCGTACCAGGTTTCGGGGGCGGGGCGCTCAAGATGGACCATGTCGTGGCGTTGCTATCGACGTACAAAATCCTCCGGAGCGCAGCAAAACAGACGCCGAACGCTGCTTTCTCATTTGCCGCTCCAGACAAGTTCGAGATCCTGCATATGCACTGGAACGTTGAGGTTGGTAGTCAATGTTGATTTAGATAGGGTTAGGCTAATTGTGGTGATTATTGACTGAGCAGTTGTTAAGTTGTAAGTAAACTTATAGATCGGCCAATTAGTGAATAAGCTTCAATCAGCTAATGACGGCGCCGATGACGTGAATGACGTCTTTGTGCTATACCCGTTGGTTTTGTGACACGGCACGCTTCCGCTGCAATACAGAACCAAACATCTATTATGCCATACATTTTGCGCGTTTGGGCCAACATTTTTCTTGCTTTCTCTTGTCTAGAAACGCAGTAAGTCTTGCCTTTGAGACCGGACGCTTGTCGCTTGTCGTTCACCTGTACCTAGTTGCGCGTTTCACCGGCTGATCGTTCTGTAGACAACCTTTCGCGGGTGCAAACACGCATACGCATGAACCGGTACCTGTCGATTAAACGCTCTCGTATGCTGTTCACTCAATATAGAATGAACAGCATGGTATAATGTGGGTAAATCTAGAAGAAAAAATACTATAAAATATTTGCCGTCGGTTGTCATTGCCGTTGTTCCTGTTCGGACAATATACGGTCATTTTTAAATCACTGCAAGGCATAGTGAAGTGTTAGGATACATTATTATTTCTAGAATAAATAAAATGCGCACTAATTGCACATTTTGCACATACGTTCGTGTGTGCAACCTTGTCAGATCCTGTAAAAGAACTTGCACCAACAACAACACTAACAAAAACAACAACTACAATACAGAACGGAACGGTGATAGCCGTGGCTTTGTTTCGTACACATGCGGGTGTGAGAACAAGGAAGATATCGAACGAGAAAGATATTCTTCTTTATTATAGATTAAAAAAACGTTTACGTTCGTTAGGAATACTGCTGCTGCCGCTGCTGCTACTGAAGCTATTGGTGCAATGACAGCTGTTGCCGGCTGTGTTGACGCGCTGTTGTTGTCATGATAGGATTCCTGACGGTCGCTAGTGAGACCATGTCGTGGTGGACATCAACCGCTCTCCACAGTCGTTCATCGGCCGACAGCATCGGTCTGCTACAAACGGCTTGTCTACTTCGTCATCGAATTCGATGTCGCCAATACTGTCAGTGGTCCGACCAATCTCTTACGGAGCGTTAAAAGAGCTCCAGATGCGAAGATGACTCCGAACAACAGCGGAAACAATCTATCTCGCTCAGTTATTGACGACCGTTCGTGATGGTTGGCAGCATCTCCAGCTAATCAGGTGGCTGGTACCTTCTTCTGCCAAGGGTGGCTGGTATCTTTTACTAATGGTTGGCACTTTATTGGTTGTTGTTGTACCTGCCTAGTCCCATGCTGTCAACAGTGCTACCGGTACCGGTACCAGCAATGAAAAACGGCCGGCTAACTGGCTTACTCGACGTTGCCTTCACATTTACATTTCACAGACGGCAGGCGCTTCGCTTCCTTAGGTTCGCAAGCTTTGCACATTCGAACTCGCGCGAACTTTATTCGCCGAATAGAGGGTGGAAGGATGCTGGGATCCATGCAGCGAAGCCGGCAACACTACATGTGTGCGAATGGGCCAGCGAGTTGGAAGGCAGCTCTTTATACGCTGCATGTATGTCGCAGCTGTGTATGTAAAGGTATATCAAAATATATACTCATTATTCCAATAAGCTAATTTTATTGTGTAAGTCCAACATGTGTATTTTAATTTATTTAAGCGGTTAGCAAAGAATAGTCACGGCTTGTAAAATTTGTTTGGTCAAACCGTTTCCTTAGACGGCCAAGTACCTCACTCGATGTGGTGTTATCAAGCGGCAATAATAATAATAATACATTTTTTTTTGAACAAGGGTTTGTTTTATCAATATGCACATGTATCACAATTACTTACATATTACTTAAATAACATCTACAATATTGCATATAGTATTCTTACTGCTTGAGTGTCGGTGACCACTCAGCATCATCTTGGCGTTGCCTCTCTGTAATTCTAATGACACTCTCTGGCGGAGGAACGCGGTCGATCTTGGCTCCGATGTGGCTTCAAATAGCTTCTTTTCAAGCTCTTTTGCCAGTTTGAGTGCATCCTTGCCCCAAACGCCAGATGACTCGAGGCCGAACGCCATTACAACGTGGTCTTCAAGAAGATGCGCGTATAGGCGCCGTTTGTGCATCTTTCGTTGATGGATAATGTGGCCGACGCCCGCGTTGGCTAGTGCACGGTAGCCGAGGGCGTACGTGTCTGAGACAGTCACGTCCTACGCCAGCGGCCGATTATGGTACCAGTCTCGGCTGGTAAGGCCATCCGGTCGACGCTTGTTGTCCCTTTGCAGTCCACCAGGCTCAAGCGTGACGCGTTAGCCGGCTTGCCTGAAAGCGCGCCCGAGGATGTCATTGATGGCATCGTGGCGGCCCTGCGTGAGCCCGGCCAGTTTAGTGCAACTAAGCCAGTGCAAGCCGCGTTCATCCACCGTTCCACCACACGGACATTCCTCCCTCTCAAACATGGCAATGCCAAGTCTGAGGCCACTGGCGGCACGGAACTGGTCATCGGCCAGCTTACTGCCGACTAGCTCGGCCGGAAACACGTCGAGCCACGCTCCAGCGGCGTCAGATGAAACCGCTTTCAGTCTAATGCCGTCTACATCTAACTCGGAGGCCGACAGAATAATAATAATAATAATAATAAGAAGAAGAAGAAGAAAGCTGCCGCTACCTTGAGTAGGACACACGTGGTGATGGTGGTGGTAATATTGTGAGAAAGAGCCGGTATTGAGTGCTTTGCTTCTATTTTTTGCCTACGACTGTCAATACCGGCAGTACAAGTACCATCCGTACCGAAGTAGCAGCAAGAACTCACACGTTCGTTCAACCAACAATTTGCAAAACATTCTCGACACGATATTGACGGCGACGACGATGATGATGATGATGAGAAAGGTTTGTCCTGATGGATGGCCTCATCGCCCGATGGGTCGACCCATCAAGCCGTCAATCTGTTTGTTGCATTGCCTTGATCGCCTTGGTACTATAGTCGTGCACCGCGTTCTACCAACAATTTTTCTCTGTACGATCAAGCTCTCTCTCTCTCTCCCTCTTGAGGTTTGTGATAAAATAGATAGGGGAGCGGAAAGGCCCAGGGCGAGTCTAAACTTAGAGTTATTTACTTTACCCGTTGTTCTGTTGATTGGGACGAACCGACTATACACACCGTTCGACTGACTGTTCCGCTCTGACGGCCTGCCGCGGTACAGTTGACGTTGGTTCGTTGCTCGGACGTTTGCAGCATAGTTGCTGCATCGATGGTCGCAGGGGAATAGGGCTCACCCATTTGACCCGGTCGGACGACCACATCGTTCGGCGTTCGCGCAGACGGCACAACTGATGACCACGCTTTTCTCCGGCCTCGGAGGGTCGGGCCGCGGCGGGCCCTTAGTTAAACGCGCGACGAAAACTCGACCCAACCGACCCAGCTCGTTTTTCCCGTTTCGGCTTTTTGCTGAGTGGTAAGAGAGGAGCTATTAGAGCAGGGTCGACAAATCAACACACAGTAACGGCCGTTATCAGTTGTGCTGTCGAGGACGAAATGTCTAACTGTTGTTACTGTTGTTGTTGCTATTGCTGCCGTTTTTGTTGTTGTTGTTGTTGTTGCTGTTGCTGCCGTTGTTGTTGTTGCTGTGGTCGTCGTTCGGGACGAAATGTCTCGTTAGCCGAGCGCCTTGTTCATTTTGGCAGCAAGCAGCCGCCGCCTCGGTTTTAGTCCGCCCAAACATGCCTCCGCCGGAACAAACAGCAACACTTTTCGACTGCCAATTGGTGCACGATTGTGAGTGAATAAGGCCAGTGTCAGTCAGGCTCAAGTCTGTCAGGGCGGAAGAGACTGGCATCAGGATGCAGCGCAGGGTCGAATGGGTCGCAGGCCGGGACGATGTTGAAGTCTGTAGTCTTATCGGCACTATACACTATGCACGACCATAACGCCTCAGACACGTATAGAAGGGGCAGACTTCGACCGAGGCGCATTGACGCACGGCGTTTACAAGCAAACAGCAAACGCCGCCTATGAGAAACACAGCGCGTCAACGGCTAACTGCAGGCCAGTAGTTCCGTAGTAACGACAGTCGACGTTGCTTGCGGCCTGTTCGCTCACGTTGCTGCTTGATGATATTTGTTGCGGTTGTTGTCGTTGTTTGTTGTTGTTGCTGCTGCTGCTGTTATTGTTGTTTTTGTTGTTGTTGTTGTTGTTTGTGTTGTTGTTGTTATTATTGTTGTTGTTGTCGGCGTTGTCGTCCATCATCGGTCCTAATAGCAATGACGAAGATAAAAAGAGGACGACCGTCTGTATGGCGGCGACTCAACCAGCGCCGAGGCAGACTTAGTTCTCGACCCTCGAGACGACCTCAGCTCTTCTACTGTGCGGCGGCTGAGGTGGTCGCGGTGGTCCCGAAGGCAATGGCATCGACGCGCGTCATCGAAACAGCGCTAGCTTTCGTCATTGTCCCAACGTTTGTTTGTGGCGTTCATTGTTACTACGACGAGGAAAGAGTCGACGTGTGTGTACGCTAAGCATACGCGGTGTGTCTATGCACGCTGTGTGTATACGATTGTAGTGGCGACTACCTGTGGCTTTCGCGGCCAGGTAGACAGCTAAGCATAGCTGTTGCTGCAGAATGTGCAAATTATAGTAAATATGAATAGATGTATATAGAAGCCTGCAAACGGTTTCACAAGGTCCACTAAAGTGGTGGTGGCGGTGAAAAAACCTTATTCTATAGTCGGAGTTAGCTAAGACATGAATCTTGAGGTTAACGGCCAAAATTCAAATGTAGTTCGTTGATAGACAGTGCTCTAAGGACATTCAGCGAGTTTCAGCAAGCCGAAGTCAGAAACTGCGTTTACAAAAACCGTAGTGGATTTCAACAATATGCTGCATAACTGCTAGCGCGAAATAGGAGTTAACGCGTATTTCGCGGACCTGCAGGCGACAATTTGAGATAAAGCTCTATCCAGCCAGCTGGTTTGAAAGGCTTTGTTGTAGGCTATCTGATTACACAGACAAACCCTACAATAGACGTCTAAATACAGCGAGAGAAGAGAAAATAAGATCGTTGTAAAGGCAGCAGCGATCGGAAAAACTTAAATAGAATATATGCGCTCCAAAATCAGACCACCAATGCTTTTAAAAACAACAAAGAGGAACGTGGTAGAGGTTTGCTTTAATGCTTGGACCTCACGACTCAATGAAGTGCATCGACATTGGTGGAAACTCCGTCAATAACGTGTATTGTGAAATGTGTGCCAAACAGGTTTGCTTTTCGTTTTTTCAAATTATATATATAAAATAATATATACGACAACTTATGACGTCTTCCAGAGACCTTTGGAGATGCTACGTAACCCAAACGTCTTATTTGCTTCATAAAATCAAATCTCCATGAGCCATTGATTTACACAAAATGTTTTGCGCCGGCCAAGATTCTAGTTGATCTGTTTTCGTGGAGAGTTGTACGCCAGAACATTATTTTCTAACAAACAGCTGGGAACTCTATTTTCAGGTGGATCCAAAAGCGCGCCGTCTAAAATGCGAAGTTCGCTACAAAGTCCGCAGGTTGATGCCATGTGCTCATGAATTTGTGCTTGACAGGTACGTCTGACTGTCTTCTTGGTGCTCTTCTGTTTCTCAGAGCATAAATGAATTGTTAAGTTGGACTCACAATAAAGGCATAGGATACAAACTGAATCTCACTGCGTATAAGGTTCATTTGTATCAAACTAAAAATTGTCACACGGAAAGTAGACTTCTTTTATCACACCCCAGCAACCGCTATGTTGCGTCCGTTGGCACACTTCTATAATGAAGGTGAAAAGGTGAAGTCCGTATATCAGCTTGTTGCAATTGTCGTTTCTATGTGGACACACTGCAGATAACGTGCACAGAATAGGCCGCTTATAAGGTTCAAAGCCGTGTGAGATTTATTAGTAATATTTATTTTATTCGCCGTATTTAAATTATTATTATTATGAATTACTTATTATATTTGTAGTACCAACAATATATAGTATGGTGTAGCAGTATTATTTATGGTAGGAAGAACAGAAAACGGTTTAAGGTTTGACTTAATTAATTTATAACTAAATAATAATAATAATAATAATAATAATAATTATTATTATTATTATTATTATTATTATTATTATTATTATTATTATTATTTATTATTATTTAGTTAATACAATTGTGAGGTATGAACGTTTAAATTATGTTTATCCTGCTCTGATTATTATTATTATTACTACTATTCGTAGGACCAACAATAGTAATATATAATAGTTGTTTATTGCAAGAGTTTATTGTTTTTTACTTGCAAGAGCACAATTAACTTAATGATTTGACTATGACGTGACGATTGAACGCTTTGCTGCTACGGCCGACGACGACAACGATGACAACTGGAACGCAGCTCCGATATTCACATCGATAAGGTGCGCTTGAACCGCTGCAAAAGGGTCTACTACTACAAAAGTCCTCGTCACAAACTCTATGGCGAAGCGCTACGCATTCAGATCCCGAAAGAAGAAACCGCTTTTGAAATTGACATTACCTACAGGTGGGTGACCCGTGCGCACAATTATATATATATATATATATATATATATATATATATATATATATATATATATATTTAATGTGTATAATAATATTAATGTGTATTATTAAATTTCACATTAGATCTGTATCTATACAAATGGTGCCAATCGGATTTTTGTCTTGTTAAATTGTTTGTGAAATTTGTTGGGGTTGTTCTGCCATCGAACTTTAACTATATGGTCAATTCTGTATGCAGTCAACCAACTACGACACATAACTAAAATGTTTATAAATATTCATTGCTTTCATCTAAATGTGTTATGAATATTTATGAAACAATTAGTTATGTATCTTTAAACGTGTTAGAGAGTCGAGCCCGGTGGCGTGGTGGCATGCGTCTGCGCCTCGCGACCGGAGAAGACACATAGCAGGTGCGCGGGTTCGAACCCCACCGTTGCACATTTGTATTTATGGGGGTCCGTCTATGAAGCAATGCGAAAAGCAGTCCCATGGACGTTAAATCTTGGCTGAGAGTCAGCCCCGAAAGGATTTTTTTTAACGTGTTAGAGAATAATCTCCATCCCCAAATTGATTTTCCCCAAAATATTGCCCAACATACATGAAATTACTTGTATTGAATATCGAAGCGGGCTCTTCTCTCCCGACTCACTTGAGCTCAATCTCTTCGTTCTTCTTGCAGAATCACTCAACTAGCCTACAACAAGTGGTTCGAAAAAGAAAGTTTGCCGAAAAAGGCCAATTTTGATGGGTTTTTGTTTCAGAACGGGGAACTCGTCAGCGCTTCGCTGGAGTCATCGAGACGAGCGAAGTGTCTTCACGCTTTCCTTCCCTGTTGCTGCGAGAGCTCTTATTCCCTGCCAGGATGTCACGCAAGTCAAAGTAATTAAACCCCAAATGTTCGTTCGTTATTTAGCTACTGAGCTGAGCATATACAGTGCACTGGTATTTGACAAGCGGCCTAAACAGCATTCGAATGCTGCACACTTTTTTTGGCTATGAGACAGTGATGTATGCGCACGATGCAGACAAATCAATCGTATTGATAAATAGTCTGCTGTGACTACTTACGAGACAGCATCAGTAGGCACAAAGACAATAAGGTTGAACTGGTAGTCCTCATCATTAGTCGTCGTAATAGTATTATTGAAGGTATGATAATTCGTACTATTAATAACTCTTTTTTTACATCTGTCACAAATAATCCAAATTCGAGTTAATTACCCAAATAACCACAGAAGCTAGAGTTACTTCCACTTTTCTTAAAGGTTATGTTTATACATATATGTTTACCATATATGCTCACGCGTGTGCTTATGTGTTTTTCTCTCTCTCTAATTTTGATCATCTGTAGGTTGCGTTTACCGCGACGCTGTTGACGCCCCGAGGCACAACAGCCGTAATGGGCGCGTCGCTCCGAGAGTCGGATCGTGCTCCGGATGGCCGCAACATC
The DNA here is from genome assembly GCA_003439945.1 of Dermanyssus gallinae. Lineage (NCBI taxonomy): Eukaryota > Metazoa > Arthropoda > Arachnida > Mesostigmata > Dermanyssidae > Dermanyssus > Dermanyssus gallinae. The sequence goes on along the minus strand of QVRM01005427.1, from coordinate 124,366 downwards.
TACCACTTCGAGCAGTCGGTTCCGATACCGTTCTTCTTGATTGCGTTCGCCGTCGGCGACTTCAGCTACGTGCCGGTGTCGAGCTGTATCGGCGCGTTCACTGAGAACGAGCTGGGCGACGCACGTTTCGTGGCGGCCACGGTCAAGCGGATTCTACCGATCGCGTTCGAGCTGCTGGGCCCGTGCGTGTTCAGCAAGTTCGACGTGCTAATCCTCAACGACTTCCCGTTCAAGGCGCTCGAAATTCCCGGCCTGACGTTTCTGAGCGCCAGCCTGGTCGGTTCCACAGAGCTGGCTGTGGTGCTGGCGCACGAGGTCGCCCACAGCTGGTTCGGCAACTCGCTCGGCATCGAGACGTTCCACCACCTGTGGATCACCGAGGGCATCTGCACGTACATCGAGAGGCGGATCCTGCTCGAACTGCGCGGCGAAGAGTTCTGGACGCTGGTCCATCGGGATGCCATCACTCGGCTCGAGTTCGAGGTGCGCATACACGGCGCGAAAAATCCCCGCCTCAAGCTGGTCAACCTGGACATTGAGGCGAGCCAGGTGCACTCGGTCGTGCCGTACGAGAAGGGCTATCTGTTTCTCACGTACATCGAGCAGTTGGTCGGCGTCGACAGACTGCTTTGTGCGTTGCGCTGCTTGCATCTCATCTACAAGGAGACGGCCATCAACTCGGAGAAGATCCGCGAGTTTTTCACCCGCCTCTTCGAGGAAGATCTCGCCGAAGTCAACTGGGACGAGTGGCTATACGAACCGGGCCTGCCGCGCGTAGCCAGACTAAACAACAACTACAAGAATATCAAGTGTCAAATAAGGAGCGCCTCGACGATGAATGATCTGGTGACTTCGTCGTAACTTCGAAGGCAACTTTGCAGTACGCTTCCAACCTCATCATTCTTTTTCGTCTCAGAACCTCTAGAAGAGCGGTTGTAGGATCAAAGAGTGTGCCGCCCTGGATAGCATCTCTGCTTAGAAGATCAGCAGGGCTTCCGCCACAGGGTTAGAGAATGCATGCGCTTGCGTATTCCGTTAGACGAAAAGGAGGAACACAGAAACACATAGGAAGAGAAATAATGAATATGTTTTATAGCACGTGGGAGGCGCTTCCGCACCTACTATTATTGTTTAGGAATGTTTCTGAAATATATATATATATATATATATATATATATATATATCTATCGTGTGGAAGTGTTCAGAATAGTTGAGTTCAATGTAAACAATGTATGGATGTACACATTACGACAGTGCAGTTGAGTGATTTGTCTGCTATTTCGAGTCCGTTTTTTTGGCATTTTTAGGATGAAGCTTTGATCACAATATGTAAAACTAATCAATGATATGATCTTCCCCTGATTTTGTCACTGTGGCGTGCCAACTTTAATATGTTCGGCGTGTTCGGTCAAACACCGAACAGCAGGTTACTAGCGCACTTGGCTAGAATCGTTTCGGGTGTCTATTCCCGCTGGCTAGGTCAGAACTTGAATTCACCTGCGCCACGTCTAATTAGGGAAATTGGGCTAAATTATTGTCATTAAACAGTTCATACAAATGCAAACGTGTTGCTGCGAGTACGACAGGAATCGCCGTGACGAGTTTCCGACGCTTTCCAGTAGTCTCGCATTGGTCGAACTGATTGTGTCTGCCCATTTAAATCCTCGTTGCCGATCATAACTGTTGTGCGCGCAACGTCCAGTAGTTATTGTTATTCCAACCTTAATTGGCCAATTAAACTAGACTGGCTACTATGACGTTTGGTGTTTGGTTTGTATGACATAATGGGATTGACTTGGATCCTTTAAGACGTTTTGTGTGGCGGTACACAAAACAATATGCTAGTAAAATCAATATAACAAAGCATATATAGTATATATATATATATATATATATATATAACTTTGTTTATTTTAAATCTATTTGTACTTAAGTTGTGCGAGACCCTGTACAATATCGATGTGAGGGTGAATGTCTAAATGTAAACACTGTAGATGTCAACACCTACAAAAGATAGTACATTAATAAAGAAAAGACACAGCCGAATGTTGTTTATATCATTATAATGCATGTTTGTATATTATTTTGCCCGCCGGCTGTCATAGTCAGCGAGGCTGCAATACAGAAACACACCAAGGCTCGCTGTCTCTGTGTGAGTTCTATTTAGCCACTACTAGCATTGCTATGTTCATCAACATGAATCATAGATACAAATCTTTTTCATCTTATTTTTTTCTCATTGCAATTTCATTGACATTCTCGTGATCGCCATTGTCAATTAGTGTTGCTGCTTTTATGATGTGGTCAGGAACCACTAAAATCATCACACATATATATATATATATATATATATATATATATATATATATATATATATATACGCATATGTTAGTAATGAATCGTTGAGGATAACCTCGCCCAACAGCAAAATGTAATGCACACCAAACTACAACGAGCAGCTGCCTTGGTTTCGTGCCTATTGGCGTACCCGCTGTTACTCGTAGGCAGGCTTGACGCTCTGTTTTAGTTGTCGTCGTCGTCGTAGTTGTTGATAAGACAACGATAGCGAATAAATGGCTGGTTAGGTGCCTGTGTGAAGGACTGCCTCACAGTGAACGGTCGCCTGGGGACGAGCGAAACCTCAAGCCGAAGTTGCCGTTGAAAAACGGTTGCCAGTGACCGATGATTATTCGGAGCTGGTGCTTTTGTGCGGCACAACTTCGGTGTAGACCGTGATGGCATGCGTGATGGGTAGATGAAGGTAGTCTCCACCACTCAGCTGAAGTACTTATCGATGGCGCTGCGCACCTCGCTGTCGCATGCGGCATGCGGCAGAGTAACCTCGAGGTTAGGGTCTTCGTCCATTGCGTCTTTAATCGTGTCCAGAGCGTACGTGTTTCCTGGGTAGATGAATTGTTGAACAAGAGAATGACAAGAAGAATAAGAGATCGCGGTTACGGCTGGTGTCGTCTGCTGCCGCCGACTGTCGCATTGCGGTTGTCATTAGAGTTCTACTTTATAATCTACATCACTGGCGGATCTCATCACAGCGTTTCGAAACGTTGTAACAACAATGTAATGTAACGATAATACTAGTAACATAATTTATGATCATCTTGCGCCGCACCTGGTTGCCGCCTTGCTCGGTCGTAATCATAAACCAACCTACTCTCCCCAGAGTAACTGATTAAATCTGTTTTGTTGTTATGATAACATCACCTAATGTTAAGGGAGAACAATATGAGAGCTTTATACTTCGCTTATTACAAAATTAACTTTGCTTTGATATCTAGCTATTGCAACGTGTTATATGTGGAAAGTGGGGATATACTGCATATATCGAATATAGGCGCTAAATCTCTTTGTTAAGGGGAAATAAGTTTAACAAACAAAACAAAGAACTAAAATTAAATATAGGGTTTTCAAAACCGCTATATATATATATATATATATATATATATATATATTATCAATACTCAAGAGAAAAGCGTAGCCCGTGCTAATGGTAAATATATTTATTGAGTGTGCGTTAATTGTTCGCCGGCATTTTTATGATCGATTAAGTGTGACTCTTTGTAAAGATTCATAGGAAAGAGGCGTAGCGTAGTAGACCTGCGTGAGGGTCTGTTTGTTGTCAAAGTGGCAGAGCCTCTTAAGGTGCGGGGGTTTACACGAACTTGGGAGAAGGAAATTAGGTCAGGGTGGTGGCAAAGGGTGTTTTTCCTGTAGAACAAAGCAGCCTGACTTCTGTTTCCAAAATATCGCTTTCGGCTGGCTAAGACAGATGCATGGCGTGCGGTACCAGCCTCCGTAGATAACGGCTGGAAGCGGGAAGTAGTGTGCATGCACCGAGGTACTCGGACCTCTTGCTTTGGTCACATGTCCGAAAATTAGTTTGGGTTGTTGCTGAGTATGGAGCGCGCCCGTCTTTGCGGGGGTCATCTGGAGTTCGACTAGAGTGAAGGTAAACAAGGAGAGCCAGGCATCATAGCAGTTTGATGAGGGTACTGCTGTGAGAAGTCTTAAGCGGTTAAAAACCTTGCCTTTGACTGTCTTAAGAGTGATGCAGAATACACAAATAGACTTTAGAGTGTCCTTGACGAGCTACAGGGGCAGCCCCTAGCATAATCGAAGGGGAGCAATCTTGTGGGGCGGGAACAGGAGCACTGGATTGTCCCGGGATATATATATATATATATATATAAGACAATACGACATTCCCTTGAAGGCTTGAAGAATGTCTTCCATGCGCTGAGAACTGGACATGCTGATATATCTAGGGTTTCCCCAACCGTCCTAGTGGCAGCCTGGCCGCTGACTCTAAGCGACCGGGACAACCATGACTAGCGCACTAGCCTGCTACGCCACGCCGCTACTTATGCTGTCGATGTTTGACGAATCAATAATATTAAAATTATATATATATATATATATATATATATACGTCCTCTCGATTCGCCGTGTAAATTGAAGAACTTACCTGCCCATCCTCTCCGCGCGACGCCATTGTTGACATCCCAGGCCAGCATATCGGCTGCTTTGTCATGCATTTCCTTCGAACCATCAAGGAGCATCCCAAAGCCTCCATTTATCACCTAAGCAGCACAACGCATGCATTTTCAACACAGACAAATAACGAAAGGCTGAAGCAAACGCTAAAGGCCGTCAGTCTTTCCGTCCGAGTTAACCGCTCTGACCCTAGTTGACTCAGGGCGTAATGCGGAGATTTATTGCGCACCTCTTGCATACATATTGGTTTAAGGTCTCTACACGGATCTGGCAATGTTGGTAGTACAAAAAAGCGCAGCTAGAATACGACGCTTGAAAGTCAGGATTACAGGCGTTAATGCATACACGTGTCCTCCCACGAGTTGCTGATATCCAAACTCTCCTTGTAGGTTGAGCATACGACTTGAACACAAGGTTGGTTGGTTGAACACAAGTTGAACATACGAACAGCGTAGCAATATAATTTTATAATTATATGTCGAGGCAGAACTAACGGCACCCAATCAAAAATGATGTTCCATACCTGGCCCCATCCCACGCCACCACCGTTATGGAGAGCGACCCACGTTGCGCCTCGCAGCGCATCTCCAATAAAGTTCTGCACAGCCATATCTGGAATGAGAAATGAGGAAGTGACACTCAATGACCGTCGTTTCACGTGAATCAGTAGTCGTGTTCTCCATCGATTATTACGCAAGGCTTACCGGCAGTAAAAGCAGACCCATCATAGATGTTAGATGTTTCCCGGAACGGGCTATCGGCTCCAGATACATCGTGATGATCTCGGCTTAGCACGATAGGACCTTTGAGACGTTTCGTACGCACCGCATCGTTGAATGCCTGGGCAATCTGTATATGACGGAAGCAGACAAAATGATGATTTCACTTTTTAATCTGCCAAGCGTTTCTTCATGATGCTGAAAATCACGTTTTGATGGTTTGCATACCTGTGCGATTTAAATAGTGTATTGTTCAAATAGTAATACAACGAGATAAGTACCTATCCATTGGCGTTCTTTATTTTAGAACTACCGCACGTTTAAAGCCATACATCATAAAAGTTACAAGGTAAAAATATAAAACAAAGTTATTAACGACTGGCTTTAATACGTGACGGTCGAGTCGAGCTTTAAGTAATGAAGCTCATTTCCATTTTTGCTTACTGCACAATATTAGTTCTTATAAGCACCTTATTTAGATCCAATAAATATTCGTAGTAATACAAGATATAGCCATGGCGATAAAATACTAAATGGGAGCTTATCTCGTGTCAGATTGTATACGGGTGTATGAGGGACAAACCCTCATCATGCTTAGTACCACAAAGAAGCAAGGTTGTCTACCAGGAGATTCAAATATCGAGCCCAGATGCGTTTGCGAGCGCCTTGCGACCGGAGGAGACTCATTAACCCCCGCCATTGCACATTTGCATTTGTAGGGTCCCTCATACGAAGAAATGCGAAAGCAATTTCGTAGACGGTAAATGCTGAGAGTCAGCCCGAAAAAAGGCGCACTGATTGATATCACGACCCTTATATGTACCAGGCTCTAGCCAGGCACAAAAACCTATTTTTGCTGTATGATGCCAGCCCGGAAATCCAGCACTCAACGACATCTTTAATCGCTTAACATTAAGGGAGAGGTAATGCTGCGTTAGTGGGGAACTCTGTTAATATGGACAAGATCAAACCTGGAGTATATGATTGATTTGATTTTTGTAACCCGTGATTCTTGTACGTGTATTTTTGCTGACTCCTTACATACGTTTATAGGGGGATAGTTGTTGCCTCAAAAATCGTATTTAAATAAACGTTTATGGTCTTTTGTACCACGTGGTGTTTAGAATCTAATCACGCACAACATATATTTACGTTAATAACTACTTGTAATGAGAAACGAGAAAATGAAATATCAATTTGTGATAAAATAGTGCTGGCATATACCTTCGTTCTTCCGCGACGGTCCGAATAGAGGATTCGGGCTTGGGAACCGACAACGAGGTTGTTCAGTGAGGCCTTCTCAATCCATCGGATATTGTCCGAATATTGGCATTTGACGCTGTCACTCACTGTAAAACGTCACAGAGGTTATTCATTGCGTACAATGAGAATACCCTCACCACATGAGTATAAGACTTGGTCATAAATAAATATATATATACGAGGGCGGATCGAAAAGTTCCCGACACAAAACTTGGACCGACACCACCAAGGTTTTCCGGCTTATTTTGCCTAGAAATGTCATGCATGCTGCGCAGAGGACGGCGTTTACTGTTGAAATTTGGCTCAAAGCTTTTTACGTAGCCGAAAATGGTGGAGCAACGAATCTGCGTAAAATTCTGTTTTAAAATCTTAATTATATGTTTTAAAATAGAGGATTTGTTACGATTATTATTATATTGTGGTTTATTGCTTGTTGTGGTTAAGCAGTATTCCGAACCACTGTGTAAGTGTGGTATTGTCGATTACGCGCCGAACGTGAAGAGATCGGGGAAGACGTTCGGGAAGGCCATCGACGTCAATAAAAGAAGAAAACGTTGAAAAAGTTTGTGATATCGTACTCGAAAATCTCTAAATTACCATCAGAGAAATAGTTGAGAAATGTGAGGTCATCTATGGATCAGTTGTAGCAGTCTTAACCGCTATTTTATGTGACAGAAGACTGGTGAAGAAACGAATTTCGTTCCAAATTCTCGAATGTTTCTCAAATAAACGCGCAATGGGGAATGCTCGAATTGAACCTTGGGGCGCGAGCAGAAGACCCTGAATTGCTTCAGAGAGTGATTAAATAAGGAGACAAGTCATGGGTTTATCGATAGTCCAAAGCCCAATAATTTTCCACGTTTTTTATTGTGGTTCTACGACCAAGAGATAATATAATCGCAAACGTTCTTAAGATTGCGCGAGAACGTTTGGCTCAAGAGGCCTGAACTCTGGAAGTTCCGCTTTTATAAATGTGTATTCGAATTTTTCGATCCGTTCTCATATATATATATATATATATTGTATTATACACTAACCGTCGGAATTCAGCATCTCACGAAGAACTTGACAGGCAATCTTGTCGGTCAATTCGAGATCACTGGGTTGTCCGGAGGTGCAAACCCAACGGAATGGTCCGAATCCCATCGAGAAAATGTCACTGCAAGTACGTACACAAGCTTGGCTTAGTTCTTCGTTAGTGTTCAAACAAACAATAACTTAGTCGTAATATGTTGGTGGTATCTATTTCCCCACAAGTCCTATTAAAACCTAATCGTACATATATTTATAAGACCGAATAATGCTGGCTATGTTTGCGAAATGATTATATTGCAAGTAGCGGAGATGGCTAAGATGACCTTCTTATGCAATCAAAGTAGACGTACCCCATGATGTCCTGAACGTATGAAGGATATCTAAATCGGATGCCGTCCTTTCCAACGTCGGCACCTGCGCGGGACGCCTCGAGTAGGAAAGCGTTTCCGTAGTCCCAGAAGCACAACCCCCGTGCTGCTAGCGAATTAATCGCGGCCACCTGGCGTCGCAAACTGTTTGTGCATGCATGCGTGCGAAGAGAGAATAAAAGGAGACGCAAAAGTTATATATATATATACATATAGATATATTTAACCCAAAATCTTAAATATTACGAGTATGATACCGCTAACAATACGACCAATATATATATATATATATATATATATATATATATTACGTACAAGTATAACATCTGTATAATAAGTGTTCATTCTCACGTAAACTTGTATTGCAAGTTCTTCCACAGCCGATATAGACGGTAGCGATCTTACGAATTGTAAAAAAAAAAGTAGAAGTTATATAAGCATAGCTTTGCGATGGGAAAGTACCGTGATGCGTCGGGGTAGATTACCACATCTATACAGTCTCTAATGCCACTTTCGTTTTGTATTTGATATATAACCTATCAAAACGTTGTTGTGGAGCATTGCATATGACAGTACCTTTCCTGAACGAGCTGTTTGAATCTTTCCGGTTCACGGATCATGACCTCGTTGGCCTCCTTGAACGTAAGCTGCACTGGATAGTACCCGCCATTGAACGGATTATGACAGGACGTCTGGTCCGAGCCGAGTTCCACGAGGAGTTCGCCCGTCTTTTCCGCCTCTTGTGCAAGGTATTCCCTACCGAGGAGTAAGTCGAGAACCCGTATCTAAAATTAATAGGTTACAACTGGCAGGGACAACAGGCAATAGCTGTGATAACTTAGTGACACCTACGTGTAGGAGCGCCAATAGCTATGAAAAACGATCGTTTCGCGCTGTTACCACCTGCATATTCAAAGTGTTACTGTTCTCACGCGGCGCCGCAACTTCCATAACGGGCCGCCAAGTGCACCTTGCTGCCATTTTCTACAACGTAGCAGAACACTCGATATAGAACATACGTCGAGACACATAACACATAATTTATCCAACTTCTGGGTATAACGTAACATGCCGGGTTAGATGTAAACTCACAGGGCGCAAAGAATATGTTGGACTATATATTCTTATTTTAGAAAGTAAAAATGTTCCTGTAATAAATGCTCGTCTGGGGGGCTTTCCCGCGTAAGTTTTAAACGAATGAGCTATTCTCAGCTGCTGATTTTATAAACAGTTGCGGGAAGAAGTAGACTGGTAATGTTCTAGGCAATACTACGGTACTCTCCAAAGATTAGCTACAGTACTTAGTTTGGTACGAAAATATTTACTATAGAATTTGCATACGGTGTGTACCTAAATACTCAATATCTAAAATAAACTTTTCAGAATGAGCCTCAGCCAAGATTTAACGTCTACGGTACTGCCTTTCGTATCATACTCAGTATCTAAGTACTGAAGGTGATCATTTATGTAATGTGTTTCTAGGTGAAACGGGCCCGTGTACCAATACAAAGCATTTTAGTACCAGACATCGACGATGTTGCCTTCGTAACCAATGGAAGTCGCTTGTTCCTCTTTCCTGGCTCGCCGTACTCTCTGCATGAGGTCGTCCAGATCCGAACAGATTTCGTGTAACCAACCCTGCTGGTACCTGTGAAAGGCATGCACAGCCAATTAATATGTCATAGCATTGTATAAAGTTGCCTGATTTTCTCCAGCGTTGAAGGACACCAGTCTATATTGTACTACGGTGCGTTTCACTACTATTCGAAGCTGTTTTAAAACGTGAAGATTAAGTCTAATTAACCCACAAGCACACAACAGGTAGCAAGAGGTGGTAAGATCGCCCACAGCAATAAACGCAACGGCGCTAATTATAGTACACATTCGGTTCAGCACGATAGAGCGACGGTAGCAACAACAACACTAGTGATAAAAATGGCAGATAAAGATACCTTATATTAAGCTGGTTTGCCTCACTATTTTTAAAATAAATACCTTGCAGCGTTTGTTAATACTTCTCCGACCCTAGTAGCAAGAATTCGAATCACGTTTAATTTTTTTTCAGAAATTTTCTATATATTGTTACTTGCAAGAGCAGCGTCCGTCGAGCTGTTCGTCTTTGTCGGTCACCGCTTAGTAAACTACCGTCCAAAGATCTAATTTATCTAAGACTACAATGATAGCACTGTGAGCTTCCAGAACCTAACTACGTGCATTTATAGCCTCTAACGGTTGTTATAATTGTTTGGTTAATTTCTGTAGAATGGCACTGTCTGTGTGATAAGGAGGGCGTAACGACAGACTGGCAAGCCTGAATAATCCAATATTCACTTATTTTCAATCTAGGAACCCTGGGTTAGAGAACCCGTGATCACACGTTCGCGCGGAGACAATTGTCCACTCCAAAGTGCTAACATAGCAAAATTATATAAATATATATATATATATATATATATAGGGGCACGTTTTCGTACGAAAGATGTGAATAGCTCAACTGTGGCGGCGTGGTCTGGGGGTCTAGTGTGCAGTCTCGTGCTGATCGTTGCCGCGAACGGACGTCCGCTCCGCGACACTTTTGGTCTACTAGACTTTGCTGTTATCGTGACATCCGTGCTAGGTGATGTGATCTGTGCGTTTTGACACTCGTGATGTGATTTGTGCGCTTTGACACACGTGATGTGAACTGTGCGCTCTGACACCCGTGGCGTGATCTGTGCGCTCTGACACTCGTAGTGTGATCTGTGCGCTTTGACACCCGTAGTGTAATCTGTGCGATTTGACACCCGCGTCTCGTGCGCAGAGCCCGCGGAGCGACGCGGATGCGTGTCCGCATCTCGTAACCGCTGTGAGCTAAGTGTCGACCTGTAGTTCCATTTGTGGCCACCAGGGCGGCGCCACTGCCGGCCTTGTCCGCCTACCCGGCGAGACGCAGGCCAGACAGACGCGGCAACGCTGCTACTGTTTCTTTCTCAAGAACTCTGATAGCGAACGGCTATAGATATCGCCTTGCCGTTTCGCCACCGTAAGAGACTTGCTCAAACGTAGCATAATCTAAGGCGCTTGCAACAATACCTGCTACATTTCCCGAGATATCTGGGGGAACAAGAGGTACAATGCCCGTACGGCCGTCGTCGAGCCACGCGAGGCCGCCCCCTGATCCTGCGGTGCCTACCAGCGAGGACATAGGGGGCGACCTCAACGCTCCCGTAGCGGAGCTAAACCGTCCCGCCATAGACGTCGACGATGTAGAATCTTCGATGGAGATGGATAACTCGTGCGTCAAGTCTCTCGGCATTTGAAAACGTCCATCGGATACCACTATGGGAATTCATTCTGACAAGAAACGCGTTTCTGACGTCGTCGAACAACACACCGTGACACCCAAGACGACCTTCGCAACAGGGATGACGGATTGCGCAGAGGCTAATCTCAAACAAGGCTTTGACGCGGAGGCAGCATACGGCTGGGCGTTAACGGTCCTCAAAGGACATGTCAGGACAGTGGTAGAGTCCTGCAAGTTATTAGTATCAGAGAAGCTGGGCCTGGATCTCCACAGGGTCGAAACGGCAGTGGATTCCTTCAAGGTTTCTCTGCGGACCTCGTAAAGGACGCGGAAGAGAGGGTCGGGAGCCTCCGGAGCTCATTGGAGGCGGTGCAGAGGGAACGAGATGAGTTGCTGGCGCGGCCTTCTCAATCCTCGGACCCTTCAGCAATCTGCCTGCGATGTGCTCCGGCGGACCCTGAGGCTGCCCGAGTGTATTTAGAGTCGCGTATCTCGGCAGCGACGACGGCTGAAGACTTTGCCAAACTAACGGGCCTGTTCTGGCCCCCGGGCTCCCTTCGGCAGGTTCCCTCATCTTCGGAGGGAATCACTTCTCTCAGGGAAGTGAGGGGCGTGCTGGTCGTGCCGGGAGCAAAGACTGACTCAGAGGTACTTGCCGGCCTCGCCGGTCAATTCCCCTCTTTACCACGGCTGCTTACACAGCCCCCAGGTACGGCGGCGGTGTTGCATACCACAGATACCTGGGAGTCACTCGCTGGGACCCCAGGCAACGGTGGCGAGAATCGTCACCTTGTCGTAGGCATTCTACATCCCAACAAACTCTGCGATGGGGCTGCGATTACACTGTTTCGCGCTGTTATCGAGCGCATGACCCAGCTCTCAGTCTCAGCGACCACGAAACCCCCTCTTTTATACGTTGCCCATGAGTGGCGATCAGGACCAATGCAGCGGATTCTGGCGGCCCTTGTGTCCCAGTCGTCACGGGACGGCCTTATAGAGCTTTGCCGGGCAGACACGCAACAAAGGGGTCGGCTTCCAGCAAATGCGAGTAGGTCCCCTCCACCGGCCTCGGCCCTGGCGGGACAAATGTCTGTCAGGGTCAGGGTCGGAGAAAGCCGGACCTGGGCCGACACAGTAAAGAGCCTCCGAGCTCACCTGGCGGACAATGCACAGGTGGAGTCGGCCGTGAGCGGCCTCGTTAGGAACGGTGACGGTGACGTCATTATCCGATTACGGGGCATCACCCATGAACTTGAGGCTCAGTTGGCCGATAGCATCAGCAAAGCAACCGGCCACCAGGCTGACAGCCGAATGAGTGCCGGCATGCGAGAAGTGGCCTTATGGGGCATTAATCCTCTGGTCAGCGCTAAAAGGATAGAGGCAGATATCCGTCAGCTACTAGGAGCCACCGAGGCAGTTCCCATAGTGGCGAGTGACCCACGCCAGGGCCGCACCTCGACCCGCTGGTACACGCTGCTTAAGGTGACGGCCCCTACAGCCAGGTGGCTTCAAGCTCAACAATCTATCCTGATTGCGGGCAGTAGGTGCAGGCCCGAGGTCTGGGAGAGATTACCCACATGCTTCAACTGCCAGAGACCCGGCCACAAGGCGGCAACCTGCGAGGTACCCAAGTCGGCCGCCTGCCTCTGTCGCCGATGCGGATCGCCAGATCATGCGGCGGCTGCGTGTAAGGCCGAGACGACACACTGTATCGTGTGCGATGTCTCGGGTCACAGAGCCGACAGTATGGCCTGCCCGTCATACCGCACACAGCTGCAAGAGTCGCGTAAGCGGAAGGAGCCTATTCGATCTGGAGAGTCGAAAACAGGGGCTACGGCTCAGCCCAGGCCTGACGCTTTACCAGGAGCGTCTAGTCACGCTGAACCGCCATCGAATCGGGGCCGGCAACAATTTTGCCGTAGGACCCTCGCGCCGACGGAAGACTGGCAAAAGGTGGGCAATGCCCCCCAGGTCGAAATCCCCCAGGCAGGGTAATGATTAAGTTTCTCCAGGTAAATCTCAATCGGTGCCGGGCGGCCCACGACATGCTGGACGCATACACCACAGAGCACCAGGTGGGGCTCTGTCTCATAACAGAACCAAATGTGCACATCTCCCGTTCTACCCTACGGGCATCTACCGCGCAGGCGATCGTCACACACATGGTCGATTCGACGACTAACTGGGGTGCTGGCCTAAAGTACCTCGATGGGCTCATGCGCGAAAAGATCCGGCTAGAGAATATTCGTCGGGCGCGATTCGTCGCCCGGAACCTCCAAGATTTAACCCAGCAGGTCCTACCTGCTCGGGTCGCACCCACAGACTATGGAGAGGGTTGAAGCGTGAGACTCCCCTCTCCTGGTCTCGAAGTAATGGTTCACAATTCCGAACCAGGAGGGGGTTCTCGGGGGTGGTTTTTAGTGGGTAGTGCGCTGGAATTAGATTGAGTCACGTACTCTCTCTCCTGCGTTTAGTCTCACACTACCCGCCAAAACATTGGCAAGTGTGCGTAAATGCATTTTCCACCCCCCTCAAAAAAAAATAAAAAGGGGTCTAGTGTGCTAGTCATGGTTGTCATCTATTGGTGTGTCGCCGGTTCGATCTTTATTGTTTATCTCAAAATGTCCAGAAGAATCCTTATGGCGATTCCAAGCCCGTGGAAGACGTGTGATAGTATGGAATCGAAAAACAGCCTCCTAAAAATGTATTCATAGAAGAACATTAGCAACCTACCTACCAAATAATAATAAATATAATAATAGCTGTAATAATGATGCCTATCAAATAATAATATATTGTAAGGACCGCATTTATAGGACGATTCGTAAGCGTTGTTAACCTATAGAGCTTACTAAAAACAGCGATAATACCAAAATGCACTTACTGATAACATACTTTACTAATATCGTATATTTATATCTATCATGGTGAAGCTATAAAGGCCCCGGTAGAGGACGACTGAAATGGGGGGTCTCAGTCGCTGTACGCACGACCGAATGGTCTAGATTACTTAAATCCACGGCTAGACTACTTGTTGTTGAAATAAGGGACTTTTATTTAATATGTATATACAGCCCACCTGACCGCAACGTGACAGACATTTTACTTGATATAGGAGAGTCCCTGATGCTATGCACAGACAATTATAAACACACTATCATAGCAGGGGACATGAATTGTAACCTCGCTAAAAATGACTCACGAGCGACAGCCTTTACCGAGGGAGTAAGGGAAATGGGCTTGCAAATAGAAGGTAATTATTCCGACGCTACATATATAGCATGGAATGGAAAAAGTGCTGTAGATCTAATTATGAGTACTTCTAGTGAACCGGGAGCTTATATAAAAGACCATAAAACGACAGTTTCAGCCGAGCGGAAGCACTGCAAAGCTACCTTCAGCCTTGCGCATACGAAGATAACTAGCTGTGACAAACGAATTTCCCTCGCCCGCGAGATAAGTCTCAGCAAGCTAGAACATGCCTTATATCTACTCTCAGATGCGACCGAAGTAGACACAGACTCTTACGAGCGTTCACTTCGGTGGGCCATTCAATCTGCAGCATCATATAAGAGGAATACTGCGACGAGACACAAACCATGGTTCGATCACGAGTGCAAAACCATCAAAACGCACATTTGTTGCCACGACGATTGGAGTCTATCAGGGCTGGCAAACCTAGCTGATCTAAAGAGAACGTATAAACGAATGATTCAGAGGAAGAAATATGAATACGAGACCGCGCAGCGCACACAACAGGTAAAAGAAAGCATCCAGAAACCATGGATCCTCTTACCGAAGAGACCTGCTGTAGCAAACCCACTAATAAACGACGAAGAATGGGTCTCGCATTTCACAACTCTACTAAGCCACGATGTTCAACTGCCTGACAATGAACACGCACCCCATATAGAGCCTGACTGGGAAGACTTTACGGAAGGGGAGGTTCGAATGGCTATACTAGCGAAGAAAAACGGAAAATCATCAGGTCCTGATGATATTTACTACGAACATCTTAAGCAGGGAATAGAGCACATAGCCCCAAAGCTAACAGCGCTGTTTAATGTATGCTTAGAACAAGGGCACATACCCGAGCAATGGCGCCGAAGCTACCTGCAACCAATTTACAAAAACAAAGGCGACGCCACAGACCCAGCGAACTACCGCGGGATAGCATTAACTAGCGTAGTCTACAAAATATTAACCTCACTAATTGTGACTCGACTATACAGCAAATGTAAAGACCTAATACCAACGGAACAGAATGGGTTCTTGGAAGGTCGCTCAACTGAACGAGCTCTCAGGGAAGTCCTTCGTCACGTGCGGGAACGTTCCAACGACGGACAGATGACCTACGCAGCGTTTGTTGACTTCAAAACTGCTTTTTATAGTGTACCTAGAGACTGCCTTCTGGATATTATGCGACAGCATTTTGGCATCAAAGGTCGAATGTTCAACCTAATGAGAAGCATTCTCACTGCGAACTATATCACAATCAGAAATGGGCCTCACTGTATTGCGCAAGAAGTTAAACAGACAATTAAGCTAGCACAAGGCGACACGGCAAGCCCTTTCTTATTCATCCTTTATGTCACAGGGTTAAGCCAAATACTTCGAAATGCTAAAGCCCCGCATGTATTCTACGCTGACGATCTCATCATAATGGCCAAGTCAAGACCACATCTACAGTTTTACCTGAGTGAAATGAGCCAATAATGCGCACAGTATAAGCTGACAATTAATATATCCAAGACAAAAGTTCTTCGATTTTCCCGAGGAGGTCGATACGGCAGTCTTGATCACATCATCAGGGTCAATAACCAAAATATTGATTTAGTAAGTCAATTTAGCTATCTCGGAGTAATCTTGACCCCTGGCCTATCTTTTACAAAGCACATAGAGAACAAACGTGCAAAAGCAGTATCGGCCATGACGCTACTCGGAGATCTTACACAAATTGACACTAAGACTGGAATGAACCTTTTTAAGATAAAAATAGCTCCGATTATAACTTACTGCCTTCGGGCCATTGCACCAAACTTAACCTTAGACAACATTAAAGAGATAGACAAAATAAAAGCAAATTTTGTGAAATATATGCTCGGACTGCCGCGAAACGCATCGACAACCTTGGCGATGGAACTATGCCAAGAGCGAAGCTTTGTGGAAGATCTTATCTTGGACAAATACGTTTTTAGCCCACTCGTCGTAGAGCAATATCGCGCAAACAGAGATTTTTTCACTGACGGTCATGCATTCACGACAGACCGTTGGAAGCAGGAAATGCAAGTGAACAGACGGGTACTCTGCAGACTTACCTGGCATGGCTACCACCAATATATATGCCTAAAAGGGTATTGCTTTGAAATTGAAGATTGTGTATGTAAATATTGTGGCACATGTAATATTGACCGATACCACATACTGCAATGCAAGGAAATAGAAGCTGGTTCAATGCATGCAGTAGTGAAAGATGTTATTAGCCAATATGAATTTTAGGTAGCATCTACCAATTTCTGGTGAAATAAACCTGTATATAATATCGTATATTGACACCTTGATGGGGTAAATCATTGAGCATACTTTACGTGATTATTTAAGTAACTTTACATATAAAGTATTTGTACATAGAAACTGTCTTGACGATAAAGGTTCGCTACATTAAAAAGTACCGTTTCAGAAGCGCATCTCGGTTAACTTCTGCGATGACCCCGACGGCGCCCGAAATGACGGCCGCTTTTGCCTGAGCACCGGACATTCCGCCGAGACCAGAAGTAAGAAACACCTTGCCTTTCAAGGATTCCAAATTGAGGTATTTGCGACCAGCGTTCATTATGGTGATCTGAAATATTCCCAGATCATTCACACGCGTTGGAACGAATTCGGTTTGATTTTATACGAGGCCTATGAAGTGTGTAACAGAAAAAAATGGAGAGATATATATAGGGAATTGTAGAGCTCGTAACAAAGTATTTTTTTCCAATAGAGCATGGTCTCTGAGTCTTGTTTCGAAGTGCGAGTGATATCACTAAAATCCGTGACACTAATAGTATATATCATAGGAGCTATGGAAAAAATCGACTCATTCAAGTAACATACCGTGGTCCCATGGACGATCCCTTGAGGTCCAATGTAGCAATAGCTTCCGGCGGTCATTTGCCCGTACATGGTCACTCCCATGGCAAACATTTGATCGTAGTCCTGTTCAAAAACAAGTTAGATAGACCACTCACATATAAACAGCACTATCTTTTATACAGTGGATTGCATGTGTGTATATAAATATATATGTACAACTCAACCTCAAAAATGTTTTTTTGCATCTGTTTTCTATGCTTATGATAAGGGTAGTCATGCGTATGATAGGATTATTACGTAAAATAGGCACTAGTATGTTAATATCTAGTGAGGAACTGCATACGCTTGGCCAAAATACGGTGACTGCTTTAATGTTGCTTTAAGTACATTAGAAAAAAAAAAAATATATATATATATATATATATATATATATATATATATATACATATATATGCAGCGTCTGTTCGGGGCACATTGTTGAACTTGACTTACCCTGGGTTAGAAAACCCGTAACCACACGTTGGCGCGGAGACAATTGTCCATAGCAAAGTTATCTATATATATATATACGTTCGCAAAGACCCAAATGTCATGTCCCGACCTTAAATGTCATGTTCCGACTGTGAATGATTGATTACATTGAATAAATTAAGTAATATTTTAAATTTATATATATATATATATATATATCTCTACCTGCGGTGTTGAATAGCCCGGAATGACCATGCCGTTGGTGATGATGACTCGGGGTGAGACGGAAAGTCGCGCAGGAAACAGCCCGAGCGGATGGCCAGAATACATGATCAACGTTTGACTGTCCGACATCTTCGACAAATAATGCATCACCAGTCGAAACTATAGTCCCCCGCCACCGTTGCCGTCGTCGTGGGTCGTATTCGATCGGGTCGTGAAGCAGGTGAAGAATGAAAACAGCGCACAGTAAATGACATGCGCACAGAGCAAATGTCGAGTTAGCACCGAACGCACGAATCAGTTGCATACTTCTCTTATGACTGTTAACGTTATGGCCAGTGCAACAACTTCGGCTATCAACTAATAATAACAACTTAATCTATGACCGAACCTACTGATTAACCAACTACTGAATCTATAATTAACAAATCTACTGATTGCGTATATTGTTTTTATGTGTACAGTTAACAAAACAGGCTTTACGATGTCCTTGAAGGTATGCCCACGCATGAGTTACAGCAAGGCTCAACAAAATACGTTCGACATTTTCATGGCAGCATAATGTAAAAGATCTTATAGAGGTAACGATTTTTGCCGTAGTTAATAGTCCCACTTGGCCACGCAAACAGGGCTATGGCCCTAGAGTGACATAGTGCAAAGGAATTAAAGTTCAAATTATAAGGTTTGCACATTTGCTTTAGAAGCACACATCCCGGGAAACCCTTTAAGAGAACCCTCGGCATATCTTGAGCAGCTACGCATACTATTAACGGACAATTAGTAACAAAGCTGGGAGGCAAAGATGTGCCGTCGGAAAACCAGTGCGGTTACCTAGCCCGACATTCCACAAGCTTGGCCACCTGCGAAGTGACTGAATTATGGCTGAATCCCGGAATGAAGACGCCGAGAGCAAACTGGTCGCACCATCATCTTAAATGACTAGCGGAGCCATGGCAGATATCCGTCATTACCTCCACATGCTAGGCCTCGAGGTTGGGTCCGCACAAATGAAAAGCAGTTCTTTTAAAGGGCATCAAGCGCTCTTCTTAGAATTTAGGCTTACGGCTGGAAGGAAGGGCACACAGGAGCCAGAGCCACAGTCGCTATGAAAAAAACTGACAAAGCATAGACAGAAGTACGAAGAATTCTTCTGCGGACTGGAGAAGCAACCGACTTTTGGCGCAGTCGGTTTTTTTACCATCGGTAGTCGAAAGCATTAGGCTATTTGCCGATCTATGTCGCAATCTAGCCAATCCCCCTAGATAGTGAATGATAACCAGCTGCGCAACTGCTAACAGGCCGCGGTAGCTGCTTTCAACAATGCCACGCCGCACCCCCTTTATGTGCTTTATGTGCAACCTAGGAGAGGCTCACTATCTAAGACACTCCTTCGAACCTTGGGCCTTTTTCAGCACTTCAACGAGAGCTACTCCCTCGTTACTTAAGACTAGTAGGTTTCCTGACTGGCTTGGCCTAGGCTTCGTAGGGACGATTCTCAAAAACCATGAGCCCTGCTTTATGGTGGTGGTGGGGCTTTATGCTCGCATACATGATCCCGGAAGAGGAAATGATCTTCGCACAAACAATCTCAAGATGGCAGTACTGCAACCACTATATTTTTGTGAATTTTGTTCCAGGTCGGTTTATGAGTTCTGCACTGCTGAGGTGTGCATCATACATTTTGCCAGTTAATGTGCTTAAAAAAAAGAGCAAAAAATATTACATTAAACAATGTGCGTATATATCCCCATGTTTATGTATAAATCACTTAGTAGGTAAGAAGTAAAATAAAGAAGCAATGCAAATTGTGCTTTACTTCTCAACATAGTCTTGCTGGAATTCTGCACACTTAATCCAACAGAATTTTAATATTTTTGAAAAAGTAGAAATTCTTGAGGCGAGGGAAGAAGCAAAAAGGACAATGGACTGTTATTGGCTTCTTGTGTTCCACACTTCGTGGCTTTACCAACGATGCCTGGTGTGCATCATGGATTTCACCAGTTAATTTTTCTAGAAAAAGCAGAAATACTACATTAAGAAGTATATATATAAATATATATATATATATATATATATATATAAATATATATATATATATATATATATATATATATATATATATATATATATATATATATATATATATATATATATATATATATATATATATAAATATAAATATATATATATATATATATATATATAAGTCATTCAGTAAGTAAAATACAACTATTATAATAAAGAAGCAATTAAGAATTAGTTTTATTTCTTAATGACGAAGTCTCGTTTGAATGTTGTACACTATGCACTGTATGTGCATGTATATGTATATATATTTTATAGCAAATTTCACCAACGACTCTACCACCGCCACTGCGTGGCTTTGTTGGTTAAGAAAATGAAGTCATCAGTCTAAGAAGCTTGCTCGATTTTTTATTTCCCATGGTGTTACTCAGCTTAAAGTAGATGCGATTGAGCAGCACTTCCTTTTCAAAGCCCCTCTGCTACATATATATTTTAGAATGTGCTACATCGGAACATACAGCGTGTGAATGAGTCTCACAGTTACATTCTACACAGAGAGTCTCCTGGGCATGAAATAGATCCGGCCATCTTTTATTCTCTGACAAGCCCCATAACTCAAGCTGAGAATTCTGCCGACCAAAGAGCGCTGTCGTTGACAAGTCGTTGACGCCAACGTGTCTCGCCGCACGGGCACCGTTATTTGTATTATTAGTATTTTGCGGGCACACTCCAATTCAGCTAGCCGTGTTGATATACCCAGACCATACCACTACATTAAACTTACATATATTTGAATCTTCGCTCTGGATACAAGGCATGAATCGCCTCAAATATTTGCAAGAGAGAGCTCTCGCCGAAAGGGGCACCCTCAACTACAGACAGTCGACGCTGTATACCGTCATGAACGCTCCATGACTGCATTACTACTGATATTATTCTCGAGCTTTTCTAGCTCCTTTTTGTCAGAACCAAATTCTACTTTTCTGCGGCCAACACCGTCCTGCACAAATCTTCTTCAGGCAAAAAATTGTCGCTTTTCTTACGCTTGACATCAAGGCGTGAAGTGCTGCCGCACCTTCTATGATTATATATATATATAAGTATATATATATATATATATATATATAATTATAGGAGATATTCCTATAGATTACATGGATTCGACTTCGTGACACCGCATATATATATATATAGCAATTAGACGTCTGAACTATTACGTACATTTAAATCATACGTGCTTGCGTACAATTACGTACAATTGAATCATACGCATGTTTATTCCTCTGAAATTTGGCCGCTCCAATTCGCCTGTTATATGTCGCGGCTTGAGAGAGCGCGGAAGCGCATTTTCTAGATCTTTCTAAACAGGCCGATAAAGGGGCCTTCAGACGTATCATTTCTTCTGGTGATGCTGATTAGTTTTTCACTATCGTTCAAAACGACCTTCGGTCTAGAGGGTCAGCAGACTGCTAAATGTATCGCTCCCACAAGCATTGTAAACAACAACTTCAATACCTGGCGCATAGTTTGTCACACACAACCTTTATAAATCAGTGACGTTTTATTTAAATATATATATATATATATATACATATATATATATATATATATATATATATATATATATTTTTTTTTTTTTTTCTATTTTTTTATTTTTTTAGATTTTTCGTAAAACTATTGCCCGTGTACGGTTTTTTTAATATTAATATGTATGTATGTATGTATATATATATATATATATATATATATATATATATTCCTTAACAGTAGCAGAAAATCAAATCAACTGTCGTGCGAACGCGTTCTCTGTCAGCCTACGCAACTTTGCGTTGACGACGACGGCGTCGGCGTAGCATCTGCAGCCGCCGACAAAGCTGCACGGGAAGCACTGGCGGGCAGAGTCACACTAGTGGCTCCCGGGTTGTAAAGCCAATTGAATCGAGTGCTGTCATTCATGTCAGCGCACCTCCCAGTCCGTTACATCTTATCTACTGTAAGAGTACGGTGCGTGCACGACATAAATAGGCCTGCGTTGGACTCAGGCGAAGACAAGTAGAAAACAAACTCTTGACATGATACCGGCTATGTATTGTGAGCCGCCTGGTTTTAAAAGCTAGGATGAAAAATAGATTAGTGACATAGGAAGAGGACAACGTGCCGCACTCCTTGAGAGGGCGCCACCCCTTCTCGCTCGGCAAGGCTGCTTACAGAACACGAGTTGCCTGAGCAAGCTCATCACTTGATGACGAGTTAAGGCCAGTTAAGTCGTCATCCAGGTTCAATAATGGGTCGTCCATTAAAAAAAAAAACGAAACAGAGACAAGAATCTGCAGCGTAGGCAGATTCGTTAAACCAGACTATTTCCTTTCGTCCGTTTTCGTATTGATCTTGCGAATATCGTGGTGCACTTTCCTCTCTTTTTCCCTTGCCCAGCTTCGAAAGCCAGCTGCCGTTGGTTAGGTGTTAAACCGTCATAACAAGGTGATGATGTTTTGGTCTCTGCAACTAAAAATAGCGTTGTGTCGCCTCATGTTTCATTTAAGAACAACAAACATTGATAGGCAATATGAGTGGTCGCTTTTCGACGAGGCAGCCGTTCAGCGTTCGAATCAACAGAGCAAGTAGAGTAAGGCGAGAAACAGACGCGTAAACCCTGCGTATACTTACCACCATAAGTATATGTAGCACGCCTGCTAAAGACTAGTCGAATAGAGCCAAATTAAAAAAAACTGTTTCTATGGAACGTTCTTAAAAAGATGCGACAGCCTTGGTAGTTGGAAGCACCTATTTGCGTTAGACACGCGGGCGTTTCTATCATGCGATACGTCAATCATCTTTGAAATTATGCTCCCGTGTCGGAATAGTTTGTTGATGTTGGAGGGCTCGTTATGCGCATCAGCCATCAGAACCGAGACTAACATATATAATTTCTATGCCCGATTCGGCTGGGGGTTACTCGAAGTTAGCTCTGCCTAACTTCGTGTGCGCCTCGGGTTTTTTTGAGAAGTGGAAATGCATTTACGCATAATAATATTATATATATATATATATATATATATATTTTTTTTTTTTTTTTTTAATATATAGATTTATACATAATAAATATATACAAATTGTTTTGCTTTTTTATAGATAGTGTGGGACTCACCATTTTCAGAATGTCCTACCAACTAAAACTTGAACCTCCCCTCGCCTTGTCCCCTCAAAGTGCTCAGGTCACTCCAGGGCACTGGAGGTTAGTCGAGATTAGCTCTGTCTAATTTCGTAAGCGCCTGGAGGTTAGCCAGCGGTCAGCTCTTTCGACCAATCGATTATTATCTATTTAATGTTGCTATGCGGTTCTACTGCGTCTACTGCTGGGTTGCGAGTGGACTAAACATATGGCGTCAAACATGACGTTCACGAACGACCATGAAAACAACAACAATAAAAACAGCATGCAAGCGCTTGGACGCACTTGAGCGTATTGCTGCTGCTGCTGATGCTGCTACTAATCACAGTCCAACGAGCATCCTGAGGCAATGGCTGATGACGAGAGTGAGTGCGCTATACAGACACAACAGCCCATAACGATGGGGCTCTCGATGGCAGGACGACAACCGGACGCAGGAAAACACAAACAATTTGCGGGACAACTCGAAAAACAGGCGATCGCGTGACGTGAACAGTCGGCGGCTGATCCGAAAGGAAAACAGCTGTGCGGTCGGCAACCCTGAGCGCCGACTGCGCCGTCATCCCGTGTTCTGGTGTCCTACCTACCACGGCGGCCCTCATTTTTCCACACTGCGCAGTCCTGTTTATTTTTTTCTTGGCTACCCGCACTCTCTCGTTTGTCGTCCGGCTTCTCTTTCTGGGTTTGCTGTGACCATCAGCGTTGGTCATTGGGCGCCCATCTGGTCGCGCGCCAGGCCGTTCACAGCTCTGCTACGGTTCCTGCTACGGTTGGGGGCGGCGAGGAAGGAGGGGGGGGGGCATAAATGAGGTTCCGTTTGGAATCGATGTTCCAAACACAAAAATTGCGCGACTATTTAGGCTGCATTTAATCGACAGCTCTAACGACATGACTGGTAGCCCCCTGGTCGTTTAAAGATTGCTTTTCCGGTCCACGCTTACCGGCTACGAAAGCGGCTGACATAGCCGGGCCGGGAACCCCTCCACAACGTTTATGGTTTTACGAGATAACCATTACGGCACACATTAGGTGCTAGCAATTATAACAGCAACAATAACATTGATACGTAGGCATGTACAAATGAGCAGTTACGCTAAATCCCTCATTAAAGCGTCGCTTACACACGCAGACCCTACCAATTATCTAATGAATGCTATTAGCGTAACACTCCCGTCCATCAGAGCTGTAACATCCACGGTCATCTCGCTTTCTCAAGCGTACTTTACAAACTGTTTCTGATGAAATCGTTCAACAGTCAAGTGTGTAGTAAATATTTTAATAGTAACTATTTTTGGTCGTATATATTTACGTGCTGGCATTCGGTGGTGCCAAACGAAAGAGGACGCGGCTTTATGTTCCACTCCCTCTACGGCGTATATGCCATACATTGTTCTTTTAATTTTGCTTGGCCAACATGGGCTGCAAGATATTATTATAGGTCGAAGGGTCTAGCCAGTCGCTATCAAATGAGTCTTGTTTGCCGATTAACAATCGTTGGCAGCGAAGAGAGATTTTCACCACCGCCGCTGCATGGCTTGTTACCGCGTATTGCGTTTCGAGCTAACGGAGACCATAAAAAATCTATTTATCAATATATAACATACAATACCACTATTCGTAAAAACAATATTTTATACTATCGTATTTTATCATATAACTATATTTATCAAAAATACAGGTAGTTCAATAAGTTCTTAGAATGAACTTTTTAGAATTCGAATTTTGGCACGCTTTCACCGCTAATAGGAACTGCAACTTTTCGACTGCTAGCACTCAATATATTATGGTGATTGGCCGTTGCGATTTCGTTTGATAGCTTTTCCCGTGCAACGTATCGGCGTGATTTTTAAAAATGGAGAAAAAATAGTTTCGAGTGGTTATCAAGCATTTTTATTTCAAAGGTTGGAATGCGACCCAAGTAAAAATTGAGTTAGACGAGACGTACAGTGACTCTGCGCCATGTTTTGCCACTGTTTCCAACTGGATTAATGTGTTAAAAAGAGGTCGCAGGAGCACCGAGGATGAACTACGTCCAGGAGGTAAAAAACGGCAACTGATGAGGAAAACGTAGAGAAAGTGCGAAAAATTATTGGCACAGATAAGCGAATGAACATTAGCAGAGGCATTAGGGATTAGTTTAGGCAGTGTGCATTTTATCCTACACAAAAACTTGAAGATGAAAGAGCTTAGAGCAAAATGGCTGCCGCATTTGCTCAACCAAGGCCAAAAAGACGCGCCTGTTTTGGCTTTACAGCGAAATTTGGCCAAGATGTCGAACAATCTGTCGGATTTTTGGTGCAGATTCATGACCGTCGATGAAAGCCGGGTTCATCACTACACTCCCGAGACCCAAGAAGCATCTTGCCAATAGTGTGCACCTGATGAAGGACCTCCGAAGAGGGTGCGGACAACGGCATTGACCGGAAAGGTGATGGCTACAGTTTTTTAAGACCAACGTAGAATAATGCTGGTCGACTACCTTGAGAGCTGTAAAACGATCACAGGAGAATATTATGCAAGACTGTTGGATTGCCGTTAGCAAGAACTCATCGTGAAACGGCCCGCTTTGCAGAAGAAGGTTGTCCCGTTTCACCAGGGCAAAGCTCCTGCACACAAGTCCCGGCAAGCATCGGCAAAACTGGCCCAACTGAGGTTCGAACTTATTGAACAACCCTCCTATTCTCCAGACCTGGCCCCCTCTGATTATTTCCTCTTCGGACATTTGAAGGACAATAAAGAGGTTAAGGCTGCTGTCAATGCCTATTTTCAGTCTAACGACGCGGAATTCTACTCAAGAGGTATGAAAGCTCTGAAATCTCGGTGGGAAAAGTGTATTGAGCTTCTCGGGGAGTATATCGAAAAAGAAAAATTTTAAAACATGATTTGGAAAATTCTCGATTTTCATTCTAAGAACTTATTGAACTACCTGTATGTGCTATCTAATAATATTTTTTGATATTTTTAATTAAATTTTATTTTGTAGAAACAAAGATGTTTTGTAACTCAAAATGTTTATGTTTCCTAAATTATTAGGTAATTATAATATCAGTATAATATAATTATAATATACCCGACTGGAAAGAGACTTCCAGTCGGGTGGCTTGTGCCAGTCTTGTGACAGTGTTCTCTTTGCCAATTTCGAGGCCAACTAAGTCACCGCATTACATATGATATGACTGTACTCACTTTCCGATAGCGCATGCCCTTAGACTCTTTTAAAGGAGTTGCACTGGACTTACCTGTGCCCAGTTGGAAAAGACCTGTCCATTTCCGCCATAGGTGACCAGCTCCTCTGGAAATTGGGCTACTTGAGGGTCAAGGTTGTTGCAGATCATTAGCATGATAGCAGCAGCCTGCTGACTTTGAGCTGGATATTCCTCGAGGGGGTATGCCCTAATGTCGAAAGACGAGGCACAGCAATTTGTACTTAAGTATGCATCATCACAAGTTTTGAAAGAGGCGAATGCGCCGCTAAACCAACACAGACAATTTAAGGCAGTCTAAGTTTCGTTCTAAGCAGACAGTTATTAAGTAGTATTTTGTTCTAAAGTATTAGTTACTTTCTAAGGTAAGTGCCGGCCTTCAGGTAATACTTTAAATAGTCTCAACAGTAATTGTACTTTGAAAAGTGCGTTGTTCGAGAAGAGTGGATTTGGTCAAGGGCCGCATGTGTCTTTACACGAGAACAAAAACCGACTTTCAACGATGCCATACAGGGCTAAGCCACTTACTTGAGAGTCTGGAATGGCTTGAAACGATACATGTAGATGTGGCCATATTGTTTGAGTTCGGCAGCAAACTCCGGCGCGAGGATGTGGTGGTATTTCTGCGGGAAGTATCGGAGCGCGTTTGCCAAAGCAACCTAAAAACAGTGGCAATAACATATCACGGACATGCATCATGATGATATCTATAGATTTTTCTCTACTTTTGTATTTAGTTCTATGGCGGGGAACAAACATTCGTCCCCGTGGACATATACCTATAACGAGTCCCGTTTGTACCTGAACACTCAGTTAAAAAAGCCGGGCCCATCCCATTCGGTCATTGTAACGAGTACCGCGCTAAACGCTAGCCGTGGGGCTTCACGGGATGGAAAAGTCAGCCCTTGAGTTAACCGTAATTTTTTGAAGTAGGTTCGACGCCAACTGTAATACCCGCTTCGTGAGATGAGCTGGCCCCTCAAGCGTTTCGAACGCCAGCGACGAGAATACATATGTGCGCTGAATCTCATTTCCCGATCTTGTTTTCTCTCCTTCGCTTGCATGACTGCGTAACCAGGCTAGGTAGCAATACAATGCGCGTTGGAAATAGATGACTAACTCTAAGCGTCACAAGAACTGCTGGAAAAACCCTAGATATCTTAATATGTCTTGCTCTCGATGCATTAATTATATACCTTACGGCAATTCCAAACTCACAGAGGACGGAGGATAGTCTAAAACTAAAATGTACCTTCTTAAAAATGTGTTTTTCTTAATTCAAGGTATCACCCCTTGGTAACACATTACGGAGGACGTGAGAGTATCGGTGACACTGCCGTTCCTTACGAGCAGTCGACCTTTCTCGACGGGGGTTAGAGTTAGCTAATCTGGCCTCCGTGGTTCTAGAACAGGTGAGGGATGCAGTGTAGTCACTCTGGTATCCAGCATGAGTCCACTAGCACAAACGCACATTGTGCCGTCGAATGCCATAGCACCAATAGTATCCATAGCGCCAAACCAGAAAGCCGCGAAGCCACGCTCCGGCGCCGGACCGCAAGACAGCTTGCAGTCCTGCTCTTTTGCTGGGATCGGCGACCTACATATGCCATGAGGAGGCAATTTGTTCCTTTGCAGTAAAATATATTTTTTACGTTATGTCGTACAGTAAGGTTAACTTCTGGAACAGGTATAGGATAAAGCGACTCTCTGGATTACATCTTTTTTAATTCTCCTTTTTTTTCGTAAGGCTATAATGCCCGTGTACGGTTTCTTTTATGTTATGGCTGAGTTTTAATCCACCCCGGCATTAACCTTGTCTAAATTTGAAACCATGCAAATCAATTTAAGAGTGGCGGGTCTGGGTCTCAAACCCAGGCTTCCCGAAGGCAAGGCAAAGGCTTTGCCACTAAGCCACCTTGCTCGGTAAACATCTGTTCGGCTCGTTTTTCGAGCTGCCTCCACGATTAAAAGGCCCTTTTTATACTTAGAATACCTTTAGCTCAGCAGATTTTCTAAATTTATCAAGATCACTTGCAGGATCCCAACGCATATTGGGCTGACACAAAAGCAGAAAGTATTTTAGGGAGATTCTTAAACGCCTTTTGTACCAAAAACGTTGTATTCTAACCTAAGCTACGCAAGAAATTCAGTTATGTTTGGCTTATTTTCTCTCTAATTCGGCTTCACTCTCAATCCGTGCAATCTGCGCACTGAGACTTGGTGCTCTTGTGTGCAAATATTCTTCAAGCAAGTCCTTAGGAGAGACCGTAAACCTTTTAGTTTAGAGTGGCTCAATTACCTCGTAGAGCCTAAACAGGGGCACACTCAGTTTAGGGAATAGTATGTCTAGAATTAAAAACAATCAAAAGGCTTCATGTCTGTAGATGCGATGAAGTAGCGGCGGCATGATCCAGGGGACTAATACGTTAGGCATGGTTGTTGTCTACTGGGGCACCGCGGGTTCGATGCCCGAAGTTAATCAAATTTTCCTTAAGAAATGCGTAGATATAGATAATATATCATCTATATAAATAGATGATAAACCTATGCTAGTGGGCCCATGTTCTTACAAGACGGCCCTACCAGCTACGCTGCCAGCGAGACAATTGGGCTTTTGAGAGCAACGTACACCAAGCGGGTAATCTCGCGTAATGGGGATATGCACTGTCACTCAGGGTTTTGAGTTCTATCGTCGTTGTTAAAGCGTTGCAAAAAATTGGATATGTCGTGAAGAGTTTGCAAAACCAAAATACAAGGAAACGTACTCCACTCACACTGTCGGTATTTGCTAAAATAAAAAAATGGCAATAAACGATGGAAGACTCATCTGCCTACAAACAGATCTAATCTAATATAGTGACGTAACAACTGTAATGACGGATTTGGAATGACTGTGCAAAGCAACAATAAGAAGAACAAGTGCCAAAGACAACAATGTTTGGTACAGGAAATACACAAGCATCTTTATCAAAACGAAATTCGGTTCAAAGCAATCTTGATCGCGTTGGCGGCACATTCGCGGCTCCTATCTGCCATGGGCTGCGTGCTGTATGTGCGAGCGCTGTAGACAAGAAAACACGGATTTGTTGAACCCAGCTTGAAGACGAACTAACTCTGCTTTTGCTTGCACAGCTGATTCAAGACGGTAGGCATGTTATCATGACGTCACGCGTTGGCACGCAACTCCGTATCTCGTCTGATTATATACGTGTTAGATTTCGGCGCAAAGCGTCGAATTGGCGTGCGCATGGACGTCTGTGCTACCCGTATCACCTCGGGATGCTAGAGAGTGTGAAACATGCTGACCCAACAGGTGCGCAAGCGTTTTCTGGTAATATTAGTTGAGAAACGATCATGGGGAGCAAACAAAAAGGAAACAATGTCTTAACGTATCTCGGCGTACTCTTTGGCGACGTATGCATTAACCTATCTTTTTCTATGTATGCATTAACCTATTTTCTTCTATGTGTGCATTAACCTATCTACCTCTATATGCACACATGAATGTGTCGAGTCAGAGGTAACCGAACAACGATCCTGTCTTTGTTTCCCAGCTAATTCTACATGCATCCTGCTTATTTAGACAATATACCACACCGAATCTACGGTAACATTATGACACTGTGGCGGCGATCATCTAGGTTGATCCCCTGACCCGAGATAGCATGTACACCACAGCATACGCACGGTAAAGGGCGACTGCTTAGAGTAAAAGGGTTCTTGAAAGTGGCCCCATTCATTGCGCATAATACCCTTCGGGGAATATGTCTACACAACAAAGTAATAAAATTAAGAAGAATATTGCAAAACGTGATGATAATTGTTATTCAAATGTTCAATAGATGCTAAACTCGAGAGCGTGAAAGATGCAACTGGGTGAAAGGAAGGCACACCAAACCGCCACAAGATTTTACGTAGTTTCACTGAAGGACCTACTTGAAGAGTTTACGCATAATGCACAGAGTAACGCAATGCGCGATTAGAGCCACCAAAAGAACAAATCGCTGGAAATAGCCGTGCATATGGCTATGTTCATGTTCAAGGCGTGTGCGCAGGGAATACACAACGAATGATGCCTCTGATATTACCACGGATACTAGAGTAAATATTAACTTACTGGACAAAAATATTAATTTAGTAAATTTGCTACTACAGTTTTCGTATGTAACTATCCACATACATGTTCTATATATGAAAAAGTGGAAGTGTAAAAATACTACAGCCACTGCACCCCGTTATCCGCATAATTGTGTCTAGAGGACAAGCCTCTTTATACCCGGTATATGCTAATACGTAAACGCATACAAAATCGTTTACTTGTGAATAACTTGAGCACCAGGTGTCTCTTGCTCAATCGCAAAAGCGGTTAAGGCTTTCTAGAAGGGTCAAACTCGATTTTGAGGTACTCTGAGCGAACACTATCAGTATGATAGCACTCCAGTGCAACATCGAATGACGTCTACTTATCGGGACCTCACGCAATTGTCCAAATCTTACCCGACAGTGTCTCATTAATTTCTGTTGTTCCTTGATTGAATTACTACATAAACAATTTCTGATGCCGAATCAATAGAACCTACAGACCTCTAGAAACATATACAGGATATAGTGCCATTACAAACTCGGGCCCTTAAGAAGTACATATAGCAAACCCCAGCCCTGCTATTAACTTGTTCTGCTACGGCTTAGCCGAGTGATGACCACAATGATTTCAGAAAACATTTTTCTAAGCCGAGCGTATGACCATGTGCCCGTACGTGAGTTGGAAAGGCAGCGTGCGCGCAACTTACCTTAGTTTCCTCTCGACTCAGCGGCATATTTCTGACTGGAGCGTGAGGCAGCTCCGGCGTGCGCTTCTGTGGAGCCGGTAGGGGCTCCAATTGGAGCCCTATACAGAGGTCGCGCATAACCACTTTTGACATTGTGATGCCTTAATTACGCTTTGATGTTTCCGTCGGTGCCTGCGGTAAGCGACCGATTGTGAACACTTCTGCAACAGTTCTCTTGAGAATCCGCCGAACGGTGGCAGTCTTCGTCCGGCTGGACGAGGCGTATTCCGTAGCTAGTGCAACTGGTTTAACCTCTGCTTTCCTGCCGTCGAAAGCGTCAACGTGTTTTGCTGTGTACGGTGTGTTCTTGCTCTCCTTCTTCTTCTTCTTCTTCTCTTTCTTCTTATCTTGCCCTTCTTCTCTCGTAGAGAAGTCCCGTCTGAGAATGGCTTGCTGGCTTCTTCCCCTATCCGGTGGTGGCGGAGGGTCGACGAAGCGAGCCAGCGCAAAGGGCAACACAAGATGGACAACGTTGCGACAATCTCCAACGAGCAGGTGTCGCCGCTTGCCTCCTCTCGATACTGCCTTTACTCGAGTTTGCCCGCTTTCACCGCTACTGTCTTACGGCCCCAGCTCGCGGCCGTTGGCTCTCGTGTCTAACGAGTGGCCATGAAGTTCGTGGGTCCGTCCGTAGTCCAGTCTCTATGTCTTGGCTAGCACAGCAGAGACGCGCGTCGTCGAGGAGTCCAGCTACCAGCTACCGCATTTAGCGTGTCGGCAGTATCACCGTTCCCGGTTGTGGTGGATGCGTGCTAGACAGCTCCGTCGTTTTTAGAGACAACATGGAGCCATCATCGGCCGGGGTATCGGCAAAGCAGCCGATAGTTAGGCGGCAAGGGGAATAGAATACAGTAGTCGAAACTGTACCAGTAGAAGTTGCCGTAGTAATAGCAACCATAGTAGTTCTTGTAGAAGACGATAGTAATGCAACTGTCAGGTGGCGCCTACTAATGGAAAGGACACCGATTGGCTATTCAGAAGCCTATCTCTCTCTCTCTCTCTCTTTTCTCCCTCCCTCCCCCTATGAGTACCTTACTCTTACGATCTCTCATTCGCTTTCCCTTCTCTGTGGATTCTCTATCTCATTACGTGCTGCATCATCAACAGTTGGGGGTTGAAGTTGTTTAGTCAATGTTGTTTAAATGGTTGGCAGCAAATAGGCGTTCGGTTAAAACTACAGATATTGTTTGCAATATGCGAGATCACGAGGTTTTTTTATTTAGGATAAAGTATAATAGGAAACGCATCTAGTCTGCGTTTTTTTAGTATACTTTCAATTCTGCGTACATAACATGCGTGCATGCAAAGTATTTGTCATAATCATCATTACTCTCATCATATTTACTTAAAACTATTTATGGTTGGTTATAAGCTTAAATATATTTCAAAAGATATAATCTATAATGTGCTAGGAATGCCCTCTGACATTCATAAACACTCACACCTAAAAAAAAATCACAACATAGGTATGTGATCCCAAGGACAACCTGTGTTGCTTCATCAAGACTAGATCACCTACAACCTCTTTTGACATGTCGGCCTTGCACGCTTTATGCGGCCAGCTCTGACAGGCTCGGAGAAGAATGGCAAACCTCAATCACCAAAGTCATAAAGCAGGGGGTTCCGCACAAAACGTTGGAACACGATGTGTATAGATACATACAGATATAGCTAAAGTGCATCACGGTATACAAACTCCGGTCGAGACTTGAGACGAAAGGTAACGCGAGTGGTACAATCCTTGACGAAACGTGAGGTGACAGGGTTGCCACAGTGCAATCATTCACCCGAGGACACGTGTTCCCTCATCTTACACATATAACTTAAGACTTATTTCTCTATTCTCTCTCTTTCTCTGTAGATATATACACACATATACGTACCAGTGTTAGTATAATATTTTATTTTTAGTGACTGCTACTGCCCATGGTAGGCCGCGTAGGCGCGTTTTCTAGTAAACACGAAATTACGTGCGTCTGCGAGTTTTCATTGCAGAAAGGACGATGCACATATATGCGCCTATGTGTATATGTATACATTAATACATGCATACTGCCCTTGGACGCTACAATAGCACATATATATATATATATATATATATATATATATATATATATATATATATATATATATATATATATACATATATTGGCCTAGGCGACGTTTTTCAAGCGTTGTGTTGACATTGCAACTAACGCATGATGCATCGTTGTAGAAAGCCAAATAAGTATATAGTGCTTAATTAATAAATTATTAATTATTAAATGAATAAAAAAGAATTAATAAATTATAACTGTATATGTAAAAAAAAAAGTATATAGTGCTAGGTTAATCGTAGTGGTCTTATATATGATATTGAGTTAGCAAAGTAAAACGAAAGTAGCCACGATGGAAATAGTTGTAACTTATATCTAATAATATTAATAATAACAACAACAACGGCTATATTGTGAAACAGGCGGGGCCCTCCTCCGTGCGTGGGTCAATAGATGCGACCGCTTGCTCCCGTTGTGGAAACTCTGCGGCTGCCTGTTTTGCTAATGCTACGATGATGACAACGACAGCAGCAACAACAACAACAACAACAACAACAACAACAACAACAACAACAACAACAACAACAACAACAGCAACAACAACAACAGGCCCTGCTGCTGGCGTGTGGCCGCTTCTTCTACAGCCACTGCAGTCGGTTGTTTGCCAGCTCTCGAGCTGTGTGTGGTATCCATCTCCAGCAATGAGATAAGATAAGATCATACACGCAGCACACGTACGATAATAATAACGCTGCTACATGGCAGCGTCTTTTAGCGGCGCGCGGTTTAGTTTGCTTGCCGGCCACTGTGTCGGTGCTTTCGTTTTCTTGTCGACACCGGCAGAGGGAAGGAGGAAGAACCACGCGAGATTGCCCTCTTCATGCGCCGATTTCAGCGGTACCCGAACGGACAGACGGACGGACAGACAACTGTGCTCATCCTGTTTCGTTTAGGTGGTGGTGGAGGTGCAGTGGAACTTTTTTATTTTTGTTTCTCGTGTTCCTCTGCCTACTGCTCGTGCCTATTTCTTCATGCATGCACTTCCGCACGTCAATCCTTCTATTGACTGTCCAGTTTTTCGTTTTATTATACTTTACAATTATACTACGATTTATCCTTAGATTACCCCACCCCGACCATATTTTCCTTAAATACCACCCCACCCCCTCCCTCCCTACCTCGGACTATATTTGTCTTGTCTATTATATTGTCATGGCGTTTTTATTTAGTCTCCCGTTATACACGTTAACGTGCTCGTCGTCTCTATTTCTACATCTTTCCTAAAGATAGATGCACTCTTATCATAAAGACTACCAGGTTACACAAGAAACACATGAGGCGTGTTTGACATCTCGCTGCAGCCAAACGATAGGGGAGCATCGACACCACCCACACACTTTTTCCCCCATACATCGCCTAAATCATACGCTCCAGAACCATTCCAGCCTTCAGTACCACACTTCCACCGCAAACTCGAGTTTGTTCTTTCTTAAATACTTGCTTGCACCTAACGTACATTACCTCGCACTCAGCTGTGTCTTTTTCCACCCCCCCCCCCTCCCTCCCCTTCGTTTCCTATCTGGCCTACCCCTGATTTCTCCTCCACATCGCCTCACCCCACCGCCCCACCCCCAGTGCTTCCTCTGTAGCAGGTCTTGCGCTGCCCCTCTGGCTGTATTCAGCTTTTCTATTCCTGTTCCTGCCCTTTGCTCGACCTTCGTCCGTGTCACTCGGCCAAGCGTCAAGGTCAAGCTGCTGCGATCGTTGGCTCGCACGCGTGCCCCGAACAGCCTCGACATCGAAAAGCCATTCAACGCTAATTAGCCAATGTGCTTTCGATTAGCCGAAGCGTTTGTGGTCGCACATCGTCGCCTAAATAGCTGTTGCTTTTGTTGTTGTTACTCCTTTATTCCTTCTTTCTATTGTTCTTCTTTGTTCTCTGTGTTTTTTTTGGAGGACTTTAAGCACGCTACTGATCAGACTAAGTATGATGTGCTATTCAATTAGCTGGTTCTGCTTGTAAATCTTTTCGCCTTGATATAGAAGTCTAATTCAGCTGCCTAACAACGATCGTTACATTGCCTCGAGCTCAATGAAGGCCCCCTAGTGCCGGGATCGCTACGGATGGCAAAGATCTTCATAGAACATCTCGGATGGCAAAGATCTCCATGGAACAGTGCTATGGCGCATCAGGAGAAGTGGCGAGTGCTCTATCGGATCAATTGGCCGGGGTCGCTCACGGGGTCGCCCACCTGTCAGGCGCACTTTGTCCCAGCCCTTGCAAACCCGTTTGATTAAAAGTTGCGCTTTCTTCAGCATTGTCGGCCTTAAAGAGACTCTGTCTCTTCTTGCATTTTCTGTGCTTTGGTCTTAGCACCTTCTAAAGTTAATTTTTTTGAGGTTGTTTTTAATTATAGACCATCCTTCGTCCCCTACCGGCTTAGAACTTAACCTAAGGTATACCTTTGATGCAGCGAGGGCCGGGCATGTTAAGATATCTAGGGTTTCCCCAACAGTCCTTGTGGCAGCATGGCCGCTGACTCTCAGCAGTATGGTTTATCATCTATTCTCAATGAGGACCGCTCAAAAAAATTCGATCAACAACAGGGATCGAACCGGAAACACCCCTGTAGATGACAACCATGACTTGCGCACTAGTCCCCTAGACCACCTCCTGTGCAACTTTCGCTCCCAATTCCCATGCCTGGGTCTCGAACCCCGGATGTATTCTAGGACCTCTTTTATAATATTTTGCGGGGGTCCTGAATTTCGGGATGGGTGAGTCCTGCTCTGGACCATCTCTAGGAGTATGTGTTATGGAGTGTCTTCCATGGCTTCGTTGCGGAAGAGGCAGGTTTCTGATGGAGCCTTCCCTACTCGGTAAAGGTATGACTGGAAGTTGCCATGTCTCTTGAGAACCTGCGTTAGATAGAAGGTTAGGTTTCCTCCCGACCTTGCTATCTATGCCCGTATGTTTGGAAGCAGTTTGCTTAGGCTCTTTCCGGGGGCACCAAAGAGAATGGCGTCCCACTCGGCTTGCCAGTCTTCGATAGTGGAGTTTTTCTCTCTTTCTTTGTCGCTCTCTGTGGGTATGCCAATATCCCACAGGTGCTGGGATCCTCTCGGTCGCCTTAAGGTCAGAAAATTTCTCCGACAAGCAGCAGAGCGGTGTTTGGGCTGATCGTTCTGTAGCCTCGTATTCCCCTAACGGCTGCGATCCGTTGCGTTTTGCACAGGGTAATTGCTTTTTTGGCCTAAGGGTCGCTCTGGTCCACACGGCAGCCCCGAAGAGCGCGATTGACTCCGCTACTACTATCAGTTGTTTCCTTGTACGAGCCCGCGGTCCATGTATATTCGGAAGTAATACACACAGGTAGTCATCTGTTCATCATCAGACTGTTCAGCCATTCTTGAGTCTGGTTATCCCTGTGAAGATTCGATGAACTGCCCGGATGAACTGACGCTACGCGACTAGTATTTAGACCACAACTGGCATAAGACATGCATAGACTGGCATGCACTGTGACTCCATATCAGTCGAGGCGCATAGGAGGTTGAGTTGGCGCCGAAAATGTCCTATGACCGTCGCCACCTCAACAACAATAAGCGAACACTCGGAGCATTGCATACAGGAGTTGGATATCAACAAATCACAGCCCCTACAGGGTATCCACGGGAAGGGACATAAGCGAGAATTCATCTTGACGACTGCATGCAGAGGAGGTTGCACACAGCAAATGCAATGCTTAATCAATTTATTTTCTATACATAATATGTCTCGACGCTCGCAATGGAGCTTGAAGCCCCGACGGCGAATTATTTTCTCTTTTTAACATAACTCCGTGAGACTGGGAGAGCAGATAGTGTGTATGTATTACAGATAGATATACGAGCGCGGATCGGCAGTTCTAGTATTCGTTGATTGAAACCTCCAATGGTTCCGCTTTGTTTTGCGCTTAGAAGCGCCATTCGTCGGCTACACACAGGCCAAACATCGTTTATCGTTTGAGTTTGGTTCAAAGAAGTGGAGAAAACGAGGTTCGCAAATTTTTACTGAATTGAAGCGTCATAGAGGAGCAACGGATCTGGAGTAAGTTCTCTGTTCAAAATTAAATTATATATTCTAAAGTAGCGAAAATGTTACGGACTGCTTACGGTGATCAAGCAGTGTCCGGGAATACTGTGTATGCATAGATAAAAAACATTCATATTTTTTTTTTCTATGCATAATCTAGCACACACAATGTGGGTATGTTTTTTGTAGCAACATATTTAGTGTAAATGTACGTATAAACGTATTTACGACGTAGTATAAATAAATGCTGTTCAACGTTTTAAGTATCGCAGCCTTTATAAACTATCAGAAACGAAAGATTACGCTTTTTCGGAAATACCCTATGTCCTTTATAGATAAGAACGCAGACTCAATGAACTATGTGATATTGCGTTGTTTTCGTATGTGACTTTCATGGTTTAGTCTGCTAGATGTGCTAGCACCTTTTTTTTTTTTTTTTTTTTTACGCTCTGACCTAGTGATATTTGTGTATGCAAAGACTAAGGATGAGCATGCTGTAGATACCTTACGGAAATTCGCACCCACACTAGTTTGATAATCAACTTATATTACTTAACATTAAGTGCACATAATGTCCTAAAAAATAATTGCACATTGCACATTTACGCTGCAAACAATATTACAATGTATGCACTTCGTGTTCCGGAACGTTCCATGCAATCAGTGGTACCTATATATATATATATATATATATAAATATATATATATATATATATATATATATAGAGAGAGAGAGATAGGGAATCGCAGAGTTCATTGAAGCAAATATTTTTGTCAATGGATTAGGAGTAGCCTTGTTTCAAGTGGAATTATTTTCCACCACTTATAACTAACCGGAACTGAAAAAAGGTCTCCGCCTGTGTCGGCATTTTGCCACTTGCTGCAGTGCTTGCAAGTTTTATCATCGATAATGTGTCGATAATAGCGATCTGCTGTGTTTCCCGCAAATGCCGTCCTCGCGGCGGTTAAATGCCCTCTGTAGAACAAATACACATAGAATGCGTTAACAGCCTGGAAAATAATAACTCATCTGGCTTTATCTAAATAAGGCTTTCTCTAACCTCAGGGTACTGAATGGCATTGAAACCTGATTCCTAAATAAAATGTTAAGATTGCGTTGCTGTCTGCTAACGATTATGAGGCTTCCCCCTGAATATGGTATCAAAGCCAAGCAAGCTCGCTCTTAACGCCCACAGATTAAAACTCGCAATAATACGAAACGAATGGCCTTGTATATCACTGACAAATAACATCTCGAGTGATAACATTTGCTTTTTTTGGCTTCGAACTAGAGTACGTCCTACAGGGCAGCAACAACAATGACTCTTTAAAATCTTATAAGACATTCATGTTCTGTTCTGGAATGAAAGTGTTTAAATGTCGAATCAAAGTATGTTTTCCAAATTGCCACCTACTAAAAAACTTTTCTCTTTTTTCCAACGTGGTTTAATGATGGAACGGCGCTATATATTTTGCGCTTGAGCTCGCATGATAAAAATAAGCACTACGCTATTGCACTAAATAAATACGTTGTAGTTGCCTAGGCAGGTCATTACAGGTTATTATAATAAAGTGTTTTTTAAGGTGATACCCCCGGTTTAACTTACACTGCAAAGCTACAGCTGCCGCAAATTTATTACACGCGTTTACACACACTTATTATTTTTTTAAACTTATTTAATCATCATTTATTAAGGAATACAAATAGAGCTACAATTGTCTCCCGAGAACGTGTGCATAGGCAAACTTACTCGATCTTGTATAGAGTGGGTTAGGACCACTTTAGCAGCGTGCCCCGAACGAATGCCGCGTTCCCGCGTTGGACGTCAAGGTCGAGGCGCTGTCTCAGGAAAGCCGCAGATCTTTTGTCTCCAGTTGCGAGGTTCAGCTGCTCACCGACTCTGTGAAGGAGCTTGCGAGTCAGGTTGCCAGGACCGCCTAAGGTTTCGAACGCTAGCGGTTAAAACTCATGTGGGTAACCTATTGGGGCGTATTTTGCGAGCTTCCTTGTCTCGTCTAGATTACCAGCGTGGCCTGCTAAGATTGCCCCGCCACCGACCATTAAAGGTGCTAATGAGTCGGTGACGGTGGCGTCCCAGACGAGCATCCTGCCCCTACTAAAGAGGGTAAGAGTCATCCCATCCGGGCGCTTACCATCGTCGGTGGAGAGGCCCTGGGGCTCTAGAATGCAGGGGAATCCACTTAATCGAAGCGCTCGGCCGAGGGTGTCGTTAATGCCGGCATGCCTGGCACGCCTTCCCGCACTCATGATGCACGATAACCCGGCTAATTTGTCGACGGGGTGGCCGCATTTACATTGGTGAGGAGACACAAAGTCACAGCCGAGACGAAGGCCTGCCCCGATTCGGGTCGTCTCGTTGTCCAGAAGGAGCCTAGTGGGGCACTTGAAAGGGCATGCAACCAGGCCCCGGATCCTTTAGCAGCGACCGCTTGAAGGCGAGCCCTTGTGGTGTCATTAACAGCACTCGCTAGTAAGCCACGATATACTTGGTCATATAAGAATATGCTCCAGTCATGTTGGCTTAGAGGGTTATTCGGAGCGCCTCTGCAAACGGCCTTTAACTCCTCGTACAGGCGTCTCTTGGGCTCATTAAACTGAGAAATACCGGCTTCGTCTAGTAGTGCGATGGCATTGTTCTCAAATCGGAAAAGGGAAGAGACGATCGCTGGCCCAGCAGAAACAAGCGAGTCAGGGATCCCCTGACCCCCCTTGGAGATCGGTAGTTGCGTCTGCTTCCGAGCGAAAGGTGCCAGCGATAGATTAAGAAGAGACTCGAGGACGTTTAGAGTCAACTCATTTAATGAATGCAGATTATCCAACTACCCTGTTAGTTCAGCTCCGCGAAGAAGGTGGGTGACTTTCGTAGCAGAGAAGGAGGAACGAAGTAAAAAGAGGGCGCGGTGAGAGCCGAGCGGCGCGAGGTCGTCAGCGACTTCCTTAAGCTTATTCTGCCATTTTTTGAGTGCGTGTGTGAGGCCTTCCGGCCGGAGGGGAACGCCCAGGAGCTTCAAGTCGTTGTCGAGGGTAACCTTACATCCCGGCAATAAGGCTTGAAGGATGCAAAAGTCTGGGGTCTGTGCAGTATCGCCTGTGACGTAAATCTCACAGTTCTCGGGATTCAGCTCTAAACCCGAAGTCTTACGAAAATCAAACACGCGCCGAACGTCGTCGGCAACCATATATACATCGCCCCCCAGCACGCCGTCATCCAGATACCAGTTGTTTAGCGGGCTTTTGAAAGAGTCAACTAACTCTTTGATACACAGGCAAAACAGAGGGGGGGGGGCAAAGGGTCACCCTGTTGCAGCCCCGTGGCCGAAGCTATAAGATCGTCTGAGAGGGCCAGGTAGGAAGCCGTACGGTACGCTTGACTGACGTGGTGCATTAGCTGAGGGCAATGTGTCGCGACCGCCTTCAAGAGGTGATCTCGCTTTACGGAGTTAAATGCGTTCTTGAAATCAAGCTTCACGAGGACCCCAGGAGACGTGCGTGAGTCAATAAAAGCTCGGGCAGCATGTACCGCGGCCTCGGCCCCGGCTGGTACAGCAAAGCCAAGGTGGTGAGGGCCCGTCTTCTCGCCTATGATATCCCTTGTTCGATTGCAGGCAATCTTTGCGGCTAGCCTGCGTAAAATTGAAGCGCAAGCAATCAGCCTCACTGACCCGTCCTTCTTCTGTAAGGCAAAAAGCCTCGCTCCAAAGATTATAGGCAGCAGCTGAGACAGAGGGGCGCCCCACAGAAGTAAGTCGACGACTTTTGCCAGTGCGCTCGCTAGCCGACCGGCTGTGTCCTCTAGAGTCGGAGATAGTAAGTCCATTAGCAGTCAGGGTCGTATAAAGTCAAGACCTCCGGCGAAACTCCGTGAAAAACTCTTAATCGCAGTTACAACATCTTCCCCTAACGTGATGCAGGGAAGCGGAAGGCTTGGAGGGACTGGCCACTCTAGGTCTGATGGAGCCGGGAGGTGTTTTTCGCAAAGGGCTGTCAGGTGATTCGTGCTGGTAGCCAGGACCTCTGACGATCCAATTAACCTGGCGGCGCCTTACACGTCACCTTCGGTTAGCTTGAGAACGGTATGGCGAACGCGATTATTCGTGAACGTATGTTTTTTTGTGGGCGCTGGGGTCACGATCTCGGATAGACGTAATCCATTGGAGAAGATTATAGCGAATAATAACTGAGAGTGATTGCGGGTGAGAGGAAGACGGAGAATCAGTGGGGCAAACGAGAAGAGCGCATACCATGCCTCATCGTTGCTATCGGCTGAGATCCCCAAGAGGACGTTTGCCAGGGCCTCTGCTACCTGCTTCCTTACCGGTTTCGCGAGGATCCTTAAAAGTCTTAACTTCCTTGCTGCACCTTGTATATCTTCGATTATGCGGGCGGGCTGCTGTGTGTTATTGTCGGTCGGTGTGGGCGTAGATGTAGATATGTTTGCAGAGGCCGATGGATGTTTGGCTGCTATATGCCTCGTGAGCCCTCTTCTCGTGTATTGCCCGTTGCATAGTAGACAAGCTATTCGCTGTGAGTGTACCGACGACTCTAATTCGCCACTGGCTATAATATTAGAA
This sequence comes from Dermanyssus gallinae, assembly GCA_003439945.1. Lineage (NCBI taxonomy): Eukaryota > Metazoa > Arthropoda > Arachnida > Mesostigmata > Dermanyssidae > Dermanyssus > Dermanyssus gallinae. The sequence continues at coordinate 82,485 of QVRM01005427.1, read as the reverse complement.
TCCTGTTCCATCATTATTGCATTATTTGTTTAAGGCTTTCCAACACCGGCAATAGCTGCAGGAGGGGTTCTAAAACCACCACTAGGGCCTTAAGCTGACCCAACAGGTCGGATCCGCCCCCTGATACGACTTGCGACAAACAAGTTACAGCATCAGCCGTAGGGAGGATAGGGCGCGCAGTTCTAGGTGCTCGGCGGCCAGGTGTCTGGTCGGGATGTGGGGTTTGGCCGACTGCTGGTGATTTCAGCAGCCAGGTACGTTACCCGAATCTGTTGCAAAGTTCTGGCTTCAAGGAATAATCTGTTCCTCTCTCTAAGATAGATCAGGCGGGGGCAGGATGATGACCCGGACGGGTGAGCACCCCGGCAGTTAATACACCGTAGGCATTTTGTGGCAAAGCCTAGACTGGTCAGGTTCGAGCACTACCTGGTGCAACTGAAACCCTAAAAATATTGATGTGGGGGGTTGTCGGGTAAACTGCAGGATCACTTTACCCAGAGGCACCCTAGCTTCGGACTCAACCCGCGTGAGTCGTTTTACATAAATGACCCCAAGCGGTGCTAGTTCGGTAGGAATACGTCCGTTTTGAGCGCTGTGGGTGGTTGAAGGGTTATGATTTCAAAGTATTTGGCGTGAACGCTAATGAAGAACTTCATTTTTAGCGAATTTTCTTCTAAGCGACCATGTCGCGTCTTCTGATCGGCCTTGTATATATTTCAGATGGAGCAGAATTTTATCGCGAACACGAAGGTGTGCTTAGTTTCTGTCTAGGAAGATTGGTTGTCTCGCAACAGCACGTTTTGTGCTCCTATGTCGGGCAAAATCGGCAGTCTCATAAATTGTAGTAATTTCACTCTCATTCCAAAACAAGACTTCTTAGAGACCATGTTCCATTGGAAAAAATATTTGCTTTAACGAGCTCTACAATTTTATGTATCGCTATAAAATTCTTTCTGTCACACCCTATATATATATATATATATATATATATATACACTTTGCGGGGCTCGAACCGTGGCCGTTTGGCTGGCCAACACCTCACGCCTTAGTATAAATTGAGCACCGGCGATTGTTGCCACATGTAAACAAAAATGATCTTCAAGTTTGTTATCAGAACGGGCACGTATAGACCTGCTTGCTTTAGGGGTTCCAACTCCTGGGCACGCTTCGAGGCCTAAAAAGCACAGCACTCAAAACTCAAGTGTACGGGTAATCACTGTGGCAGAGATCACCGTAAACGAGACACTCAAACTTGTTAAATTCGACCAATTTAGAAAAGCGAATTGATAGCACGTCCGCTCTCGACGAATCGAACGCGAGAAAAAAATCCATTTACTTATGGGAACCTCGGCTACGTCAAATTTGCATGTCTGCTTTTATCCGCCCATGGAAAGGCAGCAACAGCAGAGGATACAGAGAATACAGCAGAGTTTGATATCGTTTTCTCTCAAGTTTGTCAGAACAGTCGCTTATGCATGCGCCCACGCTTGCAAAATCGACAAAAATGCTCTTTGGTATATGGGAAGCGTAGAGGGCTGCAGCATACACACGTTAGTGCCCTTATGCTCGCAACCTTAGTGTTTGTCTATTGACTATGTTCGGGATCAGATACCTAAATGTTCTGATCTGCCTTCTTGATTGCAATTTTATCATAAACGGTTTTGCTGGTCATATCTAAATGCTGGACAAAGCCCGTAGCATAATTTTTGACTAGTTAGCAGGAGCTGTAGTTTCTCGCAAAAGTATGTAACATCACTTACGGTGACGGTCATCCATCGGAAAGATGGTGGCCGAGCCATCTTATACAATCAATGGTTTCGAACAATTACGTTATACTTACGAGTGTTATGAGTATTCCATATTTTCCTTGGGCTGGATAAAGCATGATTCCAGCTTTTTCTACCTTTGCGTTGTTCTAATCTCATGTGGGCACTCTTATCCCTAAAATAAAACACATTTAATTGAATCGTCGTACGGTGTACGCAGTAAATGATAGATGCAAAGTTGACCTTGTTAAATTCTAGAACAATAACATAAGCTGTCAGTTAGTTGCGATGATTATTATATTCTCGTTGTTTAAATTGTGGTTGTCATTGAGCTAAAAAGTCACACACAGCAATTTTCTATAAGTGTATTTTAGGCGTATTTACCTTCAGACAGAGACTATCTGTTAAGTTTGCTCAAGAAACCAAATCGTGCCTCTTGGGCAGCATTGGCCACCTTTTTCTGTTTCCTCGCCACGTGTGCCGTTCTCGTGGGCGCCCTTCTCTTATAAGTACAAGGACTGTCTGCAACCAGAAAAAAATTTTGACTGGGATTTCGTCTATTTACGGTAAGAACAAGCTCGGTAGTTATACGCAAGTTGCCACCCACCTCTTTTAGAGACATCCATTTGTTACATTTACGATTTTTCGCGCTAGCGATCGCTCGTTCATTTATTATTTTATGTTATGGTTACAGGAAAATGTGAACAACTAACTACACTTGAGTTTGTGAGGAGTTCTACCAGTCGAGCTTGTCCTCAAGGCAGCCCCTCATTGTGCCCATAATTGCTGCCGCATTGTCGCGCTGAACCGCCGAGATAGTCGCTAAAGTAGAAAGCCAAAAGTTCTTTTGTCTCCTGTCGCCTGTTCGATTCGTTTGTCAATCTTCTGTAGGAGCGACCATGTCTCAGGACTAGGCCCCCCGGGTGTCTCAAACACTAACGGCAAAAAAATAAAGTCGTTGGCGAGCTGGACATATTTGTTGCTCTTAAGACGTTTAGCCTTGCATGCCGCAGAGCCAGCGGCAGATGCGCTGGCCTCCAGGTTCGAGGGGGCGAGCGTGTCGGTGATCATCGCATCCTAAAAAGCGTCTTTCCCCTTTCAAAGGGGATAAGGGTGAGACCGTCTGGTCTCTTTTCGTCGCTTCTCAGAAAGCCGGTCGGTTCTCGAATCCACGGCACTAAAGCTGACCTCAAGGTCCGAGCCGTAATCTCGTTAACCTCGCTGTGACGGCTTTGGCGTCCTTCGCTTCTGCTGCAGGAGAGCCCGTGGGTCCCCCAGATGTCCACCTGTACTCCGCACGGACACCGGTGCTCCTCAGTTAGCCTTGCTTCTAACCTCAAACCGATGCACAAACGAAAGTTTTCGTGATCAAGTAAAGTGCCGAGGTTTAAGGAAGGGATGTCTTGGAGCCATTTGCTGGCTCCTTTCTCGACGACCGCGTGCAGTCAGGCTTTGTCTGCCGTGCTTAGTGCGTCAGAGAGTAAGCGCTGGTACTTCCTAGAGACAATGAGGTCATCATAGGACCTCTGCAGGTGTTTGTTTGCCTCTGCGAGTACACCTGCGAGGTTCTCGAATCTCGTATCTCGCATCGGCAACCTCTTTGGCATTCTGAAAAGCCTGCAAAGCCACGGCCGGGCTGATGCGCTGAACGGTACCCTCTGAGGCGTGTAATGATGCGACGTGACAGCTAGCTTCCAAGTCTGCTGTAGAGCGGGTTCCCAGACCCCCGAATCAAAGAGGGAGAGTGGCTTGGGTCCAGTTGTTGTCGGCCAGTTTTAGATTAAGGAGGTTGGTAAGACTGCTCCTTAGACTTTTTTTCAACTCCCACAGCAGATCCTGGTTTGCTCCGACGTCCGTGCTGCGGAGGATATGGACGATTCTTGCTGAACCCAGAGGTGGTTTTAATAGGTGATACGCAGTGTGAGGACCGAGCAGGTTTAGCCGGGTTAAACAAGAGCGAAAGCTCTCAATCCTACCTGCGAGTTCCGGGCGAATGGCGGCAAACCCCACAGGGGCTCCAAGAGCGTCATGTCTGCTGCCCCGACGTGTTTGCACCCGGAAAAGAGTGCATCGAAAGCGGATAAGTTAGGCTGATCCTTGTAAATAAGTTCGCACTCCTGGGAGTTGAGTTCAATCCCACTCTTCAGACCGAACTCAACAACTATCTTGATGTTTGCTTCTCCTCCGATGGTGCCATCGTCTAGGTACCAGAGATTCAAGGGGGACTGGATAGAATCGACCAGCTCCTTAATGTCTAAGCAGAACAGCGGCGGATCAAGGGGGTTGCTCTGCTGCACGCCACTGCACAAAAAAAAATTGCTATCACCAAATGAGAGCTCCGATCTGGATCGATAGGCTTGGTCGATCAAAGGGGCCGCCTCTGGCTAATCAACTTGTACTGTCTTTAGTTTGTGGTCGCAACGGACCTAGTTAAAGGCATTTGTGAAATTGAGTTTGGCGACAACGACATTGCTCGCTATAACGAAGGCGACAACGAGAGGGTGCGCTAATAACGAAGGCTCTTGTGGTGTGGACCGCGGCTTCGATGCCATTAGGCGTATTAAAGCCAAGCTAGTGAGCCCCAAGGTTTTCGCACAAGATATTTGCTCCCAGTTTGATGGTAGTGGCTGTGGCTTAGGCGGTTAACGCACCGTTCGAAACGGGGCGTTGCCATGGCAACCAAGGTTAGCAAAAACATCGCTAGTTCGAGCCCCGGTCGTTATGGTTGAATTTGTTGGACGTGGTTGTCATTGCTTTGCTGCTAGATACCTCTGCTGGAGAAGACCTATATACGAGTACGAGAACGCGATGACGATAGATGTATTTAGACGATATCGTCGGAGATGACAATTGAACGAAGCGACCCGCTCGGCTTTTTGATTGCGATTAAGCGACCACAAAAAAGAATAGGGCAGATGGCCTCGTACTGTACCGTTTCTGATGATGTCAACCACTTTTGCTAGGTCACGCAGTAGCCGGCTGGCGATATTTGTATTAGTCGTGGCAAGAAGGTCTTTGAGATAGCGCGGCCGCAGACCATGCCGTTCATGCCGGCGGTAGAACCCGCCGGAAAGGTCCACACGGCCCTGCAAACCTGTTCTGCACTGGTGACTGGCGGCTTGGTGTAGGATGGTCTTGGTGGCAGGTCCAGGTCGGCCGGTTCTCCAGGGTGTTTTGAAGTTATTTCCTCAAACGCGTCGGCTGCGCAGACCGGATTTCTCACGGAAAGCAAAGCTCTCGCAGCACCTCCGATGTCGCCTTCGCCTAGCAGCCTAGTTGCTCGCCTAGCGGCGGCTTCATCCTCGTTAAGTCGCTTGTTCCAATGCGCTCTCGGAGCCGATTCGGGTGGGAGCCCACGACCTGATCTGTGCTCCTCGATTCTGTCTCTGAGGTATGTGGTCCAACTAAGATTGTTCTGTTTTCGGGCTGGGATTCTGAGGACGCCCTGTGCCGGGATGACCTAAGCGCTGACATTTGAAGCATTTTGCAGGACGTGGTGGTTCGGCTGTCACCGCGTGGTTCTGAAATCCAAGATACACGGTGGTCGGCGGGGCTGTCTTGAATTTGAGCAGCACCTTGTAGGAATAGCAGTCTGTTGTGGGTCGGGGCCTGCTCGTCTGCAAATGCGTTTGACCTCTATAACGCCGGCGGAGCTAAGTTCCTGCAGTATCTCTTTTTCCTGGAAGTCCGGGCTAACATGGTTGATGGTGCCCCAGATGTTGTCGATAATCCTTGATGCCGCTCTGAATTGTAGCCCAGCGATTCAGTGATGCACATAAGTTTGCGTGCGTCCTGAAGCTTATCGACGGCAGCCAGGATTCGTTCATTCTGTGCCACGATGTTAGCGTCTGCCAATTTTAGGTGTAGGTCCTTGCACATTCCTAATACATTGCCTCCGGGCAATGGACTGCCTTCTTCAGCTGCACTGAAGGTAACACGGAAAACCTTATGTGCACCTGATTCAACCCTTTGCTTGAGCTTTGCTAAGGCTTCTGCCTCTTTTATATAATTGCGCTGCCTGTTTTTATTCACAATCTTCTTGAAACCCTCGTCCTCTGGCAGACCTAAAATGCCGCCTCGGTACTGATAGTCCTGCACTGAGTCATGGGTATCGCTGCTCGGTCTCGCACGTTTCACACCTAGTTGTCGGCTCTCCCTATTGTCCGTAGACACTGTTTCGCCATCACTTTCGCACATCCGCGATGCAGTCACCGCCACAGTAGCACAATCTGCCTCCTTGTTGCTTTCAACTGAGGTGGTGACCGTCCTCAATCGTGATGTATCAAGCGAGCCCGGTGGCTTATCCTGAACGGATATTACAAGCGTCGGCTTGCCTGTACCGTAACTAGCGTCGGAATACAAAGCACACAAATGATCCCAAAAAAATAAATTAATTAAATACATATATTTAAAAAAAAAAGCGTGCAGGCTTGGGTATTGAATCTGGTGCTGTTGGGTGCTACCGATTCCTAGGGGACGCAACCAAACTGTCTCCGAGCTTGTAGATTCACCAGTCGAGCGTTCCCTACTCACAGAGTCGTTGGTGCAACTATCATTGCCAAAATCGAAGTTAACCCACAAGAATAACACCGTTTGACGGGAGCCGACAAAAACACAACCGCACTCTACCGAATCGAACGTGCAAAAAAGGCGATCCTTTGTAATATCGAATAATAATGAGTTTGTTTAAGAGTATTATTGAGGTGAAGATGATTTCCTTCTAGTTGAAGAAAACAGTCAAATGATTATGGCGTTGGATCTGTTCTGTCTGAATTTCTGCGATCGCCTCTTATTGGAAGCACCACTGGTAAAATTGGGCTTCGGTCTCAATGTCGTAACTACACACCCATAATTTGTATCCTATAATTACTTTCTGAAGCAATCTAGGGTCTTCCGCTACTGCCTGAAAGGTCAATTCGGATGTTTCCCGTTTCTTTAAAAAAATCCACATTTTTGAAAGAGCTTTGGAGCCAGTCTTCTAAAGCATTCATAGGAAGAAAAAAAAAATATATATATATATATGTAATCACTTTTGCAGCTGATCTGTACTATATTTATCTGCTACCCCCTGATAGTAATCCGACGATCGTTGAGTACAAAGTCACAAACTTTTTAACGTTTCTTCTGTTACAGAGGTCAATGACATTCCCGAACGGGGATCATCTGCATGTTTGATCGCTATAAGCAGTTCGTAATATTTCCACCATCATCCATTCGGTTGGTTAAAAATCGCCGAGTCTCGTTTCCTTTACTTTTTGAACCAACTCAATGAAAAACTACATGCTTGTAGCTGATGAATAGTGCTTCTAATCAAAGTAAAACGAAATACCGTGGCGGTTGCGGCAAAACTGCAAAGTAGTGGAACTTGTTGATTCGCCCTCGTAAGTATTTACAAAATCACAACAACGTTTTCCTCGTTTCTCTTGGCTTAAGTCTACACTAGGCAAATTGTTTTTCAGCACACTATACACTCTCACTAGTTTATTAAATTTTGGAAACGTTAAAGGCCTGTTTTTAAATATGTTTAGTGCATGGTTGGCATATTTCTAATACCAGGCAGATGATAATACATTAATTTTACTACGAAAAGTTAAAACAAATAGTCGAACAGAAATAAATTTACACATCATTTACAGCCACTCTATTTGCCAGCCACTCTATTCGCAGCCTTTGGCTGCACAAAAAACCATATAGTCAAGTTTATAATATACGGGAGCTTCCATAGTTTGTGCTGCATTCATGTAGCGCTAGAAGATCTATTGGATAAATATCAATTCAGTTTTATCCATATAGTATTGGAACTACGTAGAGACGCCTCTTCTCTCTAGTTACCGAGTTGTGTAGAGCTGGTATTAGAACCATCAGCATTGGAAGAGTTATATTTTCACGTGGATTTCTGAGCTTAGATTGGAGCAACTCAAAACATGGACTTGCTTTTTGTAAGAATGCGTAAGGCAGGGTAAACGAAAGGTATAAAAATTGCTGACTGGAATACAACGCGGCCTCAAAAACAATTATTATTATTATTATTACATGTTAAACAATGTTACAATTGTGAGGCCTGAACGTATTATTGCAAATGCTTTAAATAATTATTTCACTCCATGGCGCCTAAAATAGATGCTGCGTTTCCTCTGCAAACGGCTAAAGACAACGCTTGCCTCAAGAATTGACCCCTCTTCGGTCGCTTGTGACCTCCTGAATTCGCCTACTCAAATCTCTGAGAAATGCTTCGGTTCCCTTGCTGATTAGTCCTAGCGTCTCCATGGCAATGGGCACAAAAGTATATCTTGTTTCCAGTCCAGTGTATTTAACGCGTTTTCTGGCGTCCGCGTGCTTTGCCACCCACCCCGGCTCAACTGAGCTGTGGTGTAAATAGGAAGCCGCGGTGGTGCACGAAACCGTTGCATCCCAAGCAAGGGACTTTTCATGAGACCATAATGCAATGGTCACCCCATCAGGTCTTTCTTCGCCGGCGGACACTAAACCTTTCGGTTCAAGTGTAGATGGTATACCGGCTTTTCTAAGAGACCTTATAATCACACTGTTTAGTTCAGCATGTCTGGATGATCTACCGGCGCTCTTCGGGCAACTCAGTGGGTCAAGGCCACTGGAATCTACCATCTTTCCACACAGTTTGCACTGAAACGGCTCGCAGACGGGAGCGCCGATTCTAAGTGCTGACATCATGCGGAAATGGTTGGGATCCAGCATGGTGCCGAGCTGAGGTGAGGGTAAGGCTTTAAGCCAACCCCCACTGAAGTTATCTTGTGCCTCTAAGAATACGGCGCGGTCTCTCTGGAAAACAAGCCCCTCTAAGATCTCCCTGCTCTTTTTTTGCTTTTGAGCTCATCGAGGTTATATTGGCTGGGATATTCTTCCAAAGGCCCCGGGTCCAGCATGGTTCTAATGGTGTCCCGCGCTTCACTGGTTTCATGTTTTCTTTGTGGTCGAACTGCTTCCTCCACTAACGAGGCTGCGACCGGACCAAATCGAAATAGTGAAGCAGCGTAGCAGACAGGAGCTAGGTCAATAGCACTTCGTATTCCCAGACCACCTTCACGTATTGGGAGACTTGCTCTCTGCCAGGTGTTGTCTTCCAAATTGACGTTTAGGACTTCACTTAGTATATCTCTGCTGACTTTATTATACGCGGTTAATTCTTCAGAGCACACTATGGCAGGGCATGTACGCAGCGTAAAGTTAAATTTTGAAGACCCCAGACTATATCTCCAAATGCAGAGCGCAGCCTGAGGATGCAAGCGTGTCAGTCGTGGACGAATTTTGGTAAGGGCTTCTTTCTTCTTAGAGAATGCATGCAAAATTCCATCTTGCTTTACGGGGGTCCCCAAAACTTCTTAGTTGTTTACCTCTACTCGCGTGATGTCAGGAAGTATTTCTGTGATCTCCTGGATTGCTTTCTCTCTCTCCTGAAGCGAGCCCCGGACAGCGATAATCTCACATTTTAAAGCATTCAGTGCCAGTCCCCCGTCTTCTATAAACTGCAGCACTCTTCTCAAATCTGTCGCGATAATACTCGCGGGGCCCGCAAGCGTGGCGTCATCTAGATACCACACATTGAAAGAGCTCTGTAGTTGCGATACTAGATATACCGAGACTAAATAGAGCAGGACCTAGCGGGTCACCCTGTTGAATGCCTGCTCTCGAACGCAATGTTGAAGTTGTGCCCCAGGTTAAGAGTGAAGGATCTCTGTAACTTTGCCAGACCATGGGCAAAAGCTCTGGACTTTTCTTCATCACTGCATCCAGTATCTTGTCCCTTATTAGCGTTTTAAATGCATTGCAAAAGTCTAGTTTAACCAGAACCTTCACTTGGTCCTCAGTCTTCAAAAGGGCCCATGTAGCATGCACCAATGCTTCTGCGCCGCCTCTATCAGCCACTCCAACTTGATGTGGCAGAATCGCTGTCAGAATTGCCTTTTTATTTCTCGCCATTGCTATCTTTGCAGCTATCCTACGCAAAGTCAATCCACAAGCTATGGGCCTTATAGAGTTGCCTTTTTTCTTAAGAGCTGTAAGATTTGCACCATAAAATAGTGGTACACTAAACTTAGGTAATGTGCCGTTTAACACTCTGCCAAGGAATATGCTTAAATCATTAAGCAGGCATTCTGAGTAGGGAACAGTTTGATCCAACATATCGCGCAGATGGCGTGGTCGCAATCCATCTAGTTCGGCTCCGCTTGCCACCGGGAATGAGCGAATTGCCTGTACGATCGCCAAATTTTCGACGCTCTCGTAGAATCCAGCTGTAGGTTGCTCGAAGATTTCTAAGCGCTCCTGACAGGCGGCCGGTGGTGGCGGGTGTATGTTTCTTAATTCGCGCTCTGTGCGAGAACTACGTGGTGCAAATGTGTCTGATGACAGCAGGACTCTAGCGGCAGAGCGTACATCGCCCTCTGCTAATTTTCTTTTAGCCATAGACACGCTCTCCCGGTCTCCAACTGGGCTGTCTAGTCTATTAATTGGGGCCTTTCTAACTGTCTGCAGGAGGCTTTCCAGAGTCTTTTGTTCGAGCATTGACGCATTGTCTTTAATTATTCAGGTTAGTGTGGCTTCATGAATTTTTCTATGTGGTAAGGCATCAAAGATGAAGCAGACATTAGGCTATTCCAGCTTTGAAGATCCAGCTTTGAGTTGAAATTATTCAACGCCTTTGCGAAAGCTACGGCACAGGCTTCTCTCGCTCCTCGGGGTATGACCCTGGCAATTTTAAGATCTCAACGTGCCTGCGCTAAAGTTTGGGCCAGTGTCGCTGGGTTGGCTGGTGAGGAATCGATAGGAGAAGTATGAAGGGGAGAAGGCGTATTGAGCAAACTAGTCGGTTCTGGTTAAAAGGGTCTTATATATTGATTGCGTAGAGATGCCGGGGGGTGTAGACGGGTTATGTGCGCCCGCAGGCCCTGTGAGGTCCTCAAGGTGCGACCGCAGTGCGTGCAGGTGAAAGGGGTCTGGGATAGTGGGGAGTTCAGTTTAGAGTCTTCATCTGTTACGATTACGTCGGGATGGGATGGTTGTGAAGTCATTTATGTATGTTTTTTGTCTATACTCGTGTTTTCCATATGAACCAAAGGCACTTCTTTAGAGCCATCTAAGACGGCTATCATAAAGGCCTTTCCTGCCTCCGACTCAAGAAAATATACAGCTCTACTAAAGTCTTGGTTGTCTTCTAGCCATTTAGACAGTAGGGGCTTAAAGATCTTCCATATCTGAAGAATTCCGTTAACGATATTTGCAGATCCTGTAACTGTTTATTCTTGCGACTTCGGCTGCCGTCCTTCCAGTTGCTTGTTCCATGCTTGTTTCTTTTGGTCGACACTTTTTCTAAATCGTGGTGGGGGGAGGTGACAAAGCACGGCCTCTCCATCTTTGTGCATTATTTGTCTAGGACACATAGTTGTTGTAGATCGTGCGGCATGAGCATAAGACTTCTGTCCATCTGTCGAGGTCTTATTATTCTGCTCTACGACTTGGACCATTGTAAAAAAATCATCTTTGACGGGGAGACGGGTGTATACTTTCTCGTATAGTTTCACTCTTTGTGCTTCCGAATATATTTTTCTTACACCACAATTGCTATCGTTGGAAGCATACGCACCGCCACAGTTAACACAACGGGACTTACCATGGCATTCCCATATTTGGTGTCCAGGGCGGCCGCACTTTCTGCACGTGGGCTCACCTTGTTTTTGACAATCGGTAGTCTTATGTCCGTACTTATGGCATTTTAAGCATTGCAATGGAGACCCTGCACATAACGTAACTTTAATTTATTAATAATGATTTCGTCGATGATTGTAACCTCTGAGACCGGCATGGTTTCGAGTCTTAGTCGCACCCTCGCGGAGTTTTTCCAGCCTTTTGTTGTGTTGCCTTCACCGTCCTGTGTGGCCACGGCAAATGTTTCCCTTTTTACTTGGCTAACACCCTGATCTTTTAAACATTCAAGTAAATCTTCTTCGGTGAACTGGGGATTAACACCGAAGATTCCTCCTCAGAACGCTGACGTATCCTCACAAAGATATATTGATACTTCGCAAACCATTTTAAGCGTTTTTGCAATTCCGACCTGTTTTGGTTCTTTGACACGATTTGCTAGCTTTCCTTGCGCTGTGATACGCGCATGCGCTCCCGGCAAAGATTGTCTTATTTCATTATATATCTTTAGTAGGCTGACAGTCTTCAATGCGGCCGGGTCATTCAGACATTGAAAAATATTCTCGGGATCAGCTAGCGCTTCTAAACTAGCGACTCTTTGCCGAACATGTGTACCCGATGCGGCTTGCCCTTTGGCCACTTTCCTGGCCGCAGCCATGACGGCCTTATCCATTTTTGTTGGAATAGTAGACCAGCCTCCAACTTCTCCAGCAGCTGTTTCACCAGCCGGCTCTGACGGATCGTCCTCCATATGAAATGCATGTCCACTTTCGAGAGCCCTCTCCATCATACCTGCTAGCCTGGCCTCTCTCCGCTGGCTCTCCTTGGCAGCAGCTGATTCTCTTGAAGATGTTTTGGTTCTAAAGCACTTTGCACCACAAATATGACTTCCGCCGTCGCCGGTCCGTCTGCTAGCTGCGCGGCAGGGAATCGGCGAAGAAGCACGAGATGATAGCGGGGAGTAGTCAGACCTGCTACAGCAGACAGCTGGTGCTCCTGGCCGAAACGTGTGGGGTGAACAACTTGCCGTTGACACGGCTAACGGCGATTCGGCGCGCTGTGCCGATTCATCGGCGCTTTGAGAGCAGACAGCTGGTTGTGTTATGGAACCATCTTGCCGTACCTGATCGCCTTCCGACGGCTTATCCAGTGTGAACTATGTCGTGTTTAGCTTCGAAAGAAGTCAACTTCGATGGAAAATTCAGCACAAAGTGATCACGACTGTATCAGGATCCAGCCACTGGCTTCACACTCGACACTAGTACGTAAATCCTTGTAATTAGCACACTTTTTGTCACTCGAACTACACACGTCTTCACTCGAGGCCGTCTAGCAGGCGAAAAAAATATTATTATTATTATTACTATAATTATTATTATTATTACTATAATAATAATAATAATAATATATTATTATTATTATTATTATTATTATTATTATTATTATTATTATTATTATTATTATAAATAATCCATAATAAGTTCGTATTTTTTCTGGAGAAACGCACAGCGCATATAGTTATATACCCGTTCGGAAATAAAATAAGGACATTTACGATTACGAATAAGTTTAATCAGATGCTAGTATATAGGTTGCCCTGTTTCACCAGGATTATGGTCCTGCACAAGTCGGGGCTAGCATTGGCAAAACTAGCTGAACTAAGGTTCGAACTCATTGAGCAACTCCCCCGCGGCTTTGGTTTCAAATCGAATGGTGCGGACGTGATTTCTAAAGGTATGTGGAAAATATTATAAGATCTTAGTACTAGCCTGAAATAGTAAACTTTATGTTAGCAGGTAGGAACCCTAACTTGCAGCGAATCGTTGAAATTTGATATCTGAAATATTAGTAAGCCTTTGAGGTGAAATCGTGCTGTGAGATCAACGCTATGGGCGCTACCAGCGGGGACGTCAGCTGCTTTATAACGGTCGGTCACCTAGCCCTTTTGGCGCCAAAAGCGCGGACAGGTCTGAACAATTGGGAGTGTGAAACAGTGCCATAAATGTCTAATGTAGCATACAGATATGCAGCAGATATATAGTTGCAGAGTATCTAGTGTAGCATATCTAGCACAGCGTTCACTTAGTGACCGATATAGTACCGCAGACTAAATAGTGGTAGCAGCACGGTCTCAGAAACTGGAAGGGGGTTCGCCAAGCCCCAGGTAGGGCCAGGCAATAGTCAACGAAGGGTAGAAAATCGAAAGGGGAGACCGGAGACGAATGTAGGATAAAAAGGAAAAAAGGCCGACATCGGGGCGGAGACTTCTCTCACAGGATGACTAACGAGCAGTCGGAAGCTACAAATGAAGCCGCCTCTGGGTAACCGGGAAGAAAAAAAAACAGACGGAACAACAAAGATTCTAGCAGAGCGAATAGAGAAACAACTCTAGAACACCGTCCTAGCGTTTAAGCAACAAATATATATTTTTTAATATGCAAAGGACATCCTCTTACTAAGAAAGAGAATAAAGAAGAGACTAAAAAAGCAGCATAGAAACAAAGGTGAAAATTGGGCAAGGAAATTCAAAACCAAAAGTGGAGTGATGCGTTTCCGATGTCGAACCACAGAAGAGAATAGAGTGGTGGCGCAAATTGAAACGGACATTAAGAACACAGTAACACTTAAGGAACTAGTAGAGGTATCAAAACGGGAACGACCAAACAAGGTGACATATAAAGTTCACCCAGACAGACCCGACCTCTCCGAGGTGTCCGCATCGTGGCAGTCTCTAAGTAGTCTGCCTCGAACAAAATCCTGCTGAAGAAGCTTGCTTCGTAACTTCTCCCAGTTTTAGTGGTGGACGGAACGGACGCCAGAAGACACCGTAATGCTTAAAAACAGTGAAGCCATAGAGCTTATCGGCGGTTTGCGCGAGACGGTGGCAGCTCAATTCCACATGGTCATGTGGGTAATGCACCCGAAGGAACCTACTGAAATTAGTAGTCCAGATATGCTGCAAGCCGTAATGTAGAAGAAAATCGAGCATGCGATATATGGGAGGTACCACCAATACACGTCAAAGAGAGGCAAATAAGCCCTTTTTAAAACCTCTAGAAATCTGCTGCAGGAAGACCGGCGATGGCGGTGTAAATTTAGACATGTGCACGAGGCTCTCTGACAATGTCAATCGGAAGTCTAGAAATCTAGAAGAGCGGGAAGTGCAAAACACGCTAAGAATAAAAGTAGAAGACGCTAGAACGTTCGCAGATACCCTTTGAGGATATAGAGCCCATATCAGACCAAACAAAGTCGGGAGAAATGTGCGCGCAGTGACCCGGAACAAGAAGGGGACCTCATCATTCGGCTGAAGGAGCATCAGAAGGGCCCGGGGAACACGCTAGTGGAATCTCTTTGAGAAAACACAAAGATGCAGGTCGACCGCCGAGACTCCGATGGCGGTTCAAACGGTCGCGCTATGGGGGAAGACCCCTTCTTGGGTGAGGAGGGAGATGAGGGAGCTCTTAGGCATGCCTTCCAATTGTCGATAGAAGTCATAATTAGAACAAGTGAACTAACGCTTTTTAGAGAGGAGGTATAGTATTCCCTAGCAGTCGTGTCGCTGACGGTGGCATGGGACCTTCGAATCTATGAAACTTAAAACCTAGAGTCAAATTAATGCCGACTTGAGGGGCCGTTAAGACTTCCTAGTTTAAATGCTAGACACCGGGTCACAGAGCTTTAGGTTGAAAGGAGCCCAAGGCTGAGGAAGGTCTGACAGGGCAAAGGTGCAGGAATTCAAGGAGTACCTGTAGAGAAGGTACCGAGAGAAACAGGGATTCCTAAAACGGATCCGAGAAATCACCAGAGAAAGACGGCGAGAGAATAAAAAAATAAATACAGGACAAATAGGGGAAACGCACAAGAGAAAGGGTGCAACGGTTGTTCGTAACTCCGGAGGCAACTGAGCCGGTAATTTCTATATTGAACGCGAATGACGCGTTGCGAAGAAGGCGGAGACTATAAGTGATCACAGATAAATCTGTCTTAAGCTCAAAATAGCCAACTTACGCATGATAAATACGACAAGGTTTGGGCAAATGCGAAAGCTTACTAGGTATTTTTAAAGTAGAATTAGATGAGGGCTGTAGCCGACTTACGAAACGCCAAGTATGCAAAAATCCGCTTTTTGTCATGCTCATTGTGGCATGCAAGAGAGCAGGCCTATTGCGCCAGGGCAATGGGCCCGCTCTCTTGCATCTACCCAAGTACTGGTAGAATGAAGAGATCACCAAAGCAAAAAAGCATGTAATAAGCTATAGAGGATCTATACAAAAACGCGGACCTGGCTGGCTAGAAGAAACTGAAGGGAGGACGGGCCGAACAAGGCAGACGTGAGACAAATCGTCTTTCAACTAGCCAAGCTCAAGGCTGCCGAACGAGACTGGGAGGGCTCATTGCTAAAAGCAAGGCCCGGGTGTGAAGAGAGTTATTAAATGCGGTGGATAGTGGCATATGGAGCCTGTCATACCAGATTATCATGACCAAACTTTAAAGAGCTCCCTTAAAGCTTCCGTCATATGTGCTGCTAGAGACAATCTGGGCTCTCCTTTCGAGACAGTCCTGGAAAGCAATAAAGAGTTCCCGGTTAACTTGAAGGGTATTCTTAAGGTAACACTAGAAGACTTCAGACGGAATGGAGAACGGTCGGGATCTGGAAAGGCCCCTGGTCTAGTTGTTAAGCGGTGGCCAAAGATTTTTCAGACATTGACCAACGGACTGCATAGAAAAGGCAGGTTCCCCAGGCTATGGAAGGAGACAATTCTTGTACTGGTTTCGAAACAAGAGGGCCCCTAGGATTATGGCCCATCTTGGCATAACCTTCTTATCTGGGTGTATTTTAATATGCAGGAAGGCAAATTAGGACATAGCTGAACTAAGGAAAATGGCAGGGACGCCTATCTTACGGCTTTGAATAAGTGCCAAGCATTACCGAGGATGCATTCTGCATTCCCGAAACATTTTAGAACAAATAAATCCTCTTTATTCCGAACCCTGTTTTTTAGCAATGACGAGGCCAAGGCTGCTATCAAATACATTAAATATTAGTAGAAAAAGTGTAAAAAGTTTCTCAGAGAGTTTCCAAAAAAATAAAATGATTGGTTTTCATTTTAAAAACGTTTTGTTCTGTGAAATTCGCATGTGAAATTTAATCGATTTATTTCAAACGCTATAGATAATGCTTTTCTAAATTAAAAAAACACGTCCGTGGTAATGGACGCTCTACTAAGAAAATTAAATCTAAGAAGTTATGTTATATTTATTTTCTAACGCGTTATTTTTATTTATTTGAAACAGATAATTTCGGCAAAGGACTACCGCGTATGACGCCCAAGCAGCTTAATTTTCCCCGAACATAGAATTTACTGATTGGCAGATGATTATACCATGCCAGAACGTTGAAAGTCTACAGTATATATTCTTAGCTTGTTTGAAAAGATTGGCCATATTGATGGGGGATGCTACTTTAGCTACCTTACAAAGTGAATTGCATATCAATAAAAAAATATGTATTTACGATTATTACGAAGCGGGCTTTTCATTAAGTTTAGCTTGTTCACCACATACTATACATCACGCACATGCACTGCTGGCTGCGTGGGGCTGCGACAAAACTCCAGAATCTTAAATGCTCAGCATCTATCGAGACTAATTAGTTTCTTTCCGGCAATGGTCTGAAACAGATCGTAAATATAAGCCAAAAACAACATCGAGCTCTAGAGCCTAAATGATTCAGAGAAAGCTGCTAGTATAAAGAGCTAATGTCTTAGCTTGTCAAAAAAGTGGCCTATATTATTAGAGATAGCGTACTTACTAAGAAAAACTTCTTAATTAATAATAATAACGACGTTTTTGTCCAACGCCACTATTTCGCTAAACATTCTGCTCACACAATAGCTTTAGGCAGCATTGTAGTCATTGGACTTGTTATTTTTTTTTGAAAGGGAAGCTAACAAAATATTTTAATAAGCAAAAGTCATGTCCGGTCTTGCGCCTAGTTTCATGTAGATAAAGCTCTTTGCAGACAACGGCGAGGGCGCGTGGAGCTTGCAAGTTGCACAAACCTGCCAGTTGCAGAGTGGCCACATTTCCACATTTATCTAAAATTTTGTTTTTACCGCTAAGAATGCAACCGGTAGACAGAAATGAGATGTGGACAGGAGCGTTAGCCTTTCTGGCAACCAAGTCAGCGTATAATTTCTGCATGCGCTTTTGTGTATACCTTTGTCTTGTGCATCTCTCCTTTTCTCTTTCTGTTTTATAAAAGCATGTTTCTGAAGGGCAGACAACTGTGCAGCTGTCCTGCAAAGACGTTGTTCTACTCTGCTTGCACCGTCAGGTTGTAGTGCATTTCGAGTGTATTTCCAATAATGCATACTCATATTTCCAACATAGTTGGCATATCTTAAATAAGCGTTTCGGACTTTCCGTTACTCTGCGCGGAGTATGTAAAACTCGTGACCTGTGTAATCTCCTATGTCTTTAAGAAATCGTAAAAGAGTCCTGAACAGTATCGTGAACGTCGTATGAATGGAACTCTGTCAGAGCGCCGTACGTCGCTTTGGCAATCTTGTCTGATGAAGCTACAAATCCAAGCTTATCGACCTCTGATATGTATATATATATATATATATCAATTGTTATTAGACACTGACCACCACCACATATTGTTGATTTTTTTTAGAAAAATGGCCCGGCCCACTAAATTAGCTGTTCTTTGCTTTTGCAAAGCAGGTATGCCAAACACGAGATGCATGAACAACAGAAATATTATTGTTTCATGTTAAGACAAACAGTGCCAAAACCTGGATACCTTTGAGTGCGGCGAGGTATCTATACTCGAGGTCATCGTGCACAACCAATTTGGTTTTGTGGTTCCTGGAAGCAACATTTGTCTATTAGGTCATCGCGCAACGTCAATTAAAGAAAATGACTTTCATAATCGTTTTCATATGCATGTTGAATGTTTTTAACTTTAAACCCACTGATGAATGACGGAGAGTGGGTAGTCCACTTTACAAATTTATTAACGAGAGAGGTCATATTGCCAGATAAAAACATTTTTAAAGAAATTGTTGACTTTTACTTAAAACGAAGTCAACGCCACAATTATATAAAAGTAAAACGGGAAATTAGCAGGACCTGATTGTATTCGTACTAATTACCTAAAGTCTAAGATTGACGCTTTGTGCCCTATTGTATCAAAAACTATACAATGCATGTGATCTGCAGCCATTATTTAAACAAAAGGGGGATGCAACTGACCCAAAAAATTATAGGGGCTTAGCACTTACGAGCGTCCTTTACAAGATATTAATGTCGCTCATTGTTTGTCGATTGTACTCTTGCGTAGAAGACAAATTTACGGCAGACCAGTAGGGTTTTTAAAATTCGGTCGACGTCAGATGCAGTTGAATTTGTTTTAAACTACGTATCACACCGCTTTTTTAACAAGGAAATGACATACGCTGCGTTTATTGATTTTCAAACTGCGTTCGATGGCCTGTCGAGAGATCGTTTATTAGGCACGCTTCGCAAAAGTTTTGACATAACTTTTTAACCTCGTTCATAAAATAATAGCGCACAATATAATTTTAATTTAAAAAACGACGACTACTATGTATTAACGCTCGTAACTCAAACTATCGGGTAGCCCGAGGAGACTCAGCTAGTCAATTTCTTTGGATTCGCAAACTTACTGCGTAATCTTAAAGCCGATTTTGCCTTTTTTGCCGACAACCTAGCCACTTTAAGAAAATCTCGTAACCACCTGTGGTTTTACCTTAACGGAACTGCGAAATGGTGCAAACAAAACAAGCTCAAGATTAACGCCGAAATGTCGAAGGTTTTACGCTTAAGCAGAGAAGGGTCATACGCGGCTAGGAATGATGGTCTATCAGTTTGTGGAAAACCACTCAAATTAGTTAACCACTTCTCATTTAGGCGTCACGCTAACCCCCCAGACTCCCTTTTAACAGACATGTCGAGAAGATACAAACAAGATCTACGTCTGCAATGTCTTTGTTAGGCAAAATGCATGATGTGGACGTAAAAACAACTATAAATCGCTTTTAAATCAAATTGCTTTCTGTCTGCAATATACTGCTTTCTACAATTGCACCTTACCTGACCCTGAGCCATTTAAAAGTCTAGACAAGCTGAAGTCTTGTTATGTCAAGCGTGTACTACGGCTTCCAAAGTGCGCATTGGCAACACTTGCCTTAGAGAACTGCGGAGAGAGAACACTTATTGAAGACCTAGCACTTAATAATACTTCATTTGCAGCTCATACTCTAGATTTATATCAAGCTTATAAAGAGAATAGGAATTTAAATTTTGTAGCGAAGAACTATACTGATGCCCCGGCCTTTTTTTCACAGAGAATGTAAAGAGCTATGCAATAGAGCTGCTCGCTAGTTTGCCGAACAACTTAGCAAAGATACCACCATCACATATGCATGAAGCCTAGCTGCTTGAATTTAATTGATTTTAAATTATTTTAGTTAATTGAACAAGTGTTTGTAGCTTTTGTGAAGAGCGTGATAGTGGTCGCTGTCATATACTTGTATGTGCAGCAATTTGCAAAACGCCCTTGTCATCCAAAGTTAAATACATAATGTGACCGAAGTGTCACATTGTGACACCTTGTGAACATCCTCTTTTTGCCGAACCCCGTTTTCTCTGTCGTAGAGGTCCGCTTAGCCAGCCGAGTTATCGTTTGTTTCGGGGGAATCGTTGAATTCCCGGAAGATTGATTTTTACTTCTGGACCAGCCGCAGTTTCCACAACAACTGATCTCACAACCGATGCGTAAGAGCGACCGGCACACTGCGCCGTGTCAGGATAATCGCGCGTAACGGACATAACGACGAGCAAGATGCATGGCAATCCTTGCAGTTTACACATTTAGGCGCCTTTTTACATTCAGCTGCAAGATGGCCAGCCTCACCACTACAAGCAATCTGACTTTTACAATAAGTGGCTATATGACCAAGTTTTTGACATTTGAAGCACGCTATAGGTGCACCGGCCTACATGACAACTTTGTGCTTTTTGCACCCCAAAAATGCATCTGTGGGTGGCACACGAGAGAAGGACTTTGTCCGTAACAAACTCTGTAAGCTGATACCCAATTCGTCGCTTTCCAACTTTTCTCTTAACTGTCACTACCCTGTCCTGCTTCAGCGCTTCATCATATTTATATATAATTTATGGCTACTTTGTTGTGTCTCTACATGATTCGAACAAACAGCAGAGTCAATGAACGGTCAGTGGACGTGGAGGAAAAATGAGAGAAGGGTGAAGGGGAACCGGCCGTGAAGGTAGAGAAGAATGTTCAGCGAGCATGTTTCAATGTGCACTTTGGTGTTGGCTCCCGAGAAGGTCGTGTAGCGGAGGAGACGTCGTGTGAACGACGTAAGACGTCGTGTGAACGACGTAAGACGTCGTGTGAACGACGTAAGACGTCGTAAGTTGCGGAGTGAAGCCGCTTGAACGGCGGTTGGCTAGTGTTTCCTTATATTGTTTAATAAACCTTACGTTGTCGAAAACCATTCAGTTGTACTCTGTGGGATCCTCTACTACGCAGGCAGGACAAAGCATTTTCTGCTGACAATTTCGGTAACTGTATACCAAGCTTGTGGTGAAATAAATGCTGAATGGAATTATGTTTAGCGTTGCATTCCTTACAGGCACAAGTCTCATTATATTCATTGTTCCAACTCAATCCAAAACACCAACCCATCAGGAGAGTCCATGTGGTCAAGACTGTTATCCTATGTGCTACAACACAACCAATCAGCTAATTTTACCGAGTTGCTATCACTCTAGCTTGAAAAATGCGGTCACTTTCTACCCACAATAAAGCAGAGGCTGAATAACAAGACACCGAATGTTTAATTGAAATAGATTGGTCAACTCGGTCAAATGCGTTTCTTACTCAACGTAAATACAGTGCAACATTGTATGAGCATAGCCCAGCCTGTGTCATTTCTAGAAGCTATAATGAGGATAATCGACGCGAGGCCCGATGCTAGACAGGGAATAGGATGTGATGCAATAATGAGAACTTTTCAAAGTGATGGACTATTATTTTCTCAAAAATGGCACGAATCATGGAACATTGGTTTCGGTTGGATAGAGTGCAGTGGTGCGTCTGGCGCTGGTCGACATTCTTTTACTTTTGAATAACTATAATGGTGTTGTTCAGCAGATTTGTGTACAGGTGATTCCTTGTGAGTCTGTGCATCTGTCGTTGTAGTTGTATTCACAAGTGATACTGGCATCTCAAGCGTCCAGCGCCAGTATGGAGTTTGCTGAGTGAGATTTTACAGCTACATGAAACGGCGGTAAATTCGTGACAGAAACAGCTGGAGGGGCCTGAAGCTGTCTGCCGGGCCTTGACATAAAGGCGAGTGAAGCTGTGGACAACATTCTACATCTAGACTATTCAATAAGAGGTCAATTCGGCGGGCGTGTAGTATGCAACAAGAATTATTTCCATCGGTCATCTGCTACGTGCATTGCTGTGTAGTCGGTGAAGCATGAGCGCTACGGGAAATAGAGCCCCGGTAGAAACGAAGAAGAGAGATGCAACCGCTGTAACTAAACGTAAGGCGGAGCCGCAAGAAGAGTTGAATGGGGAAAATAGAGAAGCTGATGGGAACGCAGGGCAGGCAGAGTCGAATTCGAAAGTGTCTGCAGCAAGCAGTAGCTTAACAGCTGTGAATATTTCCAAAGCTGCTACCCTGCCAACGGTGCACTCATTGTTATCAAGTGTGGTGAACATCATCATAGGCGACGTTTCTCGAAACGAGGATATCGCTAATAGTGTTGAGATGTCGGCAACTCAGCTGATTGTGGATGGAAATGACAATGTAGAGGCTGGGAAGAATGATGTTTCGAGTAATGGATTTACGCAGGTGATACGGCGAAGAGGCTAGGGAAACTTCAATCACAGATTGAGGTTCTCAAGGGCAACACAGTGCGTAATTCCAAGGGTAGTTTCCGTATCGCAATTGCAAGGAGAATTGAGCACGATAGTGACGGGGAAATAAATATTGGCACCCGGCCATTCCAGGGCAACATGCTCTCTGTAGTGAAATGTTTTGACCGTACCCTGATATCAAATCGGAATAGAATTCAGGTTTATATTCATGTTTGCAGTTGAAGTTCCCCAAAAAAATTTCGGCTTTACTAAGTTTCTCGGAATCCGCGTGACCACAAGTTGTAGAGACCTGGAAAACACCTGGAATCAATCAGGTTGACAGTGGTTTTTCGGATTAAGACATATTAGAAGTGCTGAAGCAGGACGAAGTAGTGGAAAGCGACTGGGAAAAAGCTTACAGAGTTTGTTACGGACAGAGTCCGTCTCTCGTGTGCCACCCACAGAGGCATTTCTGGCGTGCAAAAAGCACAAAGTGGTCATGTATGCCGGTGCACCTATAGCGTGCTTCAAATGTCAAAATTTTGACACATAGCCACTAACGGTAAAAGTGAAATAGCTTGTAGAAACTGTGGTGAGGCTGGCCATCTTGCAGCTGAATGTAAAAAGGCACCTAAGTGTGTAAACTGTAAGGGTTGCCATGCATCTTGCTCGTCGTTATGCCCCTTACACGCATACGGTTGAGAAGCAAAAGATATAGATGGAGAGCGAACTACTGCAACAAGTCAGTGTAGAGCATCCCGCCACGGCTTTTAAGGTAATTAATCAAGTCCCTGCATTAACACCGGAACTATCTGATGATTATCCTGGCACGGCGCAGGGTGCCGGTCGCTCTTACGCATCGGTTGTAAGATCAGTTGTTGTAGAAACCGCGGATGGTCCAGAAGTAAAAATGAAATTCAACGATTCCCCAGAAACAAACGATAAATCGGCTGGCTAAGCCGACCTCTACGACAAAGAAAACGGCGTTCGGCAAAAAGAGGATGTTCCTGAAGTTGGCGGTGCGCCAGGCTTTCAGGACAAAAGAGCGTGGCTGCAACGTTAAAACCTCTCTAAGCGGAGCAAAATCGCTTGTTTTTAGTAATCTTGCCGCCATCCACATTAACGCGGGGACGGGGGGGCTCAACAGGACAGGTAGACTCGAAACGCTGGGGGACATACTGAACCAAGAGGGTTCTGGTATAGACGTTGTTGTTATAAATGAAACATGGTTAAAATTAGGCGACTACGACGCATATGGCATCCTCGGGCTTACTTTGATAGGCTCAATACGGGAAACTAGTGAACAGGGAGGAGGAGTTGGCATGTACATACGCTCAAACTGTCTTTTACTCTCAAAGCTTGCTAAAAGTAGTAATGATGGTAACGTACAGGTTCCCCAAGCACGATTTCGAAGGGCTTATTATTGATATGTATTCCAGTCGGGTCACGCATAAGGAGGTCCTGCTGGATTTGTTAGAAGACGTACTTCCAGTAGGGTCAGCTCTTCCATATATAGTAATAGGTGACTCGAATCTGAATTTGCTTGCTTATACAGACGGGGAAAGTAATATATCATTTTTCTCAGCAAGAAGCGTCTTTCATATTGTCAAGCAAGTGACTCGCCCTGCGTCCAGTACCTGTATTGACCATATTGCTATTAGAAATTGGAGGATTTGTATAAATCTGCCCGATCGTGTGGTGCACCAGGCTTTTTCGGGTCCCTATGGTAGTGTTCCTATCTAGAAGGTGTTCTCGGTCTACAGAAACCCTATCTGCTCTCTCAACCTTAGTAAGGACACATGATCGGGAGAGTGCCAGTTTGTTTTTTTGACAGAAATGCCCGTTTAAGCTGGTTGATAGCGTATGACGCTGAAGGCACAGAATAAGGTTTTGAAGCTTTCAGTGACTTGTTGGCCAAATAATATAATAGATGCTCTAACAGTTTCTACCCGGGTATTTTTGAAACAGCATCCAAATTTCAATTTTTCTGCGAAGTTGAGGCGCTTGCGGCAAAGCGTTAACGAACTTAACCGCTGGCACCTAAAATCTCAGTCAGTAGAATCAAAGTTTGCTTATTATTGTAGTTTCCCCCACTACAAGCGTTAATTTCGTAATGTCAAGGCTAATTTTCATGAGACGCGATTTAGGCAACTCCAGGGTGACACTTTCAAATATTGGAACTCTATCAAAGGTTCGTGTGGCAGAGCCAGAAAGCCGGTGGAACTTCCCCACTACTATGAAAATCAGTTCTGGACTTCTGACTGAGCCTATGGAGATCGTAACGGAGCTCAATCACCATTAAGCTACGGTAGGATCCAGTACTGTCAAGGCTCTCCAAGTAAACGTTCAGCCAGCTCTGATGGTCACCTGGTTCAAGCGAGATTTGCCATTCTCATTTTTGTCAATGAGTACGCCAGAGATACGGAAAGGGCTTAAATGGACAACTGGATCTGCAGGAATCCCAGACAAATTGCTAAAGCTGTTCTTCGACGCTCTTTCGCGTCCACTGGCGCATATTATAAACCGTTGCCTAACTACTGGTGTCTTTCCCGCTAGACTAAGGTGTCCATAATTATTTCAAAATAAGGGCGACCGTAATCATCCGAATAATTACCGTCCAGTTTCTTTAGTGGATTTACTCTCTAAAATATTTGAAAAGGTAGTTAAGTCCAAATGCAAAGGCCATCTTTGTTCAATTAGTTTATTTTCGACGAATTTGTTTAGATTTCGTGAGGCGGGCTCAACGGAGCTTGCTCTCGCTCATCTTTATCAGAAATTCGTCAATTCTTTCAAAAATAACCAACTTTGCCTCGGTGTCTTTTTGGATGTTTCTGACGCTTTCAACTGCCTAAATCATTTGTTGTTCGTACAAAGGCTTGAAAATCTTGGTTGTAATGGCACTGTTGTACCTTGGTTTAGATCATACCTCGCGGAGATACAGCAGGCAGTAAAGATGTTGTTTTGAATCTCCTTTAGAAAAAGTAAACATCGAGACGCCACAAGGATCAATCTTAAGACCGTTTATGTTTACCATTTTGATCAAGTTTATTATTGAAGAGATCGCATCAGGAGAATCATGTAGGCTCATCGTCTATGCTAATGATACGATCTTACTTTTTCGTATTCAACCATCTGCGATACAGGCTGAACTAGGAGTACCTGTCGAGGGTCCTCGTATGGTGTATGAAATGCTATAAGTGCCAATTCTTTGTATCTCTATTTGGGGAATTCATAATAGGGGTATAACTCATATGGCAGAAGTCATTCAGAATGATGCCTTCAGGGCTGCATTTAACTTGCGCCGTAGCGATTCGGTTCGTAAGTGTTTTCAAAACTTAAGCGTTTATAACTTAGGGATATTTACAGGGTAAAAATTGCCTTTTAAGGATATTTACAGGGTAAAACTTGCATTTAAGATGTATAGAAGGGTTATTCCGGATGATGCTACTTTTTCTATGAGAGCTGCTGTTAGACGCACAACTCGACGTGCAATTGAATTTGTGAGGTCAGTAGCTCTAAAAGAGTACACCTGTCATGCTCTCGCGTACACCCTGCCGACTATCTGGACCGAACTTCCCAAGGAAATTCGCGTACTCACATCAGTCAGATTATTTAAACGTGAGGTGAAAAAAATCGGAATGTAGAAATGGAGCCGCCTCTAGATTATCGGGAGGAGAGAAGCCAGACGGAACAACAAAGGTTCCAGCAAAAGCTTATGGGAAAAACAACTCCAGAATGCCGTCCTGGCGTTGAAACAACGAGTAGAAAGCTTGGCGAAACTGTGCAAAGCACATTCTTTCACGAGGAAGGAGATTCAAGAAATGACCAATACAGTCCCTAAGCTACTAAACAAACTAGTAGCGCATCAAAGGATAAAGAAAGAGTCACGCGGGACGCAAAATGCACAATCGGACGCCTTAATACAAGGGAGACAAAAATACGAGACGAATTAAACAAACTCAAAACGGATGAAATAGAGCAATAATATGGGCGAATATGGGACAAGGACCGAAAGAACAGTGCTGTGTTTCCAATGTCGAACCACGGAAGAGAACAGAGTTGTAGCGCAACTGGAGGAGGACATTGAAGAAGCAACACTTGAGAGACAGTTAGAGGTATCAAAACGGGAATGGCCGGACAAGTTGATCGAACATATAAAGTTTACCTAGGCATCCCCATCTCCCCAAAAGGTGTCCACGTCATGATGTTCTCTATGCGGTCTGCCTCGAACAAAGTCCTGCTGGGTAAGCTCGCTTTGCAATCTTTGCATCTCTATCTCGGTGGTAGACGGATTGGACGCCGGAAAAGCCGTAGTGCTTAATAAATAGTAAAGTCGTAGAGCTCATAGGCGATTTAAATTATGGCGGAGGCACAACACCACTTGGTTGTTGGAGTGATGGACCCGAAAAGCTCACTGGAATTAGTAGTCTAGGTATGCTACACGCCGTACTCGAGAAAGCCATCGAGCTGGCAAATATGGGGCAGGCACAATTAGTGACAGAGTATAGGCGATCAAACTTTCTCTTAAGAGCTCTAGAAATCTGCTGCAGGAAGACCTGCGATGGCAGTGGAAAGCTAGACTACAAGGAGACCGATGCTGCGATAAAAATCTATTTAAGATATGGCTGCTCTTACAACATGGTTTAAGATTGCAAAGAGGAAGTCCCGAAACGCCAAGTTTGCAGGACAGATGGGCGCACAGACAGCATGACCTGTCCCTCCTACAGGGGCAAGGTGCAGAAACTCAGGGAGTTGCGTAGGCAAAGTGCCGAGGGAAGCAGGGGTCCCCAAAAGGGATCCGAGCAAGCACCAGACCAAACGGGGGAGTAGCAAAACGAAAGGAGAAGAAAATAGGAAAATATACAAGGAAAAAGGCACGACGGTTATTCCTGACTCCAAAGGTGGCTGGAGGTCGTAGGGAAGGGTGCTAAAGCAGTCTAGGACGTTAAAGACCATCCAGGGGAACCTTTTTATTTATTGAAGACGGCATCTGGCCGTGGCGGAATCAACGACGATGTACGCGGCGCTTGTGGGCAGACCTCGCCCTACGGACGGCGCGCAACCGAGGCGCACTCAGAGCCGCGCAGCGGAGTATGGGCATACGAGTCTGCAGGGCTTATCGCACGGTGTCTACGGATGCCCTGATAGTACAGGCCCGCCAGAAACCTTAGGATTTTCTAGAGCGAGAGAGAAGCGGAAGAAGAAGTCTCGGCGGGAACTGGGACCTCGCGCGGACACAACAGAAGACACTGGAAATTCAGAACGACGAACGGCGGAATCCCCGGGGCGACGCCGGCGGTGAATGGGCTCGCTGACTGATACCGGATCTGCGCCAGTGGTATGACAAGCAGCTGGGGGAGCTGTCGTACACCACGACACAAGTACTCACAGAACACTGCCAGTTCCAAGCATATATGATGCGCATCGGCGACGCCCCGGTTGAAATTTGCGTTCTCTGCTCTTCCAGGGATGCGGACGACGTTGAGCACACGATGGTGCACTGCGCGGCCCTTGCGGGAGCACGTGCCTCTGCGACGCCCGCGCTGTAGAGAAAGACGTGGTGGTTGCAGTACGTGGTGGACTTTATGATGAAGGACGAGACAAATTGGATAAAGGGTCGACGTTACCTCGACCCCATAAGGAAAAAGCTGAA
Source organism: Dermanyssus gallinae (assembly GCA_003439945.1). Taxonomy (NCBI): domain Eukaryota; kingdom Metazoa; phylum Arthropoda; class Arachnida; order Mesostigmata; family Dermanyssidae; genus Dermanyssus; species Dermanyssus gallinae. The sequence goes on along the minus strand of QVRM01005427.1, from coordinate 54,461 downwards.
TCTGGAGGCGGCACCGCTACGACCAGGCTCCTGTGAGGGGCAGCCGAGAGGGAGAAGAGAGAGAGCAGCTATGCCCTCCGGAGGATCTCGACGCATCTCTTCAAGACGGGCAAGTTTTAGCTGGGCGCATAGAGCGCTAGAACACGAGACTCCCTTTCAGGGTTGTCGAAGTAATGGTAATGCAATCTCGGACCTTGGGGGGTGAGGCGGATATCGGTTTTAGTGGGTGCGAGTCCCACACTAGCTGCTGCTAGCTGCTTGTGCATTATGCCACTGTAGGGCTGCTGGTTACATGTCATGATATGCTCGAGGTAGCGGACGTAAACAGGGCGCTGCCTCTGCCTGTCGTCCGAGCCAAACGGAGGCAGACACCGCGATAAGGTAAACGGGCTTCAAAAACGGCTTGGCCGTTAGGGGCTGTGGGTCAGGTCAAGTATTTACATAGGTTAAAGTGGATAAAGTGACAGTTTTTCACAGCTGCTATTTCTCACCCAATGAGGACCTGGGAAAATTTAACGGGTTCTTAGAAAAACTCGCCAAGATCGTGAGCGACCAAGAGAGCAAAAGACTTTTTATCATCGGAGACTTTAATGTCGTGAGCACGGCATGGGGGAGCCGGTACACATTGGAAAGGGCACTTTTTCTATAGGAATAGGTAGCTACTAGTACCTAATGATAAAGTGACTGCTACTTTTTTTCCATAAAGGACCATATATTTTTTTAGACCTAGCGCTGGCCAGCGAATCGGTGCTTTCTACGATAGGAAAAAAACGCGTCTTGGTGGAGCAGAGACTATAAGTGATCACAGATATATCTGTTGTAAGCTCAGAATACCCAACTTAGTACCCAACTTATCCAACACACGACTTTTAACAAGCCAAAAACAGGGCCGTCCAAACGAGACTGTGAGAAGTCATCGCTAAAGGCGCGAGCGTGGAAAGAGTTAAAAGATACGGTGAAAAGTAACGTATGGGGCCTGCCAGACCAGATTGTCATGACCAAGCTCTGGAGCGCTCTTTTGACGCCCTCGCCAAGCGTGCTGCTGGAGATAATATCTGCTGTCTTTCCGGCACTGCCCTGCAGCGGCACTGAGGAGTTTCCGGTAGCCCGGGAAAATATTCTGGAGATAACACTAAAAGATCAGGAAAGCTGAAGGACGGCTGGCGCCTAAACACGTTCCTGGCCCCGATGGCGTACCCCTTGAGGTGGCCCAGCTATTTGTTAAGAGGTAGCCGAAGATCTTCCAGACTTTGACAAGCGGACTTCTTAGAGAAGGGAAGTTTCCCTGGCTATGTACGAAGGCGACCCTTGTACTAATTTCTACACCCGGAAATAAGACAGGCCCTTCGAAACCAGAGAAGTTTTATCGCCGTGAGACCGCAAAGACTCCCAAAACAAGGGAAATTGTGCATCTAATCCTCTTAGATGTTAAAAATGCCTTTGAATTAAATGACAAAAGCCCAACGGACCGCCTTAAACCTGGCACGGATTATGCCAAGAATTGGGGGTGTAGCAGGGGAAACCGACAGCTACCAGCTTCAGTTGTTAAATCATCGGCTTGCTACGCGGCGTCCATCTGGGCAGACATGTCACTACGGACAACGAAAAATAGGAGACCACTAAGGTCGGCCCAACGGACACGAGCAATTAGTGTAAGTGGGGCATACCAGACGGTCTCGACCGAAACCCTCTTGGTCCTGGCTAAGATGCTGCCCGGGGACCTACTACTGCCTATGGGAGAAAGAAGCAGATATTACTGAAGGAAAATACCTTGCTAGAGCCAGGAGTGCCACAATTGCGGTCTGGCAGAAGGAATAAGTGCAGGTTACACCCGAAGCAACTAGGCGGAGCTAGACCAAAAGTCTGATATGAGACTTCAAGACTTGGTGTAGCTGTTGTCATGGGGAGTTAACCCACTATACAGCTCAGGTTCTGACCGGTCACTTCAGTTCAGCAAGGTGCACGGGCTCCACAGCCGTGAGAGGCCGCCTCATCAAAGAAGTGGTTAGCTATATAATAACCTTGATGGAACCGCGGAGGAAGGCGATGGACCTGTTTGACCCAATTTTGATTCTCAAGACAGCCAAGGAAGCAGTAAGGCAGAAAAGGTTCTGGCGGCAGCCTCGAAGGAAGACGAGGAAGGGAAAGACAAGGAGTCGAGGGAGGGAAAGTGCAGCCAGGCTTTCAAGCTTGTAACGCATCCTCTCAGGACGGTGTATATCTAGGCATAAGCCGCTTTTCTAGATGCATTTAATATGGAGAAAGATAAGATAGACCATGTAAAAGACAATGATTAGCTAATGCGTCGATTGCACCAGGACAACACGTGGCACTGTTGAAGAGGATCGGAATTATTATAAGGCTATATTACCACAAGACTAAAAATTAGTTTTAGGAATAATGCCATTATCCTCCTCACTTATAAACAAGCATCGTTATATAGTGCGTTGAGATAAAGGATTTGAGTTTTTACGTGTTCAAAACGCATAATGTGCATTTTAACGGCTGTAGCATTTGCTAGTTATTTGTTACCGTCGAAGACTGTGCATCATTAATTCCTAAAATTTATCATTCAAAAACATTCGATGCGAAGACTCTTTTGTCTCTCGCAACTCTTGCCACTAAAAACTCACGTCATCTGCTAAAACTTCTTACTATACCCTAGCAGAACGATATTTCCCCCTTCTTGAACGTAGCGCAGCGTCCTGTTGTCGCCTGCCTGCCTGTTGACGTCAGCATGTGGTGCTACATGGTTGCACGTGCAGAGGCTAGCGACGGCACAGATGATCTTCCCTAGGATGGCTGCTGTGTCATGCCAGAGGTATCGCCAAATTTGAAAACACGACTTGTCAACCTTGCTCCAGATGGAAGTACGGCAATATACTGGCAAGCAGCCTGTCGGTCAAATTTGGTTCGTATTAATATGCATATTGTTTATTTCGCAATAACTTTGCATTTCAAGATAGTACATAATTACAATACAGTCATCATTATACAAAAATTTGAGCATTGCAGCGACCGTCCCACCGGCCGAGAAAGTGCCAAAGACCGCCGATGCGTATGGCAGCTCGCTGCGTGGTATTTAGCGCATATCTGCGAGCAAAACCAGCAACGACAGTGATCGCCAACTTGGTGAAATCCATGAGTCAAACACACCAAGTGACGATAGCCCTGCGCAATGTACCTTGTGTACACGTGTCGGCTAGTGCATGCAATAGCATGCCAAAGCTTCTTGGCGAGGTACACATCTAACTGCGCTACCTCAGCCGAGGCCTCGGTCACTTTGCCCTCCCACTCTAACAAAAATTGCTGAAGTGGTTCTGTAATAGGTGACTTAAGCCTGACTCTGATTGTTTCCACTGCCGGTTCGCAACCCGCCAGCAGGTACACAAAGCGGTTAGTTGCCGTCCGCGGTATGCAAATAATGCGTTTCATATATGTAAAGTATCCATGTAGCTGCGCAAAATTAGCTGCTAAAATGGTTCCATACCCTGCCAAGGCCGTAGCTCAACATTGGCACGATCTTAAGCTCAAAAAGACGCAGTAAAAGAGATAGTCGCCAAAAGTCCCACACCTCTGTGTGAATAGAGACAATTGACACCAAATTGTCACGCACCGCGCTCTTACTGTCAGGATGAGGGCTACGCGGTGGGACGTACGGAGGTTTCGCTCACAAGAAAGAACGACACGATAACGTCGGTTAACACAGTAACCTCGGGAGCTTGGCGTGAGCGCGCGAAACTACCGGCCGTTCGGAGATGCCGTCGATTCGTTCTCCTCGATGTCTCTGGCTCGTCTCAAATAGGTCATTATGTCGGCCCGTTATATACGCGCCGACTTGAAAGTGCATGCAGATGCGCTCTCCCGCCGCCGCTCCCGGGTGCTCTCATTTATTGATTTCTCAATACATTTTACATATTAAATAGTTTGTGTCGTTTATGTATCTGTCATACTTAACATGCCTACTTAGTAGTGTTTGCTCTTATAGTTGTCTGTGTATTACAGTAATTACGCGTTATTCTCGATCTGCATTACTTAGCGTATGGGTTCGGCCGGCTGTCTATAGATGGCCGTCTTGAATGTAATGTGCACGTCTTAGCGGTTACTGAATGTTCACTTACACAAGATGATAGCTTAAAGAATGTTCCATTGCGCGTTAGCTGCTCTTGAGTGTTCTATTACACGTGTTGATAGCTTCGAGAGTGTTCTATTACGCGTGCTGACGGCTTCTAGCATGTTCTTTCTCTCAACGTCTCTCTTGCACGGCCGCTCTGACACCCGCGCCAATAGAGGGTGAAGCGGGTGCTGCGCTAAGAAGAACACGACTCACATAGTGTTCGTCACAACAATAGCCGCCCGACACCTGTCGCCGATGTGCTGGATAAAGGTCGTTCCCGTATAGTGTAGTCTCAGATCTAATTTGGCGAAATAGTTGACAAACTTTAGCGGTTGGCCACAACAGGCTATTACGTCTGCTGCTGCAAATAGACCCCCAACGGCGAAACTTGATGGCTTTCTTCCGCGAATTTATTTGTAGGTAGAATTTACGGTGAAGATAATTTTCTATGTCGCCGACAGTACGACGAATGGCACCACGGTCCCGGTCGACCACTACAATTTTATCCGCATATATAACGACGACGGCGTTTCTAAACTCCTTCTGCATGCGATGAGCAAAGCGAAAGCCAGGCAACTGAGAGGGTCCTCTTAAGGGGTCCCTACGTTTTGACTCAGCTGCAAGGTGTCTTCGCCCCTTACGTTTACTTCAAGGCGGTTTTTAGCAAAGAAAGTGGAGAGCACTCGAAGAAAAGAACCACACACCCCGCATGTCGAAACGAATCGACTTGTAAGCGACGGGGTGCTTTGTCGAAGGCCTTGACACAATCGATAAAGATAGCGTACAAGTGACCCCCGGGTACTGCCAACACCCGCCCAACTTCCGACTGGTGGACATGGATCGCGTCCTGTGTTCCTCGATTCTTCCTGAACCTGAATTGCTCCGGAGGTAGGGCCTTCTCCACAGTTAGAAACACCTTTGAGATAATCAACTTAGCGAAGATTTTTTTAAGGGTGCGTTCCATTGCGATACCCCGGTAGAGATTTGAGTCGTCCACGTTATCACCGTATTTGCCCTTGAATAGCAGAGTAAGCCTGGCCTCGTGCCAAAACTGGGGTATGTGTTCCCCGCTGAGTATTTGATTAACCAGATTACACAGCTCTTCTATTCATAATAAACCCTACAAGGGCCACTACTCTTCTTCTTGGGCAATCCGCGCAAGATCTGCACTACCTTTTTACCGTAACTGGCGAATTCATGTAGTGCTGCTCCAGAGTGAGCGGTTGCTCAATAACTAGTGCTGCCCTAATTGCTCCTGTGTTATGTGTGTTCTGTGCATGCCTTTGCTCAGCCGGCGAACAACGTAGACATGGCGTTCGCGCTCTGCTTTCTCAAGCATGCGAAACTTCTCCTCCTCATCACACCGGCGCTTATTCTCCACAAGCAGTTTATTGTAGGTTGCTCTATGTCGGCTATAACGCGTCCTACGATCAGCAACTATCTGGAGGTCGGGGTGTGGAGCCCATGCTCGAAGCAGAAGCCCTAACACTTCCCGACGTTTTAGGTAGCAGGCCTGTGTAAACCAGCGCCGCGCCCGTCTTTGTCTGAACTTTTTCTTGACTACAGCCGCCTTGACAGTGGCTTCCAAAGCGTGGTTGCTTTGTTTAATGTCAGAAGTTGATCTCAGCAGCCGTAACTCGCGCGTCCGCCAATACAAATTCGCGCGGCAAATCTAGCTGCCGCCGCTGGGCGCGCCCCTGGCTAGGCACAAATAGAGACGCTAACACCGGCAGGTGCTTTCGTGCTGGAACATTACGAACCTCGCATCCCTGAAATTCCGTTGGATGTTGGAGGTTATGAAACAGGAAGTCGATAGTGCTCCTTCCACTTATGCAGACGTACGTGAATTTATCACGCTCATTTGCGCAACGCAGGCCTCTGTTCTGTAGAAGCTTAAGAAGCCCATCACCCTTCCGGCCGGTGGCGCCACTATTAAAACGACAGTTGAAGTTACCACCGACCAGAGTGGGTAGCTGGAGGTTTAGTCCCGCTAGATCAGCACTGATCGAATTGGCAACTTTAACATCATCGTAGTGATGTGCGAAATTGAAACTACCTGAGGTTAGTGTCATGCAACACTCATCTCGGCACACACATTGCATGTCCCGCTAGACCAGCACTGATCGAATTGGCAACTTTAACATCATCTTAGTGATGTGCGAAATTGAAACTACCTAAGGTTAGTGTCATGCAACACTCATCTCGGCACACACATTGCATTCGGGGTGACCTTGCTCGTAAATAGATTGAAAGTTGTGAGCAGCATGCAGCTGCCTTGGCGGAAAGCGTCATTGCGGTCTAGATGTTAAACCTGAGCCGGCGGAGTCCCCAGCCAGCGTCGGAAACTTACGCCTTTCGGCCAAAAGGCGCTACTTGAAACTTTGCTAAAGTCATTATCTCCAAAGGTCGCGCGTAAGACAGAGTCCGGCCGAGAAACTTTTTATATGGAAGACGGAGTCCGGCGGGAAAACTTTTTATTGGAGTTTCCAAATAGCAAGCACTATTCCCCCCTCCCGGTTAGCCAACCACGCAGATGTTCTGCCGACGTTGTTCTGCTGAAGCCCTCCGAACGGGGAGCTCTCATGGGCAATACACGATTTTTACATAGTGTTAACTCACCCAGGTCTATTTCGGCACTACCTGCTCGAAGAGAACGGTGCTTCCCTTTCGCGTTTTTCTGCTGCCGTTTGCTTGTGGATTTGAGAGGTATCGCTCGGCCTCGGCCCCATGCGTCCATCCTACTTTTCTGGGCTGTTGCTGGTCGATTCACGACTTTCACTCGCAAGCTTTCTCTTTTTTCTTCTTTTCTTCACCAGCTGGACGCCAGCTGAATTACGTTGGTTGTCTCTGTGCAGTTCATTGTCTCTACAACCGGGTCGCGCGGCTGCAGCGGAGTTGTGACGTCACTTTCTGCTGCCGGCGCCGGCTTTTCCTTCTTCTCCAGCTTCGCCCGCTGTCATTGCTGCCGCTCAGCTCTCTTTTCCCGCCATTGTTCGTGCTGTTGATCAAGATCGACAACAACCTTGGCGACGTCTGCAAGAGGCGTCTGCTGCTGCGGTTTCTGCACTCGCTGTCTCTGCTTTCCCTGGCACTGTTGTGGCTGTTATCAGTACGGGTGACGGTAAACGAATTTGAGACGTGTGTATCAATTAAGGACTTGGCGGCAAGTTTTGAGCACCCGCCGGTGTCCTAATAATACATTACTGACACTCAGCCAAGCTTTAACGTCCATGGGACTGCTTTACGCATTGCTTCACAGACGGACATTCATAAATACAAATGTGCAACGGTAGGGCTCGAACCCGCGCACCTATGTGTCTCCTCCGGTCGCGAGGCGCAGACCATTACGCCACCGGGACAGACTGCCGCCGGTGTTCTGTGCCACTTTGTGCTGTCGGCCCAATTTGTACTGGTTCAAATCCTCACGTATAAATTAATGAAACACATAGTCTTAGTCATGGGCATTTAAAACTCATGATCAGCTGACACGTTTAAAGTTAGCCGTGCTAGCCTATAAGGTGCAAAACAATGGAATCCCTTCAGATTGTGTTTTTGACTTCGTCCTTACCCCAGTACGTTCGCAGCGCTACAGGAACCAACTCAGAGTGCCAGGGTTTAGACTCACTCTACTTCGGCACTCACTGGCCTACATGCTGCCCACGGTCTGGAACGAGCTGCCGTTGGCGCTTCGAAATACAAGCCGGGCCGCTGTTTTTAAACGACATCTTCTCTTACTGCTGAAGAACGAAGAAACAGTGACTCCGAGTGAATTGTTTTAAACTTATTTTACTATATAGGTATTAAACTTGTATTAGGTTGTTCTAAAGTTTTAAACTTGTATTGTGTTACTTATACTCAATTTTGTTGCTTTACACTTCTGATTTGTGCATACATTCGTAAACTTCTGTTGTGCTACTTATACTCAATTTTATTGCTTTATCGCGTACACACTTTTGATCGGTACAAAGACTCGTATATTATGTATAATTTGAATGAAAGGTGACAGATTGCCAACTTGTTGGGCACGTCAATAAACCTGATTGATTGATTGAAACTACACTTCAGCATACAACCTCTGCACTGCGGAGATTGCCCAGGGTCTAGATCAGAGGTCGTGTGCATTGAAATAAATACTAGTAAATAACACTCAATATCATAAGGTACGACTAGATGTACAGTAACATGCTATTAATAAATTATAATATTAAAAATAAAACTTTAACAAAACAAAAAGTGTTGCTAATGCACTCAAACACATTACAAATACGCGCAAGATAATAACAGTAATCATTATAATTTTTAACACGGGATTATCATTAGAATTATGTACATGTATCACAATTACGAATATATTGCTTTTTAACATCTACAATATTGCTTATATTATTATTACTCAATTGTCGGCGATCACTCATCATCATATTGGCGTTGCCTCTCTGGCCTTAAAGAGCTCCTTCTCAAGGTCTTTTGTCAGTTTGAGTGCATACTTGCGCCAAACGCGTATAGGCGTCGTGTGTGCCTCTCTCGTTGGTGAATGATGTGGCCGACACCCGCGCTGGCTAAGGCACGATAGCCGAGGGCGTCCGTGTCTGAGACAGTGACGAACCACGCCACGACTACAGTCCCAGTCCTGGCTGGTAATCACGTCGACGCTTGTCGTCCCCATGCAGTCCATCAGGCTCCGCCAGCATAGTGTAACGAAGCCGATGCAGGACGCCCTCATCCATCTTTTTACTACATGGACACTCCTTATTCTTAGACATGGCAATGCCCCAGTCCTGAAGCCACTGGCAGTACGAAACTGGTCGTCGGACAGCTTACTGCCGACGAGCTCGGACAAAAACACCCTGAGCCACGCTCTGGCGGCGTTGGATGACACCGCTTTCAGTCTAATATCATCTGATTTCAGTCTCACGGGGGAGTCGGCCTGCTATACGCCTGGTGCGTAATTGGATAGAAAGCCGGGGCGTGTTTTGAAACCTCCGTAAAGAAGTGCCCCCGTTTGTTTAAGTTAAAAGCATTCCTAAAATCAACTTTTAAGAGGCACAATTGCTCGTTGTTTTTGAGAAATGTGCGAACAATTATTTTTGCCCTATTTATCAGTGGCGTACCCCATCTGCCGTGGCTGCAGGTAGTTTTTCGCATTGACCTGAAAAAGCAGGGTCTTTGTAGCCAATCTTCACCGAGTGCAGCTTACTCGTCGTTTTGCTTTTTTAGGGCGCAGAGCCAGCCGCCATATATGTCGCTTTTCACAGCCTCTAGAACTTGCCTGTTACGTATGATGCCGCATATCTTTGCGAGTAGTTCTAGCACATCGTTGTGGTCTCCATTGGCAGGAAGAAAGCATTTTAGATGGTCGGGTGTGAAGCCGTCAAGGCCTACCACCAAACCAGATGGCAAAGTGCGAAGTGCCTTGACGATATCCTCGCTCGAGCACGATCCGACCGCTGGCAAGCTGATAGAGGACGGTGGCACCACGTCCCCTGCAGGAGCAGGAGGGTGTTTCGCCATCATTTTATCAATCGATTCCTCCGTTACGGACGCAATCGTGTCGTGGGAAGACAATATTTTGATGGCGCTCCGCGTCAGAGGCAAAGTAACGCATTTACTCATCTTCATCACATTCGGGCATGGAACAACTGCCCTTGTGGGGAGTTGACGTATAGCGTCTCGCAGGTACTTACCGGGTATGGACGGTTTTAATCGTTTAGTATAATTCGTTCATGATTAGCAAGACTGTTACGGACATGTGTGTCCTTTGCACGTTAAGGGACACAAACCATTTGGAGCACACGATGGTGCTGCACCGTGCAGGGCTAAGCAACGCTCGCATAGGCGCCGGATTGCATTTGTTGAGACAAATACCAGCCCCCCAGGACACGGCACTTATGATCTAGGAAATCTTATCTACGTGAATGTGCTAGGCAAACGTTTTCAAATTATAGTATGCGGCACTTTAACTGCTCGGCAGGATATAAAACCGGCGCACACCAGCTTCGTTGATACAGTAATAAAACAAGGTTGTTAGATTGCTAATCACAGTTCTACGGTCATTTTTGACTAAAATATTCGTACATTAGTGATGCATTTACCATGACTCGCTCTGGCCTACGAAACTCACCAAATCCACAACACACTACAGCTACTGACGCCAGCTAAGATTACAACGCCAGTAGCTGTAGAAGTCCATTGCGCCCTGTTTAATGTTCGAGCAGCAACGTCGTTAACTTCCAAAATAGTTCGGATCAAGAACGTTTCAAAGAATCAATTTGTCTCGTTCTATTCGAATCCTCAGCGTAGAAGAAGATTATGTAGCCATCGCAAGTGGTTACTACGCCATACCAGACTAAGCGTAGATTATAGCGCATACCATAACAGATTAGGCAAGCAGATCAAAATAAATGTTTCGCTGCAGGCTGAGAGAAGTGCACACTAACCAGGTATTTTTATATGCTTAAAGGTTTATATATCTGTATCTCACAACATTCGTAGAGTACATCCAAACCGTTTTAGCCATCAAGTCATCAATCATCGAAGTTCAATTTTCGTCAAAGTATCCTACATAGCAAATCTATTTGTACTTAAACTAAGGCCCACCTGATTGGACACGGAATAGGCGATCTAGCAAACCGTATTAGCATGATCATTTATGACACTCAGAGTATATTTGTCAAAATCGTATTCGTTACAAAAACTGAAAGCGGAGATGGAGCTGGCAAAGAAGAGCACTAATACATTGTGCGATATAGCACAAGCTATGCAGGATTGCTGGCAAATAATTATAACAGATGTCCAACAGAGGCAAAAAAATCAAAGAGAGAGAGGCTCAGGTTGAGGAGAAGGAAAAGCGCTCAATGGCCTTACAGCAAGAACTGGCTGTAATGATCGAATAAATAAAGCAAAATGCGAGCGCAAATGAAAAGCAACGGCAGATTGGCGACAGCAATGAAATAGTGGTTGAACTAAAAGGCTGGCTGCTGTTGAGGAGACAACAGTAGCGGTAAATGATGAAGAAATGGAAAAATGGATCCGGGGAAAATGAACCAATGGGAAAACGGGTGGTAGTTGCCGGAGATTCAAACGCATGCGGGCTAGAGGAACAGATAAACCGAGTGGCTACTAATACAGGGGGAGGTAAGTTCAATTTATCTCTATGAGGAGCCAAAGACTAAGGGATAATGTGGCAGCAACTAAGCAAGCTATTAAAATGTACAATAATGTAGAACATAGACTGGTGTTTCATGGGGGGCTTGAAGATGTTTTTCAGGCCCGGGATATGGAAAGTGCTGTAGATACGATTAGCATATAGGTACTGGACCTAATATAATTTTGCAAACGACAAAACGTGGTGTTGACAGTGTGTTCGCTTCCACTGGTGGTGAATGCTAAAGAAGGACGGGACTATTGGCATCGTGCAGGGCAGTGAATAGGAAGATCATCCAGTTAGTCAGGGCAGCAAATTACGAATACAGTAGCGGCAATTATTGAAGAAATGGAAAAATGGATCCGGGGAAAATGAACCAATGGGAAAACGGGTGGTAGTTGCCGGATATTCAAACGCATGCGGGCTAGAGGAACAGATAAACCGGGTGGCTACTAATACAGGGGGAGGTAAGTTCAATTTATCTCTATGAGGAGCCAAAGAGTAAGGGATAATGTGGCAGCAACTAAGCAAGCTATTAAAATGTACAATAAAGTAGAACATAGACTGGTGTTTCATGGGGGGCTTGAATATGTTTTTCAGGCCCGGGATATGGAAAGTGCTGTAGATACGATTAGCATATAGGTACTGGACCTAATATAATTTTGCAAACGACAAAACGTGGTGTTGACAGTGTGTTCGCTTCCACTGGTGGTGAATGCTAAAGAAGGACGGGACTATTGGCATCGTGCAGGGCAGTGAATAGGAAGATCATCCAGTTGGTCAGGGCAGCAAATTACGAATATTTGTCTCTTGAATACATTCAAAACAATTCAAGGGCCATGGCCTCTGATGGAGTGCACTACGGGGAGGTAGGTGCTATACTAGCGGCACAGCCAATTGGAAAAAGGGCGTGCGATTGGCACAATGTTAGGCCTATAATAATGAAAGTAGTCAATGCGTAAGTAAGACATATGGGAACGGAACACGGTAGGGGGGCGCAGACGTGGAATCAACAAAATCGGGGCAGCGCACATTTTTCAGGCACGCGGTATGTGCATTCAAACGAGGGGGAAACGGTAGGGTACAGACACAGACTCACAGGATGGGACAACAGACACAGGAACTAAAGAGAGAAGGAGGGGCAATATAAATACAGGGAAAGGTGGGACAACAGGTACAGGGGGAATCAAGTCAACAGGAGCTACTTCCCCAGGGAGGGGGAATACGTAGGAGCAGTGGAGATCAAGGGGGCATTGGAATGCGCATATTGAACAACTGGATGGACGAGAAGACAGAGCGGGTAGAAGACTGATACAACTGGCAGAGTCTAGTAAGGCCCAAATTTTAAATTCGGACCCGCTCGCGGAAAAGGGATATACATACACCAGGAATAATAAGTCATGCGTAGATCATGTACTGATAAAGAGAAAATTGCTAAATGGGTAAAAGAAATCAGGATACATGAAGGACAAACATACAATGCTGGAAGTGATCATAGTTGGGTAGAAGTGAGCAGAAGGAAAAAGAAGCCGTGGCGCGTAGTTGTGCAAAACAAATCTCTGGATAAACACAAACGGGCGCAAAAAGTAGAATACATAAAACAGCTCTTGGGGAAAGGCTAGTAGACGAGATGCATAGGAATAATGAAAACGCATATGACAATTGCTCTAAGATAGGGAAGATAATGCAAAAGGGAGGAGAACGAGGGTGGTGGAATGATCAAATAAACAGACAATCATGAAGCGGAAAAGATGAAGTAAGAAGTGTAGAAAAATAATGAGAAGGGACGCAGACAAGGCAGAAGAGTATTGGGAAAATTACAAGGAAGCTAAGAACAAAGCTTAAATGTTAATACAAGTTGCAATTAAAAATACAGACGAGAGGGAATTTAACAGGATTTTGGGGGCCCCAAGAGCCAGCGAGCAAAGCAGTTTTGGGACTATGTCAAACAGGAAAAAACAAGAATGACAAATAACGTCCAGGATAGAACATAAACAATAGATGAAACGAACACCGCGTTACAAGCACTATTTTTCACGACTAGCGTGAAAAGTGTAAAACAAACAAGAACTAGCAAGGAGATTATAACCACAACAAGTGAGATTGAAAGCGTGGTAAAGAAAATTAATCTAAAAACGGCGTGTGATCTTGACAGGATTTCGGTAGGAATTATTCAGACGTTGAGAAAAGAGTACGTGTATTATCTAACGAAGAATTTAATAATATATTTAGAGGGAGCAGAATTCCGGAGGGTTGGCGCAAGGGAAAAGTTTCTCTTCTTCCCAAGGAGGGGGTAGATAATGGCACTCTTAAAAGTAGGCGATCAATCACTATTACACCTATAGCGTATCGAATATTTATCCAGGTGTTGAAGAATAGAGTGCAGAGTTTTCTGGAGATAAATGAGAAAATAGGAGAAAGGCAGTGCGGGTTTAGGAAAGGGTATAGGCTAGGTGATCATCTCTTTTTATTAAATCAGGTTGTCGAAACATCGAGATTGCAGGGACAAGGGTGCGTGGCAGGATTTTTAGATTTTAAAAAGCATATGATATGGTAGACAGAACAAAGTTGTATCAAATCATGTTCGAGGAGGGCTTGGAGAGAAACTGGGTGGAGTTACTCGAAGAAATTTACAGGAATAACACGGTAAGAAAAATAAAAGCAGCGGAACAATTTAGAGAGTTTATAGTCGCTAAGAGGGTCAGGCAAGGCTGTCCGTTGTCATCGGTTATTTTTTTTAAATTTATATAGAGAGAATAGTGCGAAAGATTAATAGAACGGGTTTAAGATGGCAGATAGGGGAAAGGGGTGTATATATCAAGACACCTGTGCTACTGTTTGCTGACGATATGGTAGTGTTAGGGCGAGGTACTAGCGAAGTTTAACAAGTGTTGAATGCATGTGGGGAAGCAGCGGAGGAACTGAGCATGTCGTTTAATGAAAAGAATGAGAAAGCTGTAGTACAGGGAAATGAATTGGATTATAAAAGTCAGTACAAGTATCTTGGGATAACAATGACTACAGGGGATGATTGTTTAGAAGAAAAAGAGATAATATGAAGGAAGAAAGCTGAATAAGGAAGAAATGTAGTAAGATGTAAAAGCCTCTGCTGGTTTAATAAATATATAGTAACAAGGAATTATTATTATTTATTTATTAACACCCGGGCTGGGTAAGTGTGTTTATGTTACATCACAGTTTTCCACACAACAATCGATCTAGCGTTTTGTCAGGTTCTGCTATGGACCGAACCGCCGGACAAACCGCGGCGTGGTATTTATCACATTTACTCCAGCATTCTTTGCATCGACATTCGTATTGTGGTTCATGGAAGCCATCCACGTTGCATAGAACGTAATGAAATCCGTGGGCTGCAAAGGCCGTTGTTAAATGGCGATCTTTCACCCCGCTAGCCCTCCACCCAATGCTTCTCATTGCTGCTGTCCCATAAATTCCTATGTCTACCTCGCTAATTTTGATTCGCCAATTTCGCATATAAACGTCAAAGGCGCACGTCTTCTTCAGATTCCATCGTTTTTGTAGCTCCTCTGTCAGCAGTGGGCCACCTTCCAACACGTGGACCACCCTATTTCTGCATGTATTTAAAAGCGCAAAAACCCTCTTTAGAAAGAAAAATCTTACCTCTTCGATTAAACGCAATTCGTCTACTCCCACCTTATCCCATATTAGTGAAATGCCATATGTGGCGATATGCGCTGTCTGTATCCCAAAAAGGCTACTGCTGCATCGACCGAGAGCTTATGTGGACATTTAATTGCTGCGGCTGCGATAGCAATTTGAAGTGCGTCATCCCTGGCCAGACGGCCGCCCTTTCGGAATTTCATGGCTACTGTCTTTTCCCAATTAACCTTTAAGCCCATTTCATCCATGAATGTAACTAGCCGGGACAAGGAATTATGGAAGGCCATGTATGTGCCAAGATTGACAATTGCTAATGCTTCTCTGGTCCACAGCGCAGGGTTGAGAGAAGTTAGAAACAATACAAAGAAAGGTGATAAGATTTGCTTTGGGTTGCCGTTGTAATTGCGCCAGGGAATTTCTTGAGGGGAAAGGGGGAATGTCAAAACGTATACAAAGGGAAGTAAGCTTAGATTTTCTAGTAGGATTGAAACTGTCACAAATAAAAGATGGGTTAAACAGATGCAGCTGGTAAAGACGGCACTTAGGACTAAAGCGAAGTGGGATCGCAGAGTAGAGTTCGCAGCTAGGGAGGTTAGGTACAATAGTCAGCAATGGGCAAGAGCAAGAGTATCAGAGAAAATTGTAACATTGAAGGTAAACAAGTCATATACAGACAAATGGAAATTGTCAATGGGTTCCAGATGAAGTTTGGCAACTATGTATGGAAAGGAAAAGCAGGAAATGGGCGGGGTAGAATGAGTATACGAAAATTTAAGAGCGAGTGGGCTATTGGCAGATGCCAGGGCAGGGGTGTTAGATACAAGAATACATAGAGCTAAATATAAGGAGGGGCAAAGTACAGGATGTCGAGCATATGGGCTAGAGAATGAGTCAATCAAGCATATTATTAAAAATTAGGTATGCATGCCAAGCGAACAATAAATCAATCAATCAACACATCTCCAACTGACTTAGTTGCTAAACTTGAACAGATTGTGCCCCAATTAAGCAAACTAGGCAAAATTACCGTATCCCCCGATGTGATGCTGATTATATATAATTCGTTATTCCTATGTTACATAACAAATTGCTCGCCACTGTTTGAGTCAACGCTTTCAACACTTAGACATATGTTACAGGTTGCACAGAATAATGCCTTCGGGACCTGTTTTGGCTACAGGAGGTATGAAAATGTATCTAATGTTTCTGCTATTTACAAAAAAAATGCCATCACTTTACAAAGTTGAATTAGGCAATCTTGGGTATAAAAACTTCCATGGCATGTTTCCTCCAGATGTATCGCTTTATTTTACATCCAACACCAACAGAAATCGCAACAGCCCACCTATGAGAATACCCCATGACCAAAATATGAAACACTCTTCTTCATATTGAGTTACGGGGATGTACATCACTTAAGTTATTCTAGGAAAGATGGCATCATAAATTACACAATGAACAATGCCTCAATCGATAAGACATTTTAACTATGCAGGTCATTATTATTATTATTATTATTATTATTATTATTATTATTATTATTATTATTATTATTATTATTATTATTATTATTATTATTATTATTATTATTATGTATTCAATTTTTCGGTGTTTCCCTACAATTGTGGGATCTAAACGTGTACCCGCTTAGGCTAACCCCCGCTCCTCAATCCATAGAGCCGATGACAGCGGCGGCGTTTCCCCTACACACTGCGAGCGAGAGTTGCTGACGTAGAAACTCACCCTCGCGCTGGTCACCCGTGTTAGCACTTAATTTGATACTTAGTGTAGGATAGCAATATCCGCGGGCATAGACAGCGTCTGTTGGCGGCAATGCCTAAGCAAGCTAACTATATGGCGCCAAACAGAAGATGCCGCCACCCTACTAGCGAAGACGCGGGAAGTCACTAAATGCGCGGGCAATCTGTGAGTATATAAGGAGGCATGAGAATAAATTAGTGAGTAGTTGTTGCTGCGAGCCCGACAGGTGAGGTGTGTTGCTTGAGCGAGAGAATGACGAACTCGTAACGATCGCCGGCCAGTCATGGGATTGGTGAACACTACACCTAGGTCTTTGAGGAAGATACTTGTGTTTTTGCTGATTAGGCCCATGATACTTGTGTTTTTGCTGATTAGGGTACGAAGTGGTATCTTTTCTCCAGGTCAGAGTATTTGCGTTTTTTGCGATCTCAGCATGTTCGACAACCCTTATTATTATTATTATTATTATTATTATTATTATTATTATTATTATTATTATTATTATTATTATTATTATTATTATTATTATTATTATTATTATTATTATTATAGCGTGTTTTATTGATTTGATGTTTTATTTGTGGTCAAACTGCCTTCTCCGAGCCTGCGACCGGACCAAATCGGACCAGTGAAGCAGCGTAGCAGACCGGAGCTGGGTCAATAGCACTCCTTATTCCCAGACCACCTTCACGTTTGGAAGACTTGCTTTCTGCCGGGTGTTGTCTTCCAAATTGACGTTTAGGACTTCATTAAGTATATGTCTGCTGACGTCATCATACGCGGTTACTTATTTAGAGTATTGTACATTAAAGCAGGACATGTACGCAGTGTGTAGTTAAATCTTCAAGAACCCAGGGTATATCTCCAAATGCACAGCGTAGCCTGAGGATGTCATTCGTGGACGAATATTGGTAAATCTTCTTTTTTTCTAGAGAGTGCATGCAAAAATCCATCTTGCTTTACGGGGGCCCCCAAAACTTCTAAGTTGTTTAGCTCTACACGCGTGATGTCAGGAAGTAATTCTGTGATCTCCTGGGTTGCTTCCTCTCTCTCCTGAAGCGAGCCCCCGTTAATCTCACACTTTGAAGCATTCAGCGCCAGTCCCCCGTCTTCTTTAAACTGCAGCACTCTTCTCAAATCTGTCGCGATAATACTCGCGGGGCCGGCAAGCGTGGCGTCATCTAGATACCACACGTTGAGAGGGCTCTGTAGTTGCGATACTAGATCTGATAAACCGAGTCGGTCCGCTGGTGCGCGACTTCCGCGCGCTGCGGGGACCTTCACGCGCCCACTTGAAAGTTAGTCAGACGGTGTAAACTCCCAATAGTAACTTTCTCAAGGTCACTTTTGTTGGCATGGGAGACAAGGCATACGATATCGATTGAGTGGCAACGAATTATTTGTAATCTCGTAAGCGTTTTACTAATAGCGACCCCGACGGACGCTTTTTTGGAGGTTTAGGAAAATACATCATGCACAAGCATAGCCCCCCTAAAAATACCTTAGCTTTGTTTAGGCGGTATAAAGTATCGTTGAGTGTCGCCATCCGGTATCTTAGTCTTTGAATTACTTTATTTAGTGCGTGTGGGTCGAGCACTAGCCTGAGTTTTCGGCCGGGACGGTCCACCGCCACAAGACTCTATGCCCATTCAGTCGGATGATTAACTTTCTCGATTTCCGTTTAGGCACCTTACCGATCGTCTTGATGCATTAATGTCTCCTGAGTCAGTCACATCGTTGTCGTCGTAGGTTGCCTCCTCCCTAGTGTGGGACTCCAACCCACTAAAACCAGTTTTCTTTCGTTTATGGTTTGAATTTGTGTGGCACTACTCATGTCACTTACATCGACCTGCTCATGGATCCCTCGGTGGGCTTGTTCCAAGAACCGGGGTGCGTCGAGACTCCGCGAATCCAGGTTGAATGTCGCTTCTTAATAAACCCTCCTCCGGCCACTTTCTCAACCTCTAATTTGGGCTTTTCGATTTTATTGCAAACGCGGGTTCTTCCTCATGAGCGTCCAGGTAAGCTAATTTGCGGGACCACGCAGCGGGGGTCTCCATCATGTGGGCCACAATGTCGGCGATGTGGCGGCCGAAACGCGGAAACTCCGATGACTGGCGCCACGTTGTTCTTTCTGTGGTTGTCTGATGTGCGGTGTGTAGGGCCTCCCAGTCTTCGATGTAATGCCAAAGTAATACCGAGCCTGGGGGGGTGGGGAGGAATCCGGGTTTAGTGGGTTTGCGAGTCTCACACTAGTCACGCAGGCTGCTAGTGGCGCATGTGCATCATGCATTACCGAAACCTCCCAGAAAAAAAAGGGCCTCCCAGTCATCACTAATAAGCGGCCCGTGCTGTTGCAATCAAAGTAGCCAACCCGCCTACTTTAAAATCTGCCAGTGGCTTGTTGGGTAAGGAGTAACAGCTATAAACTGTAAGGGAGGATCCTGGAAGATACACCCAGGGGTATCCCGGTCCGAAGCTATTGCTATAGACAGGAATACCTGTGCCTTGTCCCGTTCATCATATCGCCGTGTCGGCCGAATCATTGCTGTAGACGTTTGCCGTCTACCGCGTGGTGGCGATGTTTGGCTCAAGAGAGAAAACATAGGGATATCCGTTTCGACCGTGTGTATGCGTCGAGCAGGTCGTGAGCTGCCCGACACCGGTTTAAATTTACCTGGACGAAACTTCTCATTTTGAGTGGTTGCTCCGCCGGCCACTTGCCAAACTAGTGCGCCGCCGTCAGTTGAAACGGTAGTTTTCCCACGCGAGGGCCTGGCACGACGCCGGGTCTTAAATCGTGGTAGCTCCGCGGGAGGTTAGCCGCCGCCCGGCTCTGGGCGGAGCCGGGCACCAGAGCCGGATCCTGCAGTCAGCCGAAGGTACACGCTTGGGCAACCTGGGGGTTCGGTGGGGGTCTGTGGTCGTCGCTTTTTCTCAGCTTGTCGACCTGTTCGGCAGGAACGATACGCCATGAAGTTGGCACGGTACCCTCCAGGGTAACAAACATAGCAATAAGGCCGTGGCGCAGTGCATTTGCGGACCATGTGGCCCGGGCATACGCAGCAATGACAAATGGGAGGAGTCTCCTTATCTGCTAAGCATCTGCGTACCTGAATATATACGTTTAATAATAGTATTTTATAGTGTCATATAAAAATTAAACCTCGATTATTGGGAGATTTCCTTTCTAGATGCTTGAGAATAGAAGTTATGGAAGCAGTCCGCTTATATGCAGTCCGTGCAAAGAGTAGACGAATCACCCCTGTGCCATTGCGCTCACGCGCCGTCCTGATTGGAGATACGCAAAAACCTATTTCGATCTATTTATTATCTACTTAATATTTCTTCCTTGTATTAAATATGAGGTGGCAACGATAGAGAGGATGCGTTTAAAGCATAGACGTTGGCCGAAATCTCTTTCTTAGGAACATTTTCCGGGTCTTGAGAATCCCAAGTGTAGTTTCTCGAAGATATTCCTCAGGTTGAGCTCCAAGCCCGTAGGAGACAGAGGATGATCCAAAATTCAAGATTTTTTAAAGAGGTTTAAATCAGTGTAATTATTAGATTCCACTTGCATTTGTAGAAGTTGCATACTAAGTGACGTCAACGCTTCTGGTCTGTTAAGCAGGAACGTTCAAGCAAAGCGTTCGCAGGGCTTAGTAGCTGTGCCGAATGGCCGATCTCGAATAAAGACAATAAGCAAAATAATTTTAAGTTGTACATTCTGAGACTTGCATTGCGTGTGAAGGCTTAGTTTAGCGAGCAAATTATATGGAACAAAGTTATCGGAACTAAACAATGCCGGTTGTCCACGTTAAATCTAGTGCTATTGTCACCACTCAGATTAGACAGCTTGAGCTTAAGAGTCAAACATTTTCGGCAAACTGCAGATTGCCCATTCATCAGAAAAAACGATAATTCGTGATAGCGCATTTGTGATTCCCTAACCATTAGTGGTCTCGCATATATATATATATATATATATATATATATATATATAATTATAATCCGGAACGAGTAAGAGCGGAGAGATCTCTGCTCTTACTCGTTCCGGATGATAAGGAAGATGAACTCAAATTCATGGATCCACCGCCTTAACAAATGTGTAGAAATTTGTGAAGACAACGCCGAATAATGATTACAGTTTCAGAAAGGAAACATATCTGTACTCTCTAATATAAATTGCAATAACTTTGCCAGGTCCTTGCGTATATACAGAGTCATTCATATCGTTATGTACTTATTTCGAGGTTTGGTAGAACTCGGCAAGAAAATATTTTTCCCAATGGAAGGAGGACGCGGAAACGTCTTGTTTAGGAGAGAGAGTGAAATATGTATATATAAAAAAATACATGTATATATATACATGTAATACAACTTTTATGTTATACTACAATTATTAAGGAGCTGTCATCAGAATCGGAAACGGATCTACGTAGGGAACAAAGGCGGCGGGCCCTACGCGCAAGGCTGCCGGCCGGGCTCCCCGTTTATTTTAAAATCCACAAAGGAGATCTAGATGATCTTGGAGTGGACATTCCGGATTGGGTTATGGAGAAACTCCAAGCCCAAATGGATGAACAAGGCTCCTCCTCGAGCACCGAGGATAGCTCCGACGAGCTGACGTCAGCCGTCGGGAGCTCGTCATGGTCGACTGTTTCGTCGCGGTCGACGTCGCCCGTACGACAGCCCGTACCTCAAGACGCCAGCCAATCATCCCCGGAGCCCGACAAATCCCAGGCTTGTTCGGAAGCTGAGGAGGACGGTATGTCTCACCGCGTTCTTGCTGCTTGATTAATTAACGTCTAAATTCACTTCTATTGACGTCCACTGGTTAACTTGCCTATTTGACCGCATGCAGAATACTTAATTATACTTAATTTGTTTAAATTTGGGTTAGATATAAGCCTATCCACCCGCAATGTTCATATATGTACGCCTTTTAGAAGTATACGGGACCGGCTTGATAAGTAAAGAGAACGCACTTACTACTAAATTGCAGGGTGCTCAAGGGACTAATTCAGTGGTTTTTAGGTCTAACACAACGTTTCACTACATACGCTCTTCCACAAGGCCGACTGGGTATTTTAGGGCATCTCGGGTGTTGGTCCGACGGGAAAGCATGCTCAAAGTATGACCGGTAGAGCAGTCGAGCTGGAGCCACACACACTCCCCATTAATTAGTTTCTTTATATACGAAACAAACAGAACCTGACGTAACTTTTGGCAAATTTAAAAAAACAGCAGCATCAGCAAGGCGGTGCTGATGCTGCTGTTTTGGACCTCCTAATGTCGCCGCCATATGAATAAAGGGTTGTAAATAGTTTCGGTCGCGGTCGTTGACAGCTAGGACATGCCTCCTTAGCATGAAATTTTCCAAGGCACGTAAACGCCATTAATTAATACAGTGTGCTGTAGACAGTATGTCGAGAGCTCAAAATACTGCGGTAAAAGTATGCTATTGTGGTATTCCTCGCCTATAATTTAGTTCCTACGGCTTGGAACTGCTTTGCGCAGCTTGCATGATTTACATGGGACTGAAGGTTAAGGTCATTTTCTAGGAACATCAGCGCCAGTGCCCAAATCCCAAGTACCTCTTTACTAGTCAAGGGATAATGATGATTTTGTATGTTTTAGTTGTAATAATCTATGGGTCCAAGCGAGACGGGCCATATGTGTGTATATGCCGCTATTTTAGCCTATTTAGATTTAGCGGCATAAGACTCTGTAGAAACAATTGTGTCCTACATTCACATTGTTGATTAAAGCAGGTATTCCGTTGTATATACATAATTACAATTATCAGTCGTAATAAGAAGAAAACTCTATATGAACTAATGGCAACATTATTGCCACACTTAAAATGCAGAGACTAATCAATTAAGCTTCGAATTCCTGCTAATATAATAACATCTATAATATTTTATCACCGGCAGTGGCAGCTCAGCCGGCAAGCGGGTCGCCAGAGGACATTGAGAACGAAGTCCTAGGCGACGAAAATGTTTAACGTCGACAAACCGCCAAGGGAGTAATCTCCGCGCGAGCGAGATATGATCCCTCAAAGGTATGGCACTTGACTGCATCAGTTATGCAATATTGCACATTTGCACATATGTTTAGACGACTGTTTCTTTATTCCATTGTCAGGGTTCGCTTAAGAAGGGCACAGGTAGCTTAACTGAAAAGGTGTTTTGTGACGTTACGAACTGAACATGACGGTTTGCGGATACCGAACAGTCTTTTTGACTGTTCGATCGGATGTCAAAGCAATCACGGCAAAGTTGGCCCGCTGAGCTTAAGCCAAAACACCGGTGCTTTGATTACTGGGCGTTCTTGTTAAAGCCATGTGAGTGTGGTGCTTGAAAATACTGTCACTTCTTTCTTTGAGATTTAATGACAGTAGAAGTTATCAACATATTACATACAGTTTTCTGTATTATGACCATGCATTAATAGCTTCTTAGATTCAACTACGCCTAATACATTTTATACCGCTGTACTGAGGATGTTTCCATTTAGTTAAAGTGTAAAATTTGCTACCGAGCCATATCGCTTAAGCTACGACGTCTGCATGCACACATACAGATAAGCTTCTGCATGCAAAAAGTGCTTTACACACTTCGACACGATGACGCATCGTTTCTGAATTTACACGGTATGTTATGAGGTTTGTAACGCAACTGCATTCGTGTCTGAGAGCCATCGAACGTATGCGCAGTTCACAAATTAAAGTTTAGTACACTAAATAATTTTAGTAGATACGACGGACGTATTCGACGCCATTGTGACGTTCATTACAGCCAAGGTAACAGCTAGGCAGAAGAGGTTCACGTGGTCTCAGGGAAGGGGTCGAGACAAAAAGCCGGGGGAGATGAGACTGGAAAAACACCCAGGCCCGGCCCTCAAGCTTCTGACATACCCCTCCAGAATGGTGCGTATCTTGACATAAGCAACCTATATGGATGCATGTAGATATGCAGAAGCATAGGGTAGACATAGCTGAGTCAAGAAGAATTGGCAGAGACGCCTCTCCTACGGCTTCAAAAATGCCCAATGTGCAGACGCCTCTCCTACGGCTTCAAAAATGCCCAATATTACCGAGCCTGGGAGGGTAGAGAAGAAATCCTGGCCTAATGGGTCTGTATGCTCCATATCTGTTCCACTATAATGCAACCTTTGCTGCTGCACAATAGATCATCCGATATGGCATCTTAAAGATAGCAATCATGGTCTACGAGTAATAGTTGTATTTTAGAACACGTTTGTCATAGTAGCACGTAATGCACGTCATGGTTTGGCACTTAAAAGCCCTCCAGCGAGCTTTAGTTACCACGTTGATAGTACAAATTATCTGGCTATATTGTCTTCGTTGAGCACTGCAAATTCCTAGCTTATTCGGTTGTTTAGTCCCATGTCATATAATCTATCGTATTTATTATATCCTCTCATTCAAACATCTTGTGATACTGGTTTAAAGAATTGTCTAGGGTATTAAAACAGTTATGTCCTCAAAGAACAAATATTCACTTTGCGATATCTTATATTTTAAACAAGAGTTCGTTAAATCGTATACTATGTTTCAGAGAGAGAACGTCATTGCGGTCTGGGGGGGGTATGACCTGAACATATAATTATGTTGGATTCATTCAGCATTCAAGAAACGTCGTCACAAAGGAGGTGATAATTTGAATGCGTATATTTTGCTGAATTACCTTAACGTTGTTTTTAAAATTAATTGTAATATGTAGGAGAACACTAAACCGAAACGAACGCCCCCATACAGTACATTTGAGTTAACATTTACATTTATTTTAAACAAACTGAATATAGATATCTAAAAACTTAAGCACGTACGAATTGTCAAAAAGCTATGTAATGTCATTAACTAAATTATGTTTAGTACTTATGGTGAAATTACAAAATCTTACTGCGATCAGCGTTTAATCGGTTACACTTATCTAGTATAGCTAGAGCATAAATACTTATTTGTGGTTTGCTTTCATGCATGTATTAGTTTTTACCATCAATAATACTGCTAATATCGTACTATAGGTTTTAAAACCCGCTAATACGCGCGGTGTAAAACATTGGTTTTGTTATTTAGTTATCTGTGCGACAACGACAAGGGCACCATTCTCTTGTTGTGTAGTCAAGCACAATTACTTACTGGTCTTAACCATTTTGCCGTGTGCTGCGCCAGGCCAGCTGCGAATTTTATTCCTATTTCACGCTTCCATTTGTTTGGTGTTGTTTTTAATATCCTTATGCACATAGTAATGCACAATAAGTTCTATCAATATGTTTTATTGTTTCTACACTGTAATTGAACTCTTGAGCTGATTCACATTTTAGATATTCTCAATGTGGTAAGTTATGCAACGCCTAACACGTTAACTTTTTGTATCTGTTACAGATTACTGTTCGGCGCGGCAAAAAAATATATATAATTGCTATCTGGCTAAGATCCTGGACCTGTGACCGAAGAGTGGTTGGATAGTTGGCGCCGAAATGTTCGTGCAATTTACAGCTGACATAACAGACGAGACTTGCGAGAACGCTATTCTTGAATCTGTGCAAACGTTTCACAGGAGAGGTTTAACATGTGGCGTGTCAAGCTATAGGAAACCACGGAGCGCTCGTTCTGCTAAAACAGATAACTGGGTTCTTGGCGCACCTCAACCTGGTGTATTTTGAGGTCGAATCTAATATTGTATCCACAGAGAATTCAGCTGGCGCAAATGCTCACGCCTACGGACCAACAGGAGCGACTAAACTTCGCCAGTTGAGCTTCCGAAATTATGCATCACAATGCCGATTTTTATACGAAAATGTTTTTTTTCCGACAAAGCCCATTAATAACTAAATTAATGTGCCAGTAAACGAAACTGTGGCATCTGGGCGCCGAGAACTTCATGTGATTCACGAAGAACTTTTTCACTTTATGTTGGCGGCGAGTGTTATCGCATAATAATTCTTAGTTGTCTTTGGTCGACTTTGGACGGGATCGATATGAGGTGTAATATCCTGTATATCCTATATATATATCCTGTTTTGTAGATATTTACTGCTAAAACGAATGATGTACACCACATCGTTGTCGTGCGCATCATTCTTTTTACCAGTAAATACCGTCCACGGTAGCGTTGGACACATAAAAGCAGTAAAAGGCAATCATTCCCTTTGTTCCTTCTCGGGGGGAACCGAACTAAATAAAAAAAATACAAAAAAAAAAAAATAATAATAATAATAATAATAATAATAATAATAATAATAATAATAACGTTTACCGATATAAAAAGGTACATGTGTATTTAGGTATATATTCGAAGCGAATAATATATCAATCAATCAAATATATATATATATATATATATATATATATATACCACGTTGATAGTACAAATTATCTGGCTATATTGTCTTCGTTGAGCACTGCAAATTCCTAGCTTATTCGGTTGTTTAGTCCCATGTCATATAATCTATCGTATTTATTATATCCTCTCATTCAAACATCTTGTGATCTTCGGCGTTCGAACGTCGAGGCGTGCAGACGTGTTTTCGGTGGCTTACGAATAGTGGAGCGTTACCTGGCTCGTATGCCACGGTTTGACTTGGCAGTGGCCTAGTCGGATCGCCTTCACCTTGCGCTTCGTCCAAGACTGAAAAGTGTTTCACTTGTTAACTGTGAGGTGCTGTTCAGTTCGTCGGTCATCCTGTGTGGTGTACTTCTTATTGCTAGTGTGCCATAACAGCCACGTCATAACACGGCTCTCGTTCCGTCAATTTTCACGGTGGAGCCGCACTGGCGACCGGCTGATTCCGCGTGCCTGCACGCGCCTACATTTGGCTCCAGTACGACTGTTTGTAAACAATTACTTTGCCTTGGTGACATCCATCTACAAGGCACTGGTGACATATATACAGAAGGTGACATACATAAACAAAACATTGGTGACATATATATACAGGTGACATATATATATATATATATATATATTCGAGGAGACATACATACACACATTGGTGACATATATATATACATACATTTAGTGATATAACTATACAAGGCAATTGCGAGTGAATGAAAAACGCGATCATGGGCCCAAATGCCCCCGCCCGGCTAGTTGTACCTCCCGCTAGCCTGGATATCGCGAACATTCGCACCGATGCACCTACAGCCGTCGATGATATATCGAGGCCTGCTAGCGCGATGAGTAACAAATCCGCGGGTGTTAAACGAAGAAGGCAGGGTGTAGATACTGACTCGGTGGTTGACGAGCCCTCGGGTCACGATGGTTTCACCGTTGTTACAAGCGCGAGAGTTAAAAAGACCGTGATGCGGGAGCAAAAGCAGTTAGACCGGCTGAAAAATGAAGTCAGCTCAGGAGCATTCGGAGCATTCAGGGTTCGCCTCAGACACAAGGAGAAGCCTGACGGGAGTCCGGTCGACTTTAAGGAAGGCTCGATGTTACGCTTATTTAAGGCAATCTACAGTCTGGTGCCGGAGGGTCGTATCTCAGGCGACAAGAGCAGTATATTTATTAACGTCTCCTCCATCGATGTGGCCCAGAAGCTGTCAAGCCTAACGTGCGTAGATGACGTCCAGGTGACCGCCTCTTGCCCGGGATTGGCTTCGTTCAAGGCCAGGATTCAAGGTGTCTGCACCTCGCTAACGGAGGAAGAGATCGTAACGGAGCTATCGAACGTTGGCGTTACAGCCGCCCGAAGACTGATCGTCTCTTCTGGCGCTCAGAAGAAGCCTCTACCCAAAGTTATCTTGACATTCGATCGTCAGCCGCCGGCGTCAGTGTTCCTGGGTTATCGCTCGCATGCGGTGGTTCTAGAACCCGACCAGCCCAGAGTCTGCTTGAACTGTTC
Source organism: Dermanyssus gallinae (assembly GCA_003439945.1). Lineage (NCBI taxonomy): Eukaryota > Metazoa > Arthropoda > Arachnida > Mesostigmata > Dermanyssidae > Dermanyssus > Dermanyssus gallinae. Next base: position 26,916 of record QVRM01005427.1, on the reverse strand, counting down.
CAGGGTTGGCCATATGGCGGCTAACTGCTCACTCCCCAAGGCTTGTCGCAACTGTGGCAGAGAAGGCCACCTTGCTGCCGATTGTTTGAACCCGCCTAAATGTGTCAACTGTGGGGGACCCCACGATGCAAAGTCACCAAGCTGCCCAAGATTATTTTACCTGAGAGAAAGGAATCGGGTTTTGATGGAACCCTCCACCAGGTTCGTGCCACTCATCCGGATGCATCAATCAACGAAGCCCTGGCAGTGCCTGCACCCTCTTTACAGAGCTCAAGTACCGCTGGACCAGCTTCTGCCTCGACGGAGGGGGTGACATATGCCTCGGTGGTTCGTGGCATCGCGGTTGGTGGAGACACCACTCCGCAGCTCCTTCTTCCCCGGCCTAGAGCGGCACCGAAACAGCGTTCCCGAGCCAAGCCACGAACGAAGGTGACACGCACTCGTCTCCGGGGACCTCGCAAACCAGTCGCCCAGGGGTCATCCGGATTAGTCCGGGACTTAATGTCTATAAAGTCCGAGTTGTCAAAAATGATTAAGTCAATAACGAACGCGCTACAGCCATTACTGGCGCTTCTGACGGTTGCTAGCGACCTCAGGCAATCATAATGACGGACGATCATAACAATGGCAGAAAGGTGACAGAACCCACACCGGTCACTTTGTCGGATTCTTCAGAAGGAGCCGGCCCGAGCTTCACGCCTATAGAGATCCTTGCAACTACACCGAACCCCCTGGGGCCCAACAAGGTAACATGTCACCAATGCGGTCAGACTTTTGCTAGGCGAGGCCTCCGTAGACATGTCACAGTCAAACATGGGGGCGAAAGCACGATACCCCATCATGACGGGGCCCTGAACGAAGTCAATTCCGACCTCACGGAGTGCATCCAGGCCTTCATAAAAAATGGGAAGTTGGTTCGCATCCTGCCCAAGGTGGTCAGGAAGTCGGTGGCTGACGCACTGTCGGAGGTGTTGTTAAAGGTTGCCGTGGACAACGACGACGCGGCCTGGCTTGGGCTTTTCTCCTTCGCCCCAGTCGTGCTAAGGTTACCGGTAGGCTGCAGAGATACACGCTCTCTGGCAGTGGTCATTAGGAAGAACTTGGTGGAGTTTCGACGCGGTGCTCGACTTACAGATTTGGCTCTCCTGCAAACCGCGGGCGAGTCGGGTGGTAATGTTGAGCGAAATCATTCGATCACGCGGGCCGTGTTGGCCAAACTGTCGGACGGAGACGTGTCAGGGGCAGCCCGCCTTCTTCTGTCTGACGACGTTATGGTCGATGAGCCAGCCGCCGCAGCGTCGCTACGGGAAAAACACCCCCCCGCGCAACCGGACTTGTGTTGGCCGTCTCCTCCCCCTTCACAACTTTTACCGTCTTCTACCTCGGTCGAGGATATTCGCTACACGATGGGATCATTTTCAAAGAGCTCGAGCGCCGGTCTGGATTTCATCAGACCTCGACTGCTACAGGACCTTCTCTCACCGACTCTCGGCTGCTCATCCGACGCACTTAGCAAGGCCCTAGCAAAGGTGATCGATCTACTGCGATGGGGAGCTCCGCATCCAAGGTGGTGTCCCCTTATCTTCGGAGCGAGGCTGTTTGCACTAAAGAAGAAAGACGGCTCGTTTAGACCTATCGCTTGTTCATCGGTACTACGCAGGATCGCGGCGAAATTGGCAGTAAGGGACTCTAAAGATGTTATCAGCCTAGCGGTCGGGCCTCACCAATTGGGTTTCTCCACCAAGGGGGGTGCTGAAATAATGATTCACGCTACCAGGGCTTTTATTGATTCTCGGCCCGATCCATCCGTGCTAGTCAAACTTGATTTTAAAAACGCGTTCAACACCGTCAGAAGGGATCATTTGCTGAAAGTGGTTGGAGATGAGACCCCTGCTATTTATCATCAAGTAAAATTGGCCTACGGTGCTCCATCGCACTTGGTCTTGCCCTCGGCACTGCTGACTTCAGCTGTTGGGGTTCAACAGGGAGATCCCCTCGCTCCCCCTCTGTTTTGTCTTGCCGTTAAAGACTTGGTTAACTCACTTGAAAGTCCACTCAATCTTTGGTATTTGGACGACGGTGTCATTGGAGGTAACATTAGTACGGTCTGTGAAGACTTAAAGAAGATACTTAATTTCACCACATGCAGCGGTTTGGACCTGAACCCCGTCAAGTGTGAGGTTCACATAACCGGCTAAAGTACAGCTGACATATCCGCTATACAGAATCTACTTCCAGGTTGCCGCGTAACAGGCGACGACTTGGATCTTCTTGGCGTACCCCTGTTCGCTCGCCACCTTGGACCAACAATCGAACGCGGGAGGGAAAAACTTGAAATTGGCTTTAATCGTCTTTCCCAGCTGGGCGCTCACCGGGGGTTGTACCTCCTGCGTTCATGCTTCTCCGCGTCGAGGTTGAATTACCTGTTCAGGGGAACCAACAGTTCAGCCTTCTCGGCCCAGTTGGAGGAAATTAACTTGAAGATGGGTTTCGCGTTGGAATCTATACTCAACCTGCGGTTGCGAGACGATTCCCTAGTTCAGGCGTTCTTACCGGTAGCCAGAGGTGGACTGGGCCTGCCTGAAGCAGTTTCTCTTTCAGTCGCAGCACACATCGCCTCCTTACATTCGGCCACTAGTGGCGTTGAGTCTATCCTGGACCCCCAAGCGATTGCAAGCTTCCACTCCACGCTTGAAAAGATTCAGGATGACGCTAATGCATTCTGTGGGTCTTTACCGGAGACTCCTTCTCTTCAGCGCTTGTGGTCAGAACTGGCAAACGACGGCCGATGGAGCGGCCTGTGGGACCGAACAACTACGGCCACTAGCAAAGCGAGGTTACAGGCAGTTTCCTCGCCCGGTGCAGGTGCATGGCTGCACGCCCTCCCGAGCCCTCAACTTGGTACCCTACTGGATGACGAGTCTACACGAATACTAGTCGGGTTGAGGTTAGGAGTAGACCTAGTCTCCCCACACCAGTGCAGGTGCGGTGATGAGGTCGACTCCCTAGGTCACCATGGACTTTCCTGTCCGCAGAGTTCAGGCAGAATTGCACGCCACTCAGCCTTGAATGAAACATTTAGCAGAGGGCTACGGTCGGCGGGCTACCCATGCATTTTAGAGCCTCCCGGCTTAGTCAAAGACGATGGAAGGAGACCTGATGGAATGACCCTGACTCCCTTTGAGCGGGGCCAAATGCTGGTGTGGGATGCGACCGTAACCGACTCTTTAGCCCCTTCAATGGTCGGTACGGGCGCATCCCGCCCTGGACACGCGGTAGCTCTAGCGGAAGCAGCCAAGTGCAGAAAGTATTCAAGTATTGCTTACCCACACTTGTTCTCACCCCTTGCGTTCGAGACATTGGGGGGGGCCCGGGCTGCTCACGAAGAAACTGCTCAACGATGTCGGGAGAAGATTGGAGCTGGCTACAGGAGACAAGAGGGCGGGCGAATATTTACAGCAACGTCTGTCATTGGATGTTCAGAGAGGGAATGCCGCTTCGGTGAGAGGCACCCTGGCTAGGTGGACCAGCCCAAGCCTGGACCTAACGCCTTGAGTTAAGCCCCGAGCGGGCTGTGCACATGTTCTTACATCACAAATGTATATCTTAATACACATAAATAAATGATAATATATATATATATATATATATATATATATATATATATATATATATATATATAAATATTTTTTTTAAATTACTGTACATTACGTTCGTAATGTACAGTAATTAAAAAAAAATATATATATATATATATATTTGATTAATTGATATATTATTCGCTTCGAATGTATACCTAAATACACATGTACCTTTTTATATCGGTAAACGTTTACAACTTAGCCGTTACAACTTTGTAACGGCTACATGTAAAAAAAAACATATATATATATATATATATATATATATATGTTTTTTTGGGGAAAATTCTAAACATAACGCTTTGTGTTTGACTCAATGCTACGATATTACAGCAATCACATTCGATGAATTATAATAATATAGCCGAGCAGGATAAACATGATTTAAACGTTCATACCTCACAATTGTATTAACTAAATAATAATAATAAATGATAATGATAATTTTACTAGTTCCTTTATTGCATCTCATTAATAACCATTAAAACAGGAAAAGTTACTTTTTGTGAGGATATAGTCAGCTGTTCGAATGTAAACAGAGGACGTGTTTTGGCAAGCTCCTGAAAAATAGCCTAAATTTAATGTCATAAGGAGCGTCCAACATGACCCGTGCATTGAGAAAGAGGACACAAGACTAAGAAAAGGTAAAGATGAAATTCAGCAGCAACAACAACGACAAACGCAAGAAGCGCTTACCTATCCCAACTGTAAAGTGCACCGCCTGGGCATTGAGGCTCCATTTTAAGTGTAGTAGACTCACTTCTAGTAATATTAAGCCACAAAATAAGAGTAGACAGAACTTTGTGAAATGTTGTAAGTGCGAACCGACAAACCATCATGGTCTCGACGCACCCTCACAGAACGGGACTACAAAATGGCATCCCCCTAACCAACCGCAGGTAGACGTGCGGGATGATAGTCACGGATGGAACTGATTGAAGAAGAACGGCAGACACGCCTCTCCCACGGCTTCGATGCCAAACGAATACCGAGCCAGGGGGGTGGGGAGGAATCCGGGTTTAGTGGGTTTGCGAGTCTCACACTAGTCACGCAGGCTGTTAGTCCCGCATGTGCATCATGCGTTATCGAAACCTCCCAGAAAAAACAAACCGACAACACAGTGACTCCAGTGGAACTCAGCGCTGGTGAACCAGCTGATGGTGTGGAGAGGGCAAATTCAAACGGAGCCAATGGCGCGCTGAGGAATCGAATGCTAGGCGAACTGCAGGCTATGCATAAATCCACTTAACAACTGGAGGCCGCAAACAAAGCTGACAAATAGGATTTACGGTCTAAAAAAGCTATGAGAACGCTTTCGTCTCGGTCGATCTTGGGACCGCAAAATAGGGTTCATGATCGATCTCCGTATTGCGGTAAACGGGGGACAGCAGACGGGCACTCGCAATGTATATAGTCATCCTGGTACGAAAAAGCAACAGACTAGCGAGTCGCACAGAGGTAAAAGTTAGCGTCAATGATAGAAAGAAGAATTTTAAGCCACGCACCCTTTTTGTTGGTAACAATTAACTCCAGGTGGAAGGAGTATACCCTTATTGTTATACCTAAAGGGAAGGGCATAGAAACAGAGCCGGAAGCTTGGAGGTGAATAACACTTAACGAGTTGCCCCTATAAGATATTCTCGGGAATACTATCAGGCCGACTTAAGCACTTCCTAGAAACCAGAAACGCAGTACCAGAAGAACACGGGTTTAGAAAATCAAAATCGACCCACCCATACGGCTCTGCGCCAATTTCTAGTAGAGATTTGGAAAAACGTGATATTAATAGATCTTAAGGCTGCCTTTGACCTTGCGCCGAGAATCATAATTATGGAGAAGTTAGCCTTGAAAGGAGTCCCGAATCAGCTGTTAAACATTTTAGGGGCCATCCTAACGGAGAGCATGGTATGCATCGACAACGGTATAGGGATTGTGGGAACAGTAAAGCAAACTACAGACATGGCTCAAGAAGACTGGCTTCGCCCGTTGCTTTTTTCGGCATTGGAAGGGCTACCTAACTGGGTGAGACAGTGGTTGACTCGAGCGGGCAAGTACTTGAATGTATGTACTGCAATGTACTATATATAAAATTAGCTGATCTGATGACTTGTGTGATACGAGTGCTGAAATCCAGTTCCTAATGCAATTTAAAATAGGGATAGCCTCCCTATGTAGCATGAAGTCATGGGCTCCCTTTAAACACGTTATAGCACATTTCGGCACTGATATAAGCATTTCGTTATCCACACATGTTTAGAAACCGCCTCAATCGTACTTGCCTTTCGCTAACTGTGTTGGAAGGTCCGTATAGTTTCCAATCATCAGCATAAAGATCGTAAGTTATCCGATTCAGGAATAACGTTTTTAAGATAAATATGCAATATAAAAGTGGCCCGAGGCTTGATCCCTAGAGAACGCCAGAGGGGCACGTATCCGACTCACTAAAGCTATTGTTTACGTGAACGTAGAACTCTCTACGGATAACTAGCAAACCATGATATAGAGCGAGTATCAACATTCAAATACCTAAGCTTTAGTACAAGTTTCACATGGTTTACTCTATCAAATGCCTTCGAGAAATCAAAATACAATCAAACAGCAGCGTATTGTTCATCCTAACAGCCCAATCTTAAGTCATTTCGACAAGTTGAGTTGCCGTGGATTTGCCTGGATAGTAAAACCATGTGGTTCTCATCCAACAAGCATTCGGATTGAATAAAATTAAATATATGATCCACTAGCAGTTTTTTAAAGATGATACATGCGATTGATGATTGAGCTACAGGTATGTGATTATCTACATTTGGCTTTAGACCCTTTTTATGTACCGGAGTTACAACTGATTGCCAAATTTTTTTTCACATTGCCATCCTCGTAGGACCTACTGAATATAAAAAAGGGGTTTAGTTATTACAAACCTATTTTTTATAAAATATATGTAGGATTAAATCGGGGGTAAAGTTGCATTTAAAGGGTAGTTGTTTGATTTTAGTATGAATATTGTAACATTGGAGTGTTACGCTAAGTCAGCTTGGGGATGAAGTATTGCAGCCCGAGGGACATAAAAACAATGAATGACGACACGCAGCATATGGTCTAATGCAAAGCACAGCCGAGCAACGGATGGCTTTTTAAGCACCGTGGCGTGCTGACACCCCAAAGGGTGTTAGAATCCGCTCTCAAATCGGTCGAAATGTACAGCAGTTTGTGTTTGTTTCGTATAGGAATACAAATTAAGTGACAGTTTGACTTGGACTGCCGATCATAGGTCGACCCTCTCCCGATGTTGGTCGTTGATGATCGTTTGGACGGCGGAGAACGTTGGGGTTTCGGCGCGAAAGGCTGTGGCTGTTTTGTGCTGGCTGGTTGAGACATCTCTTGTTTGGTTGAGACATGTATCGGTCGGTGAACGTTGTGTACGTTGAGATCTTGGCGCGGGCGCTGTAGCCGTTGGACGTGGTCGGTTAGGACTTATTTGATTGAGCGCTATGATGCGTATACAGTGAGTGGACGTCATTACAATATTGTCATCCATTCGCTTTAGAGAGTCATGCGTGCGCTTATGATCAGGCACTATGTTCAGTACATACAGTAGGAAAAGCACACTGATAATTTTTATAATGATTGTACACATTAGTAAACGAGTTTACATAAACCCTAAGCGTTGCTTTATTAAAGTTATTCTTTCTGCAGATGGTGAACTTTTTCCAGTGTTTGAAACGCCGCCGAAGAACGTTAATATATGTCTTATTCATCTTTATAAGCCGTGGCCTTTTCATTTTGAAAAACTGCTCTTGCTCAAGCATGAACCAGTTGCTCGTTTCAGAGGAGACAGCAACCTGTTAAATGAGAGCGAAGACCCCGAAATCGACAAGTACGATTTGCATGCATATATTTCTCCTTTTTTAGCCAAAGAGAAGATTAGCTCAACGTAGATTTAAATGCGTGTCAGTTTATACTCAGTATTTTTGAAAAGCGACTGCACCTGATCTCCTCTAGGTGCTTTTGCGCAAATCCAACGCATGTAAAATGGATATTCGATGTAAACTTGCGGAGTACGTACACAACACATATAACACAAGCAAGTATGACATACGGGAACGAAACACTGTAGGGAGACGCAGACGTGGAATCAACAAAATCGAGGCAGCGCAAATTTTCCAGGCACGCCGTATGGGCACTTAAACGAGGGGGTAACGGTAGGGTACAGGCAGACACACAGGATGGGACAAAAGATACAGGGACAAAAGAGAGAGGAGGGGACAATATGGATACAGGGCAGAGTGGGTCAACAGGTACAGGGGGAATCAAGACAATGGGAGCTACTTCCCGAGGGAGGGGGAACACATAAGAGCAGTGGAGATCAAGGGGGCTTTGGAGGTCATCAGACGGTTGGCCATTCAGTGGCATAGAGAGAAGGAGATAAAAAGTTGACGTAAGATCCAAAAGAAGAAGCAGGACAAAAGAAAAGCGTAGGAGCAATGTTCCTTTCGAACGAATTGTCATGTTAAACATGAGAGGAGGAAGGCGAAAGGAAAGTGGGAAGAGCTATATAAGTTACTAAAAATAAAACTGTCGATATCATGATAGTAACGGAAACGCATTTATGTAGGATGGAAGTGCCGCCGAATTTAAAGGAATACAGCCGGGGCGCGTAGTTGTACGATAAACGCAAATGGGCGCCGAAAGTAGAATGTATAAAACAGCTCTTAGTGGCAAATGGGGAAAGTCTAGTAGACGAGATGTATAGAAATATTAAAGACGCATTTGAAAATTGCTGTAAGATAGGGAAGGGAGGAGAACGAGGGTGGTGGAATGATCAAACAACTAAGACCATCATAGAGCGGAAAAGATGGAGTAAGGAGCATAGAATAGTAATGTGAAGGGCGCAGACAAGGCAGAAGGGTATTGGAAAAATTACAAAAAAAGCTAAGAACAAAGGTCAAATATTAATACAAGAGACAATTGAAAATACAGACGTGAAGGAATTTAACATGATTTTGGGGGCTCCCAAGAGCCAACAAGCATTCCTTATTCCCAGACCACCTTCACGTTTGGAAGACTTGCTTTCTGCCGGGTGTTGTCTTCCAAATTGACGTTTAGGACTTCATTAAGTATATGTCTGCTGACGCCATCATACGCAGTTACTTCTTTAGAGTATTGTACATTAAAGCAGGACATGTACGCAGTGTGTAGTTAAATCTTCAAGAACCCAGGGTATATCTCCAAATGCACAGCGCAGCCTGAGGATGTCAGTCGTGGACGAATTTTAGGTAAAGCTTCTTTCTTTCTAGAGAGTGCATGCAAAATTCCATCTGGCGTTACGGGGGCCCCCAAAACTTCTAAGTTGTTTAGCTCTACACGCGTGATGTCAGGAAGTATCTCTGTGATCTCCTGGATTGCTTCCTATCTCTCCTAAAGCGAGCCCCCGATAATCTCACACTTCGAAGCATTCAGCGCCAGTCTTCTTTAAACTGCAGCACTCTTCTCAAATCTGTCGCGATAATACTCGCCGGGCCGGCAAGCGTGGCGTGATCTAGATGGATCATAGATACCACACGTTGAGAGGGCTCTGTAGATGCGATACTTTTTTTTGTTTTTTTTGTAGAGGTGGAAAATGCTTTACGCACAATCTCCGATGTTAATGAAGGGTAGTGTGGGACTAAACGCCGGGGAAGAGTATAATACTTGATCCAATCCGCGCGTTCTACCCACTAAAAACCACCTCTCCCACCCTCTTCTGGTTCGGAATTGTGAACCATTACATCGAGACTAGAAGATGCGATACTAGATCTGATAAACCTAGCGGGAGTAACTATGACTCTCTTTCCGGCGTCGGTCCGCTGGTGCGCGACTTACGCGCGCTGCGGGGACCTTCACGCGCCCACTTGAAAGTTAGTCAGACGGTGTAAACTCCCAATAGTAACTTTCTCGAGGTCACTTTTGTTGGCATGGGAGACAAGGCATACGATATCGATTGAGTGGCAACGAATTCATATTGTCATTTTGTCGTGGCCCATTCGAAGGCTGTTAAGGCTACTATTATATACGGGGGAAGTGTGCTGCACATGGAACCCGGGCCGGACGGTTCATGCCCCGGGCTTTAGCCTCCTGGGAGTACCGTCCGGGACGCCTGCTGCCTTGGCTTAATAGGCACAATAAGAGCGAGTTAGCCACATGAACGCAGACCGCCTGTCGAGAGGGCCATCTGGCCCCGCAGCTGCCCTTCGCAGCGGTGGGGAAACTCTGTTCTGGAGTGGACGAGCCACCCTTCGGGGGGGGGGGGGGTCAGTGTATATTCTGGGGTGTAACGCGGAATCGCGAGGTCATTGCGTCTAATCGGTAGGGCGGAGTAGTCTGGTACCTCCATTCCGAATCTCGATAGAGGGGAGGGTGGGGATCCGCTGGCCTGTCTATTCGGGCTGGCTGGCACTCCCGCATTATGGCCGCGCGTAACCTTCGCGGGCGGCGGGAGTGTAAGTATCTCTCCCTTTCGCTTACTAACTAGAGCAGTACCTAGCGGGTCACACTGTTGAATACCTGCTTTCGAGCGCAATGTTGAAGTTGTGCCCCAGGTTAAGAGTGAAGGATCTCTGTAACTTTGCCAGACCATAGGCAAAAACTCTGGACTTTTCTTCATCACTGCATCCCGTATCTTGCCCTTCTTAGCGTATTAAATGCATTGCAGAAGTCAAGTTAAACCAGAACCGTCACTTGGTCCTCAGTCTTCAAAAGGGCGCGTGTAGCATGTACCAGTGCTTCTGCGCCGCCTCTAACAGCCACTCCAACCTGATGTGGCAGGACCTTCTTTTCTCGCCATTGCTATCTTTGCAGCACTCCTGCGCAAAGTCAATCCACAAGCTATGGGCCTTATAGAGTTGTCTTTTTAAGAGCTGTAAGATTTTCACCATAAAACACTGGTAGACAAAACTTAGGTAATGTGCCGTTTAACACTCTACCAAGGAAACCGAGCAAGATGGCTTAGTGGCAAAGCCTTTGCCTTGCATTCGGGAGGACTGGGTTCGAGACCCAGACCGGCCACTCTTAAATTGGTTTGCATGGTTTCCAATTTAGACAAGGTAAATGCCGGAGTGGAGTAAACTTAGCCATGACATGAAAAATCCGTACACGGGCAATTGCCTTACGGTAAAAAAAAATAGAATATGCTTAGGTCATTTAGCAGGTCTTCTGACGAAGGAACAGTTTAATCCAACATATCACACAGATGACGTGATCGCAATTCATCCAGTCCGGCTCCGCTTGCAACAGGGAATTATTATTATTATTATTATTATTATTATTATTATTATTATTATTATTATTATTATTATTATTATTATTATTATTATTATTATTATTATTTTTGGTTTTACAATTGTGAGGTATGAACGTTTAAGCCAGGTTCATGATGCTCTGCTGATTTCCTCAATTCATGGCGCCTATGATAGAAGCCACGTTCCCCCTACACACGGCCAAATACATCATCTGTCTCAAAAACATGGCCTCGCGTCGATCACCCGTAATATCTTCTATACGCTTTCCAATATCCTTCCGGATTTTCGCCGTACCTGTGCTAATGGGCCCAAGTGTCTCCAATGCAATGGGTTCAAAGTGGTACCTCTTTGACAGCTCGAGATACTTTCCTCGTTTTTCAGAGTCCGCGCGTTCTGCAACCCATCCAGATTCAACTGCGCTGTGACGTAGATACGACAAGGCCGCTGTGCATGAAACGGTTACATCCCATGCAAGGCTTTTACCATGTGACCATAGCGGAATGGTGACCCCGTCCGGTCGTAGCTCATTGCTGCCATTCGGCTCCGGTGTAGATGGTATCCCTGCCCTTCTAAGAGCTCTTCTAACTATGGCGTTAAGTTCAGCGTGTCTTGTAATTCTGCCGGAACTTTTCAGACAGCTTAACGGGTGTAACCCGTCAGAGTCAACAGGTTGGCCGCATCGCAGACATGAGAAGGGCTGGCAGACGGGGGCGCCTATTCTAAGGGCTGACACCATGCGGAAAGAGTTTGGGTCCAGCATGGTGCCAAGCTGACAGGAGGGCAGCGCTTGAAGCCAGCCCCCGCTGAAGGGATGTTGAGCCGCTAGAAAGACGGCACGCTCTCTTGCTGATGTTAGGCTATCTGTTATATCTCGTGCGGACTTCTTAGTTTTGCAAGCGTCGAGAAGATTTTGACTCACGTGTTCTCTCAGAAAGCCGGGGTCGAGTTGACTTCTGACTGTGGTATCCGCCACTATTGCTGCCTTTTGCAGTTCAATCTTTGCTTCCTCGTCAATGAGTGATTCCGCCAGGAAGCTAAATTGATTCAGGGATGCAGCATAGCACACTGCAGCTAGATCTGTGGCTCTTCTTATTCCAAGGCCTCCGTTTCCGATAGGAAGGCTAGCTCTGTTCCACGTGTTTCCTTCTAAGTCAATGTTTAGTATTTCGCTTAGAATGTCTCTGGTGGTCTCGTCGTAGGCTGCGAGGCCTTCCATGTGTTTTAGAGTCTGGCAAGTTCGTAGCAGGTAGACAAATCTTGGTGAACCAAGACTGTGTCTCCAAAGGCACAGAGCCACCTGCGGGTGCATACTTGTCAGTCGTGGGCGAATCTTTACCAGGGTCTCTCGTTTGGCATCAAGAGCGCGTGGAATTCCTTCGGGCATTACAGGAGAACCTAGAATATCTAGGTTATCTTGAGTTATTATTATTATTATTGGTGCTACTTCTCCAGTGAAACAAAGTGGTTGCTGGCTTGGCTGTGGCTATCAACTTCTCATGCCTTGCCTTTCCAAAGGAAAACGTCGTTTTCATTGTCGGCGCGATGAGTTGTTGATATAACATCAAAATTTAGTTGAGTAGCCGTTAGAATTCGAATTTGAATGACAGCGGCATGCCACTTGAAGCCTACGAGCCGTTACGCGGGTGGTTTCGTTTTGTTTCACCATGTCGTGTGGATCTTCACAGCCTCATGGCTGCTCGTGCCTCTGTCGCATGGCCACACACAGTACACTAAGCTGATCACTGAGTTACAGGCATCACTCTGGTATGTTACTTCCTGGGTTTACCAACCTGCACACACATGAATAGACGTGTTTCCTCGGAGCTCGATCTGCGCACGTCCGCACTCCTTGGCGTCCGCCAGACTTTTTATTATTATTATTATTATTATTATTATTATTATTATTATTATTATTATTATTATTATTATTATTATTATTATTTCGTATTGGTGCTACTTCTCCAGTGAAACAAAGTGGTTGCTGGCTTGGCTGTAGCTATCAACTTCTCATGCCTTGCCTTTCCAAAGGAAAACGTCGTTTTCATTGTCGGCGCGATGAGTTGTTGATATAACATCAAAATTTAGTTGAGCAGCCGTTAGAATTTGAATTTGAATGGCAGCGGCATGCCGCTTATTATTATTATTATTATTATTATTATTATTTACAATAACAATATAGATAACTGAGTGACAAGTAAAACGATGTATGAAACACGGATGTTCTGTAAGAAGCGTGTGTTTAAAAATAATAATACACTGAACTGAAAATAGCCAGAAGACATTATAACTGAGCTAAAAAGCACCACAAACGTGCTAACAGCTAAATTTCTGCCACGTGTTATTTTTAATATAAGCCTATTTAGCTTTACCGGCTTAGACAAACCGATCCGCTATCTCCAGACGACGACGAAGCAGACGCTCGAACGTTCTTCGTTTAATTCGTCCGTTGGTTAGCTAGCCTCAGCTAAGCGTGACAGCAAATCTTTAGTCGATTGTGTGTGTGCTTGCGCACGGCTACAGGCGACTTCTCGTCTTGCGGCTACAGGCGACTTCTCTGGACTGTACAGGTAAGTAGCGACACATATGCGCACTAAATCGTTCAGGTGTAAGATACGTTGCATCAATCGTAAACAGCTTGTGTAATATAATACATTGTGTACGCAAACATTTGAATGCTTTTGCGTCTCCCGTTAAAAGTTTAAGGCTTTTACCACGCGCTGAATAAGCTTAAGTGTAAGAGGTCCTGCAGTTCCGATAGTCTCGAAGGCCTGCTTGGTCCGTACCTGCACCGACCATCGAATGTGCTAATGAGTCGGTTGCGGTTACGGTTGCGTCTCAAACAAGCATGCATACACACTCAAATCGAGTCAGAGTCAGACCGTCAGATCTTTTCCATCACTTTTTCATCATCATTCAGGTTCCAGTACACACGCAACGCCGCCATACTTCAGTGCGCGACTAAAAGTGTAATTTATGGCGGAGTGATGTGGTCGTTGGCTTGCACTCACACCCTACCTGTTGGAAATTGTAGCATAATGTTTGTTGATCGGGCTCCATGACGACGGAGTGGGTTTTCTTCTCTGGATTACTAATCTGGAAGCCTTAAATTGACCACTAGACGCATCCATTCTCAGCTTGTCCAACTGATGTTGCTCGCGAGATACCGTCTTCTGCTCAGGCTTAGTTACTACTAGCGTAAACGGTTCATCGCGTTGATCGCACTCTGTAGCGGGGCCCTTCTTTTGCTTCCATTTTGTTGTTGCATCTTCTTTAATTGTCGACGTTTCGGCACATATACTGGGATTGACTTGTCATACTTCAGACAATGTGCCGCAAGCTTTGTTCCTGACCGGCTCCGAGACACCGGCTTGGGCTTAAATTGATGTATTTTTGGCAATTCTACTTCTTGAGCCTCGGGGTATCCAAATTACCAAGCGGCTCAGTGTTGCTAGAGTCCACCGGCATCGTTCTAGTTATCCAAATGCCTTGAAATAAGTGTATAATAAATTATTAAACAATAAAAAACGGTTCGTAGGAGTTGAACCGATGCTTCGACACCTGATAGTCGCAACCATTACTACCAGGCTACGATGGCTTCACACATCTAGGCCATAGCGACTCCAAATCGCAGATTTGTCATAACCGTATGGCTAGCGATGACGCCAGCAAATCAAACACACTTGTCAGAGAGCCCGAAAGGGTTCAGTACCCTCTGAAGAAGAACCAGAGTCCCTCTGGGCGTGTTCATTCTACCATTCTCCAGGCACCGTTAGACCACTCACAATAGAAACTCTGATGATACAATTATCCCTACAAAAATCACAGTCAAGCAGTCTCGTAGTAATTGATCTTGCAAGAGCCAACACAAAACACAACTGAATTATGCCGGGTCGAACGGCGAATAAACTCGACATCTAATTTAATAACTTTGCTCTCGGTGTTTCAGGCCATATTCACTTCGTTGCACGTTAATTTAGTTTAACCCGGTGCTTCGTTCGTGCATATTGGTATTTGCCTGGTATGCAACGCTACGTCTGAATTGGTGAGTTAAACAACCTGATCACGACATTTGTATTTGCTAAATTTATACAACGTAGATTGTGTTTGCATTTTTACATTTGCTAGATCTAATCTAGTTTGTTTTGGTGAGGTAGCTTAGTACTGCGCGGTGATGTTCTCTATTATTATTACTGGAGTGCGTCAAGTAAGTCTTATTTAATCAATCATCAGCAATGCTTTTCAGCTTAAGCTATAAATATAAATGGTAGAAGTTTGTCACAGTCTAATATCACACCGCTTATTAGGGTGCTGCTAACGGTCTGGAAATTGCTAAATGGCTATCCATCTCTATGCCGCTGTCACACCCTTAAAATTCTAAAGCGTGCTGCTGTTATATATATTGTACTGGAATAATTCGCATTCTGAGGTATTCTTGTATTGGAACCCCCGACCTCATGAAATTGTGGCGCGTGGGAACCAAATTTAAGTGCTCATAATTATAAGTCGTGTACAACTAGTTAGGGAAGAACAGATGCTCGTGACTTCAATTACTAACAGCCGTTTTTCTCGGGGCGGAAAATGCGTTTACGTACACCAGCCGTGATTATGGGGGAAAATGTGAGGTTAAACGCAGAGTGAGATAGTACATGACTCAATTCAAGGGCATCAAATGTACCCCCCAGAACTTGTGAATTATTGCGTCGATTATTATTGTTGTTGTTGGTGGTGGTGTTGGTGTTGTTGTTAGTATTGCTGTTGTTGTTGGTGTTGTTGGTGGTGGTGTTGGTGTTGTTGGTGGTGTTGTTAGTGTTGTTGGTGTTGTTGTTGGTGTTGTTGTTGGTGTTGTTGTTGGTGTTGTTGTTAGTGTTGCTGTTGTTGTGTTGTTGGTGTTGTTGGTGTTGTTGTTGTTGGTGGTGTTGTTGGTGGTGTTGTTGTTGGTGTTGTTGTTGGTGTTGTGTTGTTGTTGGTGTTTGGTGTTGTTGTTGTTGGTGTTGTTGTGTTGTTGTTGGTGTTGGTGTGTTGTTGGTGTGTTGTTGGTGGTGTTGTTGTTGGTGGTGTGTTGTTGGTGGTGTTGTTGTTGGTGGTGTTGTTGGTGGTGTTGTTGGTGGTGTTGTTGGTGGTGGTGTTGTTGTTGGTGGTGTGTTGGTGGTGTTGTTGGTGGTGTTGTTGGTGGTGTTGTTGTTGGTGGTGTTGTTGGTGGTGTTGTTGGTGGTGTTGTTGGTGGTGTTGTTGTTGGTGTTGGTGTTATCAGTCTATTTGTCTTATAGCTTTTCCGGTTTATAGACAAATCAATCTGCTATCTCCAGACGACGACGAACCAGACGCCCGAACGCTCTGTTTAATTCTTCTATTAGTTAGCTAGCCTTAGCTAAGCGTGACAGCAAATCTTTGGTTGATTTTGTGCTTGCGCACGGCTACAGGCGATTTCTTGTCGTGCGGCTACAGGCAACTTCTCGTCTTGCGGCTACAGGCAACTTCTGTCTTGCGGCTACAGGCAACTTCTTGTCTTGCGGCTACAGGCAACTTCTTGTCTTGCGGCTACAGGCAACTTCTTGTCTTGCGGCTACAGGCGACTTCTTGTCTTGCGGCTACAGGCGACTTCTCGTCTTGCGGCTACAGGCGACTTCTTGTCTTGCGGCTACAGGCGACTTCTCGTCTTGCGGCTACAGGCGATTTCTTGTCGTGCGGCTACAGGCGACTTCTCGTCTTGCGGCTACAGGCAACTTCTTGTCTTGCGGCTACAGGCAACTTCTTGTCTTGCGGCTACAGGCGACTTCTTGTCTTGCGGCTACAGGCAACTTCTTGTCTTGCGGCTACAGGCGACTTCTTGTCTTGCGGCTACAGGCGACTTCTTGTCTTGCGGCTACAGGCGACTTCTCGTCTTGCGGCTTACAGGCGACTTCTCGTCTTGCGGCTACAGGCAACTTCTTGTCTTGCGGCTACAGGCGACTTGTTGTAGGTAAGTAGCGACACATATGCGCATTAAGTCGTTACTCACCACTGTTTGGGTCAACGCTGTCAACACTTACACATAAGTTACAGGTTGCACAGAATAATGCCTTATGGGCCATTTTTGGCTACAGGAGGGATAAAAGTGTATAGTCTTTCTGCTATTCACCAACTACTTGAAATATTATCACTTTACAAATTTGAATTAGGCATTCTTGTGTATAAAAACGTCCGTGGCATGTTTCCTCTAGATTTATAGTTTTGTTTTACATCCAACACCAACAGGAATCGCAACAGCCCACCTCTGAGAATTCCCCCACTACGTATCGTACCTACCAACTTAAATGACCTGATATGGCCATGGCCAAAGTATGGAACTCTTCATATTTAGTTACGGGAATGTACATCACTTAAATTATAAAAGGAAAGAGGGCATCATAAATTACACAATGAAAAATGCCTCAGTCGATACGGCATTTCAACTCTGCAGGTGAATATTATTATTATTATTATTATTATTATTAATCATCATCATCATCGTTATCATCATATGCAAGAAGCGTGTGTTAAAAAATCATAATTAACTAAACTGAAAAGAGCCAGAGACTACTGCATGTAACCACTTCCATCTAGACATTATATTTGAGCTATAAAGCACCGCAAACGTGGTAACAGCTAAATTTCTGCCACGTGTTCTTTTTAATATCAGTCTATTTGTCTTATAGCTTTACCGGCTTATAAACAAATCGGATCCGCTATCTCCAGACGACGACGAACCAGACGCTCGAACGTTATACGTTTAATTCGTCCGTTGGTTAGCTAGCCTCAGCTAAGCGTGACAGCAAATCTTTGGTCGATTGTGTGTGTGCTTGCGCACGGCTACAGGCGACTTCTCGTCTTGCGGCTACAGGCGACTTCTCTGGACTGTACAGGTAAGTAGCGACACATATGCGCACTAAATCGTTCAGGTGTAAGATACGTTGCATCAATCGTAAACAGCTTGTGTAATATAATACATTGTGTACGCAAACATTTGAATGCTTTCGCGTCTCCCGTTAGAAGGCTTTTACCACACGCCGAATAATTTTTGTTGATTGGGGTCCACGACGACGGAGTGTTTTCTTCTTTAGGTTACTAATCTGGAAGCCATAAATTAACCACTAGACGCATCCACCTTCAGCTTGTCCAACTAATGTTGCTCGCGAGATAGTCTTATGCTCAGGCTCAAATACTACCAGCGTAAACTGTTCATCACGTTGATCGCACTCTGTAACGGGGCCATTCTTTCGCTTACATCCTGTTGTTGCATCTTCTATAATTTTCGACGTTCCGGCACCTATTCAGACGGCGTGCTGCAAGCTTTCTTCCTGACCGACTCCGAGACACCGGCTTGGGCTTAAATTGATGTATCCTTGGCAATTGTACTCCCCGAGGCTCGAGATATCCCAAATTACCAAACGGCTTACTGCTGCCGGAGTTCACAGACATCGTTCTAGGTACGATGGCTTCACACATACATCTAAGCCAAAGCGATTCCTAACTGCAGTTTTTTCATAACCGTCGAGTAACCAGAGTCTCTCTAGGCGTATTCACTTTACCATTCTCCAGGCACCGTTAGACCACTCACAATAGAAAGTCTAAATGATTCAATTATCACTACGAAAATCACAGTCAAGCATCTCGCAGTAATTGATCTTACAAGAACCAACACAAAACACAACTGAATTCCGCCGGGCCGAACGGCGAAAAACTCGACATCTCATTTAAAAACTTTGCTCTCGGTGTTTCAGATCATAATCGCTTCGTTGCACGTTAATTTAGTTTAACCCGGTGCTTCGTTCGTGCATACTGGTGCTTGCCTAAAATGAAACGCCACGTCTCAATTGGTGAGTTAAACAACCTGATTACAACCTTAGTATTTGCTAAATTCATACAACGCAAATTGTTTTTGCAATTTTACATTTGGTAAATCTAATTTAGTTTGTTTTGATTAAGTAGTTTAGTACTGTATGTATGTTTTGTATCAGTATCAGAATGTCAGGGATAAGGAAGCGGGTCTATGATACCGGGGATGGACGGGGAAGACGTCCGAGCATGGGGTGGCCCATACCCGCGCCCGCGCGTCGAGGGACGTTGCCCTTGCTTTGTCGAAGTTCAGATTGCCGCCACGGTAGCAAGCGTCGCGCTTTTCTGCCAGAATATCCCGTGCCAGGTGCCGTGCTAGTGCAAGTAGAACGTCAATGCTAACAGTTCTTTAGGCGCGGCAGACACACAGTGCCACGGTGCACTGGGCAGAGCGGAAGGATTGACGGTTAAGCGCCATCCAAATAGCTAGGTCTGCACAGACTAAACACGCATATGGTGCCATGGGCTCTGCTGTTGAGGATATGAAGCGCCTGCGCCCATCAGACGCACCACCTTTTCTGGGGAGAATCCGAACCAAGCTGTAGGAAACCTTAGCTACCTTGCAGGAGACATGAGCTTTGTGCTTCTCCGGTCATCGTGGTGTCCAAAATCATACCCAAATAGAGAATTCGCTTTATTACGCGAATCTGATGTCCAGCCAGCTCAATAACAATGGGTTGGGTACTCTGTCGGCCTGTGATGCACAAAGCCTCAGTCTTCCGAGGGGCTAGTTGGAGGCGATTCTGCTGTATTCGGCCTGTGATGCACAAAGCCTCAGTCTTCCGAGGGGCTAGTTGGAGGCGATTCTGCTGTATTCACTTACGGGCAAGGGCGAATGCTATGGTTGCTGCCGCTTTTAGTCACGTTTCACGGCGAGCCGTCGCGAGTAAGACTAGGCGATCAGTATAGGTGAGACTAGACTCGGCAACGGTAAGTCGCCCAGAATGGAGCCCTTCGGCACACCTGCGGTCACCTCGTAGGTGGCGTCTAGAAGAAAAGCGCATTCCGATAAGTATGAGGATATGATACACCGTAAGTAGGCAGATATGCCTTATTTTAGGCAGATATATTTACAGTGTGTCTTGTAGGGCCTGCCAGTGCCAGGTGTTAAAAACATTTCGTACGTTAAGTAGTATACGTAATACAAAGGAGTGAGCTTTAAGGAACACTTTCACATCTTTGTGTGGCGGAGTACTCTGTCATTGGGCCCCAGCGTAGACCGGCCTACCCGGAAGCCGAACCAATTGCCTGCGAGAAGGCTTGCGTGACTCAGATTTCGGCATTGAGTCTCTTCAGTAGAACGCACTTGACCCGCCGCGGTGAGTAGAAGAGCCGGAGCTGGTCTCGTATTTTGGGATAAACGCGACGTGGGCCCGTTTCCATCCTATCGGGAATGTTTCATTCTTTAAGAGACACGTAGTGAAGTTTGCCAGCAGTCCCGGGTGCTGCTTAGTGAATATTCGCATGACTTCGGAGGGCACACCTTTGGGGGTTAGTCTTCGGCGGCTTGCAATATTTCTCTCATTCGTTACTTAAGGTAAGGAACAAGGATCGATTAGGATCTCTTTGAGAGCCAGCGTTGTCTGACGCGGAAATAAGGCGGCCACCAGTTCAAGCGTCCTGCTAAATAAAAGTGGGAAGCGGGCAACGGAGTTTGCTTCTTACATTCCGATAATTAACCATAGCGCGGGCAAGAATGGATTTAAGCGCGTGTCGTGCTTCTCTGCAGTTGTGCTCGAGCTCGAGAACTCTATTTGTCTGCTGCACCCGGCAGGCTGTTTAGAGAACGTGTTTTAGCGTGATTTCGTTCTGAGCTTGAGCACTGGAGGTGAGGCGGTTTCAGCGTTGCTGTAGGCTCTCAGTGAGTGTGCGCACATCTAAGCGGCAAATCTGTCAGGCAGGAGGTAATGGGTGGCCGGTGTTTTGAACATGGACGACGGTGTATCGTCCGGTACGCTGCCTATCCAGCGTGGAGACTATTGAAGTCTCCTGTGAGCTGGGCGTAACGAAAGCTCGTCAAAAGCGAGAAATCTTAAGAGGGGGCAGGAAATTCGCGCAGGCTTTTTAGCGGGATAGGATGCCTTCAGTGGGGGTTGGCTCAAAGCCTTACCTTCGTCTCAGCTTGGCGCCAAGCTGCATCTCATCTTTATTCGCATGATATCAGCACTTAAGATCGGCGCTTCTGTCTGCGAGCCATTCACATGCAAATTGTATGAAGTGGTAGAGTTCAGTAGCCTACACCCACTGGGTTGCCCGAAGAGCGCCGGTAGATTGTCCAGACATGCTGAACTTATCAGTGTAGTCATAAAATATCTTTGGAAAGCCGGTATACTATCTGAACAGAGAGGCTTAGTATCTGCTGGCGAAGCATAACCTGATGGGGTGACCATTTCGTCATGGTCACATGGGAAATCCTTAGCGTGGCATGCAGCAATTTATTGCACAACCGCTTCCTCGCAGCTCATTTGATCCGGGGTGGGCAGCGAAACATGCGGAAGCCAGGATACGCTGGACTGGAACTCTTTGAGCCTATTGCCATAGGGACACCAAGACATATAAGGGAATCCAAGTATTCCTCAAAGAATTAAGTAAGCGAATTTATAAGGTTACGGGCGATCAAAGAGATGGTAATTTTTTGAGGAAATCGTTGTACTTGGACTTTTGCATAGAGAACTCAGCATCTATCTTAGGCGCCACGGAGTAGTGACCGAGGCGACACGTTCAAGCCTCACAACTGTATGCCGATATATATATATATATATATATATATTACATATATATACTATATATATATATATATACATATTAAGTTGATTCAGTTACCCCACCAGTACCCGCCTGCCACGTAGCTTCACTTATCCAGTTTAGTTCCCACATGGGGTTACTGGTTGAGAAATGTACGCTGTCCAAAATTAAGAAAAAGGACAACCAAAGCAGATCAACCGTCAGGGGCGCGCTTAATCAAGGTCCTCTGAAAGCAAGGTCCTCTGAAAAAGAAAATTGTTAGCAAAAAAAAAAATTAAAAAAAAATTGTAATTGAAAATTGTTATGGTAGCTAGCTGAGCAAGACCCATTAACTATCTAACTACGAGGAGATGGCATGGCACAGGACTGTCTCATGCACATTGGCCGTATTCTTCTTTTTATCAGCGCCTTACATAACGAAGTGATGACAATTGCTTGGCCATTGTATAGATCCGTAGTGTGCCATAAATATTTGTTTATAATTTAATGTAATTAATGATTCTGTGAAGAATTCACAATTGTGCTTTTAATAAGCTGTACCATTAGCACTGGACTCGGCAATTTAGTATCAATGCATAACAAAAATTCCGCAATACTTAAGCCAACCCAGTTACTTGATTTAACAACTAAGGCCACAACCAACGTTTGTTTCCCCAGGTCTAGTTGCTTATATCAAAATTGATTTACGAGCCAGTTTATGAGAAAGTACATCCCAAAACAAGCGTTATTTTGCTGTAAATGGCTAGTTGTATGGAACTTTGTAGGTTCATATGTAAACAGAAGGTGGTTCAAAGATATGACGCTACATTAGTTACGTGTTGTCTTATGGCTCGAATATTTTTGGTAAATGCACGATGCGCTTTTTTCATTTTCAGTATTGGGCCTTCTGGCGGTGGCTCTAGGCATGGCCCTATGGGTATTAATGACGTTACAATTAAAACGTGTGTCGCCTCCGCAGCTGAGAGAAGGTTCTGTGCTGGCCAAAGTCCTCGCTCATCCGCCGTCTCCCTTGTATCAATTTTTATATGTATTCAACTTTTCCAATTACGACAAGTGGACCCTTGACCCGAACTCAATAGCGGCTGTAAAAGAGGTTGGACCCTATGTCTACAGGTTAGTTTGAATGTTGGCTTTAATTTTCTTAACGTTCTGTGCTCTGCTTCTAACTTTAACAAGTACCTAGGAGTGTGATTAAATGTGGTAAGCTATTTGTAAGTTTGACTAGAATATGTACACATAAGTGCTCTAGATAAATGATATTGTCAAAAGTTGACATGTTTCAGATATATATATATATATATATATATCTTCAGAGTATGCTTTTGGAACCACAACGAATACCTGGTGTTTGCTTATTGTAGGCTGTCTTCATTTGGTTTAGGCAATAAAACAGAAAAAAGCCAAAAGACACTTCTCCAAGACCTGAATGCTGCATGAACTTAATAGGGCTACGTTTATGTTGAACAAAGCTAGAGTAGCTTTAGATGATTAATTATACAGCCTATAAATGCAACCGATATTTATTGGTGTGATTTCTGACTTGGGTACCCTTTTTGACAATGCTCTGAGCTCTACTTGCTACGGTTGTTTTCCTATGGATTGAGGATGATTGGCTGACCCAGTGCTCTTTGATTACAAATTTTACTGTGGTTTCTTTTGTTCGATCTTTGCATGAAAGATGCAAGCCTCGACGTTTCAGAAGAATACAATTCCTGAATAAAATTCGCAGGAATTTTATTCAGCTTTAAACCGACCATATCTTGCACACCGTTATTTTGCAGCTAAAGAATACAGTACCGAGGCTAAGATAATTTATTTGTTTTCTGCTTGTGCCTGGCAGTCTGCTCCGATATTGAGCACCTATAATTAATGCAGGAAATTCGTTTATTCTATAGTGTGGCCATAACATCTTATTGAAACCTCTATGTGTATAAAGTAAATATAAAAAAACAACACGGTTCTAACAAACATATTTAGAATACACTTTAAAACGTTTTGTGTTTTGAGTTACGGACATTGTTTTTTGTATAGCAATTGCATCCAATTGAAACACTCGTATTTTTTTAGGGTGGAGACTACCAAGACCCTGACATGGTCGGCTGAAAATCTTTCGATTTTGGAGGAAAGGCACTTCTACTTTGAGCCTTCGTTGTCCACCGGTAGCTTAAGTGATAAAATCTGGACTGTAAATTATGTATCCCTGCTTCCTGATGGGTTGGTGGACAAAGGTAAAGCTCGAAAGCAAAAACTCTTTGTGTTTGTCAGCATTGAAGATTACTTCTATAATGGGTAAGCATACTCAGTTTAAATATTTTGTAAAGTGATATCCATACTCTCAAAAACGACTGCTTAGCTTTTGATTGTGCGCTAGCAAGAGCAGCTGAGAGACAATCCAAATACGGACGATGTCGGGCTAAATTTCATCAGCAGCACAGAATAACCAAAGCAATTGACTTTAGTGGCTAGTGGTAGGGGAAATTCAGTGGCTATGCTAGCTGGTAACTCGACATTGACAAAGATGTAGAAAATACGCTGAAACATGTTGCAGAATAACTATAATCTTATCACGCAATTTGTCAAAAACACCAATGCACGCTGAAACCGGAGCTTGGAAAAGGGCCCACATATTTTGCAGATAATTTATGGGCTAAGTGGCTTCTTTTGTTATAGCAAATTAGTTTATTATATCATAAACTGGTAAGCTAAAAAATGAAGTATCGTAATCCGTTTAAATTAGCGATTGCTTATAGTGGGATGTCACACAAAGCATTTCAGTGGACTGGATATAATTCTGTCTTATTTCTTTAGAGGCCGTCTTGATTGCGCACTTAACTTATGCGTACTCATTATTACATAGGGGTTAAAATCTTAAGTGTGACAAATATGTTTCTACATTATGCAAACAGCGTGACTTCAAGACGCCTTAAACGGCTCTGACCAAAACGCAAATTCATCGGTCGTTGCCAACGATCTCAGGATAGACGCTGCGTTTCGACTTTAAACGTCTATGGATATTCCTTACAGTAGGAAGTGCCTAGTTCTTTTTTCCCT
Source organism: Dermanyssus gallinae (assembly GCA_003439945.1). Taxonomy (NCBI): domain Eukaryota; kingdom Metazoa; phylum Arthropoda; class Arachnida; order Mesostigmata; family Dermanyssidae; genus Dermanyssus; species Dermanyssus gallinae. The sequence continues at coordinate 2,351 of QVRM01005427.1, read as the reverse complement.
CTTTGGCCGTTCTTCACCAGATCTTATGGTGCAAAGCTTTCTAAGAAAACACTAGGTAATCGTTCCCACCTATTTTAGTGTCTCGAACACCTCGTATTCAAGACATTGGCGTGCACGCCATGCAACGCAGTATCAGTGCGTCGAGTCGCAGTCGTCGAGCCCGGTGGCGTGGTGCATTTGCGTGCGCCTCGCAATCGAAGGAGATATATATATATATATATATTAGGCAGTTTAATATTGGTCGACAAACCCATCGGGTTCTTCATTGCTGAGATGTGCACACTTTGCAGCGTTTTATGTTAACGCTATTAATAAATAATAAATATCTGTGGTCAGAAGCATTACATCGTGGTAGAACTAATTGAGTACTTGGAAACACTAATTAATTAAGCATATTTTATACATTCCTATTTTAGACTTAAGTGGATGGTCTGTTCTCGGTGGCTTACGCACTGTTACCGTTTGATGTACAGGTTTGGCGATAAGATTGCACTGGACAAACTTTGGCCACTAACAACCCCTAATGGTAAATCTGCATGGTTCGGACAGTCGAACACATCCGTAATGCGACATTATACGGTTAATACTCAGTCAGCGTTTGTTAACCAGATCATTACCGAAATCGACAAAGAGTAAGTATTGCATTCTTGGCCTGTGGCTTAAAACGTTGCTTTGAGATAATAAATGTGACTTTTAACTGAAATAGTGAGATTCGAGTTGCATGCAGTCTCTTTGCAGCCTCTTCCTAGAATTCGGGTGTGATCAGTGTTCACTGTGACTGTCGTGCCAAAATAGATAGTAACAGAGGTTTTGAGGACATCTATTTAGTTAGCAAGTATCCTTATATCTTCTCGATTATACGCAGCCATAAAATATATAACCTTTATTCTATAAAACATTCTCCCCCAGAAAGTACAAAAGCCAGATCATCCCTCAGAGGATCACGAATGAAATGATCGCATATACTATAACACAATTGTGTTTTTTGTGGATTAGGGTTCTCTATGATTCGTAGTTCAGATTAGTTACAATTTGTTTACTTGCTGTTTTGCGTACGCTTTAGGATTGAATTTTTTACACCCCATTATGAGTTAGAAAGATATGCCTTTATGTAGCACGAAAGCCGTAGGTCTGCTGTAGCGCAAATATAGTATTTTGCTTTAGCTTTGCGGTTAGCTTACAAATCGAGTAGCTGGCTGTCTACGTGAAGGTATGCACGTAGCTCGTCACAAAGGGCATAACAGTCATTTTCAGGAGGTATGCAACACTGCGGATCATAGAAGCGATTACACATCACATTTTGTTCGTTAACTAACAAACGGCGTTTGGTTGACAGGGATGGTCCGCGCCGTGGGCACTTTTGCGGGGACCTGGTCGGCAAGAGTAAGTCTTACCACAGAATCGAATAAGTCACTTAAACGAGGGTTTTCCCAAACAGTTGTATCTTAAAATTGTTCAGAGTTTAGTGAAGTAAACGTTTGTTTTCTGCAAGGAACGGAATCAAGAGTGGTGGGCAGTCTGATTTGAACGAGTGCAATACAAAGCAGGTGCATAGCTCGAAACCGTGTAGGTGTCTTAGCACAACCGTTTGGGCAAGATGAACAGATCCTATAAATAAACTTTATTTGGGAACCAGAGTGGATTACCGCATGTACAATTGTATCATACACTCGTCAACTTTATGAAAATATGTAAATATTGTTTAAAAATTTTTTTAAGCGGTAACGTCTCCTGTTAAAACAAATTACCAAGACAGATCGTGTAAATAACATGTTTTTGCGGCGGGTGGCCAGGGCACTGAGAACTGCACGGCAAATGTCGGCACACAAAAAACTGATTGTTGTAAGAATCTAGGTAACGATTTGTAACATGTAAATATTATAAATAATATTATCCCTCTGACAAAATAAAGGTGCATTTAAATTTATGATCTGATTTACTTGCTAGTTTACAGCAAGCGGGGCTAAGTGCAATATGTGAATTTTGTATGCGTGCTATTGAATGGCAGAATATAGAAGTATTTTAATTAAGTTAAATTTTACTTCGGTGAAATTGGTGTGGCAAAGAACTGATTTACTTGCTAGTTTACAGCAAGCGGGGCTAAGTGCAATATGTGCATTTTTGTATGCGTGCTATTGAATGGCAGAATATAGAGTATTTAATTAAGTTAAATTTACCTTGGTGGAATTGGTGTGGCAAAGAACAAATGTGAGCTTTAAGCTATCTTAGTTGCAGGTTTGGACCTTCTGCCAGCTTTCCAGACGGCGCCGAAGAGCATAGACGTACTATTCTACGTTATGCGCACTGATAAGGCTGCGTCTGAAAGAACAGTACATCATGGATAGCGAAGA